>OV656808.1:12232500-13482500 GCA_927399485.1 Calamotropha paludella | reverse complement strand
CCCTTTTCGTAGGCAATATCAGTTGTGAACAATCAGCTGTTGTAACTTTGCCCATCGGCTCGTAACTATTGTCAAAGTTGAGCTCTAAATCAGACCGCAGTAATCTCAGTGTTTTTCGTGTTTATACCGTTTCAATCCGAAACTGAGGCTCAGGGCTTTTTTGCTCGTTCGAGCATTAATCATGGTCCGCTCGTCTAAATGGGCATATTAAAAAGCGGTTAACGATTTGGGAGTTTCTTGTTCAGAGTAGGGATAAGTTTAGTATATTTATAACTAACCAGTTTTAGAATGTCCTAGAAGCGAATGCGGCGCCTCAACGCATAGTACAACTTATGTCCTGCCATTCGTGCCTCTCATTTAGCAAATGCAAGGACCTCTATAACGCCATTGATAAATCGATACGAATGGCGGAATATTAAGGAGTTCCTGGAAGAAAGAGATTCTGCAATACAAGCATAGTTCACTGGACAACCCACTGAAATACATTTTTCAGTTAATGTCATGTGTTGTTCGCTCATGCTTTTCATTAATTTTTATTTTTCGCTGGATTTATTTGCAATTACTTTAATATGTCTACACTCTATCCAGTGTTATACCCAGGTATGTGTAATCTGTTTACTTTTATTTAATAATAAATTCAGGCACCAGTTTGCGTTACGGTCCCTTAAATAGTTTTGCAGCAATATTTATTAAATCACTATATTTTACAGTGGATGCATTATCATATCATTATGTATATTGAATTGGAACATCTTTATGTGTAATTAAAATTATAAAATCATAATATTGCCACAACAGGCAATCAAATATTTTGTGTCATTAAAGTTCTAAATACTAGGATAAGTTAAAATATAAGAAAGGAAAATCTAAGAAGAAACTAAGCAAAGAACATTAAACACAAAAGATGGAACAATGGGAAATTTCAAATTACCCTCGAGAAGACAGAAACATTCCTGTCTTTTTACAGTAAAGTTTAAATAAAACTTTAACTTGAATAATATTATCGTTAAAATGATAGCGCAGACTAAAACATTGAAGAGGATCAAGGAGCACATCTTTCGAAACTTAGTTCGACATTTACAGCGGAATTGTAGTTCAGTTGCGCAGGAAATATTTTCAGAGTCGTGTGCAAGACTCGAGAGTGATTCCGCTCCGGCCGCTGCTAACTTCGCAGGTTTATTGTCTTCCCTTGAATTAAAAAAGTTTCAGACTGGCTTCTTTTTAATACGTGGAACACACGTTTACTTTACGGCACTAGTAAGAAGGCGCGATGCTTATCATTATAGAGGGTAAGTAACTTTTCCGAGTGCCGGTCATAAGACCAAAAAAATACTAACAAGACCTTGCTTTGGAAGGCACATTAAGCCATCTCCCATACCCGCTAATAGTGAAGACTTAATAAGCTAGTGATGATGGCTAGTGAATGAAAACAGTTGAACAATTTGTAATACAGGTAAATTAACACAATTAATTATTTAATTATAAAAGTTCTCTTTTTATATCCGATATCTAAACAGTTTCACGAAATGAAAGTGTAGTCCTTGATATTCCTAAGTTTCGATGGCGAAGTTATTTTGTAATTAGTTGCGATATTTATAGCAAAACTGAATAAAATTCTTACCGTACCAAAAGGAAAAATCTCTATAAAGATTAAAGGAAAAGTATATTCCTAAATAATTTCAGGTTTGAATCAGCTTTCATTCCATCCCGTCGTTCAATAAAAATAATTTACCTAATGTCTATCAGACCCGAAGTGTTCATAAAAACGACCTGTGTATACGTAATGTTTACATTTTTAAATTAAATCTATTCAATGGTGCTTCGGATTGAGTAGATATTTTTCTGAATTATTTCAATACAAGTATCAACACAAATCGTAATCATTAACTTTGCTGGGTAGATTTTTTCCGTTTCTTAATATTAGCTATTTTTTATATTGGATTTTTTAAAGGCATATTACATCGATAGGTAGGTGGGCGGGAGGGGTTTAGGAATTTGGTCCAGAGATAAGTTAATAATTAGGTAGATTTAACTTTATTTAGCTTTTCTATTATATTGTACAAACACTTGAATTTCAATTATTTTCTTAAATACATAGCAATAGATATTGCCAAGTAATACATTTTTTGTGGTAGATTTTTCGTGATATATTTTTTTGTTTGAAAAACCATGTCAAAACAGTATATTTTTCGCTTCGATAGTTATTTTAAATTGTATTGACACGTATCGGACCACCTTACTCGGTTAATGGAACCATTTCCTAGTGGAATTGGTGAGAGAATTACATCTACATCTTCTTGCTAGCGTACAATTTAGTTAGCGTACAAAAGTTATTTCGGGTGTTCAGTCTGCCATTTTTACGTCATATCTGTTTGTATATCATGTTGTTCAATTTTATTTTAAAGATAAAACAATTCTGGATCATTACTGCCAAACAGATACATGAGGGCCCGGAATAGGATAGGCAAAGCTGGGAAAAGAAAACTATCTTTATTTAAAAAAAAAGTAAAATTATTTATATTCGAAAATAAAAACAGTCCCTAACGTCTATGCTGCAACACTGGCATCTTAAAGAAGAGAAGAGAAGAAAGTTACTTAAAGAAGAGAGTTAGCAGACACATAAAGGATCATTGTTTTAACATTTTAGAGTTCATGAACGAAAACTTAGAGGGGTCAAAATACGAACTTAGTAGTTCAAAAATATTCTCCTATACATAGATATACCTGTATGTCATGATCAGTTCTTTAACTGCAAATAAAATAAATTTACTTTTAGGATAAATTATATAGTTAAGTATGATGAACAATCATGACTTTCTAGTCCTATTTTATCGGCTAGAGTAAAGGAGCCTTTCTTTCTTCCATACAACTAAGGCTAAACATGTACCTAAGATTCAAAGATACTAAAAAATAGAAAAAAATTGTAGATTCCGAAAAAATGTTTTATTTATTTTAAATACATTTGTACAACTAAAAGAATCATTCAAAAATATACATTACTTGCAACAAATGTCTTTTTAGCGGACAAGCCCATTTTTTTTATTTTAAAACGATTTGTAGCTTCAAGTTACGTAAATATTATTGATATTCAGTCTTAACTATAAAATGTATAAAAGTTTTTCAGCAACATACTGCTTTATGAATTCTTCTGTTTTTAATAAATATAGTAGGATCAAGAGCAAAAATAATAAAAAAAATTCTTGCTATTGTGAATCATTCTAAGCGTTTAGTTATGTCATCAGCTTACGGACTCTACTAAAATACCGTGTTTCAGAGGCGCGAAAAACTTGTTAAAATCTGTCTGACTGTCACATTAAAAATGAAGCCTTTTATTTATTTATACATTCCGTATAGTATGTAATTGCTTTTCAGTATTCTGCTGTCTCTCTGAGTGCTATTTGTTCGTGGTGTTTATTCATTTTAAATCGGCTATTCTTTCCGGATTTTCATTTCACTCACTTGACCTGGCTGTATTAACTTGGAATGACACTTTCGTGATTTGGCTTCTGTTAATAATTCTCGACAACTTGTGCTTACGTACTGGATTCTGATTCAAAGAACTTGTTTTATTACAACTGCGTAAAACCCATAAGATGTACAAAACTAATTAATTGAATAAAAAATTATAAATTTGTACGGTTTTATTACAAGATCTTTATATTTAGTCAATAAGCCTATGTAATTGTAGTTAAGAATAGCAATCTTCTTTTAATAGCTATTTATGCTATCAATTATGGTTCAGAATAATATCATCACTATATCAAAAATGACCAACTAAAATGTTAATACTTGATGTCAAAGAAAAATGACTTAAACGTCAACGGTAAAATAACTGACTGCTGTCACGCCGATTGACCGACACGCCGCCGCCACACTGACAGCGCTTCGTTCTACGCAGTTGTGATTTAGTGTATAATATTTAGTGTTTTATTATCTCTCCAAAAATCTAATTTAAAGGCATATTACATATTAAATAAGTTTTTATACAAATTTATGAATGTTTTGAAATAACTTGAACCAAGGTACATTTTTGGCCCGAAAAGAAAGGTCATGTTTAAACTATTTTAAAAAAATTGCATTTGTTTCGTCGCCGGAATCAATAAATGTCTGATTGTCTAATAATAATAAAGTTTTTATTTGAATGAAAAATTTCATTATTAATCGTACCGTTGATTTAGGCGGTTAACACACTGCACCGCGCCCCGTCGCGTAGCGCGTGGCCGCAGATTTTATTATTGTATGCAAGAATCTCAATTAATATAGAAAACACGCCTATGACAACACACTGCCGACGCGGGAACGCGCGGGTAGGCGCCCCGCGCGCAGATTCTGCGCGGGAGCGCGGGGTGGAAGAAATAGGGTCAACTTGTATTGAAAATCTGCGCGGGGAAGCAGATTACACCGCTAAGTTAGGCGGATCTGCGCCTCCGCGCGGGGGCGCGTTTTCTGTCGCTACGCGCACCGCGGCGGGACGCATCTCTAGTGTGTGAACCGCCTTAAGGTTGATGTTGTGTTAACAAAAAGGAATATATTTTTAGTTCTTAAAATAAAACAACTTTTCACGATTTTTTTAATATGGGCTCCCAAGCAGGTGGAACGCTCCAACCTTCACCTCTATTGAAATTAGGATGTTTCCATTTTAACAGTTAGGAACGGGCCCGATTAAAATATTGTGAAGGTAGCAGAACATGTATGACGACCATTGCCTTAATCATCCTGTGATCGCGGTTCCTGTATAGGAGTCTCTCAAAAAAGTATTCTGAAAACCGTGAAAACCAGGAAAATTGATAACAAAATAATTCGTCAAAAGCAAGAGCATAGTGGCAAAGACCTAATACGACAAATGCTGGTGAGACTTAATGGTCGAGACTAAATGAAGTCTATAGTAGTCTAACTTGATATAAGTTTAATAAAGAAAATTGTGTTCATCTATAAATGTATTAATTATTACTAACTGTAACGGTGTGCTTTGCAATACTTTTTTATAGCTAACCACACGTATGTATGTACATCTTTATTGTCTTTTAGTGTGTACCTATATTAATGTGCCTTTTTATTTTTGTTCTCCTGATTGTCTTTTCTTATGTTGTTTTTCTATCGTAGGCGAGCTCGAATAAAAAAATATATTCGTGCTGACGATTTTAATCTTAACGTTTCACACTCTACTGACGTTGTAGCGTACTAGCAAGAACCATTACCTTAGTTTTCTCGTGAACACGAACAACTGAAAAACATTCGAAAAAGGATTATATAATAAACACATGAAAATGAATGGGTTTAATGTTCTTTTAAAAAGTGTTTCATTTTAATTGGTAAACTGCATGGATGTTTAAGAATCAAATAGTTATATACAAATTCACCAGACTGGAGAGACAACTTACCGTGTCTCAAATCGGATTTTACTGTGTCTAACGCAGAAGCCATTGCTAGATGCCCGCAGAGAGCTGCAACAGCAGTTTATATCACATTGTTTCGGTGCACTCATAGAAACAGCGCGTGTTTTTTATGCGCTATCTGTGGACTTGCCTGAAGTGGTATTTAAATATATATATATATTTTATATCGTGGAAATAGTCGCGCGCGCGCATCCACCCGTGACGTGCGCGTTACAGTGCGAGGCGACTATAATTCGTAAAAATGTCGAGTACAATAAAGTGCAACAACTGTAATATTGTTATTGACGAGCTTCTGTCCTACGTGCAGAACAAAATTTCGATATCTGATGAAGATACCCTGGTGCGAATATGTGCGTCTTTTTACGCGAGTGAACAAATCAAAAAATCACATACGTTACTTTTTGAATCAGTGCCTTCTGAGTTACGTAAAATTTCACGGAAAGGAAAGGGCAAGGAAGATCGTTTACTATGCGATATTATAAACTTTTTCAAAGTGGTGGAGCCCGATGTGGTGCCGATTTTTGTTGCTCGCGAACTAGAGAAATTACCTCCAATTACAATGGATCATCTGGATGTGTCTAAGCTGCTAAAAGATTTGATGCGAGTTCAAGCCGAGGTTAAGGAGATTAAATCTTCATACGTATCTATTGAGCAGCTAGAAGACATGAAGAAAGAGTTGATGTTTTCCCACCATCGCTCGCCCCCTTTCTCGGCAGCCAAAGTTAATATGAAAAGAGGCGCTTATCGTAATAGTGGCCCAATAGGATTATCTCTTTTAGATGATAGTAATGAAGTGAATGAAAATCCATCTTGTTACGATTGCGAGACGATACATACGAGCGATTTAAAATTACAAAACATAAAAATTGATAAAAAACATAGCGAGGGTATATGCAGCAACGTAACATCGAAACAAACGGTTGATTCAGTGTCAGGAGCGACAAGCGGAGCCGCCGTGCGTGAGTCACCGAGCGATAGCCGGCAGCCGTGCGATCAGCTGACCGAAGGCGGCGGTGGCGGCGTCAGCGCAACTGATAATGAATCCTATGCACAGGTCGTACAGTCGGATACAGAGTGGACAACTGTTGAACGAAAAGGAAATAAATTGAAAAACCGTGTTGAAGGGAAATCGGGGACGGTTGTAGTTGACACTAACGAAATGTTTAGAGCAGCAGAAAGGAGTATACCGTTGTTTATCACAAATGTGCATAAAAATACGTCGGAATCTGATATAAGTCGATATATTTATAATAAAACTCGAGAGACCGTAAAGTTAGAAAAAATAGCTATCAAGCGGCAGTGTGATTATAACGCATACAAATTCTTCGTTGGACAGCATAAACTATCATTGTTTATGGATGAAAAATTATGGCCTCAAGGGATTATCTTCCGGCGCTTTATAAATTTTAAATTAAGGCGCAACATTGAAACTTCTAAAGAAGGCGGCCCGTCACAATTAAATAAATGAATACTACATGTAAATTTGTAACTTTCAATTGCAAAAATGTAAAGCGGTCTATAGAAGACATACGAAAACTATGCGAAACCTGTGATATCATAGCTTTACAGGAGACTTGGCTTTTCACAGAAGAAACGTCGTTTCTCAACAAAATTAGTGACAAGTTCAGCTGTACGGGTGTGTCTGCTATGGATACAAAAGCAGGTCTTCTGCGCGGCCGGCCACATGGAGGGGTAGCGCTGATGTGGAGGAATAGTGTTTTTCGTGATGTGAGAGTTATCGAATGCAATAATCCTCGTATATGTGGTATTAGAATTGTGTTACCACAAAAATCGGTGTTAGTGATGTGTGTGTACATGCCGACGGATGAGGCAGTCAATCTTTCTGAGTTTACGGATACACTGAGCTCGGTGAGTGCTATCATAGACAGCTGTAACGTTGATAATGTTTATATAATGGGCGATTATAACGCTCACCCATACGAACGTTTTTATTATGAACTAATGAACTTTTGTGAAGATCAGGAATGGGCATGCATAGACTTTGATAGACTAGGTTTGTCGTCAAATACATATACATTTATTAGTGATGCTCACTCGTCAAAAAGGTGGCTCGATCACTGCGTAGTAACCAAAGCGGCGATCCACTCTATTCGAGATGTTTATGTTTTGTATGACGTGTACTGGTCAGACCATAGTCCACTTGTAATAGAATGTAATCTAAATCTTTTTACACCTATAAAACCATGTGAACCTATTTGTCAAAATAAGATTTCGTGGGGGGAAAGATCCTCTGAGCAAGTGGACATATATCAAAAAGAATGTCACCAAAGATTAAGGCTCATTGACTTCCCACACGAACTACAAAATTGTTGTGATGGTTTGTGCGTGGATGTAAGTCATAAGTCTGTTATAGACCAGTTGTATGAAAACATTGTGGAGGCCCTAAAGACGGCGTCTATAATTAGTTTTAAAAGTAAGAAACGCACTAAAAAGGTTGTCCCGGGATGGAATAAGCATGTAGCTGACGCACGCAGGGAGGCTAGGCTGAGGTTTGACCTGTGGGTTTTGTACGGTAAACCTACTTCTGGATGTTTTTATAAACATATGTGTTAATCAAGGAAAATTTTTAAATCTCGGTTAAAGTGGTGTCAGAATCACGAAAATCAAATAAAAATGGATCTAATTGCATCTCATCACAGTAATAATGATTTTCGCTCTTTCTGGAAGCACACCAATAGGTTGCAGTGTAGGCCAGGTCTTCCTGTGAGTGTTGGTGGGGTATGTGATCCTGCAGATATAGCTAATTTATTTGTTGATTATTTTGCAGTAAAATCTCCTTTAGGGCCTTCACATTTTATTCAAAAAAAAACTGAGCCCGGCGTGAAAAGGGTAGTAATGTTCACCACCAGGGATATAACTCATGTCATAAAATCTATGACAAGAGGAAAATCCCCTGGTCACGACGGGCTCAGTATCGAGCATCTCAAGTTTGCTGGTCCGCACCTACCCCGCCTTCTTTATATGTTGTTTAATCTCTGTCTGGGACACGGCTACATGCCTGCTGATATGATGCGTACTGTGGTAGCACCTATACCGAAAAATAAAACTGGTGACCTTGCAGACGAAAACAACTACCGCCCCATATCACTGGCGACTGTAACTTCGAAACTATTTGATAGTTTGATTAATACACAGCTGAATAAATATGTTCAACTTCATGACAACCAATTTGGATTTAAATCAAATCTGTCAACTGAGGCAGCTGTGCTGTGTCTTAAACATACTGTCAATTATTACACGGGGCGCAACACGCCAGTATTCGCCTGCTTTTTGGACCTTACCAAAGCTTTTGACCTGGTTTCATACAATGTTCTCTGGGATAAACTGGAAAAAATCCGACTGCCAGTAGAGCTTATAAATCTTTTGAAGTACTGGTATGGAAACCAGGTCAATAATGTAAGATGGGGAGGGGCCTCATCTAGATCGTACGGGATGGAGTGCGGGGTCAGGCAGGGGGGACTGAGTTCACCCACGTTATTTAACCTTTATGTAAACGAACTGATTAGTGAGCTCAGTGGCACCAGAGTCGGCTGTTATATAGACGGTATTAGTGTCAATAACATCAGTTACGCTGATGATATGGTGCTGCTGAGTGCGTCCGTTTGTGGACTGAGAAAGTTAGTTTCCATCTGTGAAAGTTATGCTAAATCCCATGGGCTGATTTATAACGTAAAGAAAAGCCAAGTTATGGTTTTTCAGAGCGGTGGAAGACGTTATGACCAGATTCCGCATATATCATTAAATAATAAACAACTACAGCGAGTTTATCTTTTCAAGTATCTTGGTCATATGTTAACTCCCGATCTGAAAGACGATGACGATGTACAGAGAGAACGGAGGGCAATGTCTGTAAGAGCGAATATGCTGGCTCGTAGGTTCGCACATTGTTCACGACAAGTAAAATTAACTTTGTTTAGATCTTTCTGTACATCATTCTATGCGTGCAGCCTTTGGGCCAATTATACTAAACAAGCATATAATGCACTAAGAGTGCAATATAATAACGCGTTTAGGATACTGCTGGGGCTACCTCGCTTTTGCAGTGCATCTGGAATGTCCGCGGAAACAGGTGTAGATTGCTTCTACACAGTAATGCGCAAACGGAGTGCGTCTCTGGTGCGCAGAGTGCGGGGTAGCACCAACAGTGTCCTGGACTTAATTGCCGGCAGACTTGACTGCACATATGTGAATCGGTGCTGTGCCATTTCGGGTGGGGTGGTTCAGGGCAGATTTAAGAGTTAGTCAATGTTTTGTATTGTCGGATTGTGAAATATGTTATTGTAATGTTAATGTTAATTGTGTTGATAGTATATGTTTACGTGTGGTACTAACATAGATCTAAGTTAAATTGTTATTAACCCAAAATGAGTCTGAGTTACTTGAATAAAAATGAATTATTATTATTATTATTATTATTAAAGGGCATATTTCTATAAAATGAATCTGATTGCAAGTATAGTTTTTCGGGGAGCGTTCTGCCAAGCGTACTACCATTGCAATGGGACCACTTAATGCAAAGCGTAATCTATTTACCGCCATCATTTCTCGTCAAAGCTTGGTAGAATTTGTTTTGTTACCAAGGCCCATTTTGTTGAATTGATAAGAATGAGTACCTTAATTTAAGTCGAACAGTAAGGGCAGCGCCGTGTCCGAAGGGATATTACCAATTATTCTTGTGACATTCATTCTCAAATTAAAGTAAACAGGCATTAAAAAATCAGCAGGTTGTTTAAATTTTAATGCGTACCTAGTCACCGGACTACGCATTAAAATCTTTACGAAAATAAAAGACGGTTCTTTTCTACTTATGAATTGGCATGAAGAAGCTCCTAAATGAAGGTAATCTTTTATTTTTGTATGTGAGCGTAAATATCATCACTCCTCGATAAGATAGAGAAGAAGCATATAAAAAGTTTAGTTTTTGTATAAAATGACTAGTTGAGAATAGGGATGTTGCGGATGCATTTTTTTTCACATCCGCGGAAGCGGATGCGGATGCGGATTTTAAGAGGCTCACATCCGCGGAAGCGGATGCGGATGCGGAACTGTACAAAAAACCTAAGTTTTGGTTTGGTAGGGTAAAAAGCAGTAATATTTATCCTTTATTTATCTATACATTAAAAATAAAATTGGAGTGTCGGTTTGTAATATTGAAATAACCGTTTTTTACATGCATATGAATATATATACGGTATATACACCAAAATAACATGTTTTACAATTTTTGTCTGTCTGTCTGTCTGTCAGTGTGGTCGGGCTAAACTCTAAAATGGCTGGACCGGTTTTGACGGGACTTTTATTGGCAGCTAGCTGATGTAATAAGGACTAACATAGGCTACTTTTATTTTTTCTAATATTTTATTTTAGAAAAATAAATTAATATTGCCATGTCCAAGTACTGTCCAGTACCGCGCGCAACTCTCACCACTTCTCCCACCAACGAATCAATGCTGCCTATCGCGCGGGCTCAGAACGCGCAAACGGGTTATTGCTGATTTTTAATAAAAAAATATATTGCATGGCTGGGTCAGGTAGTTTAATAATAAAGTAGAGAGTAAATTACCATTACTGATTACTTGTTTTAGTAATGAAATTTATATATGGAGCATTATATTTAATGAAAAGTAGAATGGCCGCCTTTTCGGACTCTAGTCTGTTTCGCAAGGGTTCGTGTATTAATCCTGTGCTACTAAATAACTGTTCACTTGGAACACTGGCTGGTGGCGCTGATAAGAATTTGCGTGCTTTTTTAGTTAACAGTTTGAACTCACTTTGATTAACACTCCACCATTTAAGAGGACTCTTATTTAAATTAATTCACTTTTTATTACGGAAAGTAAGTAACTCCTTCTTGTGAATTGTGTCAGGGCTGACAATTTCTGGTGTTTCCTGACTCTCCTCAACATCACTTGATAAATCGAGCATAATCGAGATCACTAATTAAACAGGACTGACATCCTGTAACCTGAGGTCTCTAGTCGTTCCGTTCTGTTTCCATGAAATCTTTCATTTTCTTCGCTCTTTCGGTACTTGGAGATATTGTTCGAGAAGCCAAGATGTCTTCCGTGTTTCTGTTAATCTTCAATATACCTAGGTAACACTGAAAATGTTTAGAAAATGAAAAACGGCTTAATGTAGAAAGTTGCCAATACATTTATTGTTTTTAGAAGTAATCTCGCATTCGATGGAACCACTGAGAAAGCAGTGGGCCCATTCTCCATTAGGGGTCTCTTCTATGGCATTTTCGTACGCTTTCACCGCATCTTCAGGGCTCGTAAAGCGAATTTTATCTTTAATTCTTGGGAATAAATAAAAATCGCAGGGCCCCAGGTCAGGACTGTATGGCGGATAACTCATTATCTCGACACTTGCCAAATATTCCACAGTCCGTTCTGCGGAGTGCGCTGAAGCATTGTCGTGGTGAAGTAGGATCCTGCTTCGAAGGCGCTGCTGTCGATTTTTTTCTAAGACAACAGGCAAACAGCGATTGACATACCAGTCTGCAGTAACTGTCCTTCCATCTTCTAGCACAACTGTCGCGAAATGACCATTCCGACCAACAAATGAAGCAATCATCTTTTTTCCTTGACTTCTTCCTTTCTTTACCTTAGCTGGCCGATCCTTGAAAGGGAACACCCACTGAGCTGATTGTCTTTTGGTTTTGGGTTCGTAGCAATATATCCAGCTTTCATCACCTGTGACGGTGTCAAATACAGCATTTGAGTCACCGCCGTTGAACTTATCTAACATTTGGCGACACCAGTCCATGCGAAGGCGTTTCTGGTCATCGGTTAAAGTATGGGAAATCCATCTGGTACAAAGCTTCCTGGCGCCTAAATGTTCGTGTAATATTTTTTGAACTTGACTCATACCAATGCCTAGACTTGCCCGTATCTGCTGATAGATCACTCTCTTATCATCCTCTATCATGCCTCGCACAGCACTGATGTTATCTTCAGTAGTCGCTGTTAAAGGACGTCCCTGACGCGGATCGTCATTGAGATTGCTACGTCCACGTTTAAACTCGTTAAACCAATTGTAAATAGTGGCACGAGATGGGGCTTAATTAAGAAATGCTAATCGCAGCCTATCATAGCTTTGTTGTTGAGTAAGCCCACAACGAAAGTCATAATAAATCATTGACCGAAAGTTTTCTCGCGTTAGGTTCATTTTCACTTGTAACAAGAGTTTTAGATTTGCTGCCAATTGCCCAAAAACAAATGACAAATGAATGCAATATACTACATCAGGTTACGAAAGAGTTCTAAAATTGAAATTGAAAAAGTTTTCATTAGCAATGTTTCTAACTGGTCAGTTCTAAACATTTTCAGTGGTACCCACGTATCATCTTTAATCTTTTACTCGGTCGACACGCGCCACTCGCCGGCCCCTCCCCTTTCTTTCTTGTCGCATCCGCATCAGCTCCGCATAGATTTATGCGGATGCGGATGCAGATGCGGATGTCTAAATCGATGCGGATGTTCCGCATATGCGGATGCGGATGCGAATATTCGCAACATCCCTGGTTGAGAATATGTTATTATTCCTTTTAAATATTATCATTAATTGTTATGCTCATTAAGCTCCCAATAATATATCTTCTCTGAATAACTTTTGCTCACTATAACCGTAAATACCGGTGATTTATTTCTCATAATTAAACTAACTTTCTGGTATAACAATGCAAATTACTTACAACTATCTGGTTTCGCAAATGAGCCTCAGATATTCTTTTTGAACATACTTACCAAATGCAACTTATTACAGTTATTTTCAATCGCAAGGTTAATAATAGGCTTTTAGACATGATTCGCGGTAGCTCCTAATTATTACACGGTCGGTTACATCATAAAGCAATCCTTTAGTATCAGAAGACACAATAAGTCACCAAATATTCTCATTAATCATAACACAGTTGAACATTGAGCATAAATCCGAGACCAAAGGGTGATTCTGAATAGTATTGGTTTGATTGAGAACTCGATAAGACTGACAATGCTTATGACCACATACCACAAAAAACTATCTTATCGTCATCTTTTTCATCATGGTATAACACGCTATCAAAAAAGGTACTAAGAGAAAAACACAAGTTTTATAGGAGGTTTCGTGTTTATGGTAATACCGCCATAATGACCACTGTTAATGAAATCTCGCTATTAAGAAAAAGAGCCGAAATACTAACGCTTGAATGCTATAATACTAATACTTAAAAAAATTGATATAAATGACCAACCTAAATTGTTCGGGATATTTATACAATCAAAGAAAAAAGGTAACCGCTTATTACTTTCCATATTAAAATATGAGGAACAATTGGCTATCAGCACCGTAAAATATAGTAGTATATAACACTAATAAAAGTAATCATAAAAGTTTGAAACAATATATTAATATACAACCTGTTAGCTGAATTCTTTCAGTCGTCATTTCTTACCACGAGTTTATAATCTTACCCTAAAAAATGCGTACTGTAAGCGATATTGATGTTCCCTAGTGAAAAACGCGAGCCATTCGGAAAGTAGTGCCTCTTTTGGGAATGTAAATAAAACTAGTATATATTTACAAATATTCGCGTGTTATTTGTAAAGAACATATTTTAAACTACTTCTCTACGTAGTAATTTCCCAAATTTTAGCATTTCTCGTAACGTTTAGCGGGTTTTTCTATCCCATCTTTATATTCATGCGCCACCAGTGTAATGAGATATTTAGTAACAGCGTCTTTCAGTTCTTCGTATGTTACAAATATATTTTCTGATAAAAATGCTTTTAGTTTTGTAAACAAATGGTAGTCTAACGGAACCAAGTCTGGACTATAGGGTGGATAATTGAAAGTTCGATTGGAATGGTTGAAATTTAATCACAACTCTAACTTCACAATTGGCGGCGTTCTCTATTTTTCTTGAACATTATAAACACTCACATAAACAACACGGTACATACTAGCCAGGCGCAACTTTGCACACAGACAGTTAATATACAACTGCTATTTACTGCAACCGGATTTGGATAGGTTCGAGGTTTGTTGCAAACTTAATAAGCTTGATTTAAATACAAGGTTCAGTCTCAAACCAAAAATAAAATACCTAATTACAGAATAAGCTTAACGTGCGAATCCACTTAGACTTAGGGTCTCCACCAGCGCGCCACCAGCTGTCTCTCGCCTTCCCTTCTCGCCCCAACCACCTCCCCCAGTGCTGCAGTTTCTCCCCGATCTCTAGCCCACTTGCGCTCGAGGTAGACCCTCTTAAGAACCTGGGCTTCTAGTTCCCAAGAGGGAGCGCCCGCAAACGCGCAGGCTCCAGTCCAGGAGACCGTTCGGTAGTGCCTAATGGCCCGAATGACTATTGCCTTCTGTGGCTGCCTTAACAGGGCCTGGTTGTACAAATTCAGCGCATCAGCCTAGATGGGTGCCCCGTAAAGATCCCAACGAAAAGCCTTCGGAATGTGCTCCTCGGTCCTTCAATATTCGGAAGAAGTTTTCCAAGAGCTGCCATTGCCTTCACTAGTATGGGTGCTAATAGCCGGAAACCCCAGGTACTTTATGTTTGTCTTGACGGGAAACCTAGTGCCATCAACAATTATTACCGCTCTCGCCGGCTGACCTCTCCGGGGGCCTTGCAATAACATGGCCTTGGTCTTTTCAATGGCCACATGGAGCCCAAGCATAAGGAGCCGGTCCACGTTTAAACCTATATCAGTCAGTCTGATACTAACTCGTACTATCAAATTTTATCATCCGTGCCACTAAGAAACACCGAAAGTGAATAAGAATTTTCTAGAGAATTGCGTCACATTCTAAACCGCATCGTCACTAACCATCAGGAGAAATGCCGATCAAGCGATAACCTATCTATATTTTTTTATAAATAGATAGGTTATAATTTGAATTAATTTAAATTAAAAAGAGCGGTAACAGATAAATAAGTTTGGGGTTCTCTGAAATATGGGAACACCGATAACTTTTCTAATGTAAATTAAAACAACAACAAACAACATCATTTCGATACCCGATCAAATATAATTTCGAAAAAATAATCATATTTGTTTAAGATTATGTCTGAATTTATTAGAACTTAGATTTTTAAAAAGAAATGTTTACATATTTAAATAAAATATGTTATACTGCAAACAAAACAAAAGGGTATTATTCTTTCATTAGTTCATTTCTTCTCTTTGATGTAAATTCAAGATTTCTTTTTTACTCCAATCATCTTAGTTTATACAAAAGTTTCGTTTTATATTGTATTTAATGAAAGTAAACAGTAACATTCAGTTTTTATTATAATTAAAATGATTCCAGGTATTTTATTATTACTGTCCATCTGCTGAGGGTTGTTAATCTAAGATCTGTTTGCTTTATTTTATATTCCCATAACTTTATTGCGCTAAGAATATAATTTATTGTAGGGAGAGGAAAAACTGGAGAACATAAAAGAAAGTGTTAAATGTTATATTTAATTAATATTTCTATTTGATGTGTGTATGGGTTATTATATATCTTTGTCGAAAATATTGTCACCACCATGGATTTTTAAAGAAATCTTCAACTGCCTTGGATCCCTGAAAGAAATAGCGTTTAATAAATTGAAATTGGGAAATTTAAAACCAAACACTAAAAATATTTTTCGGTATATGAAGTATATATACAAAAAAAATTAACATGTTTACATACACTGCTTAAAACCTAGGCTATTAAAACATTTATGTTATTAACGCATTTGTTCCCGAGTCATAATTGTTATATATTAGCTGTTAGCTATTAGCATACGTTGTACAATTTCTGCATAGCTGGGGAGTAAATGAAGAGAATAAAACTTCGATCCAGACTGAGACAGACAGACATTAACTGTTCTGATGTGAAACCCGGCCAACCCAAAACTTTAAAAATGGCATCCCACTCAATTACATATTAGTCGTCGCCGTATCTTTATCCTATAGGTAGGTCTTGTCGCTCAATATGCTACAAAAATACTAATATTATTTATGAGAAGTATAAGTTTTGTGCATAAAAATGAAATACTCTGATCGCATCTGTAACCTGAGACAAGATGATATTTTTTTTTGAAAATAAATTCTAAGATATAAAAATCTTGCTGTAAAATTCTGAACTTATAAAAAATATATTGAATAATAATCTGATGTAGCTCAAAATCATTTAGGCGTTTGAAATCTGAACCCAAAAAGCGTGAATGTCATACAGTCACTGTGTAGGCACATATACGTTATCATATACATATTTACCTATTACATATGGGCATCTGTAAGCATTAAATATCTGCTCAAACAACTATAAACGAGACGTAATTTCATTTCATATTTGCTCAAGACTTAAGGAAATACAAAAACTACTTAACACTTACAGTTTCGCAAGCAGTCGCAATTCCCACAGGTATGGCAGAAATAAAAGTTTCAATAGTTTCAAGAATCTGTAAAGAGAAGAGTTTATTACTTTGTGTTAACTTGGATATTATTATTATATACTAAGTTAAAGTTTAAAACAAAGTTGAAGACTAATTTATATGGGTAAAGTTTAACTGAACACGGTTTTTATTATATTGAATAAACTGAGAAAAAAATCATAAAATCTACCGCTTGATACCATTCCATAAAAATATGTTTATTTCAATAGTTTAAATATCGAGAAGTAAATCTTATGAAGTATGTATTTAGAAAAATGTACAATGATAAAAACACTTAAGAAAAGGCTGACAATACGCAATATTAATAAGGTGGCTGACAATGTTTTCTAAAAGGAGTTTGGTTTTCGTCCCTACGAACTTATAGTCTCTATAACGATGGGAACAAAAATATTTGCTTATAAGAGCTGTGCACTTACATTTCTTTAAGTTTTTAGATCCGATTTATAGTTCAGCTAAAGAAACAAATAGAATGACGTAAATGCATAATAATTCGTCAAAACACGAATACATAAATGCAACTAGCTGAAAAAACTTATGTTTACGAGATATACATGGTGGATGGATGGATAGATAGTTGATGATGAAAAGTCCTCGGCTTTTACAATTAAACTTACCCCATGAGGCTTTGATGGTTTAGGTGTTGTAGTGGATGGTGCTGGAGTAGTGGTTTTATTAGCCTTATTTGCTGCGCAGTTAATGACAACCGCCATCCAAGCAATCACAAGAACAGCAACTATAATATTCCGGTTTAAAAATGCCATTATGTCAAAGTAATGTGTACGGGACTTCCTTCAGTGTTCTCTTTAATACTAAATGTTATACTTATATACCAGTGTTAATAAGCATAGCCGACATTTTGTCCGATCTTCTTTAAAAGTCACAGTGCGTTAAGTGCTTATTGTTACAGTTTAGCTGGTCTCAATGAAATGGAAATTCGTTATGAATTATGAACATCGAAGGCTAACAACAACTTACACGATGAATATTCAGCATACCCAAACGAGAGTAATTTACGACAAATTTCTGTTTACATATAGGCCTGATTTCTATGTTTTTCTTAGAACTTTACATTATTTGTTATCTATACTAATATTATAAAGAAGTAAAGTTTGTGTGTTTGTATATTTGTTAAATTGTAAGGAGTAATCTCGGGATCTGCTGAACTGATTTTAAAAATTCTTTCACCAATAGAAAGGCACATTATTGCTAAGTGTCATAGGCTATATTGAATGCTAGAAAAAATTTAAAGAATTTTGTCCACCCGTGCGAAGCCGGGACGGGCCGCTAGTTGTGTATAATTTTAAAAGTATCTACCGTTCGATCATATAGCTTCATTCTTCAAATAAATTGTAATAGATATTTGTTTGCGTCTAAAAACCTGTTTCTATATGTAATAGTTATTAATTACTATTAGTTAAATAAAAGTCACTTGTTATTTTTCAATGCACTGTCCTTATTAATCCTTATTAATTGAACTAATTTTATCGAACAAAATTAATATACCATCTTTTATTGCTGCATTCTTTAAAGTAAGTAATTAGTCAGAAGATTTGATAGGTACTAAATAATGAATTGTTGTCATTTTAAAGTGTGTATTTCAAATTTCTGAACACAAGCTTTTGCCTAATAGATATAAAGCAAATCAAAATATTAATCGTCAGAAAATTGCTTTTGCTAGAATTCAATACAGTTCAATATTTCACTTAACATTTCAATGCACTGCTAGCGGCTCAGAGCTCAAAGCTGTGAACCGTGTTATTCATATAACGTTTGTAAAACATTAGTTATCTAAAACTTGCTTGGCGTAAATTTTGTTTGTTTATTTTTTGAAATAATATATGTTTATTGAAACGTTTGTTTTATTTCACCGCTTAACACCTGCCTTCTTTCACATCAAATAATATGTACTGAGCATTGTCTGCCTGCATTTTTCTTATTCAAAACAGTTTTTTATTGTTTTTCATATTGTTGCTATAATAAAGTAAGTACGTACGTAACGTTCAAATGTACGATGTAATATGTGAAAGCCAATTAAATATAATAACACCATGTACGGACTCATCATATCCAAGTAAATAAACATATATTATTATAATGAGTTTTACGTTCTTAATGTAACTGTAGTCATATTAATGGATTTCCCACAGACGCGTATGATAGCCACACTTCCCTTCTATCACGTATGTAACTAGTTGCACTGAAAGCTTTCTCCCATCATCTCAATATTTATTTGATAGCCAAAAAAGTATCTAAAATTGTGAAAGTGACTGTCGATAACAGCAAATACTGTTTTAGATGTTATAATACTCGTATCTTTAAATAGTCTGCATTTTTAAGTAATTTTAAGTGAATAATTAAGTGGATAGTAAAAGTTTCACACGTTGGAATTTATATATGCATGGTAGACACATTAAGGACAATTGGCACGGGAATGTTATTATGGAGCATGGAATATTGTGCAAATAAAATGGATGTTGCATGTAAAATTCAAGCAGGTTATGCGCTACAAAAGTACATAGCACGAGTCCTCGTCAGTTGAAATTGTGTGAAATATTACAATTGAGGCCTGGAATTCATGTTCTCAGTTTGTTTTACAAGTGTAGCTTGAATAAAATGTCGTTGGCTAGTGTTTGCACTTTATTCACAGACATTTATGCAGCTAGCATGAAATAACGAGGCCTTAATGACTATATTTAGATGTGTAAGTAAGTATAGCCTATTTGTAGTTTACTTTCTCATTTTTTAAGAGAACTAAACTTATTTATCTAAACTTAGTTAAATACTTAAGTAACAAAAATTATATGTTAGCATGTTTTACCTGCAGGCATTGTTTTCACAATGTTAGCGAATTTAACTGTAATTCTATTCTGTTATTCTAAGGGCTACCCAATTATGACGAGGTTGAGCATTCGACAACGCGTACCACACGAGCCCTCGACCTCGCTTTTCATCCCGTACCCCTGAGTACCTTATTGTAAGTGGCCCTAAAGGAATTGTATGAAAATCTGATCGATATTTACTTGAATAAGTTCCTCTCAACAATGCTCCTTTCAAGTGACTTTTAACCTTCTTTATTCTTGTAAAAAAGATATTCCTTGTGGTAATATAGTGTTGAAATATTAAACCTGCATCGATTTTTAAATTTTAGTTAAAAAGAAATAGACGAACAAAATACTTGCATCTTTTTGTATATCGTAAACTTCAAAAAGGACAAGAAATATTTAAGATCATACAAATGTTTTTTTTATAATTTGAAACAAGTCTTCTTATTGTATACTGCTTTGTATTTAGTGGTAGACAGAATCTCTAAGTAAAAATAAACGATAAGGATACTGGGCAAAATCGCCCAATGTATGTTATGTCAAGCCTTTTACTATCACCATGTTAAAGAAAAAGACGGGATCTTAATAACCCAAGGATCAAGAAGTACAATTATTTACAAATTATAAACAATACAAAAATAAAGGTCCTAAGTAAAATTTATATATTGGGGTAGGGGAGAGTGGGGTTGAAAGTGCCGATTTTGACAAATCTCTAGATAAATCGAGTAAGATGAAATATGTGGTTAATAGCTCTAGTCTATCTTAGGTGAAAAATAATCTAGATTTTTAATTTATACCAAGTTTAAATGCTTTTTGAATAATTTTATCTAGAGAATCTTATTTTTAAGCAGTGGTCGTAAGGCACTACTGACCCCTCGCTGGGGCAAGTTGTGCCTCAGCTGAGGTCAGTTGTGCCATTCATAATACTTGGCCTTTAACATGAATTATAATGAATTAAAGAATAAAAAACCACAATTTTACAGATTTATTTTTATTTTAAAAATAATTAAAAAACATTTTTTATAAACTTTAGTTGTTTTTATACTAAAAATCAGTAACAGAACAAACTAAAAATGATTTTTCTGGCTATCAGATACGAAAAGTTTCGTCTAAAATAATATATCTACTTAATTTAAATATAAATGAGATCTATAAGAGAGTATTATAAAAAATAACTGTTTACAAACTATAAGTACTGGGATTACTCAAATACTCCCAATACCTTATATAACTCAGAATTCAACTAGGTATAATCAGTAAGTTTATCATTAAAAAAATATAAATAATAAAAAATCGAAAACAAAACTTACTCGTCAGACGAATAATCGGAATAACAATTAGGACAAATAAATGTTACGCTTTCTTCATCATCTACACATTGGAAATGAGCCCAATTCTTGCATATGCTACATTCTATCCATGTTAGCGTTGTACTGCTGTAGTATGACATATATCTGATTCACGCGCAACGGTTTTTAATTTGCGTCCTTCCTTAATGACTGCGTCTGCGGCTCTTTGTAGAAGATCCTGTGAAGTAAGTATATTCTCATCCTGTCAAACAAATCAATAAAACTCAGTAAAGGATAATTGGGGGCTGGTTGTGCCGCGGCACAAATGACCCCGATCGTACGGCACTTTTTACCCCGTTTCAATAATATTAACATTTTATCACACACCAAAAAAACAATTTGTATAAAGTGTTTAAATTGCATTGATTAATAATGTTCGATAAATTACAAAAACATAAGCAAAAATCGCAAACCCATAACACCAAAAATATTAACTCGAGACCAAAAAGTATGAAGGAAAAAATATTTACTCACGTGGTGCTGGGGGATCATAACACACACAGCCACTAGGTACGCGTCTCGGGCGCAATTAAAATAACCGCCGCGCATGCGATGGATTGCCAGGGCGTCGGACGCAATACGAACTTACAGCTATCTTTATCTGTTTTTTAGATATTTGCATCGGCACTACTTACCCCCGGCACTTTCAACCACGCCCTCCCACTACTGAGTTTTCACTAATGAGTAATTATTAAAAATTAAATTAAATAAAGGATGATATTTTTTTTCTGGCAAAAAATATTTAGGTACGAAATGCCTAAATTTAATGCAATTTCCAACAACAAAGTTTAGGTCGAATTGGAAAGTAAAAGCCAATACAGTGAAACAATTAAAGACTTAAAAACTAACAATAATTTAAAAGCCGAAATGGCGCACCTACTCCAACCTATGTTTATTCTCAAGGGCGTGCCCAAAGAAATAAAATATGACCAAATTAAGGACTTTATCATCAACCAAAACACCCCAATCAAGAACGCTTTAAGCAAACAAGGTGCTGAATTCACAGCATGTTTGGCTAAAATGAACTGAAATGAGAAAAAACTCTATAATATCAATTTCCGAGCCACACTTGATGTATGGCGCACGCCATACTTCTCGAACGTTTAAACTTAGACCACCGCAGAATACATGTCGAAGAGCACGCTCCACTACTGCAATGCTTCAAGTGTCAAAAATTTGGTCATATCAGCAAGCACGGCACTTCTGAACAATCCCACTGCAGCCACTGCTCTGACAGCGGCCACTACTTCCAAACTTGCCCCAATAAAGACTCCGCATCTACGCCTAAATGCATTAACTGCCTCACTGCAAATACCAAAAACAGCAAACTCTGGAGGAGCGTATCAATTACGGCACAGAATAACCATCGTACATAATCAATATCAATTAAATTATAATGCATCACAAAACAAAACAAATCATAAATTATTTAATAACACCTAACACAAATAAAAATATTTTTAATTTTTGAAGTTATACTTCTTTAGACGCGTTATGAAAAAATTATGGGAGTGAAATTTTAAGATGCGCGCGCATCACTGAGACACAAAATTATTATGTTGAAGTTAGCCGCAAAAGCGACATAGAGTAAGCCAACAGGATGAAGTTGGCCGCTAATTATGAATGTGTGTGTGATTTTAAATTATGTAGTTAACAATAATTTATATAAAATTATAATAACAATTTTATTTAAAAGTGGTTGTTTTATAAACTTTTTCAGTACATTTATTGATTTTAGGTTAACTGTCGGTATGTATTATTTTTATTTGTTTATAATATAAACTATTATTAATTTTACATTACTCTTGGTTAAACAGTTTATTTTAATGGTTTTGGATATATCACTTGATTCTATATACAGATATGTAGATTATCTTAATTAAATATTTTTATTTGTATGCAATAAAAAACTAATTTTTAATGATGCCGAAGAAGCATAACTTCTCACGCGCGTACAAAAGTACATCCACCCACTTTCTTTTTTAAATAATTTCCTTTAAATTTTAATAGCTTAAGATTTATAGAACAATTTTAGCTTCACTCGAACCTGCCTTTCTTTTATTTCTTTCTTGTTTTTCTCCCTTTCCTGTTGTTCTGTCGGTCTATCTTTCTAAACTCTTTTTCTTGCTTTATTTTAACCCCCCAGATGCAACAACGATTATAACAACCCCCCGAAATAATAAAAACTTCCGAAATACGAATCAGTCACCAAAAACTTAACAAATAACAAAAAAAATCTAACCTAACCTTGTGGGGTGAATTGGGTTGGCTGGAGTAGGAAAAAACCCATGATACGCACAATGGCCAAATTCAGAAGTTAAGTGCGAAAAAAGCCTCGCTAAAGTAACTAATTTAGGTGCTGCTTATCAATTGATATAGTTTATGTTTTGTAAGTACAAATATGTTTAGTTGTACGTTCTTAAAATTAGCAACATTCTTATAGCACATACATAACTAGTATAAGGTGATAATAATAAAATATACATTTATTTATTTAAATCTTACATTTCCGCGAACATCACATATTTTAATAAAACCACTTTTATCCGATTTATTGGTGTTAATTTATTGTGAAGACATGTATGACGAACATTACCTTAATGATCCTGTGATCACGGCTCCTGTAAAGGAGAAAGTTAAGGAGCTGCATATGCTGATACCGCCACACCCTTCCTCCATCGGACATCCTAACGCACTGCGGGCCTTTCTTGGTTGCTATTCCTACCCGTTGCACCAAGCGCTTCTCAACTTCTTTTATAATACGCACAGCAAAAGAGTGGAACTTCCTCCCTGCGTCTTTATTTACGAGTTTTTAAAGTCAGAGTGAATTCTGAGTTAGCTTGTTCCATTGTGGGCTTGATTGGGATCAAGAGCGAACCAATTCTAAATAAAAAAGAAGTCGAAACGTTAGGATTAAATATATATAAAAAAATGCGCGATAAATCAAGTAAAAGTTGTTTTATTTATATATATTTCTTTATTTAGTTCTTACACTACCGATTAAAATGATGTGAAGTTGGGAAGAAGAAAATATATGACGACCATTGCCTTAGTCATCCTGTGATCACGGCTCCTGTAAATTAGTCGAAACTTCAGGATTAAATATAAAATAAATTATGCGCCAATCATTAAAAGCGTTGTTTTATTCATATACTAGCTGTTGCCCGCGACTTCGTCCGCGTGTATTTGATTTTATCACGCGGTTAACTGATATACAGCAAAAATAAATAAAACAAAAATACAAAGTTTGGATCAATGCGTAAATTGTTGATAAAAAGAAAATGTGAACAATTGGACACAGATTATTTTCCATCTTAACCTGGCCGCTGATTGAACCCGGATCCCTGCAGGCCAAAGGCACTTGCGGTACCATAAATGACCACTGTGCCACAGAGGTCGTTTGATAAAAGCGGCAAAGTGCGAGTCGGACTCGCGCACGAAGGGTCCCGTACCATATGTAGCTAGTAACTCATAATGCCTCTTAATAGACACCGTGCGATGCGGTTTGGTTCGAAACATAAACAAACAGAAACATAAAGAAACATAAACAAAGCGACATAGAGCTGACCGCGTGAGAAACAGCCGACGCTGAGGTCCACGCCGTCAACACGTAGCGTCTGCCCTTGGGCTTTGTTTATAGTCATTGCATAACACAAACTCACCGGGAACTGTACACGTTTAAAATGGAATGGGTAATTATTGGAAATCAGTCGAATTCGCGGTATAAAAACTCTTTCACCGACGCCACATCCCGCCCAAATCTCCGCTTCTATTATGTTACGCTGCAGAGAAGTAACTTTCAGTCTTGTCCGTTGCAATATTTTAGGCGAACTTAATTTCTCAACAAAATAATTGGGATGCCAGTTTTTTAATTAATCTTGTGTGCTGGAAGTCCAGGAGCGTTCAGGAAATTAAGAAATTCAACGGGTTATTTGGTAGCGTCACCTTGCTCCATTACTCCGTTAATAGAAGTATACTCAACTACTTCTCCTTCAACATTGTTGAATATATCCAAGTGGATTCTTGCGGCTTGGTCATTTCGCGGTGTCAAAATTGCTCTTTCGCAAGTTCTCATTATTTGTTATTTGATTTTTTTCACCATACTTGGAAGAGATAAGTTCTTTAATTGAATCAACAGTGTGGCAGAGATTTTCAGATAAAACAATTTGCCCTTCTTCTTCCGGATATGTCCCTTCGCCAATTTTTAGCAATAAATCAGAAAATTCCTGCGCATTTGTGTTGCCTCCTGTTCGCGCCCTCATGTTCACTGTTAAGTGCATTCTTGTGACGTGTCGCCAAAGGCTTGAGCTCTTTAAGCATGCTTTATCTCATCGGTTTTTGTTCCCCATGGTACTACTGGCAACGTTTGTCTAAAATCCCCACCACACAGCATCGTTACGCTACCCATAGGTTCTGGCGTCATTTTGGCGGATACCTCTGACAGTTCTATTAACTGCTTCTACTGCTTTTCGGTGTGCCAAAGTGCATTCGTCCCAGATAATTAAACAGCGATCGCGTAAAACCTGTGCTTTATGACTGCTTCTAGTGAAACCACATACAGGATGTTCACTTATGTCCAAATCTATGGGGATTTTAAACATCGTATGAGCAATTTTACCGCCGGGTAACAAAGTGGCTGCTATTCCAGACGACGCCACAGCAAGAGCTAGTTCGGCTTAAGCTCGTAATTCTGCCAAGATTATCTTAGTGAGAAAGGTATTTCCCGTCCCACCGGGTGCATCTAGACATATAATTTCTCCTATAGCATTGTCAATACTGTGACATATACGGTCGAATACAGTGCGCTGTTCTACAGTAAGACTGTGGACTCGGGTTCGTAAAGATTCAGCTAATTCAGCTGGATCATAATTTATTTCCGCAGCGTATTCTCTATTAATACGTTCCCCTTCTATGGTCGGCGCTGGCAAACCATACTTTGGGAGCGAATCACCACCCATAGATGTAACTAAATCTTGTAAAGCTACTAAGCAATGATTGAAAGCAATCTCTCGTAATCTATGGCTAAAGTCACCGTCAATATTTTGTCTTATATTCCTAAAAAAGTCTTCCGCTAATCTTTCTTGATATTTTAGCCACTATTGCTCAGCATTTGAAAGACCACAAAATACCAGTTATACAGCAAATAAATGACGCAAGCGGTGGGGACTATCACTGACGCATTCATTGGCTAAGGCGCTGAATCCCATCACTTTTATAGGATTTATATTTAATTCGAGCGGTAATATAAAGTACCAGCATTAAGTAAGTACATGAGTTGTGTGTATTCAAATGTCCATGGATTTTTTACTATCCCACGGGAACCCTTTAATTTTTTGGGATAAAATATCTAAGTTTTGACAAGTGTTGACCAGGAATATAAGGTATCACCATGCAAAATTTCATTGGAATCGGTCTAGCCATTTCGGAGATTAGCCCGTACAAACAGATAAACATACAAACAGACAAACAAACAGAGAAACAAAAAATTACAAAAAAACACTTTTTGGTATTTTACCTCTTTTTACATCCCCCTGTCTTGGTTTTAAGCATTTTTTTTTCTATGTACAGAAATTCGACCTCTACAGTTTTATTATGAGTATATATATATATATATATTTATATTAGTACCCACAGACCCAAACGGTAAAATTGTTTGAAAAAGCTTTGTGTTCAAGATTCGCTAATATTTAGAGGATTAATTTACTTTCAATTGTGAGGGTTACCAATAATTTATATGATAAGTTAAGTAGGAAAAGAATCGTATAAGAATTTTCATAAAGACGGTTTCTGAAGAGATGGACTAATTATTAAATAAGATCAATTATCTAGGAAAAACAAACTGAAAAGACCTTTTGCTTTTCAAATTTACATTAACAAACTTTATGTGCAACTTCACAGTTCTATCTGATGTATCTACGAACGGTAGAAAATAGAATTACCAGCAGTTTCAGGCAAAAACTGTAACGGAGTGCCTTTTAATGCTTTTTCAGTTCTCGACGAGTTTTAAAAGTTAAAGCCGCAGCATTGGATTTCATTGCTCTTACCCATCCCTTGCTTGAAATTAACTAAGCGACTATATTTTTACGAAATTAGGAAAACTTGTTAACGAGTCTTAATGTGTACTTAATGATGTTATTAGTATTTATAAATTTTTTAGGACTAATATTTAGATAAAGTAGTACAGTTCCCTGCATATAAGTTGAACATAGTTTTGTAATCACGTTAACTCATCAATAGCAAATTCAGGTTCATTTTGGGTAGATTCTTAGATAATAGATATATTCTTAGCACTATGTACTGGTATAGTTTTTATACAGAAACAAGGACATTACTACTTTCACTCTTTTGTTGTGCTCTAAGGGAATCCAGATTTATCTGTCTGTATTCGCCGGTGGGTGGCGCGTGGGAATGACCGAAGTCAAACGGTCCCGGCTTCTACTCCTGGAAGTCGCATGTTTGTGTGGTAAAAAGAACATAAAATTCAGATCAAAGTGGCAAGTACGACAAAACGCCAATATGTAAGTGCCTAATAATAATAAAAGTTTATGTATAAGCTCCGACGTACGACTAGAGTTTATTTCTTAAGAACAGAACAGAACCTTAAACAGGGACAGAAAATAATAAAACAGAACTCCAAAATAAAAACGATAAGTTCGCACAAAAAACGGAACACGGACATTCGATCACTTACTCTTCATACTTTTTTATACCGGGCGCCTTATATGAAAACAATTCTTGTGGAGAAACTCCAATAAGTTACTATGGTTTCCTTCAATTAGTTTTTGTATTGAAATACAATTTGCTAATGCCTACATAGTCTTAGAACCTTTAAATTATTTGTTATAATACTCAGAAATTGGTTTAAAGAAATGAAATCTAATATATTGAGCTTAATTTGGTGCTGGAGAGCGTTCATAAAATATACTTAAGAGATCACATCTGGAATTAAATAGCCATGGAGTTATTGAGGATTAATCTAAAAATCTTTTAAATTTTTTAAATTGAAAAATACTAGAAAAAATCGACTCGGCGCACAAGTGAATTTTCAGACGGGAATCGAGCCCGCAACCTTTGGAAGTCTCGTCCAATGCTCTCCCAGTTGAGCTACCTCCACCATCCTTTTATACCAATTATTTCTTATAGTCCTAATTAATTTCAATTTACACTATTTATAAGTCGCTGCTTAGAAAATAGTTCGTTTACCCTCAGTACATAATTATAATTTTGACGACCGTTTGGTGCAACGGTAGCGATCCTGCCTTTCGCACCGATGGTCCTGGGTTCGAATCCCGGAAGGGGCAGATGTTTTTATGATGAATTCGAGCATTTGTACCCGAGTCATGGATGTTTATATATATTTATATGAGTATTACATATCTATGTATCATATATGTATGTCTATCCGTTACCCTAGTATCCATAACACAAGCCTTACAGAGCTTACTTTGGGCTAGGCTAATTGGTGTGAATGTTAGAAATATTTATTTATTTATTATTATTTATTATTATTTATTATTATTTATTATTATTTATTATTATTTATAATTAATTCTTATGTTGTTGCTTGTCTATTAGTGGAAGTGCCTCATTCATCCACTTCCTGTATTTGCAAATTTTACAGATCATCAGTCCATTTCGGAATAAAAGCCTTTCTCCTCGTTTTGCTATAAATTCAGACACGTTTACATTTTTAATAAAAAAATATTGCTTGGATTTAGTAGAAAAAATTCTTTAATCTAAATATTTATCACCTTTTTTCTTGATATCCAATGTCAAGCCAAGGTGTCACCTTTTATAATACATCTTTTACAAATACTTTAAAGAAGGCGTATTTCCAATTATATGGAAGGATACACGTATAGCCCCGGTCTTTAAAGATGGTGACAGCTCTAAAGTCGACTACTATCACCCCATAACTATCTTGTGTACTCTGTCGAAGACTTTTGAGAGATTTTACCACAACAGTATTTTAGCGTCTATATCTCTACTCTCCGGGATGCTAGTGGTTGGAGTTGTTAAAGTGCGAAGCCTTTTTTGGAAGGGGTATTGAGGCTAGGCAAATCGGCGTGAATGTAAGAAATAATATTATTTAATTTTGGAATTGGTCATGTTCTAATTTACTAATATTCATATCGTATATTTTTGAAAGTAAAGGTTCTATTAAAAAAGTATAAAGCATTTAAAATGACTTATTAAGAGTTAATCATAAAATATAACTAGCCAATCTGTCATAAAAGGGCATCCGCGGGAATCTTTTAAAATTGTTTAAATTCTATATAACTAACTGCAGTTTGATAATTGTAGTCAGTGAATATGAGGCAGATTATGTTTCGAAAAGCTCAGGTATTCCACGTGGTTCAATTTTGATATTACTACTCTTCATATTATTCATAGACGTTATATGTAAGTAGTTGTTTTCAGTTTTGTGCATACTTGTTACCTATATTCAGATAACTTTAAACTTTTTCACACCATAAAAATGATGATAGTCATTGGCGTTTTTAGTCAGTATTGGAGCATTTTCTTCTTATTACATAAGTAATATTACATAGGTAAGCTAGACTAAAACGTAACATTATTTTTATTTCTGTTCACTCTTCATTCCTACGTCAGCTTACTAATCTCTAGGGCTATGTTAATGGCACTTTTTGGTCGCAAATATTTTTATATATTTTCTTTGTTTCATATCTTACTTAAGAAGAATATTTGTTATTTTGGTGGAGTGAGATTTGTACTAATGTCTAGCTTGTAGGATTGTCACGTTTTTTGTTATACATAACTGAAGCAATTAAAGCAAGGAAATGCAGTCGTTTCCTCGAGTAGGCGTCACTTCCGATTCGTGCTCCGGAACATAGTTAAGATCATAAGTAACATGAAACATTATAATAAAAGTGAAACCGATGTTAAACTATTTGTAATTTATATGCTTATGTAAATGACTCGCTACGGTGTTCCAGACCTCCACTATTAAAGTTTGGAAAAAATTATGATTAATTTTAAGATAATTTACTACCACGACCAGATTTGAACCGAGCTCCGATCATTCGTGGAATGTTGTTACGTAGGACATCTCTATTGTCCTACCAAAGAATTGTATTTTATTGATTTATGTAAGTAATATCCTTATTTTGTACTCACAGACGAATCTTCCTAAATTATTTCTAATAAAATAAGACCAAACATCCTATAAAGCCTTCAGAAATTTATTAAGTCAACAACAGCTTCCCTTCAATACAAGAACATTGCTTTATAAGATGGGATCTGATGATAAGAAGAAAATGTGACAATAGGGTGAATTTATAATTTAATTAATTTCGATAAATTAGCTTGATTAATTTTAATCAATATATTTATTTAGACATTATAAGGTTATAAATAGGGATTATTTATTTAATGATTTTAGTTAGATATAGATAGAGATAATAAAAGCGTGTTAAAAAGTATTCTTATAACATAAACGGAACAGAACGGAAGTTAGTGCCGAAAAAGAAACACCTCTCGTCTGCAAGGAGTTTGTAGTTACAGCATACGTGTAACATTAACCATCTTACCAATAATCTTATTTTCCCTAATTGGTATACTTTTTTGTATTTGCATACAAAAACCGGTTTCCCAGGTAAGAGCTTCTAATTTTGCAAGTTTGAGTTGTACATTAGCTGTCGCTACGCCAACCTTTCCATTCGCATCCCCCGAATAACGTTCGTGAAGTGAAATTACTAACTTAAAATATAAACGTTGGAGTTTCCGCAATTTCATTTTGTAGAGGTTCATTTACTTTGTTAATTTTGTCTTCAATGATTAAAAGTATCATTTCTTATTTGACGTTTGTGAGAAAAATTCCGTTTATAATAAAAAAATGAATTTCTTGGAAGGTGACAAATAAGATCCAAAAACGGTGGAGTAAAATGTGAAGAAAGACTTATTCTTTTGAAGAATAGCGCAATTTTATTCAGATACACTTAGATTGAAATGGATTATCTAGTAGATAACAATACGTGAGCGGTACTATACGGCGAGCCCGTTCATTGTGTTTATGTCGAGGCGAAACACAATTTGAGTTGGTTCAGGATGCTCGGGAAATTCAACTCTCCTTATCCTTTCACGTAGAAAATTAAATGTCTCACGGTAATATCCGCGAGGCGCCGCCCTGCTTTTGGCAGTTGATCTACGTCTGCCTTGATGCTCGAGCTTCGCTCGTACCTAATACTGAGCAGTTGTTTTACTTTGATTAGTATTTAAACAGTTGGAATTGTTAGATGTCTAGAGAGTTTATGTCACAGATGAAACAAGGTCCTCTTAAATCCACAGTACGCGATGAGTACAATAAAGACCTCAACACTGTTGCAAGAAGAGCATCGTTCCTTGATCGAAGTTAACAAAATAACGTGTCTTCTATAACGATATATTATGAAATCCTCTTTTTTAGAAAAAAAGATAATCTGAGTAGAATTATAATACCAATGAATTACCTAAGTAAGAATGAATCTAGTATTAATCTGACATTTTTCTCTTAACGAATGAGGCAGTTACGATTGTGTTGTAAAGTAAAAAATTCTGTTTAATTAATTCCAGCCCCTGGAAATTTAATTCAAATTAAAAAGAAAAAGAAGTGACTTGTCATTCTACGCAGCGACGTTGTTTATTGTAGCTGTAGTCGTAAATTCCTCTTTAAATGAGAGTTTATTTAATTACGCAAAGTCCAATAATTTTATTTGCCTTTTCTTTGACGCTAAAACGTAATTTATGCAGTTAAACGGGATTGTCATAGAAAATTTTCTTTTTAGTCTATTAGGTATTATTTATCATCTTCTATCCTATTTGTAGATATAACAATGTGCAATAGGAACCATGTGTTAACTAATTTATAAAACAATAATGGGCGATATTGAAAGAGTAATAGAGCACAAAAGAGTATTTTTGTGTTGTTTTATTATTGACATATAAACAGACAATACGGTCTGTTTATCGCTAATCTCCTAACCCGATAAAAAGGTTTTTCTAACGGTTTTCACACATACATTAAGCTTAGTATGAAAAATTAAATAGACGTTGTTTTATTGAAATCGTATGACAGTGAAAAAGTATTGTCATTTCACATTAGACGCCTGCCTAACAATAGCATTGCAAAGTGTCACTAAAAGCTTCGAATCGCAAGTTAACCTGCAGTTCTAAATTAAAAATTAACTATTGTATCTTGGTCCAATGTATGAAAAAAAAGAATTGTAGATGGTGTTAAAAACTTTGAATTGATCAGAAAATTTGTACATAGTCGAATGCATATACATAGACTACCATTATTAACATATTTTAGAGTTTTTTTTCAATATCAGTCTTATTTGGTTCACTTATTTTTATGTAATTTTACACTTTATAAACCAAAGTAGCTATTTCATAAATTTAAAGTGAAGGCGACAGCAACAAGCCAAGGCTTTAAACCCTGATTGACATAACTCGTCACGTGGAATTCTGTCGTTCACGTGGAAAAAGCCCGTTATGTACTTTACAAAGTAAAAAAGTCCAGAAATTACGTTTTATTTGTTAATAAATTTTACATTTACCTAGGTCATTTGCGACGTCAATGACTATGACCAAAATCATACGTGACTTATTATTTTATTATGATTATTTTTTATTTGTCAATCACTATATATTATTATTCAGTTTATACATTTTTTTATTACCGGACTGAGAGTTTCATTCTTATCACTTATCATCAGTACTAAATCGCACAGCATGTCTTGGCAAATAAAATGTGGTGTCACTATTATTATGAGAATAATTTACCATTTTTTCATATTTTTAAATGAAATATCAAATCAACTTTTCAACTTTAAGAATATTCGATTTTAGCTGGCTTTGCTGCAGTATGTTGGTCAGGACACTAATTGTGAAAGTAGTCAGTTTTACAATTTTTTGTATTCATCTCTTTTTGATTCTGCATGATATCATAATAGAACATAGATTTTTGTTTAAAAATCCGACTTTAAACCTCTGCAGTTTAAGCAATAAGTGCGATGGAATATATGGAAATTAGTTATATTAACTTAGAGCATGATAAAATAACATTATAAAATAAAACCTGAAAAACACGTCTCTTGTGTCATGGACGTAACTAAAACTGGTTTTTGTGATTCTATGAACAGTTCGCGTCGAAACCTAGACGGATCGATGCGTACTTAAAATTCATTTTGGTTCAAATGTCCTTTTAGCATTTCACACTATCCACAGAGGTATAATCATCCATGGCTTGGGTAAATTCGCATCCGCTTGACACAACAGTGTTTACACTTTCAGAAGTAGGTTTCACAGTCGGTCACTGACTTAGATGAATTTGAGAGGTTAACATCAGCAACGCAAAATCTTATAGTCGCAAAATATCATATTAGTACAACATTATTATCACCAAACATCAAACTGGCAAGATATTAGATCAGCGAAAAATACCTTGCCCAACAAATTATATAAGAAAAATGTAATATTTAAAAAAGTTTCTTGTAATAAAAGCGTTGTCGACTGTTTCATGACTTTAAAGTTTAGTCACAAACGCAAACGTCATTTCCTTTCCGGTGTAACACTGTATGTGCAACAGTTTTTCTGTTTCCAACGGATGCTTAAGCAATTTATTCTACTATAGGTACGCTAGGTACCGCCACGACTTCATCCGGGTTGCACATAATCTGCAGTATACAGCCTAAATTCATATAGAGAAATGTACTTTTCAAATGGTTAAAGAAAAATTCTATTAGATTCAGTGGCTCTTCATTCAGAAATTCATCATCATTTTAATCCACACAGATAGGGCACAGGCTTTCTCTCTTGATGAAGTCACTGCAGAATGGGTTTGGTGGTTGCTAATGATCATAATGGATGGTCACCCATCCGATGATTGACACTCGAGAACAAAAGATTAGGTTTATTGTACATATTTTTCACCTTTTCGGTTATATTTCAGTTTACAGTCTTTATACTGTAATAAAAAGTATAGACTTAATATAGCTTTTCACAGTGGGATATAATGTATTTCCAAAGATAATGAATCGATGTTTATGTTGTACGACAATAAGTGTAATATATCAATCTATTTTATATATAAGATAATATTTAAAAACACAGTGTTTGATCGCGATGAACTCCGAAACTACTCCACCGATTTGATGTTTTTTTTTTTTATTTTGCTGGTTTTGTTCCGAATTAAGATAAAGGATGGGTGTCATTTTAATATAAAACACAGCAGCGCGTGCCCGACTCAGCTAGTGTATATCTAAATGTAAAGAGTTCCAAAGAGTTACATTTAAAAATACGATTAGCATTTTTTTTCCTCAAGATATTATAATATATATAACATTTCATCTTATGGTGTAATGGCCAGCTTAGAATTTTCAAAACAAATACAGTTTTCTGAATATCAAAATTTGCTAATATGATGTTTTAGTGGCGTTAATATTTCGCGAGTCTCATATCTTGCTACTGTGTTATGTTTTGCATACCTATATGATATGTATGCAGTGACGGAGAAGTAGAATTATTCAGCTTATCAGCTCATCAGTGGTGAAGTTTAAGGTTAAAGGTTTTTTATGTTTATAAACAATTATTTAGTCCCAAATTAAGCAGAGCTTATGCGATGGATACTAAAGTATATAATACATAAACAAGTCTAAAGAAAACGATGACTTGAGAATAAATTGGAATATATCCCTACCAGGATTACGGATTAGGATTACAGGACACGGGACTACCGTTGCCCCGTTACCGTTAACGATTACTTAGATAATAGAGATCATAATAATATAGTAATAGATGTTAAATTTTTCATTGTTTTACTAGCTTGCTTGCCACTATATAAATTCTGAATTCTGTAATATACCATGAATAAAGAGAGCATTTTTCAGTAGTTTCAAATGCTCCTTTTTAAATATGATGGTAGATGTTGGTTTCCTTTTTCCTTTTATCCTATTTGTTTTACACTTCGCCGCTGTATGATGCACTGCGGATGCCGTATTTGCATAAAAGCGTCCATTATCTCGGCCCAATAAAAATCAATAGGTCGCGAGCACATACGTAGAGATATAGATACTATCCTACCTTTGTAAAGTTTATAACTCTAGCTCATATAGCTAGGTATAGGATATGTGCTTATTTACATCAGATCTTACCTAGGAAATATGTGTTAATAAAGAACTATTTAAAACATAATAAATTTACTGTATTTGTTTGGTTTTTGGCTAAGTAAGGCAAACTGTTAGTGTAGCTAATGATAATTATTAAAATAACGCAGAAAAATATTATAATAACATATTTTCTGTTAAAACAGACCTTAAACCTAAAATTTAGCAAAATGTGCAATTCAGTGTTAGCCAAATTGTAGCCTCTCAATGTGGTTATGCTAATAAATGAAAATTTGTATGCCTGGTTTACCACATTTGCAGTAAAATTTCCTTGAATAATAACTTAATAAATGGTTGATTATTTATGCATGCCTCGAGAAAACTAGAGCAATAAATGTAAAATTAATTAACAGATCCAAGAATTATTGAAAAAATGTAAACTTTTTATTGTATTTTTTTGTATTATGAGTAAATACTCATAATACTAGAGGTTAGTCAATGGTTGACATTCTATGGTAAATTATTTAATTTTTAAGTTTGCATGTTATTCAGTTTCTTTTGTTATAGACTATATCTCTATAATCAACGCATCACATTTAATTTCCCTATCGCATTTAAACAAAGTTTATTGAAATTAAATAAAAACTTATTTAAGATAACGATAAAATATATGGGCTAATAACATTAGCAATCATTATAATTTTAGAACAAAATTAACTTTAGAAAACCGATATTAGGACTTTCAAAAAGCTCCCAATAGAAGTATAGGTAATACTTTTGACTACTGAAAATCACAATTTTAATTAATAATAGTTACCATTGTTCTCACATGTAATATTATCATCAGCCTGTAAATTTTCAAATTGAAAACACCGTGGGGAGAATGAGCCAAAGTTAGTCAAAAGCGTGCTAAAGACTGCAAATGCAGTCAGAACATATCATGTTTTATTATATTATTATTGAATATACTCTCTTTTCTTATTTTGAAATTTGTTGCAGTCTCTCAAATTGATTTCAAATAAATGTTTACATATTATAATGGGGCTAACACATATTAACCATCTTCTGATCTACTGGGATCTCTAAATGCGTTTAAAAGTCTACGTAAATATTATCTTGCTTTGAATTAAATTGCAAAAACAATAACAGGAAGAAACTTTAAATCTTATAAAAGCAGTTATACGTATCTTACATGATATTCACCCAAGCTACAAGATAAATCATAGAGATTTGTTATCTTACTTATGTCGTAGGTATTGTGCAGTATTAGGTAATCATTCGAACGTCTATATGTTTCCTTTATTAAATTTATACTTCGTGATACAACTTGATAGAATCAAGCGTTACTTTTACGGAAGTGCTTATTATTAGTAAAACAAAAATATGTAGCTTATTTCCGCAAAATCCAAGTAAGGTGCACCGTCCGCACTCGGTATTCACGGTCTAACAGCTCCTGATGATGCTCCGTGTGGAGGCGAAATACGTATAGAATAGTTGGTAAAGGTGTCGGTGTCTGCGGTTTCTCCATTTATTTGCTTGCACCTTTTCTGGATTTTGTGGAAGTAAGCTACAATTTTTTTGTTTTACTAACTTATACTTCGTGTACAACTGTAAAGTTTGCCCAGTAAACTTCTCCCACTAGATCTTCTGATGATGTAAATACAATGCTATACTCACCTATCATAATAAACTTGCCACTGAACTAGCTTTGTATTTTTTAAAAGACAGTAATGACATTTTGTTTTTTACGTTTTTTTATTAATTATTTTAAGGAGCATTTGTAATCAGTTACATGTCAGCTCTTTCGTAACTATTGTTTTTTTTTATTATTGTTTTTACACAATGGAGGACATTGCCAAATTAACAAAAAATCTCGTATTTATTTGTACTCGTCCGTCATTTTTAACATTTAGAAAAGTATAAAATTTTCCTATTAGGCGTTACTACTACATCCTGTATATTATTATGTCATCTGCATATTATATTGCTCTGTGTCAGGCCGGGGTCATGGCAGAACTGAATTTATGTTGTGAGAATGTTAAATTAATGAAACCATAGTTAAATTTGATCATTATTGATATTATAATAATTATCGACAAGGGTAGTGCAAATAGCTAATGATGATGTACAGTACAAGCCAGATTCATATGTAAATTATTGCATATATTAAGGTTTACTAATGACGAGAATTTTGATGTAAATTCAACTGTTAAAGTTGACACTCTGATAATTATAATTTTACATATTTTTTGAATATTTGCAATACTATCTTATGAGATAAATTATTTTAATAGAAAGATACTAGAAAAAATTGACTCGGCTCGCAAGCGAACTTCAAAATTTTTTCTAGTATTTTTCTATTAAAATAATTTACTTTCTGATTGTTAATAGAGAACAAAATCCATATAAACCAAATATTAAACAGTTTTTTGAGTAAAATTAAATACGTAACTGTGATAATTTTATTTTTTGTTATTTAAGTATTTATCGGAATTTTATATTTAAATGAACTATTACAAGAAAAATTTCAACTTATCTCAGGTCAGGTCAAGTGGGGCTCGAACGCATATCTCTCGCTTTCTGGGAGAGTGATGTTCCAATCAAGCGAACCCCGACAGAGCTGTCGATATATATCCCAAGTATTTCTTTTAAGCAGCGCGTTTTTCATTAATCGCTGTATAAAGAAAATCAATTGATGACTGTGAAAGGTATGCGGAGGCTACAACAGGTATAACACCTAGCTGGCGAGCGAGCGAGCCAGCCTTCAAAGCTGGAACAAAGCATTACACTCAGCTACCTAAGATAAGTATCTGGGAGGGAGCGTAGGGCGCTGTTTCTGAGGAGTAATATTTTGATCCGCAGGTTTGCTAGATGTACAAAAAGTGAAAAACTTACTTTGTTCAAAGCATACTGCCAATCTTTTTTTTTTTGCTGTACTCAAATGGTATACAGTGCCCTACGCGTGCAATATAACAATGCCTTCTGGATGCTTTTAGGGCTGCCACGCTACTGCAGGGCATTAGCAATGTTTACAGAGAAGTGTACAGATGATGCTACGTAAGAGAGTATTTTCTCTTATGCAACGCGTGCGTGGCAATACCAATAACGTCGTGGTAGGCATAGCGCAGAGTGGACTTCCCAATACTCAGGCACTAGATCACGTCGTACGTGGTCCCTTACAATCGTTCCACAAAGTAATTCTGATATGTGTTTAATGTTTTTATAAACGAAAATTTGACATGGCAACACAGTTCAAAGCAAATGGAGCTTTTTATTCACAACTTTCATCTTGAAGTTACTTACTTTTTAATACTTGATGTGAATATGAAACAAAAACATATTCCCTTTGATCCGCAAGAGTTAGTGAAGTCAGTTATATATACTTTATTTTCCATCCTTATAAGCAATAATTCTGTATTTCTAGACCTTTTTAATAAAAAGATAAAGTTTTGTTTTAGTTCCTACTTTCCGTGGTTCGGTATGTCATAATCTTAGTGAATCAAATATTGTGATTGTTTGGCATAATATATTTCTTTATACATTACTGTATTGTTAATAGTGTTTACATTATTTTCTGGAGATTTATCGAAAAATAACATAAATATCCAAATGATTTTAAACTGAAAGACTAACAAATAGAACTATATATTTGTTGAGACTATTATAATGTGAGATGATAAGGTGTTGACCTTATTTATGATGGAATTCTCCAAGGCCTTCGCAACGTTCTTTAAACTCATTCAAACACACAATGCCTCACGTTTTGCAACTAATTATCATAACAAATGCTCAGGACCAGATTCTCCTCGGTTATCAACCTGTCTTCATGTTTAAAAACAATTCATAATGACGAAAATTACGCACTATTTAGTGCGTAGCATTTTTGTATTTTTATAATAAATTAATGAAATATCAACATCAAAGTAATTATAAAAAAAATGTTGAAACACTTTTTGAAAACAACTATCCTGGCCAACCACTTCAAATTTATACCCCCTAGCAATTGGACCGCAGAGATCTTTAAAGTATCGAATGAATTTATTCAACACTATCTATTCTGTTATCCTTGTGAAAATAATGTTTATGCTGCTGGAGTGCTACTTCACCAGCAGTGTACAAAATATTACCAGTTCTCCCATTAGTATATCTGTCATTTAGCCTGCCCGATTAAAATGAAGTCTCTATTACTCATAAGAATAATAGAGACCTCATTTTAATCGGGCATGTTAGCACAATGTTGGTTGGTAGTAGCACACTTGTGGCAACAAATACCTTAACCTTATCCTGTGAACAAGAAATGACATAACGGAGGCAACGTCAGGATTATATATAAAAACAACCATAAAAGGTAATGCGCTAAGTGATCCGTTCAAGAATGTAAGAACTAAGTACAATTTACTACTCTATTTAGTGAGTTACAATTTATATATTTAATTAATTATAAATTTATTTATTCATTTAAGTTATCAAACATCACTTAAACTTGTTATGATATGTGTTTAATTAAATATTGCATTAGCCAAAAAGAATTAAAAAATATCAAAAATTCGTGCGACAAACTAATAAATTTTGTGTCAACCTTATAAATACAAGTAGATTATTATAACATAAATAAATACTTATGAAATTTTCTAACCAAATAAATATAGGCCATTAGTTTAGGATTAAAATATCAATATGACTATAACGATCATTATGTGTGTTACAAGCTCTTACGAGAAATTGGTTCTTGGAGTCGTTAGTTCTGCATATAGGAACCGAGAAATAAGATTCGACTAAGGACTTAAATAAGATTCGACTAAGGATATTATCTGCGAAACGTCAATAGCTGAAAGGTTCTGAAGATAAAAAAACAACGACGATCTCATAATCGACATGTCTTGCTAGCAGTCCACCAGTGAAACGACTATTGAAAATACGTTACAGATTCTGTCTAGTAATAACATTTTAAACATGATTTCACGAGAAAAATATTTGCCATTATGGGTTTATTTGAACAAAACGTGCGACACTTGAAACCGATTTGTCAATAAATAGGATTTGTAGAGTTATTGTGTGTAGTACTCACAGTAATTTGAGAAGTAATAAAGTTTAAAAAAATCTGACCACAGTTAATTTGAATATAAAATTGCTTAGTTTTTCTACGTTTCTCGGTTCAGATTATGTAGGTGGAGCTTGTACCACCGTAGGTAGGGTTTATATAAAATTAGTGAGATGTAAGAGCGGGCGGCGGCGGCACCTGTTTCCGGCCGCGGACGGCACTAACTCAGCGATCCCGGATCCGACCGACGCTACATTTAATTCTTGTGTCAGGGCTACTAAAACAGCTTGCACTGACTAGGATTAGAACAACCAAGTTAAAGAAGGATAATATTTTTCCACAGAAATTATAAAATAAATTGTGCCGTGATTTTCTGAAGTAAACATTTTATTTCAGTTACTACATTTTATATTTGCGTGTACTTCGTTTTAAATTGGTATGCTCCCTCATGTTTTTGAATTGTTCTAAAGTCTGACTGAGTGATTAAAGTATAACCTATGAAGAGCTGCTTGTGTTAAATTTCTTAAAAACTATTTTAGTACTTTAAGTTTATTATCATTACTCCACATTTGAGATAATTACTAATTTATTAGGAGCTTAACTATGAAGTTGTTGATTAGTATGGATGTTTTTGTTAAGATTTGTTTTTATATAATTAAATGTTCCTTTGTCACGAAATTTTTAGGCATACAATTATAACTATAGATCGATATCGCGCAGTTACTTTCGGGGCGACTCATGGATAGCGATGGATAGACTTGACACGCATGAATAATCTTTTTCTATTTAATCTCAACAACAAACTTAGTTGTATAATAATAAATATTTTTGAAGCGAAGTTTCTTTATATACGTTCGGGCCGGCCACACTATCCGTGCTAAGCGTTAGATATTACCGTTACACGATATATATAGGAGCAAGCTGCCTCTTCACCTCAGTGTGCGTGGCCTTCTGTCTCGGTTTCACTCATGTAAGCTGGCGTGGCTTTCTATCTCTTTTTCTACTCTATACATCCACACCAGTTACTTTTGAATATCCGTTGCGTTCAGCTGTTTAGTTTATCCTTTTTTAACGTTTACTTCCTAAGCTTTATACTATAAAGGCGAAGCTTCTGTTGGGCATCTCGGCACTGTTATTTTTATTTTTTCAATGCTGTTTATGTTATGTATTTCACTGATGTGATCTCTCCACTATGTCTATATCTATATTCCCAATAAGGTGTAATCAAAATATATTATATATTAGATAATTTGCTTTTACGTAATATCAAACATACCGATAGTGATTTTGATAATCAGTAGGTATATCAGGATACGAATCAACATGTCACAAAAAATTATATGAAATATAAATGCAAAATAAATGTGCACTCGAATAACAATTAAACGCAGCATTATCTCAACTTTCAAAATACAATTAAAATTAAATAAATTGATTTACAGAATTATATCTGCACAAAACTTGTTTAATGTTGAAGAATAAAAAAAATTAACAATAAATGATACAAAAACTCAATTAACATTTCAGTAATGTTAGATTAATAAATAAATCTTTTTTAGTACATATCTCTCAATATTTTGAATAAATTGTCAAAATCTTTTCAATTCTGCTTCCTTTTAATTTTAACTGGATGGAAATGGTTTTATTACTTGAAAAAACGAATTCAATTAGAAAAAAAATCTCTACTTCAACAGAAGTTATAGGCAAAAATGCCATTCATATTTATATTAGGAATAACACAGACTTTGGTGCGTTAATTGCTTTGATGGTAGCATACCTTGGGTTCTGTTTTAAAACGTAATGCTTTTAAATTTTAGAAATATTTCTTTACCCTTTCGATGTAGATACACCTTTGATAGTTGTTTTTATACCTTGGATTCAATGGAAAGAGATTCATTTAAATTTCGTTTTGCATTTCTCATTTTAAATATGGATATTTTAAAATAATATATATAATTTGAAAATTATCCTCAATATTTTTTTTTTAAGTAAGCGAAAGCGAAAACACTAAACTTTTAGCCTCTGCAATGCTTCACGTGTGTTTAAATTATTATTTGCATATTTTATTTAATTAAAATAATTACTATAATATGAAACAGCATTAAACCATGTTCCCCGCCTCCTTATTGCCGGTTGAAGTGGAAGAGGTATTGTTGGGAACAACTGTCTTAACTTTTTTATTCTAGATGGGTTTTTTTAAATACTTTTTTTAACTAAATTTTTTTTTTTCTGCAACTCAGTGAAGACCATGTGCGAAACACCTCAAATGAGTTAAATTTGGGTACTTTTCTTTTCCAGTTATTAACATATAAGAGCCAACGTCAGTCGGTGATAAAAATACTAGTTTGTATAAGTTTTTATTATATTCTGAGCCCCAAAGAACTTGGAATGTTTCGTTTACAACTTTCGTAATCGTCAAATAGTTGGTTGTTTCCAATATCTTGCTAGCGAGATTATGCGGCGTAGTGTTCGAGTCATTCAGTGCACCTATCACAACCTTTGCTACATTTTTCCCCGTTGCATCTGTTGTCTCGTCAACACTCAGGTTAATAAATTCATTCTTCAGCTCTTGTCGCATTTTCTCTTTTTAATCTTCGTAGACTGGGGAAGATAGTCAGTCTTATATTGGATTCACTTGGGAGTTCGATTTTATTTCCATATTTATTGTGTAAGCAGTTTTCTATGAATTTCTTAAACTTATAATTGTTTAGTTGAGCCCATGGAATATTGCAACTAACTAGGAATTCTACTAAATCTTTATTAAATTCCTTTTGCAAATCTTTTAATTTCATATGCATATCACTTTCCATTTATATATAATATATTTTATTTTCTTTCAATTGCAGTAATGAATAAATAGTCTTCAATCAGGAATACTAAATGTGAATTCGAACCGTATATTTTTTATGTTCTCTGGATTAAAAAAGCCGCATGATGTTATAATTCTTTGCAAAGAAACATTACAAAGTTATCTGTGTACTGCAACTTACTTCCATAATAATCTGTATTAAAAAATAACGTATTTTGTGATTAATTTTATAAGTAACAAAATTCGATGTTTTGTTAGGTTTGATATTTGTACTATCTTCATGCAACGTTAATTATATTAACGATGTGGCGCTAAATTTTCAAGATGTTTGTTAACTCAATGCACATGGTATATCTTAGAATAATAAAATCCTTTTGTCTATTTCGATTTAACCCTATTATTATTTTTGAATATTGATAATCTACGAATACCCCACATATACACATTTATCATGTCATAGCCATATGCAAACATAGTATATAAATACAAATTATTTCTAGACTATACATTGCAGAAAATCAAGAGCTAAATATAATTATTACTAACCTAAGAAATTTATTTCATAATGGAGATTTTTGTAGCAGTTGCTTTTTGCTTACTAACGTTTTCCTTGTTTATTTAATAACCAAGAAAGCTAACTTCATGAAACGTTTACACACATAACAATGGACATTAAAGTAATTTATGTGACATTTTTTAATAAAAAAAATTGTAACATCCAATAAAGTATAATATTCAGGAAAAAAATTTGGTGTTATTTTCGAGTTTTTAATTCTTTAAAGATAGTAAAGATAGATAGATGAAAGCTAGTACAAGATAAAATCATTTCCATATCTCTTATATTAAAAACGTTATGAAGCTGAATACACAAAAGAAAAAATGCCAATTTCATAAGTAACGACCGTATTACTGTAACTATTCTAGTATTTCACTAATACGTCACATTAACAAAAGAAGTCAGCGATGGGCAATATTCTGTATGTAATTCACTTTTGCTGTCAGTTAATCTGCCTCTCCATAATTATACTCATACGAGAAATATAAATCACATTATGATGATTTAATTTTGACAGGTAAATAATTATTAAATTAGATAAACAATGCAAAAATGCCTTTTATCCATTACGTAGTCCAGATAATAATAACAATATATATATATTTTTTTATAATAGTTTGTTTGTTAATTGTGAGAACCCTGTTTGTCTGTCGTCCTTGAGTCACCACCAAACTGCCCGCGCGATAACGATGTATAATTAAAATAAGAGAAAACGTGTGTTTAAAAACTTCTGGAAACATAAGGAAGATATGGATCTGTTTAAGCGATAAGATAAGATTTGATATTATGGTGTTAAATAAAGAGTTTATTTATCCAAATACTAATCCCATGGTATATTTTCACTGCTGCCAATTTTATATTACCTTATACTCGCATTTCATGGCCCGCAGCTTACACTGCTGCGGTTTCTGCTTCCGCCGGCTGCTGCTGACTATTAACTTAATTTCAATTCTACTTTTTTCCCCGAATGCTTTTCGTTGTTACGGCGTGCATTGTTACGGCGGATAGTTTTTACAATTCATTTAACCACGTTTGGGCTCGTTAAGTACCTACCACTAGAACGAACCACTAATCGAACTGCACTTTTCGTAAACGAAGCTTGGGTGATAGAAATTGCCATATAGCAAAATGGTTTGGCAATTTTTATTACAGTGCCAAAAGAAGTATTTTGGTTTTAAGTTCATTTAATACCATTTTCATTTATTTTTTAATTATTTTTTATTTATTTATTTGAGGATAACAATCAAAAACATTCACTTTTACACAATTTAAGCTAAAGCTATATAGGGGATACAATCTTAAGTTTAATTAAAGGTTATCACGGCATGTTTAAATTACATTCATATTACGGACTGAGCAGAAGATGCAAACTAAAACAATTTTTCCGTATGATGCAAGAGTGAATCCATTCAAGTTAATTCATTTAATTTAATTTTATATTCATCACGATGAATATGATTACTTGTTGCTTTAGCGAGTAGATCGGGGCTATAAGATGAATTTAGCAAAAAAAATTATCATTATAAATTATAATAGTTAAATAAATAAATAAATATTTCCTACATTCACGTCAATTAGCCTAGCCCAAAGTATGTAAGTACTGTAAGGCTTGTGTTATGGATACTAGGGTAACGGATAGACATATCGTGCATATATCATAAATTATATTATATCATAATTATATTAGTAACATTCATAAAAATATATATAAACACCCATGACTCAGGTACAAATGCTCGTATTTATCATACAAACATCTGTCCCTACTGGGATTCAAACCCAGGACCGTCGGTGCGAAAGGCAGGATCGCTACCGTTGCACCAAACGGTCGTCAAAGTTAAACTTGGTTTATTTATTTATACTAAAGAGATTCGTGTAAACACTTATATTTAAGTTTGTTTACATTTTGTTTATCTATTTAAGGCATAAAACTTTCCGTGCTGAAGGATGCGTGGCCAAGGGAGCGCTTGATCTCTGTTCAAAGAGATGGCAGTCAGCCGGCCTAGCATGCGCTACTTGAGATATCTAGCGCACGATTAAGGAGAAGTTTGTCAATATCGCCATATTACTCGTTGTCCTTTACATGTAAACAAACTGATGTTGCCTTTTGATATCTATACTTATATTATAAAGCTGCAGAGTTTGTTTGTTTGTTTATTTGATCTCGCTAATCTCTGGAACTACTGGTCTGATTTGAATGATTCTTTCAGTGTTGGGTAGTACATTTATCGAGGAAGGCTATAGGCTATATATTTTTTCAAAATTAGGGATCCGTAATAAAATTGCTATTTTCTAACACAAGCTGTAAAATCGAAAACCTATTTTTGCGTGCGCTGCAAAAACTATTGACAATAGAACAAAATGATGTACTACGGGTTTATAGATTCCATTAAGACCTACAAAAAAGTCCGCGAGAACATATATCTAGCTATCATGGTTTAATCACAATAACCGATTTTGTGTTCAAAATAATTATCAAATCGTCTAAAGAAAAAAAAAACTACGTTAAATATGTATCGTAATATTAAACTTTATCGAAATTAAGCATTATGTTATCAAGAGTATTTATGTAGAAGTAAAATACTTTTTGTTTCATCTCAATCGGATATTTCGTTTAAAAGTTATCACGTGTGTAAGATGTTAAGAGTTGGTACCAATTAATGAGTTATGGGCCATAGAGTTTTTTATCAACATAAAATCCTGTGATAATCTTTTTCGAAATATATTTGTTGAGGTTTGTAAGTATTATCTTTGAAGAGTATAATAAATACATTTCTTAAATAACTCTGCTAAGGAAATCCACGCGCGCTTGATGCAAGCAAGACAAGACGCATGCAAAAGTGTCGGGATTTCATTGTTATCTACACTAATATTATAATGTGATTATAAACTACTTTATTATCTAACATAGCCACATCGGTATCGTTGATTAAATTAGTGATGTGTGTTTTACCCTTTTATTCACTTTTCGGAAATGTGGATTACATGAATTTTGACGTTGAATGACGATTTACATGATCTGTGTCTAATAGTTTTTCCTAAGTATATGGTGTTTTTATTCCCTTTTCAAAATAAAGAGGTTATTTAAATTCCTTAAAAATAATACTGGAACACGAAACTAAAAAATAAATTTATCGATATAACGAATTTCACAGTAAGTATGTATATACCTATTTAAATACATCTGTTTATAGATTTTAAGTACAAATCTATAGTTACACATATATGTATAAATATATTTATATTTATATAAATATGATATAAATATAAGTATAAAAAATATATTAACGTGCCGTTCGCCCTTAATATGCTGTGAGTACATAATTGCAATAAAAATAAGGCACCGCCATCGCTTCAATCGAAATAGCACACAAACCATTTGTCGTCACCTTCTATGGACGCATGGACGAGAAATACGTTGAATATCTCTGTCGATATGTCGACAAAATTCTGATGTCATGTTGGAGTTTGTAGACAAAAAATTCGCGGCTAAGTAAAACTATTCTTTTGACATAAGAAGTTGAGTTTTAAGCGTAACTATGAGACGATGGATGACAAATGACTAATACATGAGAAAACTGGTCGAAAAAATTTTGTCGTGTTTCTATTCCATAGCTTTTCTTGGGATCGTTATAGAAACAAAGAATATTTTATTTCAACTGGTTCCTCTGGGCGATGATAGACACCTAAACCATCAAACAATACAATTGCCTCCTTGATGGACTTGTTTGACATATTGCTCGAAACCGAGGGAAACTCCCAAGTTACCGTAAATTTCTAACTGAGGCGACATTTGAAAACATTAGCGTAAATCAGGTTTAAAATCACTCAATGTCGTCGCCGTTGCCGAAAACGAGACAGGGTAATAAGTGTATCAAATTAACTGGAGTGACGCAAAAACGCTTAAAGCAGTGTATATGAATCGTTCTGATTCCTGTAAACTCAGCATTGAGTATTTGGTGAAAACTCGCTCCGGAAAGAGATACGGCAATACTAAGAGTCGATCTTGACTTGATAGAGGGTAACTCTTCCTACTAACAATAAAGCTCGGATGATTAACGACTGGCATGTTAGCGAAGAATTATCTGTGTCTTATGATCGACTGATTAAATTCGCATAACATTTATTAAATATGTGCAAAACCATTACATTAAGGAATGTAAAAACACATACTGGGATCAGACAGACTCAAACTCCAGGATAGGTTCCACGACTAGAATTAAGGGACAAAATAATCTCTTGGAATACTGTTTACGCTGTAGATCAAGTTACTGAAGCCACAAAGCCTTTTATGAGAAGAACTATTCTCTTAAAACCACGAGGAAAATTAAAACACCATAGTGGAACAAAATAGCTAAAAGGCTAAAAGCTAGGTTTCAGGTATATTTCCGATCAATTAACTGAGACTCTTTTCAGGATTTGTGCTAGATATCAACTATATAAATATTTCTCACAGCTGCATCTCTAAGCGGGCTAATGAGGACTGGAGAAGAGCTACGACTTTAGACCTTACAATTTTAAATGGGTGATAGACTAATTTAAGCCGTTTAATGAAAAGAATCTTGGCAATTAAGCCACAATAATCGAATATCAGCCACCCAGGCGGAGGAGGCTTTTATAGAATGTATGGCTACCAATCGCCAACGAAACTTCTCAAATCAGACCATCTACATCTTCTTAGATAACTGAGCAGCCATAAATCCGAACGTTATTTGTTAAAAACTGTCGAAAGGCTGCGTAGGAAAACTGGATAAGCTGGGTTCTTTTAGTGTGACCCAAGACATTCCGGAATCATCGGTACCATAAAAGCCGATGAACTTGCAATAGTTGGAGTAGCAATTAAATAAATAAGCCCAGAGCCTTTTTGTGGTGCCCGAAGAACCAGTCTCTTCAACTCCTTAAGAACAACCGTCCAGATGACTTGAAATACTGATCAATATAACCAGGTACCTGCCAAGTATAACCATTAAGTACATGCCAAGTATCTCATAGAAGGGTCTTTGCAAAGGCAAACGGGACTCATACAGTTAAGCAGGGCTAAAACCAGTATAATTGTTAAATACTTAACTAGACAAACAAGAGTAGCTGATTCAACAAATACCTATTTCACGTGAAGTTTAGTGACACGGATATGTACAAAAGTAAATCTATTGTCAACATAAGAAAGAAACATTCTTCTCATTTAATTGTGGATCTCTTGTCAACAAACATAGTATCCACCTTAAACGATAAAGACTTATAAGATTCTGAAGTTCCTAGAATCTTCCTAGTTTAATGAAGTACTCAAACTTAGGTTCCGTTGAGTTATATAGCTTCAAAACTATCATATTTTTATTTTCAAAGACAGAATTTCCATTCAACATGAATATAGTGCAAGTGTGGTAGCTGATGATTCAAAGGTGAATTGTGAAAATAATATCGACATTTGTTATGAAAATTATTTAATTGATTCAGTGATTTGGTCATTTAACCTATGGCAATTATAGTCTTAGTCTAACACAAACTAATGAAAGTTTTTGAACGGCAAGTGCTGGTCGTTTCTGCGTTGTCTAATAACTGATGGTGTGTTCAGTGTTTTATTCATATAAGTCATTTTTTTCATTTATAACTATTAATCGTTTGTCATGAGAATATAAAAGAATTAGGACTATAGATCTATAGTTATGCATTCAATATTTACATATATAAGTTGAGTGTAGTTGTAGGGGGTATTTAGGGTATTAAATCGTTGCTGTATTCTATTACCGGGCAGATATGCAGGCCAGCAGTTAGAATATTTTTAGACTGATGATTATATTTTAAATTAAAAAATAAATATATTTGGAAGATTCCATTTGGTCGGTGGCCAGTAATATCGTTTGGTTAGTGTATTATTTATTTCGTAATGATAGTAAATATGATGATGGTCACATTAATCATTTTATTTTAACGATGGAGTGTTTCGCTTTACTAGTAGTGGACGTTTTTATATCATTTTTCGCTGTCACTGCAAAGTTGCTTACTCATGTTTGTTTACACACGAACGGACACTACGAAGTAACATGAATTACTTAAAAAAAACAACGTTTATCTCTTGTTACTGTAAATCGCCTTTAAAAGAGCTTTCGCCGGTTTAAATTACAAAATAAAATAGAATGCTTTGCATTTATAGCAACATAATAATTTATACAAAGTTAATAATAACGGAACATCCCTAGTTTCGGGTAAGACTGTGAGACTATTAATAATTTAACAGAATTCTCTTGTAGTTAACGTTAGCCCGAGCTTTATCATAGCATGCATTTAAGTAGACTACTTGAACTACTTAACCATTTACTTTTAGTGTTTTTGTGTAACTAAGATACGAGTTCCAATAACATTGAACTTAACGCTCTTCATTTTTAAAGCACTAATTGTTAAATTCAGTTCAGTAAAAGTATTGAAGCCGCATCACGTTTCATGCAAAAATTTCAAGTCCATTTAAAATAAGAAAACTGATTCTAATAAAATTAAATACACTTAAGGAGAATACATCAATGAAAATTTTTTAGAGAAAACGTTCGGGGTAAGATTATTATATAAAAAATAAAGTATTTTTGAAATTTCCATAGTAATAGAAATTTTGTTTTTTATTTATATTTAACATTAAAAATATGATTTCGACAAACTTTTTAGACTTATGCATCGTCGCTTACCATCAGGAGATACGTAGTGGTCAAGCGCTTACATATTCACGATTCAAAAAATCTTCCTTAAGTGTATAGAATTTCATAAGAATCTGTTTTCTCATTTTTAAACCCAAAAATTCGTATGAAATGTCCTGCACTCAGTATCTAAGAACGTTACCATAAAAGGATAAAACATACCATGATGATCGAAGATAGGAGAAATATATGATCGAAGATAGGAGGCCACTAGCCTAAGGCCACTGGCCATAAGCCATCGCCAGGCCCTTATAAGAATTGGTTGATTGGTTTATTGCATTCCATAAGTACATAAATGTCTTTATGGATCCTGTGGGGCATTAGAAAAGAAAATTTGTTTTGTAATAGACCCAAATTTATGATTTTCATTTTAAAAAGTTGACTTTAAATTAAATTTAAGTGTTGACTTACACTAAAATCAATCAATACCTTAATGAAATCACTTTGATATGTAGCTTAAACATAAGCTAACGATTAAGCTGAGGTGATTCTATAATGCAATTTTTCTTTGTTCTGCATTTCTATTTAAAACGTATAAATAAAATGATTTTTATAAAACATGTATTATTGTAAAATATTACTAATTTTTATCGAGTATTATGAAATATATTAATTTGTTTTATTCATATTGGTATATTTGTAAAGAGAGTCCTTTCAAGAATTAAACAGGGTAGACAGTTTTAAAATCTATCCATTGATAGTTTTGAAAATGAACGTAATTAAGTTAATAGTTAGGTGATTTGAGTTTAGTCTCAATTTTCTACATGTTTGATATATTAGTGTAATACCAGTGATATAGTGTATTCATTTGGTACTATTAATAAAATTAAAAAGGCATATTGAATACGTGTCTTATTTTTAACTACGTGTTACCGTTATTAGTTCCGACTAAAACCTCTACAATAGTAGGTACTCTAATTAAATTGTTAGTTTGTTCGCAAACAGACCTTGTTAAAGTGATAGTGCCGCGTACCTGACCCGAAAGTTTCTATGTGTAACTTCAATTATTTTTAGTACAAATATTCAAATTGAGATGAAGCAAATCGAATTAAAGTAATTTTGCAGTCTTTCTGTGTAACGATTCGCAATTATTGTCAACACGTTAGATAAGTAATTTTTAAACAATAATTTACAAACTAAAGAATGGACATTTTAAGAAACAACTAACTGTAAAGTTCTCTTATCATCGAGTGAAAGTATGATATGGAGCTTTTTTAAAGGTAGTATTTTTAAAATTAATTAGTTAGGAATAAGACATTATATTCTTTGCGAACTAATGAAACCTTTTTTATCAATGTATTTAAATTACTACATATAGGTAATGAAATCGTTATAAGTTATTAAGAGTTAAAAAGAAAATTAAAATGCAGGTAAAAGCCCGTATGGATATTAATTTCGATTGGCTTACGCCTGCGGGTGCTTCTGATTGCTGAAATTAATAATCATAATGAAGTTGGGAGCAAAAGTCAAATGAATTGTTCGGAGATATTATGTTGTTGATAGATGAAATACAGTTTTTGTATCTTAATGATTGACCAAATTTCAATCCTTACTAATATTATAAATCGGAAAGTGAGTTTGTTTGTTTGTTTGTTTGTTTGTTTGTTCCGCTTTCACGCCGTAACTACTGAACCGATTGCTTTGAAATTTTGCAGACGTAAAGATAAAAGTCCGGATTAAATAATAGGGTACTTTTTATCCTGGAAAAAAATGATATTCCCGAGGAAAAACAAAAATATTGTTTGCTTGATGGATGGATTGTAGATGGCGCTGTGTGTCGTTTAAAACAACGTAAAATATTGCAAACGAATATAAACATGTAAATTTAGAAGCTAAATGATACGATAATGAATCCCCGAAAATGAGGAATTCCCGAGGGATGACGTACAATTTGTTTTATCGTCTAAACTGTTTTTTTACATCTACTTATATGTTGCAAACGAATATGAACATGTAAATTTTGAAGCTAAATGATACGAAAATGAATCCTCGAAGATGAGGAATTTTCGAGGGATGACGTACAATTTGTTTTACCGTCTAAATTGTTTTTTTTACATCTACTTATCCTGAGATCACTAAAGTCAACGAATTACTAATTGGTATAAGTATTAGTACGTTATTTAGTTCTTGAGGTATGCGATAGATGGCGCTGGGTGTTTTTTTAAAACATGGTAACGATGTGTTTTTTTAAATACATAAGAAGTGGAATGATAGCTTACGCTATTTAGTTCTTGAGGTATGCGATAGATGGCGCTGGGTGTTTTTTTAAAACATGGTAACGATGTGTTTTTTAAAATACGTAAGAAGTGGAATGAATTATATGAATTTTGTATCCAGCATTACATCGCGCTTCTTAGATTTTTCCGTGGGAATGAGAAGTTTTCTTATAGTTGTGCTTTATACCGCAACATAACCGAATTCCACGCGGGCGAAGCCGCGGGCGGAAAGCTAGTGATTATATAAACTAGCTGACCCGGTAACGCGTTGCTATGGTAACGTTAATTGATACAATGAAAAAAGAGTGGGCAAAAGAGCGGATAGACAAGCACACAAACAACAAATTTGTGTTCTTAGATTATAGATTTGTTTTAAGTCACGGGTTAGTTTTATCATTAATGTTTATTCGTTTAATAATTGCCTTTTTAATAGGGGCATAAAATAGCATGGGGACAAGCAATTCTTATAATTATTTTATTAATTATTTGGCAGTAAGAACTTTAAGAATAATATGGCGCTTTAAATAGTTCTTATCAATAGCTACGACCGAACAAACTTAATCGCTTTTACCATAAGCGGTTTATACCACATAAAATGATAGCGTGGACCAGGATTTAATGAACAAACATTTCAGGGAATTAACGCAGCGGCTGCATGTTCCAAACGTGTGCATTAAGATAATTGAATTGAGTTGAAATTAATGGAAAATTCTATTTTCGCACTGGTCCGCAGTACTAAGCTCTTTGTTCAAAGTTCTTGCACTTTTTATGAAATAGAACAAAAGCGGAATGCAACACAGTCGAGTTAAAAATTAGAAGGATATTCGATTATTTTCACCGCAATCCTGACGCATTTATTCGCATATGCCATTTTCTCTAATATACAGTGAAAATAGAAGTATAAGTGAGGTAATCTAGCAAGCATCTGAAATAACCGAATTACCTACATAAATCTGCATTCGTAGACCAGCTTCTGTGAAATAAATATCAAAAATTGTTGTTGGAATTTACTCCTTTAGGATCATATAAGACGCCCGGTATAAAAAAATTTGAAGAGTAAAATTTAGTGATCGAATGACAGCGTTTTTTTTGTGCGCAACCTATCGTGCGCACCTTACTCTTTTATTTGGAAGTTTTTTTCTTTGCCTGTTCAAAGAAAATCGTTTTTAAGGAGTATACTCTAGTTGTGCGTCGGAGCCGACACACACATTTTTTTATATGTTATCATAATATCATTGTGTACACAATTGAAAAGTATATTGAAAAGTTACGATATTGTCAAGGAAATATGAACTTATTTAATTTACTTTTAGTGACGGGCTTTGTGGTTGGTGGAATATGGTGTATTGTAAGACTTTAATTTTTCAAGCGTTTACTTCCAAAGTTGTGTTTGAATTTAAAAAAAACGAATACCCTATAGTAAGTCGGTACAGTTACTAATACGCGATTGAGCATTTTTTTATCAATAAACCATGTCGTGAAGGGACAAAATATAAAGACGGAAGATCAGGGTAAAGTTACAGTATATATATTTACAAAAACAATTTAAAGAACAAAAAGATTGGAGGTAAGAAGAGTGAGGGCGAGTATGTGTAGAGTTCAGTGAAAATGTGAGTAGGTGGTTGTGGGTCGTCGGCGATCTTCTATATCGGTGGCTAGAGGCCCAGGGCTTTAGGGCCCAGATGCGGTGACACCGTCGGATGAAGGGTGGCGCTGCCGGTAGACAGGAGGCGGGACAGACGTCGGCCGAAGCTGCTGGTAGACGGGCAGCGCTGCTGGTAGGTCGGGCGGCGTAGCAGGTAGGTAGGGCGGCGCTGCTGGTGGACGGCCTGCTCCGAATTACTGCCGGCGCTGCTGGTAGACGTGCGGCGTGACAGGTAGATAGGGCGGCGCTGCTAGTGGACGGCCTGCACCGATTTACTGCCGGCGCTGCTGGTAGACGTGCGGCGCTGCTGGTAGGTCGGGCGGCGTAGCAGGTAGGTAGGGCGGCGCTGCAGATGGATGGCCTGCACCGCTGGTGGTCAGGCAACGTTAGTGGTAGAGAGTGGCTAAGTTTAGTGTAGGTTCTTGAGCCAAAAGTTTGCCTTACGGCGTTGAGGACTTTCTTGAGTCCCGGGGCAGCCGGCCCCGGGATAAGGCCTTTAAGAATTTTGGAGAGCTCGGTAGCGAGCTATAGATGTTAACGTGGCAACTTTTGCCGAAGAACTGAATGACTTGGCAGGTCAGCTCGGTTTTTTATAGGCCCAGAGCCATTTAAATTAAGATTGTCTTCGAAAAGACATAAAAAGAATAAAATCTGGTTTTCTTTGGAGGTTGAATACCATAAATGAAAGATCGTGTCATGGGTAGCCATGGCAACGGAGAAAAACTTATATGTCAATAAATTAAATAAATACATTTTTAGTAATAAAATGAAGAAATAATAACGAAATAGATTAAACAAATAGACAGGTTAAAATAACAAGCAATGCCGGTAAGTGTGTAGCATTCTGAATAGAAGTTTTGAGTGGTTGGGAAGCTCTATATGAAAATCAAGTGTTTCTTTTCAGCAATTGAGTAAAATATTATTGTATATATATATATATATATATATATATATATATATATATATATATATATATATACAGAGATTAATACGTTTACAAATGACGATGCAAAATGGAATGATAAAATATACAATTTAACGAATGTTATGAATGAAAATCGGAGACTATAAAGGTACATATTAGTATGCATTACAACCATCATCAATACAATTACTTCGTTACAAGATGTCAATGCTTATCTGTGAGGCAAACAGATAATGTTTTGTAAATAGATTACATTCACTATTCTAGGAGTAGATACTACATTTGTACTGAGCGTACATCTTAATCGACGCTTATGTTCACATAGAACTAACGATATGCCTCCAGCGATTCGATACATCGCGTTGACATAAATCTAGAACCCAGAGGCGGTCACAGCGTCTTAGTGGTTACATATGTTAAAGCGACCAAATCTACTGCTGCAGACAATTAGTTAACACTGTTAGCTTTCGGGTGGACGTAGGTTTTGTCGTTGACAGATAGATATTTCTATATATATCTTCGTACGTTCGCGCTTACTTAAATTTCCGAGAACACGTAAGATTCTTCACGTCGGTAACTAAGCCTCTGTGATGGACTAAGACACAAGAAACTCAAATCTCATCACAATTGCCATGAAAACTTAACAAATAGACAAAGTAATTTTCGTATTTATAATATTACTTTGGGTATAACTTTCTCTCTCTACTACTTAAGATATTTATCAAACAAGAATATCAAATGTGATGGAGATTTTGCATTATATTATTACCTGATTGATTTCTGTACTTTACATTTATTTATAACTAGCTGACCCAGCGACGCGTTGCTATGGCACAGTAATTTTAAAGAATTTTCTAAAATAAAAGTAGTCTAAGTTACTCCTTATTACATCAGCTACCTGCCAATAAAAGTCCCGTCAAAATCGGTCTAACCATTTCAGCGATTAGCCGGAACAAACAGACAGACAGACAGACAAAAATTGTAAAAAATGTTATTTTGGTGTATGTACCGTATATGTATATTCATATGCATGTAGTAAAAAACAGTTATTTCAATATTACAAACAGACACTCCAATTTTATTTATATGTATAGATAGTATTTGTTCTTAAAATATGGTCAGTATAAGAAAACATAATTTCAATAATCTATAATAATCTGAAATATCAAAAAGGACATATCTTTTTTCAAGACAACGTTGAGAGAAGTGTACTAGCACATCCAGCCGTAAAGAAAGAGTCTATACAGCATTGCCTAAACATAATAAATTTAACGTTCATTCAAACCACTTTAAATCGCCTTTACCGCAACTCCATCCTCGTAAAAGGCTGAAAAGGTAACCGCATTTTAAAAAAAATTGTTTACTCGGAAAGCCTACAAATGGAGGGGCTCTGGCTTTTTAGCTGGTCCGCTACAATTATTTATACAAGAAAATGTCAATTTTTAATTATAATTTAAGTTTTTTTATAAATAAAATTTGTTATGATACGTACCGCTAAGGAGTGGAACTCTTTGCCTGAGTCTGTGTTTCCTGACAAATTGGGGATCTTCAAGTCACGAGTGAATAGGTATCTTCGCATCGACGCTTACCATCAGGCGAGATAGTGGTCAAGCGCATGCCTATTTTCTATAAAAAAAAGATAAGCATTGAACAATATCCCCATATTTGAAAATGAAAATTGGCGGTTCAAATTGAAGTGGATTCAATTGACTACAGATCAAATTAAATGCAACTTAAAATTATGTTATAACGTGTGACTTGAACTTCACATGTTTTAAAATGAAAATTGTATCAGGATATATCCCACAAACAGCGGCTGTGACATGTACCTGACACGTGACATGTTGCGGTTACATTGCGGCGTGGCATCCTATATAGCATAGCACTACGTACAATTCACCAAAAATTAATAGCCTTTCAAATGTTAATTAGAAATCAGTTGGAAATGCATTGAACTTAAGCAATTTCAGTGAATTGTAAATACTTCCCTTATTTGGAGTAATAATAAGTGAATAAATAAAACAAACTTTATTTTAGCGAGTTCATGTGACCATAGTTCTCAGAAAGGGTGGCATAAAAATCTCTTAACATATAGCAAATAATAAGAGTAAAATGTTTTCTAAATAAATCCTTAATTAAGATTCAACCATCCTAATGTTTTATTAAAAATTTATTACAGTGAAGACAGAACTTTATATGTATTCAATATCAATATTATTTATTGCATTTATTCGTTGTATAAAATATATTGCAAAATTACTAGTGCTCACTAGAACTCAAAGCGTTGAAGAAATTATATAAAAAAACTGATAAATTCAATTAAGGGCTCTTTAAGTCAAGAGTGAATAGGTATCTTATAGGCAGGTGCATCACATCCTAGATCGCATCGTCGCTTACCATCAGGCGAGATAGTGGTCAAGTGCTTACCCATTCACAGTAAACAAAGAATAATGATAAGTTACCTTCAAAACTGTCATAACACTTTCAAACGATTTATAAAAATAATTCATACTACAAAGCTAACTAAACCAGCTAATGTTTGCGTTAATAACCTATCCATTATAATGTCAATACCTACAAACTAAAATGAAGAAAATATAATTGTCATTCATGCATTGAAATATTCTTGTAAATGATTTTTACAAAACGTTTGTTCGTTAGCCACATTTTTAAGTCACTTAGAAATTACTTGTCTAAACGACTGACCTTATCATAACTGGCTAGTCATATCAAAATTTTAATAATTTAATTATTATGTTATCATGACTCCTGCAAAAAGTTGAAACATTAGGATTAAATATAAAAAAAAAATTAACGCGTCGCAAAACCGGTTAAAGTAACTATTTCGTGCTTACAATTCTGCTATAACTTTCGAAAACTTATCAATAATTTTAAGTTGTATGTTTTGGTTTGACAACACTGGAGCCTGTTTAGGCTATTTTATATAGGCCAACTTGTAACTTAACTTGTATATGAGTAAGTTGGACAATAAAACTTGTTTTCCACAATTTTCGTTTATTATTCGAACTCTATTCCACTCCACTTAAAGTTCAATCTCATCTATCTTTATAAATAAAAACTTAAGTTAGACAATTCGGCCTCATTTGATCGTAAGTAGGAGTTTTTATGTTTTTATTTTAAGATTCTAACGATATGAAAAATTCTTGAAACCTCTTTCATATGGAATTACTATTATTCCGCTATTTAGCATTACTGACTATAAAGTAAAATTTTATAAATTGCTTGGGCTTAATTCATAAAAAAATTAAACAAGTTTACGGTGACGTCGATATTGGCTATTCTTCAGGATTCTACTTCATTCAGAATATAATGCTTTATGTAAGCCAAGATTGTACATATGTATAATTATTGCAGTCATAGCAGTTTTCAAGTCTATGACGATTTGGTTTTTAGAAACTTTACGTAGGTTTTCTTTGCTATCTATTTATAAACGCTTTAAGCTTCAACGTGTTCTGGTTCATTATGTTTATGACAGTAACGTATATTAAGGAATAGTTTTTGATACGGTCTACATTAAATATTTTTTGTCTTCATTTATTTGATTAAGGTTGTGATATTTCATGCAATTTGATAGTTCACCAAAGCTCTTGATCCCATCGGCACTTGACATCAGGATAACGACATTATCCGTGAATAACAAACATTACTCGTTTATCAGATCTTTGGAAAGATTATTATTGTAATTGAGAAATAATCACCACACAATTGTTTTTCTGTAAATATGACACGAATTCCTTATATTATCTATCTCTAACATATTAGGTCCTTACATATTGAATGGGCATTTTGTATAGGAGGAATATAAAGATATGACGTTTTTTGTAAAAATAAATTTAATTAATCAAAGTATGCATCATTGTTATCTATGCACTTTTGCCATCTCATAGGTAGTTCAGTGATTCCTTTACTAAAAAAAACACCAAACTGAAGGCGGTTTGGACTGCCACATTGGAGTTGAATTTTTATTATTGTAAGAAGTTATCGAAGTTCCGGAAAAATGGTAATCTGTTGGAGGAAGGTCCGGGGAGTATCCAAAGAATATTATACACAAATTTTAAAATTTAAATATGTACAATGAACCCTCAGATAAATTAATATTAACACGTTAAATGCCACCGACTCGCAGGTTCTATGTCAGTGAACTCGCCTAGCGAGTCGGTGGTATTGAACGTGTTAAGCACGCTAAAGGTTCTTTCACCAATCTCAATCAATTTATTTCACCGCATCATCAATTTAAAATTTTGGCAGGGATGTTCTCATAAAGACAAAGAAGGAAATCTACATATAAATTGAAGAACAATGAGGCAATAGTGCGAGTCATCTGAGGATAAAATTTAAATAGGCGGTACGGAATTGATTCAAATATATCTAGCTTTTCCCGGACAAAATTATGAACGGATTCATCAAAAACTAGTGAGCCTTAAAGAAGTTATAAATACTTGCTTAAAATTCTGATTGTTATTGTTTAGTTTGTCAATTATTTTACCAGAAATATAAAGTTCACATTTGCTTAAACTGTTCTATTTTAAACTTTAAATGTGTGAGACCAGAATTTCTTCTTCTATAATGTTATCATCTAAATATCACACATTAAATTTTGACTTTATACGTATAATTTTTGAGACTAAAAATTGCTGGTTTACGACGATCGCCTTGATGATACCACACTGAACACTGTAGATCTTTAAATTAATTAGCTTTTTATTTTTTATATTAAATAGAATTATTCCTTTATTGTGAAAGTGACTTCGTGAGTCCATGCTCAATTGTGTTCTTATGTCATCGTGATAGTTGTTGTTTGTGATTCTGCACAAATTGTGTAGTTATTGACTCATATATCACATTTAAGTCATTGTGATTTCGTTTATTCCAAATAGTCGGAATTTGTTAACGCAGGCAGCAGCAAAGTAAGCAGGCTGGTGAAAATATTAAAGTTTTGAGAGGTTTTTCCGGATGTGTAGTTGCACCCGTTCGAAATAATGAAGGTACAATGGATTAACTTCAGTACAAAGACATCTTAGAAAAGACAACGACTCCCTGCTCCAACGACCTTTTTCCTGTATTCTGCATCTTCAAGCACGAAAATGATCCTAAACACACCACCAACAGTATCTGCAAATAGGCCGCATTTATACACTTAGAAAATCTGTGACTTCTTAAACAAACGAAACTCCTCTCCGAAGGATCTTTACGAAGCCTTTGTCGAAGCATGGAACTCAATCTTACTCGAAAAATATCTGAAATAGCTTGAATCAATTCCACATCGTTGCATAGCTGTCATTAACAACAAAGGCTTCGAACTAAATATCAATTATGACTAAATTAAGAAGGCTGTGAATAGTGAAAACTGATATAATACTGATTACGTTTAGAAATAAATTGTATAAATTATTACTATACACACTTATTTTGTTTGTACGATGTTTAATATTAAAACGGCACTTGTATAACCAAATTTTTGTTGTTCTTTCTATTAAATTATTATGCACTGAAAATATGCTATTTGTTGTTTAGTTTCAAATTAAAAAGCTTTATGACATAAGTATTTCTATATTTTATGTCCACCACTGTATATCACATGGATTGACCCTGTAACAACTACTATGTTTTCATGTATTTTTTTCAATAAATTTGCAACAAAAATCAATAATTTGTCATACACTGTATTGACCATTGTACTGCAGGAACATAAAATTAACTCCAACATCCTCCGCCGCCCTGGTTATTTACACTTTACGCCCTTGTACTCAAAACTTGCAATCAGGAAGTCTGCATAGTTTTGATATAAACTTAACTAGTAAATCTGAAATCTCTAAGACGTTTATGTATTAAAAGATTTTGGTATTGATCTTGAAAATGATTATCAAAATATCACTCAACCTAGTTCCTGTCGCTATTAGTTTCCACGAAAATCTGACAAAAGATTGGCAGTCGAGTTCCACCTAATAAAGTGCTCTAGCCCCTCTTACAGATCTGTTGGAGTGATTCTACTTCTCATATGTTTTTCACAAATATAGCTACTGACTCTTGCCCGCAGCTTTTTCCACATGACCCTAAGAACTGTAAAAGAGTGAAATCTTAAATTGAGAAACAAATATTAATGTCAATCAACTGGAAATTTATCAAGCTGTTTCGGAGGAAAATGCGTTCAAAATAAACATTGGTAATTTCGCTTTTATAATATTTTCAATCTTAAGTCGAAAAATATATGTATAGTTTTTATAGATAGGTAATTATCTAAAAATATGAATTAATATAAAATGAAACGAGGAGACATTTTCCTTAAAGAACTATACGTTTTTTCGTTTGGAATAGATAATTCTTACCGACTTCAAAGCTGTCCAGCCGTGAACGTGATTGAATGAGAAACATTTTATTTCAAAACTGTCCTCATTTTTTATTCTATCAAGTAATGATTCTGCTAAAAGCTAAAGTACTCTGTACTACGCGACAGAAACCATAAACAACTCATTACAAAAAGTCTAGACGAGGCATTTACACGAGGCCTAAAAATAATTTGTTACTCATCCGAGTAAAACTATTGACTTTAATAGTATTTTACACTTCTAAAAAAGCAGTAAAAATTATTATAAAAATATTAACAATGGTCTACGGAGCCTAACCATAACCATATTTAGAAAACTATAGAGAAATTGTTGATCAGCTTTTGTAACCATTTCTGATAGAATTTTCGTCCTGTCTAGTCGTGATGGTGACCGTGATAATATCGCATTGTTAGCAATCATTAGCATGGTCGATGCAAAAATAAAAATTGTTTCACGGACGTTTGAAAGCCGTCAAAATTAACCTGTTTAGATGCTCATTAAATAAGTTTTAAAAGCGCTTTTATAGCACAAAATTTTAGTTTTTTATTATATTTTAAGTGTATAAATAAAATATAATAGAGCCGTATATAACATGGGCTAATTTTGGTTGGCAACGACAGGGTGCGAAATGCGACACGTTTGCGGTTACTGTGCGGCCGCTTATGTATCACGGGGCTTGCAACAAGGGTCGATCGACCGTTCCTACTTGACCTAAAATAATACATGGACATCATTGTTGAACAAAATCTATTAGAAAGTGATTGTTAATTCATAATTACTCATGTTTATAAATTTTCTCACGATCTACATAAAATACTGCTCTGACTTATCTCCATCTTTTCGAATACAGATGAGTTGAGTAGTAATTTACTCATTTATAATTAAAATGTAAAATAAATGTATTTTTATTTTCCGATTCCTTTAATAAAAAACAGCCTATATTGGGAAGCTTCTATATGACGTGAACTCTTTTAACGAAGATGCCATTTTGCGTTTATTACAAGCTTTTATTTAACTTGTACTGTATGTAAGTCGTCCGATTCAAAATTTGTAAACTTTTTTCGACCACTTTTTGTTCTACTGTAGTTGATGATGACAATACAATATGCAATTCTTAATATTATAATAATTTCAATATGGCCGCTGCTCTAAAATAGTGATTTTTTACAATTTCCTTCTATTGGTACCAAATGAAAGGGATCGAATCGAAGAGTAGAAAACAATAAATTTGGTAATATTACCTACATTAAATAAAATATGGCCGCCTCTCCAAGATGGCGGATTATGTTTTCTTTTTAACCCTCTTAATAGCGGTATCAATTGAAAGCGCTGCAAGAGTAGGTTATAATCATTTTGTAAAATAGCACTAAATTACATATGACTCTCCGGCCAATTTTATGCTGACTACACAGAAATCTCGTAGTGAATTCTGCTGGTCCGGCCAGGGGCGTCTCCGCAGAAGGAAACCATTATTCACTAAGCAGAATGCGCTCATTAGACGGTGTAATGATCAATGAATTGAAAAATTAAAAAAAAATATTTTACTTAAAAATATATTGTAGACAATTTAAATACGTTATATTAAAAATTAACTAGATTGCAATAAACTGTCCGGGAAAACACCACATAACACCAGCACACTAGCTAAATTAAAAAGAATGAGAAATATTATTGGACTTGTGAATAACCGCAATGAATAATATAATTCAAATGGATGTAAAGAATATCAGTGCTGTAAATAATGTGTAATATACGCTACCCGTAATACAGGTTTAGAATACAATATCAGCGTAGCTTATAAATGTATATTTCTTTTACATATTGAAAAGATCTATATCTATATATGTTACTAGAACTTACTTGTCTGAGTAAGCCTATATTATGATGACGAATTACTATGATTGAGGTTATTTATAACCAAGAATACACCTACACTACATACACATATGAAAAAATCACCTAAATATTTTTTTTATTTAAATTATTATTATTATTTCTTCACTTTTTTAAGGCGTATTCTTGTATACTTTAATTACTGTGTTCTTATATTCACTATGGATGACTAAGTTAATGGTTCTCATAAGAGTCATTATCTCATAAGAGTTTTTATGAGGCACATTTCCAACAACTCAGTTTAAATAAATTTCTAACAACCAGAATAGTTAGACAGTTTATGGACATGACGGAAATCTCAATATATCTCTGATTATCCCTAGCCTCTTTGTGTTGACCCTAAGTCCCACAAAAGCTGAAAATAACAAGTAATTAAGAAAAAGGAAACCGAAATCATAATTTTATTCATTTCCACTTTACATTTCTATTACTAAATGAATTTATTAACAGAAAAAACAATCAATAAGGCCTTCTATGTCTATAGATTAGAATGCTTCCCGAGGCTTTAGATGCCTTACGTAGTTTTATGGCAACAAACCATTATTCTTTCGCAAAAAAAATTGGTATTATGGATTATCATATATTTGTGTAATTGAAATGTCTTTATTTTTTAAATCCAAATAAAAAAGTCTAGTCGAAAGACAGAACTAACAATATTCATACTATACATACATAATATACATTTATTTAATAATAAATCCATGGATTATTATTACAATTGAGTTAGCTCAGAAAACTTCTATTTGAATCTTAGTAAAATGAAGATTAAAGCAAGGCAGAATGTCTAGCCGCTGGATTGAATAAGGGACTATTTTAAAGCAAGCGCTTTTTAAATAAAGATTGATGCTATGAAATGTAAGAACAAAATCACTTGCAACGTTGAATAGTTATAAAATGTTGTGGCCTTACATTTCAGTTTTTTGTAGCGTTTTTTACGCTAATATTCATTTAAAATTCTCATCAACGTGCTAAACTCAGATTATTACCATGATTATAGATAATAAATCTTCTAAAAGATGATCAAATGGTAATATTAATTTCATGCGTCATTTAACGACCGGTTGGTGCAGTGGTAAATATTTAATTACATTTTCTTTTGTTTATTTTATCAAACAGAGAACATATTGTCAGTTAAGTGAAAAACATAATTTAATTATGTTAGTATTTTAACTCTAAAATTGATTTGTGACCTGCCGTAGTATTTGAGTAAAATAGTTCGATTTGAGTCATATACGTTTATATATTTACTTGTGTTCGATTAGTTTAAGCTCTGCTGCACTATATGAATTGATGGCAGCTGTCTAAAATATGTTTTTTTTTATTTTAAAATGGTAATAACTCTTATTGTGGTACTGTACAAAAGCGGATTAAAATTTTGGAGCAGGTTACGTTTGGTATTTTTTTTTCAGTGATGGTAAAAAAGCGTTGTGCAAAACAGTGGGTTACATGTATTATTATGATTAGGTTATCCCGGCAATTAATCAAAGCAAATTAGGCTTAACATTGGAACGTTTGATTCTTTCCTTCGTTCCTGTAAGATTGTTATCTAAGATAGATTCTCTTAATATTTATATGAAAAGATACAGTTTGGTGCAATGTTGGCGATCCTGCCTTTCGCACCAACAGTGCTGGGTTCGAATCCCGGAAGGGCAGATGTTTGTGTGATGAATACGATCATTTGTACCTATGTCATGGATATTTCATATATATATTTCTATAAATATTACATATTTACGTATCATATGTTTATCCGTTACCCTAGTATCCATAACATAAGCCTATAATAGTTGCTTACTTTGAGCTAGGCTAATTGGTGCGAATGTAAGAAATATTATTATTGTTATTCTAGAAATTTCTTTCAAACTGTTGGTAGTGCTGAACACAACTTTCTTTGATACTTAGCTAGTGATCAGCCATGGCTTCGCACACGTGGACATTGTATGTGGAGGTGATTATACAATTATATTGTCTTCATATACAATGATTAGAGCATTTTTAATTAGACTAGACAGTACAAAAAGGTTTGTTTACATGTTACATGCGAAAGGGGCACATATATTATACATCGTCGTTCGGTCGGGTCGTCCATGTGCAAAACACTCAACGATTAAATCTTAACTTGCAATAAATTAATGTTTAATCCTGCGATTTATTAATGGCCATTAAAAAGATAGTTGTGCTGGAAATCAGCGGCCTTACAGTGTTTACTTTAGGTTAGGCATTTACTGGCAGCACCGCATTCTTGGATTTTGAAATGGATTATTGACTCAGATTGTTATTATTCCATGACAAAAGGGACTTTTTACTAAGGTGGGTAGCTTCGGAGATAAACTAGCTAGCTTTAGACGCTGCTGGGTTAATGTAAGGCCAGAGTCGAAAACCTTAATTTAAAAAATATTTAAGCCCGCTTGATTCGGTAAAAGTAGAAAATGAAATATCCAAACAAATCAATAATTATTCATTAAAAATTTGGTGATAGTTTCTAAAATATTCATTTTAATAATGTGCTGCAAAGGGCAATTTTTTATCTTGATTAGTGGGTTGTGCACCTATCATATTTAATTGGATAAGGGCTATTATTTATTTACCTATTATTTCAAATGGTCTTATACAACCTCTTATATATTTAGATCTAACACAGGAGTCAAGTTCTTACACTCGTGAGCTGTTATTATGGCTTCGGAAATGGAGACGAAACGTCAGGGTTAAATATTAAAAAACAGTAATAAATTAATAGTGGATCCGATAAAAGTTGTTATATACACTCACTTGCAAAAAAAACGGGCGGTTTTGATTTTCATTCATCTTTAAAAAGATACAATACAAAAAAGGTTTCAATCGTTTGTACACGTTACTGGCCGGTTTTAAAAATGCCGTGGTATTTAAAAAAGTACGTTCTAAATTCAAATTTTCATTTGATGCTCATTTTTACAGAAAACCCCTTTTTATCCTACATTTTTGGCGCGAAGTTCCAGAAGTTAACATCGACTTTTATAACTTTTATTCAATTTTCATCGATTAATTTCATATCCTTGACTGTCAAAGCTTTATTTATTGCTGTTTGGCTGTATCAAAAATGGTAGATAAAGTGGTAAAAGCTACCAAAATTATCGCGCTGCTTGAAGAGGGTTTCAGCCAATGCTTCGTGGCTAGGAGGCTAAATGTTAGTCGCTCGACGGTCCAAAGGACCTGGCAGCGATATCAGGAGACTGGTTCCGTCGAGAGAAGGCCTGGTTCTGGAAGAAAACCATGTACCCAACCACAGGATGATCGTTTTCTTGTGAGTCGCGCATTGAGAAATCGCAAATCTTCGAATGTGGATCTTAAGAACAACCTCCAAGAAGTAAGAAATGTGCATATTAGTCTATGGACGGTCAGGAAGAGGCTTCTCGCTGCCAATATACGCAGTCACCGTCCGGCCCACGGCCCAAAATTACTCCGTGAGCACCGAGTTCGCAGGCTTAGGTTCGCTAGAAAATGTGAATTATGGACTCAAGAAGATTGGAATAGGGTTTTGTTCTCTGATGAAGCCAGGATATCTCTGTTCGGTGAAGATCGACGTCGGCGAGTGCTAAGAAGACAAGGAGAACGCTTTGCAGAGGCATGTTTCGAAGAAATCACACCTTATGGTGGGGGCTCTGTTATGTTTTGGGCAGGAATAAATTCAATGGATCGTACAGAGTTAGTCTTCATTGAAAACGGCTCACTGACTGGGCATCGATACATAACGGAAGTTCTAATTCCTCATGCACAACCCGCATTGGCCGCTCTAGGTGAAGACTCGATTTTTATGAACAACAATGCTCGCGCCCACCGATCTCGCGATGTTAAAGCGTATGTGCAAGAGGTCGGCATTCGTCGTTTGGATTGGCCAGCTCGAAGTCCCGACCTCAATCCCATAGAGCATGTCTGGGACGTTCTGAAACGGCGTGTGAGATCAGTACAACCGGCTCCGCAGACCATCAGAGAGCTGAAGAATGTGATTACTGCGGAGGGGGAACGTATTCCGCAAGCAAGTATCCGGGATATACTCGTTAGCATGCCCAGACGAATTCAAGCTGTGATTTTAGCTAGAGGGGGTCACACTCGATACTAAACATTTATCTGCTTTTACTTTATTAAAGAAAAACAAACAAAAAAAACTTTTTTATTTTTACTTCATGAGCATATGCACTACTAGCGAACATACACTACTAGTGAGGTTTAGCATTATTTCCCATAAATTGTATCAAAATTTTATGAAATACTGATGAAAACGATTATATTCTTATTAATTTACCAAATTGTGAGGATAAAACTACTTATAATTATCAAACAAAGCAATATTAACATTTAAAATGGTTCATTGCTTAGGTGCCCGTTTTTTTTGCAAATGAGTTTATAAACCTTTTTTTAAATTTTATGCAAAAGATAAAAATTGTACTGTAGTAACCCTAGGCAGCGAGACATATATCATCAGGGACATGTTTAAACCATTTTAAGGTAAACAAGTAGTAGTACATTATGATGATATATCTCGAAAGTTTTAGTCATCGTTAGCTGTTCTAAAACTATATTTTAGGATTTCGTTACAAATCTTTAAAATTATCATGGAGTTTTTTCTACTTCAATATGCATTTTATAAATTGATTACTATTGCGATAAACAAATTCCGTTCCGTAGTTAAGAAGACATAAAAAATAACGACTTTGCTTAATACTATTTAAAGATACTGCGAACATCATGCAATTATAAATCCCTATAGAACAAACTCCTAAACTAAAAAACAAACAAGTCTAAGTAAAACTTGGTAGAAAAAGTGTAACCAAGTGTACATTAAAATATATTTTATTTTTAAGAAAAACATTGTTAATATTTTAATTTAACAAATCCATACTTATTTGTATCAAGATTAACATAATAGGTGTTATTACATTTATTAACAGTTTATCAGGCCCATAGTGAATATAGTTAATTAAAATGTATGTGGAAAATCTCATGGGAAATATCTTTAGTATACATGGAATAATATTAACACATGCTATTCGCGTACTTCGATGTTTTGATGACATTAATGATTGATGGTGTATGAACAAGCGTTAAAGTGATTGTATGTCCTTTTAAACAATAACGTAGCCTATGAGGAGATTAGACTTGAGGAGCTTTATAGGTGGGTTGACCAACATTTTTCTAATAGGCTCATAATGGTGATCATCAACTTGGGATAAGATGACTCCTGGAGACAGACCACCCAACGAATAATGTGAAGAAAGCAAGAATTAAAATTAATAATAAAATTGAGTGTGGTATTTCAGTGACCAACTAAATGGAATATTAGCAAAATTTTTATACCTTGGTAATGTAAGATTTTAGTTCAGACTAACCTTCTCTCACCCCTTCCTAAGGCTATGCTACTAAATAACAGAAAGAAAGCACTACCAAAAGATGATGTTATGATTTTTCGTTCAGCATATTAGAATTAAAGAAAACAAAGGCGAACACTGTTTCGATAAAACATTATCCCTGGAGGCAAGTTGTACCAGAATCGCGTCGGACAGCGTTGCCGGCACCGGTCCATTAGTCTCTTACACACGTGTTGCTGTTTGCGCGGAAAACTCGTTACCGGTCGTTGCGCTACTCTCTTCTTTCATAGATCTAAAAAAATATGAGGCTTTTGTGCCATTATTTGAATAATTCTTTTTGTAAATGAAAAAGGACAGATTCTAAATCTTATTGTAAAAATATACAGGAGCAATTCCGGGAACCGAAACGACAATGTTATATCTTGTTTGTATGTTGGTGTATAATTTTATGCAGGTGAGAGTGTCAAAAGGTGATGTTGTCTATACTAATAAATATGAAGAGGAATTATTTGATTGTTTTAGTTTATTTGTTTGCAATGAATAGGCTCTGAAACTACTGTGTCGAATTGAAAAGTTTTTTCACATTTTGAATTTTACATTATCCCAGATGAACATAGCCGATAGATTTTTTCAAATACGTTAAGAGATCCGTATGAAAACTTCGATTGATTGTTTGTATTTAATAAGCCCCAAAACTACTAAAGTGATTTGCAAAATTTCATATATAGAATCCTTTATTATTCCTTATGGACATAAGTGATAGAATATTTTTAAAAATGTTAGGGATCCGTATGAAAACTTCGATAATGTAACCCAATGTGTAGAAAAATAGAAAAAATGTGATATCGCGTATGCTCTGGAAATTATTGACAATAGCGCAAAGTGACGTACTACAGTTTTATAGAAGAAATCAATATCCCCAAAGAAGTCAGTGATACCATATGTGTAACTATTGCAGTTATGTAACAATAACTGCTTTTTCATGTTAAAATAGGCAATAGTAAAGCCGGTACAAACTAGGCCACATTATTCGTACCTGGGTATGAATCCTTATGCAAATAAATCACTTCGTGTTCAAGGCTATATCAGTACCAGTAAATATTTTTTTGAATTATACCATTCACAAAGTTCATACCATTTAAAAGTTATCATGAGTGTCTTAATTATCAAAACTGTTATAAATTATAAAAAATAATTGTAGCGACCATTATTATCGGCCCAGCAGCTGGTCAAGTATCTCATATTTCGAGTATATATAGCGATGATCTTAACTAATCTGCAGATTCTATTTAAATGACAAAGTTTCGATGAAAATCATCTTTTGCGTTAATCATTAACAAGGCCAAAACATGGAATTAGTAGGGAACTACCTACGAAAAGATTTTTTTACTTAGGGCCGACTGTATGTTATGCCTATCGCAAGTTGGAGCTCTTGAAAAACAATTTATTTTGCTGTCACAAGATAAAACAACATCAAATATCGTATACATATTTACGACAATATCATATATTGTCCATTGAAAAGTTAGATTTTGGGTTGCTTTTGACAGAAGACGCAATTGTATTTTTTATATATGAAGGGAGGGGGTTAGTGTAAACTTAAATCCAAGTTTGTAGGTTTGCAACTCTTGTCCCTCGGTCGTCATCTTGGAAAAAGGGGTTCAGATGGTTTTTTTACGGTTTATGTACCAAACTCTATAGTTTGGACCTATGTCTCACAGAAAAAATTATGCAAAATTTTTGTTGCATATTAAAACTTACATATTAAACTTTTGTCCAGTAGAACCATAAATAAAAAAAATAATAATCGGAAATCCATAAAAATTTGAGAAAAAAAATCTATTTGTCGATATAACTTTTTTCTAATCATGTTACAAAAATATGTCAGACCGTAAAAACCATTTGAATCCCTTTTTCCAAGATGGCAGCCGTAGGACAAGAGTTGCAACCCCACAAACTTGGATTTTTAATTTACACTAAAACTTAAAAAATAAAATTGCATCCTCTGACAAACGCACGCTACGCCCAAAAAATGTAACATTTCAATGGAGTAGAAGCTCTGACCCAATAAATTTTATGGCTTATGTTTTGTAGATATGATCTTTTTAGAAAAACTAGAAATAGAAATTAATTAATGAAATATTAAATTAAAAAAAAACCATTAAGAAAAGAATATACACACTTTCACACAACAACAAGGAGAAAGTGTGTGTGTTAAAATTTTTAATTTTTGAATTTTTTCTTAAATACCCGTGCGAAGCCAGGACGAGCCGCTAGTCTCGTATAATATGATTTAAAAAATCATTTTTGTCATTCAATATTTTATCCAGACGAGCACACACTTCACAGAATATATATTTAGATGAGAAAGGCAAGTAAAGATGACATAAAATAGACCGACGTCCTTCGCAATGTCAATTATAATAAATCTTTCTAAATGAGGATAAAATTGTCGTACTCTTTCAAAGGTATTGGTTTATTGGAAATAAGGTAAAACAAAGGAACAACTACTTATAACAATACATTGTACAGAACACTGTGTTATTAAATATAAAACAATGTAAATATTAACTACTGATAACTTTTCAATAAAAAAAATTATATGATAAGTTTCTTATGCTGTAGTCTATTATATAAAATAATCATAGACCCATCTTGGTTGGCCGATGATCGTAATTTCCTGCAAATCACTAACATATAAGACATTATTCACACGTTTTCATTAATCGAATACTTCCAAATCTTTTCCAGAAAAGCCTTGCTTATTATGATGGTGATGTTGTCAGATTATTAATATTGATTTTATGTAATATATATATTTAAATTCGTGTACATATTACCTCATTATTAGTTTATTATATTATTATTAACAACAATTAGTCTTTGTTAAGTAAGCACCATATATTATTCTCTTATCAAAATGTATTTATATAGCAGGATATCGTTATTCTCATTATAGCCGACATTAATCCTAATTTAATTTTACGAGAGGTTGTGGGTTCGTAACTCTATTATCCAAAGCAGTTTAAAGCCTGCTTACTGCGCGCTTGCCCCATATTACTCCGACTGATGGAAGTGCCCCAACTCATGGCAGAAGGGAAAGTTATTGCACACAATGTCTTATGTAATAAAATATCTACTTCTCAAAGTGTGAAATATCAGTCAATAACGGAGAAGATGATTATTGTTGAAGTTGTGATGCCATAAGGATTTTTTAAAAGCTAATGGAATCTCTGGCACCAAAAAATATATTCCTATTAATATATTCCTTCTCTACAGAATTCATTTTGCACTATGAAGTATTAAATCCATTGGATAATTATCCCTGTTTTCAATTTTCAGACATTGATGCCAACAGTAGGTACTATTTTAATAGCGTACTCAATTTTTATTAAACAATGAACTTTTCATTTAAAAGATAACATTTATTCGCACGATTTTCATTAAGTAACAGCCCCTTGATTCTGTGACATATAATCTTGCACTCGGGCCTCGATAGACTAAATTTGTCAAATATCAATGGCTGCGTTGTAGAGAAAGTGTCATGTATGGCTTTAAAATAGCCAGTAATGGACATTTTATTCTTGCCAACAATTCTATCTACTAACTTATCTATGCAGGGCACGAGTGAGTTCTCTATGCCTAATCTAAGTCAAAAATAACCTTATTGCACAAATGGATAAGTGACATTATAAGTTGTGTTGTATTGGAATGTTAACTTTGCAACGTTACATTTCCACTTATGTAAAAAATTACAAAATTCATCTGCATATAGATTATTAATGTTAGAAACTTTAGCTGTCAAGATTTTAGATAAAATCTTAAACAGTTATAATTTATAACTTTATGCATTCCTAAAATCGAGCCACGTTCATGTTGTTAATTGAAATCAGTGAAATCCAGGTAACGAGTAGGTCATCTGCCGTGGAAACTTTAGTAACATCTTCGAAGTTGTGTTGTGCGACTAACGAGTTTGCTGTTCACGTGTATGTCCTTGTGGAGATTGAAGATGGTTCTAAGCTAAATATTTAAGAATCTATAGTGTAAAATTAGAATTTTCAATTTTGCAGTCACAAGTTAATAAAATATCAATAAACCCTCATCTAAAAATCCAAAAATAAATTGTAAACAATTTTAATATAATGAAGAAATTATTTACTAATACTGTGAAGAAAAAAGTTACCAGCTTTTCCCATATCATATAATTGTTTATTGGTTATCATAAAAAATACCTATTATAGCTTAATACGATGATTAAGATAGAATAAAACCAAAAGTTTAATGATAATTTTAATACTATTTATTCAAGAATTAATTTATGTCTCATAATAGCCTCCACTACATCGCACCCATTTGTGGAGACAGGGTTACAAAAGGAGAACTGAGTAATTTGCATAAGGACGTGCATCAGACACTTGAAGCGCTTTAGTCAAAGTTGACGCGTGCAAACGAGACGATGGATGGCGCCCTTTCATCAAATCATATAATAAACATATTTACTTCTTTATTTCGAATATTACCAATTTCTTATTGCTATAACTACAGATGTCATTATTTTGTTCCTTAACACTAAAATTTTCTCAAATTAACTAATTAATTTTAATTAATGATTACTAAAAGGCCAAATAAGCTTTTAACCCAGTACTTGTTGATTTTAAATATATCATCATATTCAGGATCGGTCGATAACGTATTTATAAGTATTGCCCGTGATTTTCATAAAGAATAAGAATAATATATTTTTTTATAAGATCAATTTTATATTGCATGACGCACATTATAAAAAAATAATTAATCATTTTCTATGTCATGATCATAAAATACTATAGAAAACGACGTCCAATTTTCTGAACTTTATCTTTTAATCCTTACAAAAATTGAATCAGTTATACTTGATAATTGTTTATCTAATTGGTTTTTCAATCACAGATATAGAAAAATATGTTCTACATCTTGCAAGAAGTGACGTATTTCGACCACCAGAACTCAATAGTGTATCAATTACCCATTTTCTTGTTGTGTGATCAGTATTTTTTTAATTTATAAGATTTTTTTATTTTTTTATTATCATTTATTTATGCATTTTTCAATGCTACCTTATAAGATAAATAAATAAATATTTCCTACATTCACACCAATTAGCCTAGCCCAAAGTAAGCACTATAAGGCTTGTGTTATGGATACTAGGGTAACGGATATATATATATATAGATATATATATACATATATGATTAATAGATATGTAATATTCAAAATTTAATTTAATTAGTAATATTCAAACATAAAAAAGATCCGAAAAAAGTGTGGAATCTCGTTAAGAATATCACTTATCTTAAGCAAAATAATTCTACTTCCAACTGCGATGGTCTATTATCGAGATATCAGGATCCAATTACTGCTGTATCAACAGTAAACAAATTTTTTGCTAGTGTTGGTAAAGACTTGGCCTCGAATATTGGAAATAACTGTCTCGAAAACTCTCCACGCACTTCTATTGATTTGTATAGTAATTCTGATCCAAGCTCGATGGTTTTGTTGCGTGTTTGTAAAACTGAGATTGAGAAGCTTATCCTAGGGTTGAAACATGACTGTGCAACGGGCTGGGATAATATCCCTAATAAGTTAATTAAGGAAGCAAGACACGTTCTAATTCCGGTTTTAACACATTTGTACAATTTATGTCTCTCGCTTGGTATCTTCCCAACTGTGTTTAAGAAAGCAATTGTCCATCCTATTTTTAAGAGTGGAGATAGATGCAGTATTACCAATTACAGGCCAATTTCCGTTTTGTCAGCCCTGTCGAAAATTTTGGAAAAACTTATTAATGAACAACTCATTAACTACTTGCGATCTAAAAATTTGTTGGCTCCAAATCAATTTGGCTTTAGGTCTGAAAAATCGACGGAGGATGCAGTATTGGATCTTACTAGTACAGTAGTAGATAATTTGAACAATAAATTAAATTCGCTTTGTGTTTTTTTAGATATCTCTAAAGCATTTGATACTGTATCTGTCCCCATTCTTCTCACAAAGCTTCAACAGATGGGAGTTAGAGGTGTCGTTCTCGATTTGTTCAGGAGTTATTTAAGTGAGCGAACCCAATGTGTTCGGATTGCTAATTACACTAGCAATGAAGAATCAATTGAATGTGGCGTACCACAAGGCAGTGTGCTTGGTCCGACCTTATTTTTGATTTACATCAATAATCTGTGTCGGTTAAGTTTGCCAAACTGCAAAATAATCACGTATGCCGACGATACAGCAATTATAACTCATGGGAGAACTTGGGACGAGGCTAGGCATTTCGCCGAGTCGGCACTGAGAGCAGTCATGTTGTGGCTATCAAGTAATTCTCTGACTATCAACCTGAATAAAACAAAATTCATCACTTTTGCGCCACAAGTGTCCTCACAGCCAGACTCGAGATTTGTTTTAACTGTACATAATTGTAGCATGTCCCCCAGCAATGTCTGCTCTTGCCTCTCAATTTCTCGCACACACAGTATTAGATATCTGGGTGTTATAGTTGACAGCTCGATGCAATGGACGGAACATATACGGTCATTGACAGCGCGAATCAGGAAGCTCATCTTTGTCTTCAGTAGGTTGCGCACGTCTGTTGATCTAGCCACGCTCAGAACTACATACTTTGCTCTGGCGCAGTCGATCTTGTCGTACTGTATCACGATTTGGGGTGGGGCCGGTAAGACAAAGATGTTGACTCTTGAAAGGGCACAGAGAGCTGTCTTGAAGGTAATGGCTTTTAAGCCCATTAGATACTCGACACAGTTAATTTACTCTTTTTGGGAAGTTCTTTCTGTCCGTAAACTTTTTGTCCAAAAAGTTATCTTGCGCAAACATGTAGATGTTCCCTATGATCCTTCTATATTAGTAAACAATAGGAGGAAACATAAAGTCTGTGAGACTCGGAAATTTAGAATAATATTGATAAAACATCACTATGACTATATATCTTCAATCTTGTATAATAAAGTAAATAAAGAGCTGAATATTTACCCTCTTTCGAAATATAAATGTAAGGCGATTTTGACTGAATGGCTTCTTGCGCTTGATTATGATACTGCGGAATCTTTGATTAAATAAGTGTACTGTAACGTTAAGTTTAAATTAAATCTCACACGCATACACACACACACAAACACCCACACACACACACACACACACAAGCACGCACGCATATTAACATAACATAATAATGTCTAGTCAAATAAGTTATATAGTAAGCACGACAGTATATTTATAATCATGTTGCTTGTCCTTAATGAGGTGGGCGCTAATAACTGTAACACAGTCTCCGACTTCTACAGTTGTTAACGCAAAAAAATGTTTGTGTACCAAGTCTTGATTGTAAAGAAATAAATAAATAAATAAATAAATTCATAGAAATATATATAAACACCCATGACTCAGGTACAAATGCTCGTATTCATCATAAAAACATCTGCCCCTACCAGGATTCGAACCCAGGACCGTCGGTGTGAAAGGCAGGATCGCTACCGTTCCACCAAACGGTCGTCAAAATAAGATACATTAATACTAGAAAAAATGGCCTCGGCTCACAGGTGAATTCTCAGGCGGGAATCGAATCCGCAACCTTGAGAGGTCCGGTCCAATGCTCTCCCAATTGAGCTACGAGCCTTGGGAATACCCCGGAATACCCGAATAATAAAAATAACTTTTTGCTGTAAGTCCAACGCATGGTACATAAGTAAGTACAATGTTTGTAAATCATGGACTGTCTTACTTTTAAAATGCCCTGTGTTTGCAATTTGACAGTTTTTTTTATTATCTATCTTAATACAAACAGCGAGTTAACACATAGAATAAATAACACCATTCTAGACCATAGTCATAAAAATCTACAGTACACTAATGACTTTTTTTTCAAAAAGATGTCTACAATGAAATTTAATCAAATAGGTCTGATTTAAATAATGTTCTTACTTTAGCTAAGAAACTGGCAATTACCCATAACTTTTAAAATGTTATCGTGCTCCCAATAGCTTCATGATTTCAAATGGATTCTGTTATGTAAATATGGGACCAAGGAACCGTAAAATAAGTTTCATCATTCATGTACCCTTTTACTTTTCAGCGTGGTTTCGGATAACACGTCGTTATTACACGAGGAAACAATTTTATATGAGCAGGCTTGTACTAACTCTGCACACTTTATGAATAGTAATCAAACAGGCGTCGTCGTCCCTTAATTTTCTCACGAACGACCAACGCTGAAATGCAGATGAGGTCTTTTTGATAAGCCCCTGGTATAAATTTGCGCTTTTACTTTGTAATTATCTAATACTAAAGGATTAAATAAATGCAATAAATACAAATACTATGTGGTTCAACGGTATCGATTCTGCCTTTCGCACTGAAGGTCCTGGGCTCGAGTCCCGGAAGGGGCAGATGTTTGTGATGAATTGCATCACACAAACAAATGATGCATTATTTTGTATCTGAGTATTTAACATTGAGAGTATATAATTATCTCAATGTTAAATATCTAAGTATCGTATATGTATGTTTATCTGTTACCCTTTATCCATAACACAAGCCTTACAGTGCTTACTTTGGACTAGGCTTATTGGTGTGATTTGAGAAAGATTATTATTATTATTATAGACGACAAACCGGCCATTCGTAAGTTTTATTTTTATATATTTTTTTTTAATACAATCTTATTCTCTAGTTAAGATATAAAACTGCATTATGATCCCCATGTCTCCATATTTGATAGGCCTCAGGACTCTTTTGTACCTTTTGCTTCTACCCTAAATAAATTAATTAATTTCAGTAATATGTTTATTCGTATAGGCTAATATCAATAATCAATTTTTTATAAATTTTTTTATATATTTTTTGCATTTTTCAATGCTATCTCAAAAGATAAATTATTTTAACAGGAAAATAGTAAAAAAATCAATTCGGCTCACAAGTGTAGTCTCAGGCGGAAACCAAACCCGCAACCTTTGGAAATCCGGTCCTATGCTCTCCCAATTGAGCTACAGACCAGTCGAAATTTTCTAATACCTTTCTTATCTTACGCTTTAGGCCAGCGTTGTCTCATCAATGAGAGGAACATAATCTCATATTCGAAAGAAACAATTTTACAAATGTTTGAACAGTCGATTAAGATGAAACAGCCATTTATTTTATATTTTTTGCATTTTTCAATGCTATGAGATAAATTATTTTGGGAACTAATTTTTTGAGCTGTTGTTTAAATATTCGAGATGTTATTATGATTAGTTGGAAAACCTATTGAGCAGTTATTTAATTTAATGGCGGTTGATTAATAATTCCGACAGTAAAACATGGACAGTAATTTGGACGGTTATTTTATCATACAATGTCAATTCTAAAAATAATTGAGCAGTCGAATAACTGAATGAGCGGTAAAAATGATGGAATGAACGGTTCGATAAATAGTTCGGCAGATCATAGCGAGCGGTGACACCCGAACTCAAATTCATTGAGAAGAGAAGTGGTGGAAGCACTTCAATCACAGGGTCGGTTAGGTTAGGTTAGATTATAGAATTGCTTAGAATGAGATTTTTTACCGACAAATTCCAATTTATTACTGCCCACATGTAACCGCTCGTTCAATAATTTTTACCGCCCATTTAATTATTTTCCTGCTTAATTATTTATTCACTGATCCATTTCATTATTTTTTATTTCTCATTTTTGTTAACTTTACTGCTTAGTTTTAACTGCTGAACTAGTTATTAAACGTGTCATTTTGAATTTTTAACTTACCAAAACTGCTATTTACAACTGCCTCTTTAAATCAGTGCCAATTATTTTAATAGAAAAATAATTTATTTAATAATCTGATTACTAATTTACATAACAACTTCCCGATACTATAATGCAGTAACCAAATTATAAGCTGTAATTGTAATAATACTTAGTCATTATTTAATTTCTAGTATGTTTTTGTTTCTCCCTATTTACGCAACATATCGCTGACATGGCAACGTGTGTACAAATACTGAATGCAAATCATGCCAACTAATCCCTCTGCTTAGAACACAGTAATCTGTTGAATTCACCATGCCGTCGTAGTGAACTTGTATAATATGATCAGATAGAGCTGTCCCCGACGTCAAACGCCTCTTAGTAACCTAATACTTATTTTATAACTATTACAAAACACATCGTAAAAAACTCAAAAGTGCTATTCTTAAAATGCAATTAAACGCAAATTACAAAAGTGTTTTAAACTATCACAATATTCGACGAAACCATTCAAACAATTGTATTTTATTTCTTTCTGTTAAAATTATTTTATGTAGGAATTGTGAAAACTAGTACCTTAAAAATAACGAGGTGTTTGTCTAAATATAAAGTTAAATTACTTCGTATCTACGAAAAAGCTGCATTGTTATTTATAGTATAGGGGAACCCCGGGCAATACGCATATGTTAAGGGAAAGTGATAAAATAAAATACAAGTATATAATCAATATAACTTTTTTTACTTTTAATTTGTACTTTGCTTCATAAACTTTGGAAACAGCTATAAAAAAATAAAAAACTTAAACGATTTCTTCTATTAAAAAAACTAAAATAAAAAAGTATCATTTATCCTTATTGCCCGCGGGGGTCGGGCAAAACGGATATACCATATGGGCAAAAAGGATAACTGAATTTAGTCTTGACATTCGTCACAAAAATAGCTGCCTACACCTGTATATGATGTGCAGTTGTCATGCGCCCAATTTTTGCATTGACTGCACTGGATCCAGTCTTCACTCGGTGGTTCAGTGTATTTTTCGGCACACACCAAACAAAAGAAATCTTGTTTGGAATTCTGGCGTTTAGTTTTGGTACAAGTCTTTTTCTTGTTTATTTTAGCTTTGCTGGAACTGGCTAATTCTGCTATTTTAGATTTTTTCTTGTTTGCTTTTTCATATTTAGCAGCCTGCTCGACTTTGACAGGAGTGGATGTCAATATTTCCGATCTTTGTCTCTTATTTTTTCTATTTGTTTTGGGAGCAGCCATTGTTGGTATTGGTCTTATTTGAAATGGTGTTAGGTTTGCTGCAGGTGCTTCTGATAGTCCTTGTTCCAGGAGAGGATCGGGTATAGGTGTAGTAGGTGGTCCTTGCTCCAGGGTAGATTCAGGTATAGGTGTCATAGGTGGTCCTTGCTCCAGGGTAGATTCCGGAATAGGTGTTATAGGTGGTCCTTGCTCCAGGGTAGATTCCGGTATAGGTGTCATAGGTGGTCCTTGCTCCAGGGTAGATTCCGGAATAGGTGTTATAGGTGGTCCTTGCTCCAGGGTAGATTCCGGTATAGGTGTCATAGGTGATCCTTGCTCCAGGGTAGATTCCGGAATAGGTGTCGTAGTTGGTCCTTGCTCCAGCGCGTTTTTATTTGCAGAGTGATCAGTCACCAAATCCTCATGCTCAGCTTGTGTCGGCATGGTATCTGTAAGACAGGGGGTCACAGAAGACGATGCTGAGTTGTTTGTACTTTCAGTCATCGTAGTTGTAGCATCATTAAATGACCTTTGAGCTTCATTGAGAGGACGATCAGTCATTGTTGAAGGAGCGTAATCCTCTTCTCCAAAAATATTTGGATCGTACGGCCATATTCCTGGTTTCTTAAACCCGTTTACTGCATTCAAGACTGAAGCGCTTTTAACGTATGCTCCTCCGAACAGTTTAGCCATGTCGTATTGGTTCACGATTCGCCCTGGGTGCGCTTTCTGGAATGTATTTAACTCTTGCTCAAAATATTTTTTGAGCGGTCCATACACAGCCACATCCAGTGGTTGCATCCGGTCCGTTGTATGTGGTGCGAAGGACAAAAATATAATGTTATTTTTCGACGCGAATTCCAAAGCTGGGTAATATTTATGGGATTCGTGATTGTCAAGTAACAGTAACACTTTTCTGTTTTCGTTTGGACGGACTGTATCTGCGAAGAATTGGAGCCAGTTCAAAAAAGCTTCTCCATTTACCCAACCGTTGTCACTCACAGTAGCTTGCGATCCCGGAGGAGCGCCATCCAAGAGTCTCTCTTGCATTCTCTTCCGAGCAAATATGAAAAAAGGTGGAACATACGTGCCAGCCGCATTGCAGCAGCAAATAACAGTGGTTAGTTGACCCCTTTCTGCACTGCTGACTACTCCAACCTGCCTTTTACCCTTTACAGACAAAACCTTAGGTGGTTTACTAGTGGTGCTCTTTATACCTGTTTCGTCCATGTTGTAAATGGTCGTAGCATCAAATTTGTGTTTTTCCAATAAGAGCAAGTAATTTTTGTAGAATAACTCCACCTGAGGCCTGTTGAATCCCCTCGTTCTTGCCACTGATGTAGGTTCGGGCGCCCTTAACACAATTTCTGGGTGTCGATTTTTAAACCCCGCAAACCAGTCATCTCCAGCTTTGCCATTTTTAAATGGATGAGCAATGTTATTCTTAGTTGCATACTCAAATACCAGTGCTAAAAATTCTGAACGAGTCAAGCCAAAAAAAAGACTGTCTAGTTTCTTAAGGTAAGTACACAGATCTTCCTCTTGCTCTGGTGTGAAAACAGGTACAAACCTGCCCAATTTCTTCGTGACACTTCCTGATTTTATGTGACGATACAGGGTAGTAAATGGAATCCCAAACTTTTTTGCTGCAAAATTTATGGATTTTCCTTCTTCTTTTACTGAATTTACCGCTCGCTCTAGTGATATTTCTGACCACGATGCCCTTTCACTTTTTCTTTTGTAATTGAAAACCATCTGAAGAAGAAAATAATGTTAAAATAAGTTTTCATTCATTTACCGGGCAAAACGGATAATCATCCGTCTTGCCCATATTCGTTTTGCCCATAGTGCTAATATAAGATCGATAAACGAAATTCAAATGTTATTTGTAGGTTATGAAAAAAACTACTATCGCAAATTGTACTTAAATAAATACGCCATAGAACAAATAAAAGTTATAATTAAACACTATCTATACAGTAAAATAGTCAATGCACAAACCTTTGCGAAAATCGTAACAAAACACCACAAATTCTTTTTTTTTCTCTGCACAACAAACGAGCGCTTGCATTGTTTTAGTCAAACTGTCATGGCGTCGCCGATAGCATGCCGAATCATATGGGCGAGTGTCAAAGCGCCATCTATTGCCGCTATTTAGAAAAATCGATTATTCTTCTTACCCGCACTATGCCTTTTGCCCGGGGTTCCCCTATGTAGAATTACCACTTATTATTATTTTATACGATATCCTCCCAGCCAAGCGCAAATATAACTTGAAATGTCGAATGAAGCAATCCAGCTCTAAAACTTATACAGAATATTTATAGAGAGAAGCTTCTCAAAATTTACATTCATACCGCATTTCATACCTTGGCTCCCGGTAAACAGATTCATTTAAAAAACAAGGTCGTACGAATCGGCGTGGTGGTTTAAAATACGAAGGTAGTTCATTTACAGGTCATTGTTATAACACGCTTGCCTTCCTTCTCTTTATCACAGTATCGACGACGGGGAGAAGGGGGTATCGAACAAGTATTCTTTAAGTTGTTCAGTGAATTCTATAGCGCGAGGCCCCTAGTGGGACAACCTTACGCATTGTCACGCAAAACAGTTCGGTACTCCTAGATTTTTAAACTCAATACAATAGTAAACAAGTTCACCTAACTGTAACGTAAATATGAACAACCTAAAAGTATAAACATAATACAGAGGGTTTCTTTATCTATCTCTGCCTTTGCGAGTTCTAAGTATATTTTCTCTTTACTGTAATATATTTATTTGCATGCCGGGTTGGTGTTACTGCGCGTTCACTATTTATTACTTACTTACGTGGTTTCGTAAACTAGGAACAGTATTATGAAAGATCACTATGTATTTTCTGTTTGTTTTATTTTTGTGTTTTTGGTGCTTTAAACTGAATTATCTTATAAAACAAACTTTATATATTTACAGGTCTTACATAATTTAACTTTTCTGTGTATCGATACAAACTTGTACGTGTGCTCGCATCGCCATGTTTAAGGAAATTTATTTTGCAAAGAGTAAAAATATATTTTTTATATTTATATGTTCACTCCTTTGTAATATCTATTTGTATTATTTATGCAGTAAGTAAGCTCAGGTCGTGTTATTTATGTAATTATTCCGAATGTGTCATAATAAATAAATATTTCCTATATTCACACCAATTTACCTAGCCCAAAGTAAGCACTTTAAGGTTTGTGTTATGGATACTGGGTAACGGATAGACATACATATATCATACATAAATATGTAATATTCATAGAAATATATACAAATATCCATGACTCAAGTACAAATGCTCGTATTCATCATAAAAATATCTGCCCTTTCCGGGATTCGAACCCAGGACCGTCGGTGCGAAAGACAGGATCGCTACCGTTGCATCAAACGGTCGTCGTCACAGATTTATAATAATAATAATAGTGGATAAAGTTGCAAATACATTTATTTATTTTTTTACAATTTCGAATTAAAGCTGATCTATAATATATCCTAACCAAATTAAAAAAAAATATTTATTCTAGTTTATCATTTATTCTATTTTACCAAACGTATTCAGTATTAAAGATAAATGATACATTAAAAAAAATATCTGACGTAAAGAACTCCTACATATTTTAAGATTGTATTATGAAATGTCTTCTGGAACAATCCTCTAAAACATTTGCTCAGGTGCAGATGTAGCGACAAGACTCTATTAGAGTATCGTCGAGGCAGCCCGGCGGAGGCAGTGCGAACTATTTTACATACAAATAAGAAAGTCTCCATACAAAGACAACTTTACTTGAAACCAACATCAGATAAGCTGTTGAAAGTCACAAAATTTAAAATAAACAGTAGACTACTCGTTTCTATTCATACGTCTGCTTAATCTATCTTATTTACCTAAACTCAGGCCAACTGTTTGAGCGCCCGCGTGCAATACTGATTAAGCCGCCCTTCTATGTACCCACGAGTCTACGCTGAGTTTGGTTTCGGTGTATCACTAGAACGGGTTCGGTGACATTCGTTCCGTTGGACTACTTCTGCGATTCCGAGTACCAAGTCGAATTGAAGCCATTGTCTTGTGTGAGATAGGGCATAAGAAATGAAAAAATACTTTACAAAAAATATTTTGTTTTGCTATACCTAGTTACATAGTTATATCTAAGTACTTATGACCACAGCAGCTGTAACGTAACCAAAACATTATCGTCGGTTTCAAATTACAATGTACAAAAACTTGAATTTGAACACTTCAGTTTGTATTATTTAAATATTTATAATTTTTTACCTAAGATAAAACTATATATTATTACAGAAATTGAACTTTTCTTGCCTTGATATGCAAATTCAGCTATCAAGTTTTTCATATCCAAGCTGTCTAAAATTTCATGTTCAATCGAAACTGTAGCTAAACTACTAAGTATTTGCTGGTACATTGTTGATCTTTAATAACTTTTAATATTTCTTTACTTTGAAAAGGACCTTTAACCGGATGCAATTGAAACTGACACTGTAAGTAATATTCTTATCACTTTTGTTAGAAATGTTGAAATTAAATCATCAGTAATAAGGTATTGTAACAAAGTATGAGAATCGTTAGATTGATTTTCTAGAAAATGCAACTTTAAAGCTCTGATTTCACGAAATAAATTAATACCGTCAATGTCAGTTTTGCCAGTAGATTCGTCTTTAAGCTTTAGATTTAAATTTTCACAATGTATCATTAAGTAATCATTGGAGTAATTAAATAAATTATTATTTAAAAAGCCAAATATGTATGTCAGTAAAGGTATTTAACTCCAAGAACCTGTCACTTAAAAAAGTTGACATTTGATCTGAGATTCTGAAAAAAAAACACTACTTTTAAGAACTGAATATAATACAATACCTTCTATTTAAGTTCAAAAGTGATTCAATTGATACAAACGGGGAATACCCCTTTATAGTGTTGCGAAGCTTACAAATGTCTGCGTTTATCTTCGTAACAGACTAATAGATGTCTTTATTATGAAATGATAGAAATATATAAGACATTAAAATTATGAAAATGTTTCGTTTTTGCCGCCTCCTTGAAAATGCCGCCCTTGTGCGGTGCATGCCCTGCATGCCCACACGCAGCGGGTCTGCCTAAATTAAAAAATTTATTTGCATGTACTGTATTATATTCAGTTTTAACGTTTTTGTATTATTATTTTATAATGCGTACAGCAAAGGAGTGCAGCTCCCTCTTTGCGTCTGTATTTCCGAGTACTTATAACCCGTCCGTTTTTAAAGCCAGGGTGAATAGGCACCTTCTGGATGAGCTCGTTCCATCGTGGATCTTGTCTTGGCTCCCGGGCTTGATTGGGATCAAGAGCAAATGCATTCCGAATAAAAAAAAGAATTCATATAATTCAGTGCTTTCATCAGAATAGTTAGAAAGATTCGTTTAAAGACGGACAAAAATAAGGTGTATTATTAATTCATTATTATACTATTGTTTCGACATATCTCTCAGATTCATCTTGTCACGCACACGAGAGCAATATCTGATATCAAATTATGAGTTAAAAAATATAATTATCACAAATAAAAAAGGAACGTTAAAAAATAAGTGCATGTTTTTAATATAGGTCTAGTGACGTAGAGTGAGATAATGCTGACAACCGGTTTGACCAAGTGGGATTGACGCTTCTTTCAGATCCAAACGGTCGAGGATTTGAGTTCCGGAAAGGGCACATGTTTGTATGATAAATACAAGCATTTATAATTGAGTCATGAGAATTTACACATATTTCCAGATATATAACTTTGTCATTTATAATTTACGTGTATTTGATACCCTATATGAATGAGTGAATATAAAAAGCTTTTAAATAAAAAAGGTATTACCATGGTAGTTGGCTGACCGTTTTTATTATAATGGTCAGAAAATAGAATTTATATTCCATAATGGAACTAAGAAATCTATTGAATGATTTACTTTCGCGAATTTTTCTTGGTGGGTAGCATAAAATGACGATTGATTTATTTTCATGTGTGTGCAGAAATAATCTGATATATCTAATTGCCAAACATCATTATGAAAAAAGTATCGTAAAGTATCAGTATAATTTTTATTAAAATTGTTATAAAACTAAATCATATAAAATTGTGTCAAAAAGCAAAATAAAGACAAACTCCTCAATCCCATACAATCCTACATAATAGTCCCTAAATTATAATAAAACGATAGACAAACACATTACACATCGTGTTAAGCCAATTTATAGAACGTGACCCAAAAAGGAAGTTAAAAGGGCCTAATCTTCTGTAGTGTAGCATTAAAATTAAATTTGTCTGGCAAAAAGCCGGGTTAATGTGAAAGCAGTCTGCGCTGTGACAGCCGTCAATCTGACTGTCTGTGGAACGTTGGACATCTGTTAGGTTTCTTGCTATCATGACCCTTATCTTTGAAGAAATTACTTCGTGCTACCATGTCGCTGCCAACCACTGACAGACCCTCCCATATTCCCGATAGTTCCGCTTCCGCTGGCACGCTACAAAATGCAAGATGTAGCTTGGGATATTATTTTTAAATTGAGCGTTATGTTTTCGTCTTATTAATAGTGGCTATCTTATATTCTACCACTTATTAGCATCAATATTTTAAATGCTACTTAGTTTTTAATTAATCTTTTACTGATATTAAATATAAAGATCAATGATCAATTAGTATTTTTTTTAAGATAGGAATTTAACAGTTAAATGGTTGAATAAAAAAAATAGAATATACATCAAAATGTCTTAGTGTAAGGTGAAGGCATTGAAAGGCATAACTAAACTAGATATAATAAATAAACTAAACTAAACAAAATTAACAACAATTAACGGAAATGTGTAAAAATAGTCAGTTTTGAGAACTTAGTACCAGAGCCTGATTTATCTGAATTAATACTATACTATCAGTATAATAATTTCTGTTATTTCTACTATTACATATTATGTAATAAAAATTACTAAACAAATTTTGAGATAAAATCTTTAGTATCGCTTCAGCTTGTATTTTGTTACTCCTCTAATCTAACCACATCACATTCGCTCGCTCACGTACATACTTATATAGAGTAGGTGTATTTAACATTTTGTAAGTACCTATTAAATTTGTGTGTTATATCGCATGATAGAGAAGTTCGATAAAAATTGTGACAAATTATTCGTACAAGATATATCGGCATCGATAAATCAATTTTTTTTTATCAATTACATTAGTTTCTTAAAACTGAAAGCTTCTAGGAGACCATTATACTGTAAACAGCACATCAATGTACATATTTTGACGTTTGACCCAAACTTGTAATATTGCGGGACTGTATTGAAACTCACATCGTCACTTCTCTGTTTATGAAAATAAATACATAAAAAAAATAATCGGCTATCAACTGTACATTATTGTCTAGGCGAGGTTCTGTTATAATAACAGTTTAGCAAAAGTGTTTATTGCTTATTATTATTTTGATAGCTGTTTGTACTTCGGAATTTCTCATCGAATGCTCATACTTACATAGAGCGGATTTTTTGAGTTTAATGGGAGAGGTTCACTACTGAACTATTGCCCATTTGTTGGTTTGCTTATGACAAAAATAAAAATTCTTGTTGTACATATTTGTTAAATAAAAATGATGCCAACGAAATATCTAGCGTTCGATCAAAAGAGACCGAGAGTTTTAATGTTCACTGATTAATCTAGAAATTTAATTGATGTTCATACATGCATATGCTTGGCATGTATTCTAAGCAGGATAGCTGTCTGATCAAAGTGGCATGCAAACGATCGTTGCAATGTTTTAAGATATGTCGCTGTTATGCTTCCGTAAAATTACCTAGGTGGTTACAGTTACTATACAAGACGTCATTGACTTATTCCACTACGTTTAACGGGGTATATTACTCAGGAGAACGAGATATATAAAACATAAATGCAATTTAAACTATTAAGAAAAAAAATATCTAACGAATAAAGACCATAGGTAAAAATATTGTGGTAGTTTATTCAATTTGAATAATATCAACTGGGTGCAGATAGGATTTTTGTATTTTAAAATCACACACAAAAGTATAATGTTACACGTTAACCGTCACACATTAAAATCAGTTGTTACGGAATCATTCAAATCAGTCGATATCGGTTTGTATTTAAACAAAAAAAGTAAATATTGAAAAAGAAATCTATACGACCGTTAAATAGCACTTGTAATTAAAAATCGGCGCGTTTCAAGTTTTTTTCATATTTATATATAATGGCAACATAAGGCAATATATCGGAATGCCGGCAGTAATTAAGATTACCTGGGAGCTAATGGTCGCAGTTAAAGTGACTAGGTGGCGTTCGGTGGACAGCGCATTTATTCACACGACACCCCCAATTACAGGGAACGACACTCTCATTTATACCAAATACCTCTATATACCTTCATGTTACGTCAATAATAAACCTACTTTTTGGAAGGTTTTATTTAACTTCCAATGTTCGCATGTATTTATTTATATGTAGTATTAAGTTTAAATTTGGCATACTTGTGTAAATCCTGTAACAATGCAATGAAGGCAACGGGATTTTGAAACTAGTACTTCCTGATAGTAAATGGTAGGATAGATGAATTTGGGCTTATATTTTTATGTTATCATTAGTACGATGGCGAGGGTCTCAAGGTGAAGCTAAAGTAAGATATAAATACATTTCCAAAGTCAAATAGCATACATGTTATATGAGTGATCAGTGATAATACTACAAATTATCAGTGTGTACCTACCCTTAACCTTTACAGTGTGTTAACTTCACCCTAGGGTGAAGGCTAGCCTTTAGTTGATGTTTTGCAATATTCCAACAAAATTGTTTTTAACTATGTGTGTCGCAGCGTCAACAATTATAATACGACATGCGCGGAAACGATGACACTGCAACACGCATTCGTTGCATTTTACTTTACCTATTTTAATTATTACTTATACCCGGCATCCATCGCGGAATTGCTAACTTTATAAAACAAAGTTTTTTTTAATCCTTATTCAGCTGCTGTATTAATTTACGTCAGTGCCACAAACGTTTTTATTTAAATAAATATACTAGCGGCCCGTCCCGGCTTCGCACGGGTGGACAAAATTCTTTAAATTTTTTCTAGCATTCAATATAGCCTATGACACTCAGCAATAATGTGCCTTTCTTATGGTGAAAGAATTTTTAAAATCGGTTCAGTAGATCCCGAGATTACCCCTTACAATTTAACAAATATACAAACACACAAACTTTACTTCTTTATAATATTAGTATAGATGAATTTAAATTTCAAAATAAAGATACATTTAGGTATATACGTTCCAGTGGGCAGAACTTACATATCTACATTCGCCTATGTTATGATTAAGATTAACTAAGATAGGAGTTTAATTGGAACCTAAAATATATCCTATATATACATTTAATATTATGACAAATATCGTTAACTATTATTAATTTTATTTAACTTTTTTTTAAATATAGGCTTTTGTTTATATTTTGCGGTTTAATTTTATTTTTATTATAACTTTGCAAACAATAAGCATTTTGTAACCTGTATCAAATCCGTTAAGGTCGTGATAAGTTGTATTTGTTTTACTTGGTTTTCAGAAGGCACGTCTAAAGGCAGCGAAGATGTAAATACTTTTAATAAAATAACCATTTGTTTTGGTTATTTTTATTATATAATGGTTTATGATTACCACAAAAGAACAACTTCAGGTAGCTATTTTGTAGATTTTTTTATATATTTATATATTTCGAAGCAGATATAAACATAACGGAAATATTTAGCCATAAAATGTCGTGTGGGCTAGAATCGGACCAGGGGGTGCTAAATACTCGTAAATCTGACTGTTTTACGTGACTTTCAAAAACAAGATGTCACTCGTTTAGTGATGAACCATTAAGAAATTGACAGTATCTCTCCAAGCAGAAGTTGTGTGCGTTAGCTATCAGGTAAGATATATATAAAAAACCATTTTATTATAAAGTATGTTAAATTCTTATTTTCCCTTAATTTAAACTAAAACTGTGTCAACATGAAGCTCTGAACTCTTACCGTATGTTACAATAAATTAAAACTTTCCCTACAAGTATTTGAAATACTCCCGTAACTAGCAAGTGTCAACATCGGAATAGGTAAACTCGGAAAAATGTCTACGATGTTCTTTTCAATCACTGACTTAACATTCTAAACATTAAGATTTAGCAGTCCAAGGTATTTTTTAAAACCAAAATTAAGAGTTGGTTTTAAAAAAACACCTTGATTTTCTGTCGATCATACATGTAATCTCAGATCTACCTATTTACGATAAAAATATTAAGCAAACTTTTTTGCTGTGTGAGTACATAAGTAGACCCTTGCCAAACTGAATTTAAATCATAGGTATCTCTTGCAACTGACGTTTTAACAGCGACTATCGTTTGTTTTATGAAATTGGTCTTAATTCAAAATTAATGCGCGGACGATACAGATAACGCTTATAAATTCTTATTCAGTGAGACTTGACCATGAAGAAGTCAAATAAAATACGGCGAGTATAGCAGCAATAAATTGTACAATGGGGACCAGTCACGTTTTATGTTATAAATGCAGTTCTATAGACATTGAGAAACTAAAACAAAAAGTGCAAAAATTTTTGTTCTACGACCAAAATTGACAAAGTTATGAGCAAAATACCGAACGAGGTTCACAGACCGCGCGAACGCATGCGATGACGTCACAATGACCCAGCGCATGCCGCCGAACCACTGCGCGGTTTTATTCTGTTTGCGATATTCGTCCAACAGGGAGCGTAACGTCACCAGTTTATACCCAATCGATTAATAACTGATTTTATTTGTTTAATATTAGAAGGTTGTTATTATAATATAACAAATGAGTGAAATAAGGTAGATATCGGTTTTGAGCAAGCGCAATCCGATAATCTACCTTAAGTGGATACCTTCATGGTATTTGATTATCTTAGTAATCATTTAAACTAGACAAGCTCTTAAATTCATGGTTGGAAACTCAGAGGTAGGCAAATCTCATTATCAACCTAATCAGAACAGCAGGATAATAAGTAGGTAGGTACACGTACTTGGACTAGCCTATAAAATACCCAAAAGCTTTAGGTTAGTCAGCCAGGGCAGTTGTGTTTGTTGTTGTAACTACCTACGCCGTTATTTTAACATTGTTATGTAGATGAGTATGTAGAAACTTTACTGTTCAAAAAATATTATGTATACAATAAATAAAATTAGAGTTAAATACTTCATTTGACAGGAATGTACCTACGTTCTTTGGACATATAATTTTGAGCTATGAATAATCGAAATCGCTTTGTTAAGTCCTAGTATTGTTTCTAGGTAGGTACTACTTTCTTAAATCTGGTTTATTTATTATAATCTTAGGACCTACTATATTTACAGCAAGTTTCGTGGTGATAGCAGCAAGAAAACTTACTTCTCCATACAAACTTCACTTGTGGTCTTCCTAGTCCCTTGGGGTCAAGGCGTGATTATTGTACAAAATTATGTTTAAGAGGCAGAAGGACACTCGAATGCAAAAAGTTTTATTTAAATACGTCTAACTGTTTTCACATGGAAAGCGTACAACAGACATACAGACAAGACATTCAATGACAATGTTTTTGGTTTCTATTGCGTGTATGGAGCCCTCCTAACGCGATTATTCAAAAAAATATTCAATGTACAGAATTCACTTTGGCTACAGCTTAATTCCATGTATAGATAGATATATATTTATTCCCTAAGGCGGGAATATTCCCCTATGTTCCGGGGAACTTCAATTTTATTGAAGTTAGACCTTAGTAAGACCCTGGTTTTTACCCGAGGAAGGGTTATTAGAAACTTCACTACTTACACTTTTTATCATTAATTTACTCATTGAAATATACATAATACAACCCTGTATTTTTTTTAACATTCGTAAACAAGTTGTAACTAAGTTACCTACCCACTTGTTTACCACACGAGTAAGGATGATAAAAGTTGGTATACAATTGTTGTGTTGTATACAAGGTAATGGTTGGTAGGGAGGTATTTACATCGAAATGATCCTCGCAACAAAATCTTGAAGCTTGGCACGAAAACGGAATTTTGTCATCCCTCTTCATGACAGTACACCATTTTTTGCGTAGGTACTTTTGAGTCCTTTGGCACATTGAAAAACAGTTTTTCAGGTGTACTAATTGAAGTATTAGTACATTTCGGTATTATACAGTACTTATAATCCGGCATATTTTCACTTAAAAACTGCAAAACCACAACATCACCCGCGCAGATCGAGGGAATCTCAATAAATGAATTGCGGAGAGTGCGCGCGCGGGCGGAAAGGTAATCGTGACGTCACATAAGTTATTCGGCCGCCCCGCGGTCGGCTTGTACAAAATGTGTAATATCTTCGCAACCAATGGACCGATTTCAATGATTTAAAAAGTATCGTACCTAAACGAGTTAAAGGAACAGCATTGTATAGATAATATATGCATTTTCCGACTTAATACGGGGACCCATTAATTGATGCTGCCGTCAATAGCTACCGATCCAAACTCTTTTTTGCTATTTTAATTATCTAGTTAAATTCATTTTTTAAATGATAATATGCAAATATAAATTTAAACTTAATAATTTACTTTAAATAGCCTGATCCATCTTTGAAAATTCCAAAGAATAAATTTTAAGAATTAATGACTAAGAAAAAAGATTGAAGGTGTACATTAATGAGATGAACGGTGACACAGTGTTTGATCGCCAAAACTGACGCAGAGCTGTCTAAAAAGTTTCACAAGTAAGTACACACGCAGTTTCTTGATTTCCCTGGAGACGTCTAAGGCTTCAGGCTAAATTAGCCTGACTAAACATCCCTTAATGAGCTTATTTTTCAACTGTAAACGCTCCCTGAATGTTGTATGCCTTTCTATTTTTTAAAGAAAATTTGTCTGGTTATTATAAAGCCTAGATATTTAGTGTGCGTTAATTATTTCAGTTTACCATATGCGCAGGTAGTATTATAAGATTGTCCACAGTTATGTAGCACCATTTTATAGGTTTCTCAAAACTGTGTATTAGTATATTTATCGAAACATATATAATTACTTTATAAATACGCAGTAATTGCGTACGAAAGAATTTGTCCCCAACCATCCACATCAAAAAGGCAACAAGATATGTGAGAAAAATCGTCAATCCTAGTTTACTGCCTTGAGGTACTCCATAGGTAAAAATAGATTCTGTCTATTTTAATACGGTTTCTGCGATTGTTAAGATTATCTTTAAATAGTTATAGTGGCGTAACTCTGATGCCCATATTCTGAAAGTTATTCAAAGGGATCGGAACAAACACCATGTTAATGGCTTTCCTAACGTCTAAGAAGAGTGCTAGACAGTTTTTCTATAGCCAATACTTTTTACTATTAGTATTATTTATTATTAATATATTATAATTATTTCTAGCACTGCATCTTTCGTAAAAGGTTCTGCTGAAAACCGAATTGTAAGGTTGAGAGTAATTTAAAAGTTGTTAAGTATTCTATTAACCTCGTGTTTATATTTTTTCTAAAATTTTTGTTATAACAGATAGTATTGATATTTGTTATTATATGAATCAACCTTATCTATGCATCAATCTAATCTTATCTATCTTATCTTAATCTAATCTAAGAATAGATGGCTCTGTATCCTCGCAGGAAAATCTTTTTTATGTAGTATATAAATATAAAAATTCATATGCAAAAAATCAATAACATTATCTAGCCAAAAACTTGCTTTTGATTATTCACAGCTTTTTATCTAAAATACTAAACAGAATAAAATACTATAAATAGTCAACGCATTTTCCTTCTCTGGTACTTAAGCGTCCTACCCAATCTGATATCTAATCACTGCTGTTTAGTATATTTTATACGATGCTATAATAACTTTTTTAAATTATATAATAATTTTCTCTATCCCCATTCCCGTCTCCATCCTATATTGGATCGAAATTCAATAAAAATGGACATAGGATTTTTGCAAGCTTGCAATTTGATAAAAAATAACTCCAATGTAGTCCAAAAACTTGAAAAAACCACACTGTACCGTTTTAACGCAAAGTATTAACTTTTCAGAAAAAAAAATTGTAACAGCTCTCATCAATAATATTGATGAGCTCTACCGATTAGCATGAAAAAGGATTGATTTTGGAAAAAAATCCTTTGTCCGTTTTTATTGGATTTCGATCCAATGTGCGTCCCCGTCCCCGTTGCTATCTCTGTCCCTGTCTATGAATGACATAAAATCCTTAGAATAGTCTGAGGACCAGTCTAAGGCTAGGTAAAGTGACAGTAGCGCTTGGCAGTCAAATGAAACAAAGCTGTCATGAACTGAGAATTTTCTACTCCAGCCAGTGTTGAAGCGACGTTTTGTGTATTACAAGGTGTTCAGAAATCCTTTTAATATTAGGTCTTTACATATGAAATTGGCGTTTTCTATGGAAGGAATATAAATTCCATGTTTTTTCTAAAATATATTTCATTGATAAAAGTTTGCACCATTGTTATCTATGCACTTTTGCCATCTCATAGGTAGTTCATTGATCCTTTTGCTAAAAAAATCATGGGGGCGATAAGGCGGTTAGGACTGCCACATCAGAGTAAATTTTTTTCCTTGTAAATAAATTATCCGAATTTCGGAAAAAATGGTAATCAGTTGGATCGAGATTTGAGGAGTACGGTGGATGTCGCAGATATTGCAATTGCAGCTCTTCTAGTTTAGTGGCCGTCTGTTGTGTAGTGTGTGGTCTTGTGTTCTCCTGAAACAGCAGTGGCCTAGAGCGATTGACTAGTCTCTATTGTTTTGCAGATAGTTCTTCTATCATGGCTTACAGTTGCTTACAATAGATATCTACCGTAATCGTTAGGCCAGATTTTAGAAAGCTGTGGTGAACGACACCAGCACTAGTCGACCAAACACTCGCGCATAACTTTTTCTGAGTAAATTTTTGCGTGGGGCAGGATTTGATGATTCTTCAGAGTACAGCCAACAGTACAGTGATGACGAACGTTTTCGATTATCGTACAGCATCCACTTTAATGATTCCATGTAATGATCCAATTTAGAACCCTTTAATTATTGTATCGGTTGAGCAATGTAACGCAGCAGTCGACGCGTGTTTACCAGTTTGATTCATAAGGTGTACGTTTCAAGCTTTTTTTAATTTCCCGATTTGCTTCAAGTGGATTAAAACAATGGATTAAATTTTATCACTCACACGGAAACCTGCAGCTAACTCTGAAGTGGTTCTGCGATGGATCCGCTTGCACAATAGCCTTTTATTCTTCATTATCTACTTTGGTCTCCGGCCGCGGGACCCACGGGGCTTGTTCTGAAATTTCCAGAACGAAAACGTTGGAACCAAAAAAGTACCGTGTTTTCTTTTGAGACACCACTGTCGTACACATCATTAATCCTTCGAGCTGTTTCTGCAGCACTGGTTCCATGGTAGAACTCGTACTCGTAAATATAGCGAAATGTTATGTTTTCCATTGTGCGGTATGAGCGGCGACGCCAAAGAAAAAACTAATTAAAAAAACAAATAAACGACTGTTTTCGATACTCAAATGTACAAGCTAAATGGGTTTATAAATTTGAATTTGGAATTCATAAAGAGGAGATATTTCAGATAAAATGTGGTCAGTACGACAAAACGCCAATGTTATAAAACTAATGAATATAAATATACTATAAAGCCTGTTTACCTGCTGCCATTTTGACACGCCTTGAAATTTATCGAAACAATACACAAAAAGTTCATATAGGAACCTTAATACCCACATTTTAATCGTTTTTTTTTCAAAGTCTGTGCGAGTACGTACGTATGTTAATAAAGTGATAAAGGTCAGGCAAAGCCTCACATTTAAATAGGTTTAGACTAAAATAATTATAACTATGGAATAAAGTGTAATTTTAGGACTTAAATGTTTGTTTTTGGGCATTTTAGGACTTAAATGTTTGTTTGTCAGGCATAAATTAGTTAGTTGAATGTAACGATAGGAGTGGCAGGTGTTGAAATACATTTAAATGTTTATTAAACATTCTATTAATGAACTATGAATATTTATTAGATTACCATAATCCACCATAATACTATGAACCTAAAAAATTAAAACATCATGACATTTTCTTTTTACAAAAGAATTTTAACAATGCGAGATAAATATTATTAATTTTCACGTTTACCCCTGGCGGTAAGCTAAATGCTTGTGTTACGTACATCGGCGACGATATACGTTGGACCCTTTGGGTTAAAAGTGACATCTGAACCGATAGACTACGTTAGGATAAATAAAATTAATGTAATGAATTCGACAAGAAAATCAAATCTGTCAGTAATATAATCTTAAAACCCATTTCACCATTTTAAGTGAATCACTACTTTTAATATTGGTCAATTATTAATGCATTTTTTGTACAACAACAGATTATTAAGATGAATAAAGCAAAGGTTTATGCAGTTAATACCACATTAAAGTACCCCTGTTTCGCAATTCATAAAGTTTTAAAACCAACATCATCTGAACTATCGCCATTTAAGGGACTTTCATCACACAGTAGATACTGGCATTGTAATATGCCATTCTAAACAAAACAACGTAACTTAATATAAAGCGTGTTGGGATGTCCACAAACTTAGTGGGTGAGTTTCAAAGACGATCCCTTGAGTCTCCTTTATGCAAATCAAGGTAAATTCTTTGGTGGGAGTCACCAACGAGCTGTATTTAGATTGCATTAACTTTCCTAAGTTACAGTACCTACTATATTTAGAACTATTAATAAAGTATTTTAAGTTTTGTGATTTAAATATCTTAAAACTAGCTTTGTTTGAGTTGACCGCCATAAGTCAAGTTTTAAAATTTGATAATTACCCAACTTTGATAGTTACACAACCAGGCTTTCCATAATGAGTGCTTTACTAAATATTTTATGAAATTGAAAATGAAAAAATCTGGAACGAAAGAATTGATTCTTCTGTTGCTATGAGAATCAGCAACTAATATACATAAAATTAATGTACAATTGTACAATACAAATAGTAATAAACGTAATAAACATATAAAACCATTTCAAATATATAAATCATTGACCAAACATAATATATTTTTTCTTTATTAACACCATCTTTTATTACGATTAAACACATAAATAAAATAAAGGAGTGAAGAGGGTGATAATAGATCGCGATGCGCGGAAGTAATAATGTTGGAAGTAATATGTATCGTTTCAATATAACACTATTTAGTACAGGGGGTGGCATGTGCTGCAGGTCGTTACGTTCTCTAAGATATGGTTGAGCGAAGCGATGGCTGCATCATGCATCATGCTCGTGAAAGGGTGCTGCCTTGGGAGATGGGTCTACTTTTACCTTCAGTATTATTGAGATATACCTACTAAACATACATCTTTGTTGCTTTCTTAACACTACGGTACACGCGCCTCTAAAACGTTCATGAGTGCTCGCGTGGGCTTCACTTGTAGCCCATTTTAAAGTGAAATATACTGAAAGATAATAGTTTAATATTTCAATAAAACACATTTATTATTATAAATGACATTTATTAAGTAAACGGGAATAAAAAATATTATCTTCTCTTTCTTAAACTTAAAATATTAACAAAACTTCAGACTTCTCAAAAAATCACACCATTTTTACATATTTGAGATCAATCAACTTTTGGATTAAATTCTTACGTTTTTTTCTACTTTTTTGTTAATTTTCACTACACGAAGGACAAATTAAAATTTGGTGATCATTACATATAGTACGCCTGTAGCATTTCGAGCATGTTTTCCTTGTGCTGCGATCGCGCATTCAGCTACAAAACGCACAGCGTGCTACCCCCCACGAATTGGTATATTTCCTTGTTGAGGAGTTTCTGACACATTCAACAATAATTTTGCTTTGATTTTATGCTTCCTGAAATATTATCCTGATGAATACGTTCTAAAATTAATGGTTTTGCTAACTCAAACCCCAAAGACTGAAGAAAAATGCGAAAAAATTATTCTTTATTATTATGCAAATCAACTTGATCTAATTCCTCCTCTAGCCATCTCAACACGTTTTTTTACATTCTGCGATCCATATTTAGCAATATGTTTATAAAATATCTGTATATTACATAAAAATTAATAAGAAAAGATCAATACTTACATCAAGTTAAAAAAATATTCCACTCCTAAGAAGTTCCGCCAGTGCACGCATGGGCTACATACGTAGCCCAACAATTTTAAACAGTTATTTTTCGCACTTGCGCCAGCGTCGATCGCTCACACCTCACTAAATATGTTGAGCAACAACCAATCGGAGCTTAGCTAGACACTAGAAGTTAAATCACGCGATTTCAAGAAGTTATGAACAAAAGCAATACCCTGGGCTACATATGTAGCCCACGCGTGTACTCTAGTGTTAAATTTGTCGTTTATTCTCTGTATATTATTGCAATGTTTGATGATACTTACTTAAAACAGATACTTGTTGAAACGCAACTATTATTATGTTTTTTTGTGGATTATGTATGGTGACGACGTATAATATTGTAAATGTCGTTACTTCTGTTAAAGCTGACGAGTTTCTTGCGCCTACTCTTTGTGTCAGTTAAAAGTCCTGAATGGGTGGTAGGTTAAAGATGTTGGACGATTAAAAACAACTTATTGTAAGTGCATTAGAATAAAGTTATTTTCATTTGCATAATTGTTTGTTACTTTAACCAATATAATGTACAAATGTATTTTGTTTAGGAACAGGGATATTGTAGAGCTGGTTATAATTTTGAATAGACCCATTTCCAATGAAATTAATATAATCCCTAAAAATATAATAGTATTTATGTAAGCTATGAAAAAAAGAATTAAACTCATTCTATAAAGATCACGTTTTATACAGGAACCCGCCCCGTCTTTGCACGGGTGCAATGCTCTACTGTATTATGCGTGTATTATAAATATTAACTTTTCTCTTGAATTACTCTATCTAAAAACCGCATCAAAATCCGTTGCGTAGTTTCAAAAATCTAAGCATACACAGGGACAGACAGCAGGAAGCGACTTTGTTTTTTAAGTACTATGTATGTAGTGATGTTAAAACTATAACGAAAGGTGAGGTGACAGACAGACAGTGTCCGTAAGTGAAAAGAATACATTGACATAGTGAATAAACTTATATTAAAGAAAATAACATTTCGGTTATCCATTGCAAAATGAAGAATTAAGATTTAAAAAAAATACTACGCAGACAATTATCCATTCACTAACAAACTTCATTTCTTATTAAATATCTCTATTAAGTAAAATGACCTAAAAGAAGTCCGTCTTATGCCTAACGAGTCGAATTTCTTCAGCAGATGGTAAGATAATAAACAATTCAAATCTTACCCAAAGCCAGCAAACAATCCAAAGCTGTAGGTAATAAACTTTAAAAGAAGCCGACACATTCAGATAAAGCTTTGCCTGAAAACGGAAATTGCGACGAGCAAATGTGAAAAGTTCCAAATACACAGCCAAGAGAAAAGCCTAGCTAGAAATATCATTACCATTTCATGACCGAGATGTTATAATATAATATGCAAGGAAGGGGAAATTCGATACAAAACTTAAGAATCTTACTTAACAAATATTAATTCTTTTTAATGCTGGTTTTTTAAAAAAATATGTGACAAAGTGGCCTTTTTCTGTGGAGACCGCAATTCGGTTTACCACTCTGTCACGGCATTCTACGGAAAACAAACGAAAAAATATGTTGGTTGGAAAAAATGCAAAATTACATAACATTAATAGATAAGAAAAATATGGACATTTATTCAAACCGAATTAAAAAATCCTAAATATCAATACTCCAACGAGATGCCATAATAAGACGATGGACATACCATTGTCGGTAAAAAAGTAAAACGACCCTAATATTGATTTCTATTTAAGTATAAAAAAAATCACAAAATACTTATAAGTATTACTACTGGGTTTTAATAAAAAACTTAATTTTCTATATTACCTCGGGTTTATATATTTGTAATACAACCAGCCATTTTTCCATTTTTTTTAAATATGTTCGCTCTTGATCCCAATCAAGCCTGGGGGCCAAAACAAAACCCACGATGGAACGAGCTAACCCAGAAGGTGCCTATTCATCCTAGCTTTAAAAACGGGTTATAAATACTCGGATATACAGAATAATAATTTTCATAATACATGTCAATTTGCTTGAGATACGAGCAATATTTGTCATGTTGTTTATATATCTCTATAATATTGTATTACATGACACAAATAAATAGATCAATGCATATAAAAAACTCTCAGAAGCTTTGATACCGAAACCGTAGGCCATAAACACGGTGAAGGGAAAAAAAACTGATAAAGCAAGTTTTTCGCAACTCACAAATTGATGAATGATTTGAAAAGAGCTCCGAGTCAGACGACGTTCACTAATGATTTCGAAAGCCATTAAACTTCTCTACACAATGGAAACACCAATACTGCTAACAGAGTGTTAAAATAGCTTCAATTTTGAGATTGCATGAATTTTTAGTTTATATTTTCGCCAAATATAAAAAACTGGGAACTAAAAACCTTCAAGCTCATCATATAAAAACCTTCAACCTCTATTTTAGTTGTTTTTCATTAGAATACTTACATATAAAAAATGTAAAAACAAGTTATTATTCTTTATTGAAAAAGAGCATTTGTTCGTGTGATAAGTAGGGGTATATGTACCAGAGTCATGGATATTTCTAGTTATATATATGTATATATATATATATACACGCATGTAAAAAACAACTACGCCTCCGAGCCCTCAGGTGGCCTATTTTATATCTTATATAAATATAGCATTGTGAATATAAAAAAATACAATTAAATAATAGATATTTATGTATCATACAAGTATGACCATCCATTACCCTAATATCCATGATACAAGCCGCACCGTTAGGCTGTAAGCTGTATGCTTAGCCAGGCTCAAATATGGTGTGAATATAAGAAATATTATTATATTATATATGTAAATAAATCCTCTTTTACCGGATCAACTACGAGTAACTTGTTATTTATATTTACTCCTGACATTTCTTCTCATTGACAACATCAGGTAGAAAAACAAAAAAACAAGTAACTCGTCGTTCATCCGGTAAAAGTGGATTTCACTCAGTTGTCAGGTAAAAATGGTTTTATTTAAATGTGCGAAAGGCGCGGAAGTGTAAGAACTTAATATAACTTAGATATGGATTCAATATTTTCTTATGTGTATTTATTATCCCCCAACTGATATTATAAATGGGAAATTGATGATGCATTCGCTTATTCGTCACTAATGTGCAAATTTATAATATACTAGCTTTTACCCGCGGCTTCGCCCGCATTATTTTTTGCTTTAAAAAGTATCCTATGTTACTCCTAATACCTCCAAGAATATATGTACGAAGTTTCATGAGAGGTTTAGTAGTTTTTGCGTGAAAGCATAACAAACAAACTTACATTCACATTTAAAATATTAGTAGGGATAAAAGAAAGAGCAATAAGCAGCGCCTATAGATCTGATGAGAAATATAGTTATCATTTATAAACGTTTTGTTTTCATATTTTAAAAACTAGCCATCAAAAATGTTTAGAATTAATTATTTCCATAAATCTTCATAACGATCTACCACAAGGGATTACGATCTAAAGTTATTATTAGTTTATTTGATTTGCAGCACTCGTCGCGCTAGTTTTCTAGTTCTACCCAAGCCACGTACAAATTACGGCAAAACTATGGTCACGTTTGAAGGAGTACAATTTGATAATAAAATACCCTCACGTGTTAAAATTGAAGACTCGTTTAACGTATTTAAGAAAAATCTTACTCAGTACATAATTGATAATCAATAAGTTGAATAAAAATAATGCGTTAAGCGAGTCTCTCGTTTGTATTGTAAGTAATTTTTAAATAGTTTCATCATACGCTATAATGTTTTGTTTTGCTTTTGCGACCGCGAATTTATAAATAAGTTTTGTTCACATATTCTCATGTAAGTGACAATATGATATCTTTATGAGAAAAAATATCTTTAAACCACTATCACTATTTAATGTTAATGCTAAAGGTTTTTCTAAAATGCCAGGTACAGCCGTCTTCAGCTAAAATATGTCAGCCATATACACATTGAAAACACCTATTACACTAATTAAGACAGAAAACAAATTAAATTTACTTCTATTATTAACTATTTTGCTACACCAAACAAACCACATTTTAACTTTAATTCAGCGTTCATATCAATAATAAATATCCAAATAAGCAAATCTTGAAATGTTATTTAGAAATACATTAATGAGAAATAAAAAGACACCATATTAAACTTAACAATGATTATGATTTTTGCGTTACAACACCAGTTCATATAATATATCACATAATAAGTACTTAATTAGTTACACATTTAAAGTTAACCGAAATGAGAACCATTAGCGTTTTATTACCGCGTCGTCACTCGAATTATCGAACTTTTTAAAATAACGAATAGTCTTGTTCCTGTTATGTTTAACACTAACGCAAGCAAAGCCGTGAGATTACAGGCTTAAGTAATAAAATTCTAACCCATTTGTATTGTCTTGCGGTTCAGTAGTCTTCCTGACACCATAGGGCACCGGTTTCCTTCGGATTATAAATAGCGTACCCTCCTAAATAAACTGCCTGACCATAACTAAAAACCCTATTAAAGTCAACTATTATATCTTGAGATGAGCGGAGTGTGCCGAATGGTCAACGATGGATTAATTTCTAAATTGGATATCGACTTCTTAGTTAATTACTAAACTAAATGAAAATATTTTTTTTGCCTTGAAATTAACTTTCAATATTTTTGTTTGTTTCAATTATTGAAAAAGATCTGGCGACAGTTTACTATACTTATGCATGTAATAATTGACGACCGTTTGGTGAAACGGTAGCGATCCTGACTTTTGCACCGATGGTTCTAGGTTCGAATCACGGAAGGGGCAGATATTTGTGTATATATATATATATATATATATATAAATATCCATGGCTTAGGTAGAAAATAAAAAAAATACACACATATATACCTATATATTTCTATTAATATTTAGGTATGATATATGTACGTCTATCCGTTATCCTAGTACCTACCAATAATACAATCCTTATAGTGCTTACTCTGGGCTTCCTTGGTATAAAATTAAGAAACATTATTATTATTAATATTGTTATATTCCTTAAGAGACAACATATAAAATATAATTGTATCTCGAATTCTTTACACAATTTTCTAATAAAATAGCAAATTAAATAAAAATTAAATACCGCTCGTTATTTGTTACGTTACTACAGTCTTCTCAAAAGTATTTTTAGCTACTTTAAGTTATTTGTTAACTTCTAAATTTGATATAATGGTTACGTATGGCGTTAGTAAGCTTACACTAAAAATTTTAAGATTTAGGGAAAGTTCATTTATTATGATTCGAACAAATTACTATTTAATAAAATTTTAAAAATAATTTCTCATGATTTATTTTATAGTATAGCACATTAGACCTTATTTAATTACTGTTTTTATATAAAATATTCCTTTACAATGCCAACAAACTATATTATATTACTAGCTGTTGCCCGCGACTTCGTTCGCGTGTGATTGATTTTATACAGTTATACAGGCTTGTTAACTGTTATACAGCAAAAAAAAATAAAACAAAAATATAAAGTTTGGATTAATGCCTGAATCGTAGATAAAAAAAAAATGCAAACAATTGGACACAGATTATTTTCCAACTTAACCTGGCCGGTGATTGAATCCGGATCCCTGCAGGCCAGAGACACTTGCGGTACCATAAATGACCACTGTGCCACAGAGGTCGTTTGATCGACACGATCGGCAAAAATAATTCGTTCGATAATGCGTTCGATGTGGTTTGGTTCGGAACACAAACAAACAGTTTGTTTGGTTGACTTACACGGAAGAAAGCGACACCGTGTGAGAAACAGCCGACGCTGAGGTCCACGCCGGCAAGACGTAGCGTCTGCACTTGGGCTTTGTTTATTGTCATTGCATAACACAAACTCACCGGGAACTGTACACGTTTGAAATGGAATGGGTAATTATTGCGAATCAGTGGAATTGTGGTATAAAAACTCTTTCAACGACGCCAAAATCTTCGCTTCTATTATATAAAACTGCAGAGAAGTAACGTTCAGTCTTGTCCTATTGTATAATTTTGGGGGACTTAAATTTCTCAACAAAATAATTGGGACGCCAGTTTTTAAATTAATCTTGTGTGCTGGAAGTTCAGGAACGCTCAGAGAATTAATAAATTCAACGGGATAATTGGTAGCGTCATCTTGCTCCATTACTCTGTTTATAGAAGTATACTCAACTACTTCTCCTTCAACATTGTTGAGTATATCTATTATATTGATTCTTGCGACTTGGTTATTTCACCGAGTCAAAATTTCTCTTTCGCAAAGCCATGATTTGTTATTTGATTTTGTTTACCATACACGGAAGAGATAAGTTCTTCAATTGAATTAACAGTGTGGCAGAGATTTTCAGATAAAACTATTTGCCCTTCTTCTTCCGGATATGTCCCTTCGTCAATTTTTAGTAATAAATCAGAAAATTCCTGCGCATTTGTGTTGGCTCCTGTTCGCGCCCTCATGTTCACTGTTAAGTGCATCTTTGTGACGTATCGCAAAGACTTGAGCACGCTCTTATCTCGTCGGTTTTTATTCCCAGTGGTACTACTGGCAAGGTTTGTACAGTAAGACTGTTCTGTTCATAATGTTTCAGCTAGTTCAGCTGGATCATAATTTATTTCCGCAGCGTATTAATACGTTCCCCTTCTATGGTCGGCGCTGGCAAACCATAGAATTGAGGAAGAGAATCACCGCCCATAAAGGTAACTAAATCTTGTAAAGCTACTAAGCATTGATTGAAAGCAATATCTCGTAACCTGTGGTTAAGGTCACCGTCAATATTTTATCTTATATTCCTAAAAAAGTATTCCGCTAATCTTTCTTGATATTTTTGCCACAATTTTTCAGCATTCGAAAGACCACAAAATACCAAAATACAGCAAATAAATGACGCAAGCGGTGTGGACTATCACTGACGCATGCATCGGCTAAGGCATTACGCCTTAGCCAATGCTGGTCATCGTCGAGTAAATGTCGGGCTATTCAAGATCAGTCAGCCACGTGTGTGTCAGGCCACGCATTGAATAGGCATCCGTAGCAATTTTTTTTCCACTGAATCCCGTCACTTTTATAGAATTTATGCTTAATTCGAGCGGTAATATAAAGTATCAGCCTAATTGAAGTACATGAGTCGTGTGTATTAATATGTCCAAGTTACTATGGTTTTTAAACTATCCCACGGGAACCCTTTAATTTTTCGGGATAAAATTATTTAAGATGTTGACCAGAGATATAAGGTATCACTATGCAAAATTTCATTGAAATCGGTCTAGCCATTTCGGAGATAAGCCCGTACAAACAGAGAAACAGACAAACAGACAGAGAAACGCAAATTTCTCTAATCGCATGCGTCCGACAATGACGTCTGCCCTCACGTGTCTACCCGTTCGGGTAGGCATAGTTAGATTCGTGCGCTCCCCCACCACACGACAGCGCCGTTGCCTGCCGCCACACTTCGGCGAATGTGCGCGACGACGACCGACGACCGACGGCAGCGGCGGCGATGCAGAGTATTCGTTAAAAGGAAATTTAACTTCAAAAGCCAATTTTTTTTAACTTGATACACCCAAAACTTCTAAATATTATGTTCCTAGGTTCAGTGGTTAAAATTTTGTATACAAAAAGTTTGGCTTCGTAGTTCCCGTTCCGAATCCGTTCCGTTCCGTTCGAATTTCGGGAATTCCGTTTGTAGAATTTCACCCCCACAGTGGTAAAAATTACAAAATGCTAGAACAAACGATTTTTGTTTCTTATTTAGTGCCTAAATACAAAATGTAATGTTTTTATCTTCAAAATGACGAACTTCATACAAACTTTCAACCCCTATTGCATCCCCTCACAGGTCGAAATTTCAAAAACGCTACAACAAATTGCTTTTTATTTCTTATCAAGTTCCTAAATATAAAGTTTCATAGTTTTATCCCCAAAAATGACAAAATCCCATACAAACTTTCAACCCTTATTTCACCCCCTCACTGGTCGAAATTTCAAAAACGCTAGAACAAATGTTTAATTATATCTTATCAAGTTAATAAATATAAAGTTTCATGGTTTTATCTTTTAAAATTAAGAAATCCCATACAAACTTTCAACCCCTATTTCAACGTCTTCATCCCTTTTTTTCGCAATAAAAGGTAGCCTATGTTCTTTCTCAGAGACTAAAGATTGTCTGTGCCAATTTTCATCAAAATCGGTTGAGAGGTTTAAGCGGAAAAGCGTAGCAGACAGACAGACAGACAGACAGAGTTACTTTCGCATTTATAATATTAGTAGGGATGGCAAAGTACAGCATCTATGTTTTCACCTATTTAATAGGAAAGCTCGAACAAAAGATTAATGTTCAGACAAAGCTGACTCGTAAGCACCGACGCGATAAGGTGCCCAGAGTGTCACGCAGATACCAAACCGTGGTCCTCCTACTGGAACATTCGCTTTGCTTATCACTTTCAGAGCGACGTTCACCAACAGTCACTAAATATGATTCACACTAAACTTAAAATGTCATTGCACTTTTGTCAATCATTTAAAATTGAAAGGGACGAACATAATATTTTTATCAATTAAATCGAAGTTAGAAAAAAATAAATAAGCAAATTTTGAATAGTATACCGAGGTTATATTTTGAAACAGAATAGTTACTACCTCATAAGGTAGTAACTATTCTGTAATCTGTGATATGAGTATAGTAAAGTTACTATTGAAATAATCTAAAGAAATTATTCTAAAAAATCATAGCAAAACATTTTCTCAATAATATACGAAAAATTTATAATAATATTAAGGCGGTGTGTGAACTTGCATTGTCATGGTGCAGTATCATACGACATCTTGAATTGTTTTTTTGAAATTCGGTGATGACTTCGGCAAACAAACAGTGGTATACCAGTCAGCGGTTACTTTTTCTCAATAATATACGAAAAATTTGTGCAGTTGCAGTTAATACTTAGATACAAAGATAAATATGACATTACTGAAACAATTAATAAACAGTAATTGGAATGACGAAGTTTGGTCAATGCAAAAAATGATTTTTTTATATATTGTTTTTAGGTTGTAAGATCTGCGCCTATGGAAGAGGGGACCTCATGGATGTCCCAAACCCCGCTCGTGATTGTTCCCACTCCTCTCTGTCGGAGAGGAGCCCGAGAACCGGGGGAGATGCATGTCTGCCAAGGGGAAAGTCTGATAAACTAACCCCAGAACAGATGAGTAGGAATGGTTATGGCGTGCGCTTACGCGTGTAGCTTTCTGCCCCAGGCGAGGCTAGCCGGCGGAGGAGGGGTGAATCCAACAGCCGGTATTGTACGGCCTTGTGAACCTGCGTGAAAGCCCATTATGTACTACTGGTGGTCCTACCCCGGGACCTCTACCGTTGTCTATTTTGGTGTTTGCCACACCGGCCCCATCGGACTTCGACAGGGCTGAATGAACTAATGAGCTAAACCAGGTAGTGGCATGGAGGAGAGCTTCACATAATCTGCCGTCACCAGCTGCGCGGAGTGTGAGTTATGCCTTTTTCCCATGTGAAAAAAAATCTACTTATTTTTGACAACGTATCGATTTATGAGATTAATAACAGGATTGTATAAATATACCTAATTGGAACCTTTGATTTCGTGGACTGATACATTTAATGATGTTATAAGGATCAGTGAAGTAATTATATGTTTCTATAAGAGTGAATCAGTAATCTGTTGTGACATGAACAAGTGACTGATCAGCGAGCCATTCCCTCGGGCAGAGATTATCGTCCGCCGGACGTCTGCGCCGGACGTCGGACGCATCAGTGCCGTTCCAACGCATCGATGCACAGAGCCCTATTGCCGACTCAGTATATGGACATTGGTTGCAGAAAATGGATTCTACAGCCAAATGTACTTTAATGAATTATGAAATACACTTTTTGATTTGTAAGGGTGATTGTTTATCCTTTGATAAATTATATTCAATAGAGTCAAGGTGAAAACTTGTTTAGATATTTTTAACTTTATATCTATTAATGACATACATTCTGAAATATCATTAATTAGCCGTTATTAAGGGTTTAGCAAGCCAAATAATAAAGTTAGTTTGTAAGTTCTATGATTTAAGAATTTTAGAGCACTTCCTTTTTATTCTACACCAAGAAAAATGCTGTCATTTTTTTAGTAATACAATTGTACCTATGCTCAAAAACCTATTACAAATCCCATGGATGAATATTAGGATTACTTTTTTATGGCGGGAATTTTAATAGTCACTTTGATAGTTTTATTTTATATATTATAGATATTATTTTGTGGTGGAATTTTATCATTAAGTGTTTGTAAAAATGGACATGAGTATTGCCAACCCAATCATAACCACAGGGGTAACTATTAGTTTTCTCTGATAATTATACCGAAACAGCGAGGAACGATGAATATGATTTTTCATCCATCAACTTTTGATCATCTAACATTCATAAATTAGCTTTAATCATAATTCATCACTACCATATCAGGGATATGTTAACACAAACAAGATATAAACGCACTAATATAAACAATAGTGATGAGTAATTAATTGCCAATTTGAAGTGGAGCTCAATAGTGTTAGCGGTAAACTAAGATTAAGCTCTTTTTGTTGAGACCGATTATTCTATGGTTATCAAAACATATTATCTCCTCGGTGCCATAGAGTTTGTGTGCTTTGCCTTTTTAGTACCCACCGATGGACATAGGGCCCGCATGGTGCGTTATGGCCATCTCCCTACGACGTATTCGTGCATTGTGAAGGCTAGTAACTCCGCAGTGGAGATAGTATTAGGTGATGATGATGAAATTAAGTATAAGGAGAATACTAAGTGTTTAGTTTACAGTCTGAAATGTCTGATGTGGTAACACCATCTACGTAAAAGTGTCTCAATTCTGAGATTTTTCTATTATTTATTACGTCAATTTACTTTTTTAAACCAGTCGTATGTTTCCAAATGGTTTAAAGCTCTGTAATGTCAATCCATTATCAGAAGTTAGATTACATTTAATACAAATAATTCTAATTTTAATTTTTACGTAATGTTAAAGAGACTGGCATCCACTAAATAATGGAAACGACGATGCAATGATGTAAATTCCTTAGTTGCAATAATAAAGTTATTGCTTTCGGTTTGTGTCACATATTAACAGCACATTATTGATTCCTTGAATTTTGGAAATTGAATAAATAAGCAGATCAATATCAACATAAGCAATAACCATGTGTACATGTTTATTAAACTTGAATTTGGCTATATTTTATTGGCATCTTTTGTGACCTTTCTAAGGCGTTCGATTGCGTTGATTACCGCACGCTATTAAAAAAGTTGGAACATTATGGTGTCTCTGATATGTCAAAAAGCCTAATACAGTCGTATTTGTCAAATAGAATTCATAAAGTTGTCATTAATAAGAGTGAGTCTGCTGGAGCCCCCATAACTATGGGCGTGCCCCAAGGATCAATATTAGGGCCTTTACTTTTTTTGATCTATATTAATGACCTTCCTTACTATGTTAAAAATCTTTGTGAGACAGTACTATTTGCAGATGACACTTCCTTAGTTTTTAAAGTCTCTCGACACGATGATTGCTCTGACGATGTAAATAGTACGCTATCAAAAGTTTTACAATGGTTCACCAGTAACAATTTATCACTAAATTCAAAGAAAACAAAGTGCATACAATTTACGTTACCGAATGTAAGGAGGGTTGACCTACATGTAAAGTTGAATGATGAAGTAGTCGAATTTGTTGAAAAGACAAAATTTCTGGGTATAACATTAGATTCACGACTACAATGGGACCCTCACATTGAGGCCTTGTCAAGTAGACTCAGTTCTGCGGCATATGCTGTAAAAAAAATAAGGCTTTTAACTAATGTTGAAACGGCAAGGTTAATTTATTTTAGTTATTTTCATAGTGTAATGTCTTATGGGTTGTTGTTGTGGGGCTCAGCTGCTAATATTGAAAGCATTTTTGTATTACAGAAAAGAGCTGTCCGTGCAATATACAGCCTTCGGCCTCGGTATTCTCTCAGAGATTTTTTTAAGGAAATTAATATTCTTACTGTGGCGGGACAGTACATTTATGAGAATATAATTTATGTACGAAAACACTACAATACTTTTGTCAAAAATAGCGACGTACATTGCTTTAACACCAGAAATAAGAATAGACTTGCCGTTCCAAGATTTAGACTTCAAAAGACAGGAGGCTCTTTCTTGGGGAAAGGTATAGCACTGTTTAATAAAGTTCCACAAAGTATAGTAGATTTGCCTTATCATAAGTTTAAAATGTATGTTAAAAATAAGCTCATGTCCAAAGGTTATTACAAGGTCAACGACTATTTAATAGATCGCGATGCATGGAAGTAATATGTGTCATTTCAACATGACACTCTTTATTACAGGTTGTAACATACAGCATTAGCATTTTTTAAATTTTTAAAACTAATTTATTACTGGTAGATAAGAGTATGACATGCTCTCTTAATACATTTCTTGGGTGGTGGCATGTGGTGCGGATCGTTACGTTCCCTAAGATATGGTTGAGCGAAGCGATGGCTGTATCATGCGTCATGCTCGTGAACGGGTGCTGCCTTGGGAAATGGGTCTGCTCTAACCTTCAGTATTCAGTATTGGCTAAAACTAAACATAAATCTTGTTGTTTTCTTAAATTTGTCGTTTATTCCCTGTATGTTATTGCAATGTTTTGGGATACTTACTTTAAGTAAGTACAGATACTTGTTGACTTTGTTGTAATCAACGAAACAACGAAATAATGATATCATAACACTATTAGTATTGTCATAACAAAATAATTTTGTTTTTTTTTTTTTTTGTGGATTGTATATGGTGACGACGTATTATATTGTAAATGTCGTTACTTCTGTTAAAGCTGACGAGTTTCTTGCGCCCATTCTTCTTGTCAGTTAAAAGACGTCCTGAATGGGTGGTAGGAAAAAATGTTGGACGATTCAAAACTACTTATTTTTAAGTGCATTTGAATAAAGTTATTTTCATTTTCATTTTCATTTTTCATATATCTGTCGTTATATATGTTAGTTAGTATGTATGGCGTGTGAAAGCTAATTTTTCGTAGTATCTTTTTCGATTGCTAAGAACGATTACCATTAACATAATATTGTTAGAATTTGTACCTGTTTTTACAGTTTCTGTACAGAGTTTTTGGTTGACTGGTTGGGAATTTTTTTTTTCCCCTCCGGACGATGCGAGGGGGAGGGTGAATATATAAAAGATTGCTATTTATATCCAATGAAGTAATATATATTTTTGAAATAGGTCTTATAAAGTAGACATATCTAATGTGGATTTGCGTGTAAATAAATATCTAAAAGAAACATACATTTTGATAGTTCAATTTATTGACATAATGATGTACTTGTTTTTATTTGTTCGCATCACTACATTTTTTACAAATATGTTAGGATACTAAGACACTATTCCGTACATTCAAAGCAATACATTTAAATTCTCTTTTATATCCTTTACACATGCCTATCCTTAACGAGACCAATTCAGAATAATGAACTGATTTTAAAGGACCATAAATTTCACGATTTTAACAAAAAATGGCATTCGCACCTGTACTGGCTGAAGCGAAATTGAACGCCATTATCCCACACCATAATCTTAAATCACTTCGGCTTAGTGTTTCGATTACAGACAAAGGTTCGTAGGGAAACCCACATTATGATGGTAGTTGAATAATTGTGTAGATAAGTGGAATAGATGACCTGAAGCTTCGGTTTCTGGGAAGGGCCTCACAGCCCCGAATCTAAATTTAACCACTAAAAGTAGATGGAGGGGTGCATTTTTAAGTAACAGCGATGAGAATATATTCTCTGAATAGAAAATATTGAGTTGTTCTAAAATCTTTATAGGTATATAAAAAATAGATTCCGTAAATTCATGCCCCTTGGTCCGAAAATTCCTACAGAAACAAGAACAGTTTTTCTAATACTAACTATCAAAATTTAATAAATTTAGGTCTAGGGAATGAAAGTTATCATGAAACTAAACACAGTCTAGAAAGATGATTTTGTTTTCTAAAATAAAAATGAACAATCAAAATCCATTTATTTTGTTTGTAAGCAAACGATTCCTTCAAAAGACTGGAAACTTTAATCCATAAGGAATTATTGATAAGGCTGGAAGCCATGCTGTTTTAGAAATTAACAATTATCCATAAGATACTCTGATATTACGTTCCATTCCATCATAATGTTATGAACTGTGTTAAGTAATGAAGCAATAAAGTATCGGTACAATAGATTGAGTTTTTCATTTTGGAGATGCCCTTATTCAATTATTATTATTTCAATAACGTTTACATACTAATATATAATACTCGGTATCATCGTTTCAGCAAACACCCTAAATTTACCAATTTTTGTTACAACTATGGAGTTCAGCTCATGGTTACCTGAAAGATTACTTGCCCAATTTATAACTTTTTGTAATTTTTACCCGACTGCATAAGAAGGAGTGTTATGTATTTCGAGAGTATGTACGTATATATAATTGTTTGGCACGCTCCACGGCCTCAACGACTTGATGGATTTTAGCTTGAGAGGTGTCTTTAGATTCGTATTAATTGTGAATCTGCGTAATAAAAACTCATTCAATAATAAAACAGAAAAAATAAAAAACAGTAATTTAATAAACTACTGCATTTCTTTGTAATGTTAAAATGAAAAACAAGAAAGTCGTCATACCAAATTATACAGAAATGCAGTCAGGTTTTTTAGTATTTTATATTATCGTTTTTGTTCTTTGAGTTTCTTGTCCGGACAGCATATTTCATTTTCATTTCATTTCATTTTCATTTATTTATTTAAAACTAGCTTTCCGCCCGCGGCTTCGCCCGCGTGGAATTCGGTTATGTTGCGGTATAAAGCACAACTATAAGAAAACTTCTCATTCCCACGGAAAAATCTAAGAAGCGCGATGTAATGCTGGATACAAAATTCATATAATTCATTCCACTTCTTACGTATTTTAAAAAACACATCGTTACCATGTTTTAAAAAAAACACCCAGCGCCATCTATCGCATACCTCAAGAACTAAATAGCGTAAGCTATCATTCCACTTCTTATGTATTTAAAAAAACACATCGTTACCATGTTTTAAAAAACACCCAGCGCCATCTATCGCATACCTCAAGAACTAAATAACGTACTAATACTTATACCAATTAGTAATTCGTTGACTTTAGTGATCTCAGGATAAGTAGATGTAAAAAAAACAATTTAGACGGTAAAACAAATTGTACGTCATCCCTCGAAAATTCCTCATCTTCGAGGATTCATTATCGTATCATTTAGCTTCTAAATTTACATGTTTATATTCGTTTGCAATATTTTACGTTGTTTTAAACGACACACAGCGCCATCTACAATCCATCCATCAAGCAAACAATATTTTTGTTTTTCCTCGGGAATATCATTTTTTTCCAGGATAAAAAGTACCCTATTATTTAATCCGGACTTTTATCTTTACGTCTGCAAAATTTCAAAGCAATCGGTTCAGTAGTTACGGCGTGAAAGCGGAACAAACAAACAAACAAACAAACAAACAAACTCACTTTCCGATTTATAATATTAGTAAGGATATATAAGATGACACATACATATTATACGTTGACAGCTGTACTAGTAAAAACTGTGTCACAGCTATCAACATCGCCCTTCTCAGTCTTTTATAAAGTTAATATAAAATTTCTTAAAAAAAAAAAGATAAATTAAACTAAATTGATTTTTAGCATATAAATAAAGTATTATTTTTTCATTCCACTAAAGGTCGACTGATTAAGAATGCCATTTCAATATTTTTAGTGTACAAATGCGAAAAGGTTAATAAAGAAATAGTTTGTAATAAACGTACGTCGGGTGCTTCAAAATCACATGTTTCTAATTAACCGCTGGACGATACTCAGACTCTTAGAGCTCTTATACACGGGCGGCACGTTGCCAACGACAGTGCCAACTGCAGCCATCGACACTTGTTGGAGACAAGCGTCGAGGCGTTGACGGCAGCCGTCGACACGCATCGGCGGTAGCTGTAGACACGCATCAGCGACAGCCGTCGACACGCGTCGGCGGCAGCCGCTGACGCTATAGACAGGGAGCTAGGCCAGTTTCAAAATGGATTTGGAAGAATAAACACTGTTATTACTATTACTCCATCGTTGCCGACAAAAACCAAAAAGAAGAACGCGTTCGCTGTGGGTTAAAGAAATATTAACGTATAAAGAAACAGATGGACATTTTTTTACACTATTACGCTTTTACGAAGGAACGAGCAAAAATTTTTCAATTATTTTCGAATGTCAATTGCATCTTTTGATGAGCTAACGGCTATTTTGAAAGACTCCATACAGACGATGGAGTAAAAGTAATAACAGTGTTTCCTCTTCCATATCCATTTTAAAACTGGCCTAGCTCCCTGTCTATAGCGTCAGCGGCTGCCGCCAATACGTGTCGACGGCTGCAGTTGGCACTGTCGTTGTCAACGTGCCACCCGTGTATAGCGTCAGCGGCTGCCGCCAATGCGTATCGACGGCTGCAGTTGGCACTGTCGTTGGCAACGTGCCATCCGTGTATAGCGTCAGCGGCTGCCGCCAATGCGTGTCGACGGCTGCAGTTGGCACTGTCGTTGGCAACGTGCCACCCGTGTATAGCATCAGCGGCTGCCGCCAATGCGTGTCGACGGCTGTAGTTGGCACTGTCGTTGGCAACGTGCCACCCGTGTATAGCGTCAGCGGCTGCCGCCAATGCGTGTCGACGGCTGCAGTTGGCACTGTCGTTGGCAACGTGCCGCTCGTGTATAAGACAACAACTTTCATGAACACTACCAGTTATTAGAATACGTGTAAGGTGTTCAATATGGAACAGTCGAAATCCGTTTTTTATCACGTTAAAAGATTAATACATAAGTATGAAATTTAATAAGAGGTGGGATATTGTTACCACCGAGGAACCGTTACGAAGAAAGTTAAGGAACAAATAGAAAAGACTTATACGCGTAGTTTTGTCTATGAAGCTTTCTGTCGGTAAAAATAGTACTTTTAGATACTTGAATGACATGGGTTTTTAAACTTTTTATTTTATATCTGTGAAAAAAATCTGTGATAACAATTACACTACAGCGATAACTTAAAGTAATTTCACTGAGCTTGAATGACACTACCTTCTAAGCTAAACAAACCGAGGTTCTAGTCCCGGAAGGCGCAGATGTTTGTGTAAGGAGTACATTTTAGCGTTTGTAACTATTTGTATTTATAGAGGATGGGTATTTTTGCGTAAGTCTTTATCCCATTATCCGTAAATGCAACATAAGTTTTCAGTGCTTACTTTGGACTAGGATAATTTTATTAATGTTGTACATGCTGCTAAAGACTTAACAAATCATTTCATATAAGGAATAGGTTTAAATAAAATAACGTTAAAACTTCAATAAAAAGTAACGCTCATAAAACTAATAAAGGAAGCAAAAAGTTAATTAAACCGGACAGAACTAATCCGTGTACTCACCAATGAAGTTAAACTTTTATAAGATTTCTTCACACATTCAACAACTACACCCACACATACCCGTAGTTTAGTTTGTAGTAATATTTTATGGAACTAAGAACATAGAAGCAGAACATACAGTATGGCATCTTACAAATACTTACGGATTATTGAGGCATAATTACGAGTATTTGACGGAAAGACGAAAACGCTTTTTAGTTAGAAAAAGAATGTATAATATACTGTGATTTCCATGATACATATTTAAGATATATATTTTATTTATTACATATAAAATCCTGATACGTTATATAAACGCACCCATTATAGGTGGCGACTAAGGCAGCTACTGCGAAGTTTTAGATTTCATCATATATGACCATAATGCGCTGAGATATTGAAAAATAATCATGAGCCAATGTTAAACCTTATTTAACAGAAGATTGTGAATGGTGTGATATAGATTTAAATAACAACTGCAGTAGCGTCACTGCCGTTTTTGATAAACAATTGGTTGTATGTAAAGTCGGTTTACTGACGATAATTTTACGTGATAACGTCACAAGAAAAAATTGATGGAAAATTGCATATTTTAATGAATTGAATTGAATTATTATCATTATTTGTATAATATAAAGAAGGAGTTCATTGAAATACTAAATAAAAGCAATTGACTTTTTATATGTTCGTATATATGAGTCATAACATTATTTTGGTCGAAATTGTAACATAACTTATTATTACTGCACTCGCCGACCGATGCTACTTTTCAATAATCAAAAAACACTAATATATGAGATTATATCGCTAATCGAATTCTTTAAATGCTAGAATTAATAACCTTTTTATCGCAATTATTATTGTAATAAGCAATGGAAACCACATAACTGTTCACTTCACTTTATAAACAGTTGACAAAACAGTTCATGTGTAGGTTGTGTGCCTGCCGCTGTCTCTCTTCTACTTGGACACAAAGACCGATGAAGTGGTAGAGAGATAGATGCGTCACAAGCCGAACACTTAGGCCGATCGTGCCTCTCTATCGCTTGTTCCGATCACGTCAAAATTTTTTTATCGTGATCTCATCACCACTTTTGTAGTACTGCAACAGCGCTTCTAGACATTGCATGGAGCTTGGAAGTGGAAGAGGTAGCCACCACTCTGCAGTGGTGACATAGCAAAGCCTTATTAAAACTTAAACCTTCGAACTTGAACTTTGATCTGAACGAATCATTGAATTGCTACAGCGAGTACTGTAGCGATATCTTTGTGCTATTACCTTGTATTAGCTCTATGGTCCAGTGTGCGGTTTAAATCCCTGGTCTTATATCCTAAGCTAAGTGGATATACAGAAAATATATTAATAGTTATAAAGAGGCTTATTAAATAATAATAAAAGTTGTTTGGTTTCAAAAGTACTGTGGATGGTTAATTTGCTTTCCTGTTTAGGATACAGAAAGAAGAGACTTATATTTATCCTTTAGATCTTCCAATTTATTTTAAGATTTTATGCCAATTAAAATAACACACTGTCCGATATGCATTGTCTAAACTATCGTCTGAGGTCAGCGACCGAGGAGTGGCAAACAGCTCTGCAACCCTTTCACGCATGGAACTATTTGCTTTTCTCCTCACCAATTGTTTACTTGGCTCTAGGCGCAGGAAAAATCTTTAACAAATTAATTCCAGTTTTCATGAGATTCTACTCGTAAGGGCAATGTTAATGAAGCTCTGGTGTGTAACTCAATTTTATCTGTGACATAATTAGAATTGACGTATATGACGTTAAAAATTTCTTAAAATAGTCTTGATTGAAAGAAAATCTTGACCACCGTTTATTACTAATTTAATTACATTCATTGTTCTTTCACACAAACCAGAACTTATAATTTCATACAAAAATGTTATATCTTTTACGGATTTTGAAATTATATTATTTTTCAATATGTTTGTGTCAAGTTGTGATAGTTTAAGAATCCTCTTTTACATGTAATTCGAACTAAAATTATTGTATTAAAATATGAAACTTTAACACCTTTCTATTTTCAGAGAGATATGGTATTACACTTTCTTTAAAATCTAGAAAACCGAAACACATGCTATTCGATATCAGCAAATAGGGTTACACAAAGCCCAAGTATATGTTGTTTGTTTTATATGTGCAAACGACGGTTACGTGAAATAAGGATATTGAATTCTAAGCGCGTTCCGAGTAGCGAACGTACGTGTCCTCCAACCAACTGTTTGAAGGCTCGCAAAAAGTCTAAATAGATGTGTCCCGCAAAGCGTATAAGGATGGGGCCATTGTGCCCGATGCACTTCGAATCTCTAGAAAATCTCAATACTCCTCTAAAGAACATAACGAGAAAAGTTGTATGTTCACGCTGCCCAACTTCGCAGTTCTATCTTTTATTATAACGGTTTCTCAATATCCACCTTACCAATTTTATTGTTCGGAAATGCTTTTTATTTTGATTACTTTCACAGAAATATGTTTTTTTTTATTCAGACGTACATCTGCTTCTTTTGGTGTTATTATGGTCTCCTTTAGGAAGATACATAAGTAATTTACTTTTAGGATTTTTTTTGTATTTTAATTTATTTATTTTAATAGGAAAATACGAGAAAACGACTCGGCTCACAAGTAATTTTCAGGCGGGAAACGAACCCGTGACCTTTGGATGTACGGTCCAATGCTCTACCAATTGCGCTACCGAGCCTTGTAAATACCTTTTACTTATTTATATTCCATTATGCTTAAAAAATTGAAATTATAATAAATATGTTTGAGTATATAAGTAGATTTGTGAAAGTATGAATATTATTACCTTAAATTCAATAAAAATAAAAATATTGAACGATAGACTTCATAATTTTTATATACTTTTTGAGCTTGTTACTTTTTCTATAAACGGTTCTTGATTAGAAGAATCCTTATCCTTACTAATATTATAAATCGGAAAGTGAGTTTGTTTGTTTGTTTGTTTGTTTGTTGGTTCCGCTTTCACGCCGTAACTACAGAACCGATTGCTTTGAAATTTTGCAGACGTAAAGATAAAAGTCCGGATTAAATAATAGGGTACTTTTTATCCTGGAAAAATTGATATTCCCGAGGAAAAACAAAAATATTGTTTGCTTAATGGATGGATTGTAGATGGCGCTGTGTGTCGTTTAAAACAAGGTAAAATATTGCAAACGAATATAAACATGTAAATTTAGAAGCTAAATGATACGATAATGAATCTCCGAAAATGAGGAATTCCCGAGGGATGACGTACAATTTGTTTTATCGTCTAAATTGTTTTTTTTTCATCTACTTATCCTGAAATCACTAAAGTCAACGAATTACTAATTGGTATAAGTATTAGTTACGTTATTTAGTTCTTGAGGCATGCGATAGATGGCGCTGGGTGTTTTTAAAACATGGTAACGATGTGTTTTTTAAAATACGTAAGAATTGGAATGATAGCTTACGCTATTGCAATATAACCGAATTCCACGCGGGCGAAGCCGCGGGCGGAAATCTAGTAATAAAGTATAAAACGCAGCTTAAATTATTATTTAAGCTCTAAAAAATTGGTATTCTTGTTGACTAATCCATATACAACGATATATATAAAAGAGTCTAATTTTAATGTGAAAATAAAAAATATGTATTCAGTATCTTTTAAATAACAAATATTACATGATGGCTGGGGGTTCCCTTTTAAATTTTAAGGGCCAATTACAGTTTCAATATAAATACAGAGCGTTTTAATAATATTTATGCCGTTATGAACGCTTTAATGACATTTAATTTAATTGGATAACAGATGATGTGAGGTTGATTTCCGCTTGATGTAGTCACTTCATAAAAAACTGAACAGCTGTGTTTTTCCAAAAAAGGTATTTTTAAACTATACGCGTTAGAATACACAAATATTACGCAAAGAAAAAATATTTAATAATATTATTTTCGCAGCTATCTTCGATCTGATATGGTCCGCTCTGCTTTTACGTTGACGCGCTTTAAACACAATATTAAACAGAGCATATATATTTTATGTAGTTCAAAAGATTTTATAATGAAAAGTAACAGGATACCTACCAATGAAATGTATAAAATAAGACTCTATTAATTATTTACGCTTAACTAATTCCAATCAAGTAGTAAGTATTTCATGTTACGTAAATAGCGACAAAATAAATAACATAGTTTATTATTGTGAACAAAATTTTCCATGAAAATTAAAATGTGAAACTATTATGAGATTTCAACTTTCAGCTTGTCAATATAAACATCAAAAGGTGACGTAGTGTACACCAGTTTTGGAAGAACCAAACTCGCATAACTAAATTTAAAAGCTTAGTAAATCATTGGTGCGATAGCAATGAAAAAACACTTACTAAAGCACTTTTACGTAATTGCATTTCATCGATATATTTTTTTGAAAAAAAAATAATATTCAAAGAATTTATTTTAAATGCATTTGAAAGTTATTTTAAATTTAAGTTGTCAATTGAAAAACAGTTATTTGTATTATAATTTAATTAATTTTTACAAGAAAAAATTACTTGCCTAAGGCGTCACACGAAACTATGGTAAGAATTGATTATGTCAATAATTACAACTGGAAAGTTATATCATTTCAGGGCAAATATTATAAGTTCATGCTGTACAGAACCAAAAGCGATGCTAGGTTTATACAGCAGACTGTTATTTGTCTCTCATGTTTTCTGGCATCTTTTAGACTTTTTGCCAGTAATGTATTGTGTTCCAAGCATTCAGAAATACCAGACAAGAAGCCTTTCCGTTGATTGGGCTTGAAATACCTATTGCTTGTCATAATTTTTATCGTTTTCTTTGCAATAAACTGATTTCTTCTTTCAAATTGTATAGGTTAGGGCTATCTGTCTGTTGTCTTTCGGATGAGTTACTTCATACTTTTTAGGAATGAGGACAAAAATTGTTTTTCGGAATCTAATAAGATTACATTAAATTTAGAATAGGTTAAGATGCGGAATATGTTAAAGATATGTTTACGAACTGATGGATACTTTTTGTACATAAGGAATGCCATCGGAGCCTGGTGCTGAGTTAATCGTTTTCTTTTTAATTTGATAGTTTATTATCTCTATATTTAGTCGGCTACTTTGAAAATTAGTTAGAGGATCATTAGATCTCTGGATGTTTAGATCTACGTATGGGCTCCCGCGTTTAGGTATTTCGTATGTGCTTGATGTGCAGTGATCGTAAATTTACGCATTGGTCAAGAGGAGCTTCCCATTTTGGTCCCCTGAAATGTTTTTGAGTGTTAAAAAGGGGTTTTATAGCAGTCAACTTCGTGTTTAGCTCAGTTAAAATTATCGCGATTTTATGTGTTTTGCAGCGATATTCCTTGTATTGATTTTAGGATTGATCTTAAAGCCCTAGACAGTTGGTGACTTAGATGGTTAACGCCCATATATTTAGCTACACAAATTGCTTTATTAATTCTCTTTTCTTCCTCCGCAATTTCATTTTAAAAGTATTTTCTTTATTCTTTTGAGCATAGTAAGTTGGTGTTGGGTAATACTCCAAGATGTACGTATAAATTGTTTCCTGTAAAGTTTCTACTTGGCTTGGTCTTGTTTTGATCCAGGTTGATCTTACAAGAACGCCAAATTTTAATCATGAACTTTTCAGGTGGAGATTTTAAGACTGGGGATGCTAAGACCTGTCCTGATGACAATGGCTTATGTATGTAATATCTGCATAATAAATTACATTAAAATACATCAAGAAGTGTAAGCCATTATATTACATTTAAAACTAATCCACATATTCTTTATAAATATAGACGACCGTTTGGTGGAACGGTAGCGATCCTGCCTTTCACACTGACGGTCCTGGGTTCGAATCCCGGTAGGGGCAGATGTTTTTATGATGAATACGAGCATTTGTACCTGAGTCATGGGTGTTTATATATATTTCTATGAATATTACATATCTATATATCATATATGTATGTCTATCCGTTACCTTATTATCCATAACACAAGCCTTATAGTGCTTACATTGGGCTAGGCTAATTGGTGTGAATGTAGGAAATATTTATTATTTATTTATTGTACGTTTAAAGCTGATGCGTTCCTACCACGAGAAGACATGTAGACATAATATTATTCTCTACTATCAGTGAGAAGCCGAGGCGCGTCGCTAGTATTTGATAAAAATAGATCAATAACGTTGTTTGTTTCCTTTTAATCCATATTAAATGTCGTAACAAGTTGGAATTATTTGCGTGAATTCTATAATTCTTTCCTTTGTTTATTAAAATAAAATTTACTGTTTTTTTTTAATCATACTAGCGAAAAACCAGCCTTTTATCTATAAAAGCGTGTAAATTATGCTTCATAGTTTGTATTAAATTAGATCGACCCTACAAATTATTTAAAAGCACATTGAAGGCCCTTCTCTTTTTTTATTTGATTAGGTTTTCGTGCGTCTTGCTAGTATCTTAATTAAAGCGTTTCGGAAGGAAAAACCATTTATTTGTCTTTTATTTCTTTACCTTTTAAAGTACTCTACCATTTCTCTCCAACGTCAACTGTTATTTGAAAAAGCTTTTATAGATATTCTGTGCAATGTCATTAATTTTCTTAGAGCTGATTACCAGTCCCTTGATTAAAAATTATTTAAAAATCTACTTCGATACTACCGAGATAGCATACCGCCTGTCTCATCACTATCTGTTGTTCCCTCCAACCGATTTTATCGGCGACGACAATCCAGCTATGATCATGCGCATGACCAACCTGATGTCACTCAGCGGTTTCACAGCTCCCCCCTCTGTCGTCCATACTTAGTATAGGCGCGGGCGGCGGGGAAATTCTATTAGCTTACTATTAACTGGTCGCTTCAATAGATTCATACTAATGTCGCGCAGGCAGTTTGGTGGCGACTCAAGGACGACAGACAAACAGGGCTGTCACACACAATTAACTATTATAATTAAAAATAATTAATTAATAATTGTTATTTATTACCATAATGTTTGAAGTTCACCGCGCCCCTCGCAGGTCTATTGTTTTATTATTTAGTTCGTCTCTAGACCTCTGCATCTACATAAATAATAGGAACAAAAAATCTATTAAAAAAAGTCATGTGTATTTTTTGCTACTTATTTCCGTAATTATTGAAGTACACCACACCACCTACAGGTATTGTTTTTTCTCATCTCGTTCGTCTGCATTTGTATGGCAAGGGTAAGGCACTGTTTTCTGGCACTTTAATGCTTTGTTTGACACAGATTTTCTTAAATGTGAAGACAGTCCGGTGGGTCAGTCGGCCACGTGCTTACCTTTGGAATAGTTGCTTAGAGCGTTTTCTTATCGTTACCGCACTAAATTAACTGGCCTCGGCTGTGTTTTCTGGAAAACGGATTGGATAAGAGGTATTTTTGCATTGTTTATCAAATGAGTATTCTTAAATTCCTTATTACTGATCTTTTTTTAAACTTCTTATTACTTTATTAATTTAATAAGATATTATACGATTAATTTAAATACATACATTACTTTGACACTGAATTGTCACATTATTACTTAGACAAATTGTCTGGCTTCTAATTTATTAATTTTTTACCTGTCAATAAATCAAACCTCAATATTATACGTAAATTTGATTTATATTTCTTGTTTGAGTATTATTATAAAGATGCAGATTAATTGACAAGTGAAATTAAATACAGAATAATTACCATCGCTCCCTTCTTTTGTTTAAAAAATTTAGCAAATCTCGTGATAGGTGCACTGAATGACTCGAACACTGCGCTGCATATTTCTCTAGCAAGATACTGGAAACATCCAACCTAACGAAAATTCTAAATGAAACACTCCAAGATCATTGGAGCTCAGTGTAATAAAAATTTAAACAAACTACTCTTTTATTACCGACGCTGGGTTATATAAGGTAAAAGCTGGAAAAAATCTGTCTCAGAGGTACCCATATTTAACTCATTTGACGTGTTTGGCGCATGGTCTTAACAGAGTTACAGAAAAAGTTTTACTCTTTGGTGAATAAATTTGTAAATTTAGTAAAAAAGAATATATAAAATAACCATCTAGAATAAAAAAGTTAAGAGAGTTGTTCTCAACAATACCTCTTCCACCTCAACTTGTAATAACAAAGTGGGAAACATGGTTAAAAGCTAATCATCCAAATAATCTATTATACTAATTATTTTGATCAAATAAAATATACAGTCAATAATTTTAACCCACGTCAAGCAACCGCCATTGAGAGAGAGTCTATTTTCGATCGAACACAAAGGAAATATTAATTTTAATGAGGATCATTTTCAAATTATATCTACATCTCTTTCCATAGTATCCGAGGTACAAAAATAACTATTCAATGTGTATTTACATCCAAATTATTAAGAAATATTTCTAAAATTAAAAAGCGTCTTAAAAAATAACTCAGGGTGTGCTTCCATCAAAGCGATTAATGAACTTTAAAAAAAATCAACGAAATCTATGTGATTCCTAATATAGATATGAATACTTTACGAAGTTACGAATTAATGAGATTTTTGCCCATAACTTTTGTTGAAGAAGAGAAATCATCTTCTTATTTGAATTGTTTTTTTCCAGTAGATGTCACAAATTAAACGTAAGCAGCATTCAAAATATTTTGATAATTTATTCAAAATAGTAAGAGATTTTTACGTTACTTAAAAGTCAATAGTGTTTTTATTTCATTTATTGTTTATTTTGTATTTATGAAGTTGTGCCAATAAATAAATAAACTGATCGTAAAATAATAATCGAATCTTGTGTGTCAAAATCATCAAAACGTCATTCGTTTGTATTATTTAGTTTTACTAGAAATATTATGTATTATAACAAAATTTGATTTTTTACCAGAAAGCCTTAAGTCTTGTCTTACAAATAATTTTACCTACTTAAACGAAGGATAATTATACCGTTTATCAGAGTCACCATCTATCGGTATGTTTTATACCACATGAAAGCAAACTATTTAATATACAGTGTTTGGAAACTGGGTGCAAAGAATTAAGGGGGTGTTAGTATAGACCATCTAGAGCGTAAAGCTACATCTGAATACGGTGAATCACAAACACAACACAGATCTTAATTAAAAAACGTCTACTCGCAACGCACAAAAGCAAAGCAGTGACGAGACGAGATGACTTCACCAAAACGACGGTTCATGATTTTTCAACCCACCTCTGGTAGTTACGAATTTATAAACTCAAAAAGTAACTTTGCCGCCTCGGGAATAAGATCGAAGTTGTCTTAATCATATCCAAAGAATCAAGGTCAAGCTCTTCGTTATCCTACACCACCGGCCGGCACGGCGGCATTTGTTTAGTTTACACAACTTAACAAATCCCCTTCTCTACATTTTTGTTCGGGTAAGTTTATTATTATTACAAAGCAAGTCTAAAAAATAACCTCAGATATTGTTCTAGACATCAGTGCAAAATTATTAGATTTGTTTTGATTTTCTAGAAATTTTTAATTTCTTTCCCTTAACTGGTTCACGCACCCTAACTTAAAATTATAAAGATATCTAGGTAAATGATACTCTAAAACAAAAACAATAACTCAGCATGTTTTTAAAATTGTCTGAACACCTGTAGCTATTTTATTTATTTTTTAAATGTCTATAAAAGTCCATTTTTATTTTTAATATTTTTTCTGTTCATTTTAAATAGTCTGAAAGTGTTTTTTTAGTAAAGACGGTGCAATAAAACGATTTGATATAATTAATTATACATTAGGCTCATAAAGTCCTTTAAAAAATAGACACTTCCACTTAAGCTTTGCGTTATTAGTATTGAATTGGAAAATTTTGGGATTTTGGTACTCAAATCGTAAAAGTTCCCTAAAAACAATCAGACTTTGGTTAGGACAAATATGGCTCAAAATGTTTTAGATAGTCAATACTAACACCCCCTTAAGACTTTTTAGGCACTATTAACCGCCATTTACTTTTTTATTACCCGCTCATGTATTAAGTGATTTTACCTTCAAGTAACACACATTACAAATTTTAATTCATGTATATTGCAGTCCTTTGTCATTTACTCTTAAGTTGTAATGAGTAATAATTTGGCTTATTCTATTGTAAACTTTTGTAGGCGTCCGTAGCCGAATAAAGTGTTTAACTTAAATGTATTTTTATCAGTATTTGCTAAACATTGTATTAATTGTATATGTTAATTGAGAAATTACACAACATATGAAAGAGTAATTCATCAATCGAGGATGCGCTATATTTGCTCCAGAATACTTTCGTAGCGGGCGTTTCAAGTCCTTATTTTCGACGGTTTAAGCTGTGAATTATTCATTAGTCAGTTAATCACACAGGAGAAAGCCTTGTATATATTTGTAAATTTATATATGTTTCAAAGTCAAGTAACTTATGTTACTATAATACAAGTCACAACGCCGTATTTAGTGTGAGAGGCAGGATCCATAACGAATAATCGTTTATGCCTTGTCGCTTTGTACAAATATAAATGTTTCAATAATTTAAACAAAAATAGATCACACCTAATGCTGGTCCTCACAATATTTGGCATTAAGGATATGAGTCCATAAAGTTATCGCAATTTAGATTTAAAAATATATAAACCTATACTATATGTTGTGTCTGTACATTTATTTTTTTGTACAAATTTTATGAAATATTCGCTTTATGTTTCACTGACTCCAATTATATTTTTTTTATTTGTGCCTGTTTCTCTGTAAGTCAAGAACGGGTTGACCGAATTCGATGTTTATTATATAGTAAAAGTATGTAAATGAGCAAATGATAGGTTATATAGCATATCGGTAAAAACCTTTTAGTCCTAACTAATATTATAAATGCGAAAGTGAGTTTGCACTTCACGCATTAGCTACTTAATCGATCATCATGAAATATTGCGTATAAAAAAGTATAGAGGGTATCATTTATCCAGAAAAGAAGTACTGTTCCCGAGGGATAGCAATATAAATTTTAATCGGTAATCTACATTAACGCGAGTGAAGACGCGGTTAAAAGCTTGTATAATATAGTAGTCAGGATGTAATCGACTAAGTGCTTTCTGGTTTATATTATATACTAGGCAATCAAAAACCATAATAAACTTAACTCTTGGATTAAACTACTACGTCTTAAATCAATGGGCGATAATAATAAAATGAGAGAATTAACATAGAATTCTTAAAAGCTTTAATTAGTTAATTTGACAGACAATTCTACAAAAAATTAAAGCTACTCACGTGCACCTCGTAAAATGTTTTATTTGCTTACATAAAATAGAGTTTACTAAAATTAAAGACTTTATTACCTATTTGGCACGTAAAACGAAAGAGCCCGTTATCTTGGGTTGCTTGGTATTTCCATGATAAAAAAATATATTTTGTGTCACATCTATAACAAAATTATTTAATTCTTTTATTGCTTCATAATAATAATAATTTTAAACAATGAAAGAATATGTATTTTTCATGTGACAGTTTTCAAGGTTTTTTTACATTATTTTTAAGCAACTTGGACGCAAATGATTAGTAATCAATCAGTATGGTATACAGCACGTCAATTAAAAAACATAACAAATTGACAATATTTTTAAAACTCAGCTCGTAGCGGTGAGAAGGTCATATAGGTACCTATGTAGGTTCAAAATACAATTTGTACTTAATGAACCAATTATATATCATTACATAATATTGAGAAACTTTAGATAATATCAATCCAGGTGACTTTTTATTATGAAAACAGAAAGGTATCTGAATGCTCTATAAATAAATAAATATTTCGTACATTCACACCAATTAGCCTAGCCCAAATTAAGCACTGTAAGGCTTGTGTTATGGATACTAGGGTAACGGATAAACATACATATATGATACATAAATATGCATAGAAATATATATTCTATCTATTCTGTCTATTCTGTCATATATATCATTATAGAATAGATATATATATATATTCTGTCATATATATATATATATATATATATCTATTCTGTCATATATATCATAGAAATATATATGACACCCATGACTCGGGTAGAAAGGCTCGTATTTATCATGCAAACATCTGCCCCTTCCGGGATTCGAACCCAGGACCGTCGGTGCGAAAGGCAGGATCGCTACCGTTGCGCCAAACGGCCGTCAATTTATCTATTTCTCAGTTAAGTTATTAAATGAATAATTTATATCTAAGAATGTTATATTGACTGGTTATACCATTTATTTCAGAACAAATAGTCGTTTAGTTTGTCGCTTTATACAGAAATTGAAAATTTTGTTTGTCGTTTAAAAATATTTGAGATATAAAATTCAGCTCTTAAAATGCTTAAATAACAAATTCGTTAGCAAAGCAGCCATTAATTAATTAAAATAATTACATTGCAGTTTACTCTTTATCGATTATTCGACACTTGCAAAAGTATAACAGTCAATATTGTAGATAACAGGGCTTAGAACATGAAGAGAGGGCGTCAGCTCATGAAATACAACGGAAAAATTCAACGAGGAACATTGACTGTCATGGTTTCAGTAGCTCAATCGGAAGAGCATTCACCTGGATAGCGAGAGGCTCTGGGTTCGAGTCGCGCCTGACACCTGACAGACAAGTTGTTTTTTTTCCAGTAACATAGACTTTACAAATCAAAATCTTGCAGTTACATGCTTCAATAAAAATATATAATCATTAAAATAACAAGAAAATATAATGGATAATTTATGTAATTATATGAAATGAAATGAAATGAAAATAACTTTATTCAAATGCACTTAAAATAAGTTGTTTTGAATTGTCCAACATTTTTAGCTACCATCCATTCAGGATATTTTTAACTGTCAAGAAGAATGGGCGCAAGAAACTCGTCAGCTTTAACAGAAGTAATGACATTTACAATATAATACGTCGCCACCATACATAATCCACAAAAAAAATCTGTTATTACAATAACAGTAGTATTATGATATACAACATACAAACTATAATAAGGTGAAATTGTATTGTAAACAAATAAACCTTCCATATCACAAATTGTTCTATGTAAGTTTTATTTATTTACAATACAGGTTCACCTAGTGGTTGTATTTTTGTAATATGGAATAAATAAAAATTGTATAGTATAAGAAACTATTAACAATGATACCAGATTAATATGATATTTCTACTGAAATCAGGGAGCCTTCACAGAAACGCTGGCATATTTCCGTACATAAGCTGCGGCTTAAAATGAAGCGCATCCCGCAGCCTGCTTGGTAACTTGCCACATAACAATACGACTTTCCGAACCTCTCTCATCCCGTTTTTGTTTCGGACGGTGTCGTCGGAGCACAGATGTTTTGGAGCTACGGCTCATCTGCGGATTAGTACCCGTTAGGTTTTCACATTATGTGCCGTACTAGCGGTTGGAACTTCGAGCCTCATCAAACGAGAGTTGCGTCTTATATATTTTCGTTAGCAAAACAGTCTTTACTTCCCATATGTTAGTTATTTAAGGTTTATTGCTTATTGTAACAAAAATATACACATTCATAATCCGTTGTTTTAAAACCAACCAATCGTCATATACGTTTATACGTAACCGCATTCTTATAAAAATGCATATAAGATATATTTTTAATAAGTCACACGGTGCACTCACTACATTGAATAAATGTGTCAAAAATCTGTTTTAATTTTTGTTTTTTTTTTATAATAAAAACATCTCGTCATTTGAAGCTAAATTTAAATTTGTGAGCTAAATTACTTGCAAATTGACTTAAAGAAAACGATTGAAAACTTATAAGTTAAAAAAAAACCTTTTACTATTGTACCTATATACCCTTGACGTAAGAGAAAAGGTTGAAGTGTTTAAAATAGTTCTGTTTCAAAGTAGTAATACTTAATTTAGTAGATTATTAAAAATTAAATTATAATGGTTTTGTTTGCATTGTTTAATTTATATAAACGGACGCAGCAGATATAGACGAAAAAAGAGAAATATGACAAACGTCAGCATACCGCTATATATTTTAAACTTGTAACCTGATTGCAGCGCCTACCAAGTAAATAAGGTCCAAGTAGCAGTTCCGGAAACGACAAAATGTATGTATTTTGTCAAAAGAACTAAAACAAAATTTGCACTTGGAAGTGCGAAGCATGAAATTATAACTGACAAACTTTTCATACAAAATTTGTAACGGTTTAGCTTGCAGGGAAGCTGGTGTATTGAAATTCATGCTTCTTACTGAAAAATAACGGATTAACTAAAAATAATCCTCCTATTTTACCCACTCAAAGGTATTTCTGTAAAACAACAGAAATAGATGGACGTATATTTTTCATAAGTCTTAACACTGAGTTTCATGCTTATAACTTCAAATAAGAATGGAGTTATCGTACACAGTTTATAATGTTATTGTGTGTAACACATTATACTATTTTCTACGTACTTTATATTTTTATAAGCACATAATGTCGTCTTAACAAGTAGATATTCCAGACTACTCAGAAAAAATATTTAGTCGTAAATTAAGCAGACATTGCACTATATACAGGTAATTAATAAAACAAAAGAAATGAAATACATGAAATAATTAAAGAAAGTTGTTTGTTTTATTTGATCTATTAAATTTATTTACTAGATACCAAATTATATTTTTACCTCATCGCAAATATATATCGCTGATGAAGCTTATATACCTACTCGAATATAATAATGAAAACCTCTAGCAAATTTCAACCACTGTTACGAACAAAACGTATAACCAAAGAGTTACTGATTACAGATTTCTGATAAATATATATAAATAGACCATCTCAACATTAATCAATAGCTTCGTAACGGAGTGTTACAACCCTTTACGCAATACTTCGGATACAGTAAGTTGAGTTAATACTTATTAATGAGAAGGTACTCCCGTTACAAAGTCCAGCCAGCACACTCCCACCGACAAAATTACGAGAAAATTTACATAATAGAGAATCCGTGGCGGTCCTAGTCCTTTGAAAGTCGGAACTGCGGGCGGCTCGAGTGACACCATCGCACATTAAATTAACATCTCTCCCACTTTGTTTGCAAAGTCTACACAGTGACTAATTTGAGACGTAGCACGGGTGCTCTGTCCAACCTTCGATTGCACAGTAGAATTCAATCGCAAAGTTTCTTTTATAGAAGAAATGGAGTTAGCGACGACAGCGAATGTCTTCATCTTAATTTAAAAGCAGGTACTATTTCTAGTACATGTAATACGCCGATTTAAGCTAATTTTAAATGCAGTAACCGACTAAGGTAATAGGCAAGCGTTGCAGATCATTAGGTAATTGCAGCTGGAACGCAACTCGACCAGCTCGCTCGACGACTTAACTTGAAATTCTCGCGATGCCTTCCTCGCTAACTAACTCAATGTTTTCTCACTTTTATTAACGTCGACAAATCTCTAGTTCCCCTACAACGAGTAAAGCTAGTTCTTGGTTTTAAATGAAAATACTAGGTTGCTATAGATTGTCTTTATAAAAAAAGTACTAGCCATTATATTTAAAGGTATCTTACAATCATACAATCTCTATTATTAGGAAATTATACATGTTCTCGTTTATTGATTCTTTTTACAGGGTTTTGGTAAAAACATTTGTCATGAAAAAACCGCCGACTCGAAACGGGGGACTTCTCAATACCAAACTGCATACCTACTTACATTCATCTGTCTACCTACTCGGATTACCTACGTATACCTAATGTACTTAATGTTAATTTTTGGTAGATGGTTAAGTCCATAATTAATTTTATTGATTGTTTATTATTATTATTTGTGTGTCGGGGGACCGGGGGATTAAAATAATTATAATTTTTGATTGTTAACACATAATTTATTTTTTCATTTGGGATAACAAAAAGCATTCACAATATATTCGTTAATAATATTCAAATCCTAATTATTACAAAAAGTAAGGTTATAGTGAAGCCTGCATCGTTATCCACAAGTTAGTTTGTGTCTTTAATTTATAAAAACCCTAAAAAAACACTGTAACTGTTTAACTGTAACAAAATGATTATAACAAAAAGGTGAAACATAAATTTACAAAATCACATTCAAAACTTATTAGAAAAATAAAATAATTAATTTGGTACTTCAGCTTCCTTCTACAATAAAACATTTTTTTTATTTGTATCTTGAATCTGCGAATATGGCGAGATTTGGGAAAACTCAGTCAGTGAGCCGATGAAATAACGGGCGGGCGGCGAAGGCGTTGCGTGCGGTAAACGTGGTCCATTCACGACACTAGCATCCAGATCACTCGGTTTGTGACGTGACGTGCTGAGAGTATACGTGATGTCAATACTGCGACGTGATATTTTCTAAAGCAATTCTTTTATTAATTACGAGATATTGTGGGCGAAGCGTGAACCCATACTACAAACAAAGAAAACAAAAGGGAATTTCATCAAAATTATGCCGACCAAAGCCTTAATCCGGATATCGTCGTTGCGCGTGCAAAAATCGCTATGTGTTATTTAGCTATTTTTGGATTTTTATGCACTATTGATCGTTATTTCAATGCACACATACTGTAAAAACAACTATGCAATAAATGAAATATTTAAAGAGTTTCGAATGTAGCTATGTGACATTCATACTTCGAAGGTTTAATATATATACGTTAAGTGTTATAATTCGTTATTACCCCGCTCTCCCTTGACAACCCACTAGGATTTTTTCGATTACTATCGTTTTTTCTTCCCCTTTTCCACCCCCTATAACTAGTAAACGGCTGAAACAATTTCCTTCAAACATAGCCTAAAACACTCTCGATTAAGAAATCTTTCAAACAAAAGTAACTAAATGACAAGCACTTCATCCGTTCGAAAACTTCTATCTTATGTAGGCAGACAAACAGACACATACGTCATATTTCCGTCTAACGTCCCTAGTGCAGGGCAGCCATAGCATGACCCTTTCTCATAAAATTATTAAATTAATATTAATCATGTAATGCATATGAAGTGTACAAGGGATAAAATAAAGGTAACCTATTAAAAACTTTAAATCTGGAGGCGTCTCGACGTTTGAAATTTCGTTGAGATAAAACATCATAATATTCGTTCTATATTTGAAAGAAATGTGTCTTACAATAATTGCAAATTCATACCTGCGATAATAATTTACATGTTTAGCGTGAAACTGTTTTTTTTTTTGACGTAGGAACACCAACATTTTAAAAGCATTTGTCATTTGTGTTCTTAAATGTACAATTAACAAAACTTGTAACCACTAAGCCAAAGTTTGCCACTAGATTATATGAAGTTCAGATTGCTTATTCAGCTCAGTGCGTCGTGTAATATGTTTGTAAATGGCAAATTTAAAACTCCTACACACTACACGCGACTGTGTAACAAAAACGGTGCGTTTAAAATTTTGTGCAGGAATTTTAAAGTAACATGGATAATGTATATAGAAAAAGAAATATTTTGGTTAATAGATTATTATTAAGATAGCTTTTTGTGCGAATTTCAGTTTGAATTTCAAGCCAGTGAAATTAGTAATTAATATTATCTTATATTTGAGTCCAAATAAATATTCCACTCACGAATAATACAAAATTATCAATCTTAGTTTGGAAAGCTATTTTTAACAATTGGTGCTCTCTAGGAGACAGTAATTAATATTTGTTGATTTCATAATTCAGATAAGTTAATCAAAATTCAGATATTCAGATGTTTATTAAAGAAAATGTTTTATAATATACAAATACGTTCGTTACTTCACATGTTTACATTTCTGCTTAATCTTGTTTTCTAGACTGTATTGTCGAAATATAAAATATTTTCATACTATACACTTTATAATATCTAGAGTTTGTAAATATAGAACATTTTATACTTACAATTTTACACGTTTTAGTAATAGTAATCTACAATATGTTGTGTCATTAGACTATTTTTTTAACCCATCACTCCAAACAAGCATTCAGCACAGAGGTCAGCTATCAGCTAGCATGCCATTGTAAGCAATGTACAATATGAATGAGTGTAGGTTTGATATTGATTGAAGATATGTCTGACACTAAAACTTTCAATTTAGACGTTTCGTGTCGGACCGCTGCGGTACCGAATCGGTGCGTTTGTCGTATTGTGCACGGACGGTCTTTTGTTTTCATACAAAGCGTGCGGTGCGAAATTGCGAAACGTCTAAATTGAAAGCGCCCTTATGTATGAGTTACTTATACATACGCAATATACTTATGCACTTTATCATCGGTTAGTGATGAAGTGAATAAGTTGAGAGTGTTATTTTTATTTTTATTATTTGATTAAGTAACATTACTTTTAATGAATGCAATATTGAAGTTACATTAATAGATAAATAAAATAGGTATTGTAAACTGAAGATTAAAAAGCCATCTTAACGCTTTTATCTAAAGTTTATATAAAATACAATTAAAAAAAACTCACTGATTTATATTGATTGAGTTATAATAATATAAAGTGGGAAGAAATAATTTAAATCCAATAGTAGTGTAGTCAATTTTTAAGTAGCGAAATTAACAATTTTCTTCATTTCATTAAAAGTAGAATTTAGTTAGTAGTTTACATATTTATTAAAATTACGGTCTAATTTTTGTGAACCCATGTTCAGAAAACGAAACGTCAGAATTAAATAGAAGAAATAAAAAAATAAACGCATCGTTTATTCTCAAAATTGGTTTTATCTAAATCTATTTTTTTGTAAAAAGGAAACAAAGAAATTATAATTGATAATATAAAGGATCTGTAATCGCTTTTTGTAAGTTACTAGGTTAAACGTATTTCCTTCTAATTTTAATCGAAAGGAGTATGTCTAGTTGAATGAACTGGATTATTCCAACTAAAGTACTTAAAATTGGATTATTATCAAGATTATTATCAATGTGGATACACAAAATATGCACCTAAATGTTTGTTTGATTTTCCAAAGAACTCATAGTCTGGTAATGATGGGCAGTTCAATTAAGTTGTATAATATTTAAAACTTTCCATACCTCTGAGAATGTTGATGACAGAAATTCAATCTCGTTCCATAAACGGCGATCACTTTCAAAACTCCGACTATATTAAGACTCCTACTCTATTAAGTAGGTATTATGAATAAAATTTCTTGATACCGCTTCAACTCTTTTAATAACTAATGTGTACGCCTCTACCTATTTTGTAAACTGTAATTATCATTATTCCTATCGAAAGGCCCTACAATATCGATAAAAATTTTCGCAACTTACTTCGCAACACATACCTCTTATATGCTGAGGTTAATTCAATCAGTAAGCGATATAAGGGTACACTGCATGTGGTGGACATGAACTAGTAGACAGTTCACATCAATCGCATACAGTGTAGCGGTGCCTTTATAATCGCCATTCTGAAATTCAATTTACAATACTATAAGTATTCGTTGTGAATGTGTGTTAAACATTTAACCGTTTAACATACTTCCAAACTAGATGGATTCTGCTACTATCGGATTATGTAGATAGAATCTTTATAGAAAATTTGTACGCAATTAAATAAATCTACTTTAAGTCATAATTTCGTTGGAATAGTCATATCCTTTCTATTAATTCTCTGTTTTTCTTAGATTATAAGGTCCAAAATACTATTTTTTATTGATTTAGGATGGGTTAGCTCTTGATCCGAATCAAGCCCGGGGGCCATGACAAAATCCACAATGGAACGAGCTAACCCAGAAGGTGCCTTTTCACCCTGACTTTGAAAACGAGTTATAAGTTCTCGGAAATACAGGCGCAGGGAGGAAGTTCCACACCTTATGCGCATTATGAAGGATATTGAAAAGCTCAAGTAGGAATAGCAACTATTTAAATCGACACACTTTGTCAGTAAAACACGTTGACGAATAAGAACGAACACATATAAGAAAACGTAAAGCTTTTAAAAAAATATAAAAATAACACTTTTTTTTACTTGTTACGACGTCTTTTAAGAGATGATTTTTGCTTAATAAGCTTTTTAACACTCGTGGTGAGCTGATTGCTTGTTTTGAGTGTGTACACGTCTGTAGTACATAGATGAGTCAGCTTAAGTAGCACTTGGTAAAATTAAAACTGGTCTATCAAGGTCTTGGTAGCTTAAGAGGAAGGTCAATCGCCCGAATAGAGAGGCTGTGAGATTGTGTCCCGCCTGACTCCTGAGGCAAGTTGAATTTTTTCTAGTGATTTTTTCAGATTTGAAAAGCCAGTAGGTAAAAAACAAAATATAATATACAAATCAAAGTTAAGTAAAGTAGCGGCCCGTCCCGGCTTTGCACGGTTGGACAAAATTCTTTAATTTTTTTCTATTATTAAATATTTTTCCGTTAGCGCCATCTAGCGTCTGGTAGACGAACTACTCGCGGTAACGCATATACAATGGAGAAAGAGCGGGAAAAAGAGCGGACAGACAAACACACAAACCACTGTGATCTTAGATTATAGATTATGAGAAATTATATGACACATTAATGTAGAGGTCACCTTTGACGTTACTAGGGAAACATCATTGATTTTTGTTTAGTATAACGTCTGGGAGTTATAAAAATTAGTATTTGATCTTCATAAAGTTGTTTTTATGAAATCTAATATCCAATACGCCTGAACAGTAATCTGACATTTAATGGTGCTTCCAACAGATCATATAATAAATTAAAAGTCGTAAACCGCAAGTAATAAATTATTACCTTTTCCGGGGCAGTAACATATTTTCACAAGTTACATTCTGGAATTTCACAACAGTATCTAAATATGTAGCAGCAGTATCTAAACTTCTTTCTAACAATAATACCTACGTAGCACTGTGAACAGAGCATAGCTTATATTCAAACGTATGAATAAATAGTATTTATAAAATGGGTTTAAAACCTAATGATCGGCTTGTCCGAGCAGGAGTGACCCTACGTGTGAAGCCAAATAGCCTCAGATTCAACTCCTATAGGTCGTAATTTTTCAATTTCGATTTGAATGATCGCCCTGCTAGTAAGAGGCTGTGGTTCGAGTCCTACGACAAGTTGTTGTTTTTTCTTGTAAATAATCCGTATATATATTACCAGTATCGTTAATGTTCGCAAACAAATATGGTTTGGTGACCCTATCAAAAAACGGATATAGAAAGACACACATTGATCCTTTGACGAGCCTACCGCGTGCCATTTAACGCTTAAGCTAATATTAATTCAGCTTCTTGGTAGCTTAAGAGGAAGGTCAATCGCCCGAATAGAGAGGCTGTGAGATTGTGTCCCGCCTGACTCCTGAGGCAAGTTGAATTTTTTCTAGTGATTTTTTCAGATTTGAAAAGCCAGTAGGTAAAAAACAAAATATAATATACAAATCAAAGTTAAGTAAAGTAGCGGCCCGTCCCGGCTTTGCACGGTTGGACAAAATTCTTTAATTTTTTTCTATTATTAAATATTTTTCCGTTAGCGCCATCTAGCGTCTGGTAGACGAACTACTCGCGGTAACGCATATACAATGGAGAAAGAGCGGGAAAAAGAGCGGACAGACAAACACACAAACCACTGTGATCTTAGATTATAGATTATGAGAAATTATATGACACATTAATGTAGAGGTCACCTTTGACGTTACTAGGGAAACATCATTGATTTTTGTTTAGTATAACGTCTGGGAGTTATAAAAATTAGTATTTGATCTTCATAAAGTTGTTTTTATGAAATCTAATATCCAATACGCCTGAACAGTAATCTGACATTTAATGGTGCTTCCAACAGATCATATAATAAATTAAAAGTCGTAAACCGCAAGTAATAAATTATTACCTTTTCCGGGGCAGTAACATATTTTCACAAGTTACATTCTGGAATTTCACAACAGTATCTAAATATGTAGCAGCAGTATCTAAACTTCTTTCTAACAATAATACCTACGTAGCACTGTGAACAGAGCATAGCTTATATTCAAACGTATGAATAAATAGTATTTATAAAATGGGTTTAAAACCTAATGATCGGCTTGTCCGAGCAGGAGTGACCCTACGTGTGAAGCCAAATAGCCTCAGATTCAACTCCTATAGGTCGTAATTTTTCAATTTCGATTTGAATGATCGCCCTGCTAGTAAGAGGCTGTGGTTCGAGTCCTACGACAAGTTGTTGTTTTTTCTTGTAAATAATCCGTATATATATTACCAGTATCGTTAATGTTCGCAAACAAATATGGTTTGGTGACCCTATCAAAAAACGGATATAGAAAGACACACATTGATCCTTTGACGAGCCTACCGCGTGCCATTTAACGCTTAAGCTAATATTAATTCAGCATCTGATTGAGTCGGCGCGCCGTTTTGTTACGATTTCAATTTCGTTGTTTGCTTTACATTCTTTGTTTGTTTTCTATTTCGGATGGTACCTGTTCATTATGATTGTTGAAAGTTTCTTTGTTTTATTTTTGCATATATGTATTTTTGTTATTACAGATTGTTTAGAGACAAACACACGTGGTATTTTTAGCGCTGTTATTTTTGTTGTATTTAGATCATCACAAATACTAGGGCTCTGGCCATACCTATTGATAAAATTACCGTAAGCTGCCGTAATTTTGGTCGTGGTGGATGGCTAAATGCAGATTAATAAGTAAGGTACGATGTAACAACTGATCGCAAAACCTGTCACAGTGCAGCACTAAATCAACTCTTAACACTAATCAGTTAGACTCTAATTCCCTTTTATACTCTCTAATTTTATCTTTTTTAATAAGCTTTTATTAGATTTATAATTTTTATATATTTTTATGCATTTTCAATGCGATCTTATAAGATAAATTATTATAATAGAAAAATACTAGAAAAAATCGACTCGGGTCTCAAGTGAATTCTCAGGCGGGAATCGAACCCGCAACCTTTGGAAATCCGGTCCAATGCTCTCCCAATTGAGCTACCGAGCATTGCGAACACTCGTCGAAATTTTCTAGTACCTTCCTGATTTTACGCTGTAGGCCAGCGTTGTTTCATCAATGAGAGGAACATCCTCTCGTATTCGAAAGAAACATTTTTACAAATGTTTGGTCAATCGATTAAGATGAAACAGCCATTTTAGATTTATAATTTTTATATATTTTTTGCATTTTCAATGCGATCTTATAAGATAAATTATTATAATAGAAAAATACTAAAAAAAATCGACTCGGGTCACAAGTGAATCTCAGGCGGGAATCGAACCATCAACCTTTGGAAATCCGGTCCAATGCTCTCCCAATTGAGCTACCGAGCCTTGCGAACACTCGTCGAAATTTTCTAGTACCTTCCTGATTTTACGCTGTAGGCCAGCGTTGTTTCATCAATGAGAGGAACATCCTCTCGTATTCGAAAGAAACATTTTTACAAATGTTTGGTCAATCGATTAAGATGAAACAGCCATTTTATTACTTCACCTGTATGTATGTAGGTATTTGTTTGTAACGGAATCTACTAACGCGATTTTTATTCACTTCAAAAAGTCAGATTAATTTGAAATTTTGCACACTTATCAGACACTGATGACAAAAATATAAGTAAAAAAATTTAAAACTATGAAAAAACTCTTTCTTTAATTTCATGAGAAAAAAAAATCAAAGTATATCTAACTAAAAAATGAAAAATAATAAATAAAATAAATGTCATTGTAAGAAAAGTGTAGGGTGCCTTGTACGACATTCTCCTTACACAAACTCTGCATTTCGATTAAAAATAATAAGGTATCTTGGAAGTAAATAAATAAAAAAAATTCAACAATCGATATCGAGCCTCACATTAAATAATAAATTTATATATACAATGTGTCCCGTCACCAGTGTCGGAGCCTTTAATGGTGTGAAATTTGAGGGGCAATTTGTGGATAAAAAATTCATATTTCACATCATTAAAGGCTCCGACGCTAGTGACGGGACACATTGTGTATGTATGTATATATATTACTCGAACCCAGAGCCGTCGGTGCGTCGTAGCAGGATCTCTACCGTTGTTGCACCAAACGGTCCACAATCCCACCAATCCACACTGTGCCCGCGTGGTGGGTTAAAGCCCATTCTTCCTACGATTTTATTTAAACGTAGGAAAGGCCAGTATCCCACTAATGGGGACATTATTAGGCGAATGATAAACATATAAAACACTTATTCCAAATGTTTTTAAGTATCTTTTTAGATGTATTTTCTGCGTAATAAGATTTGATGATGTGAGCGTTTTAAAGGCGTTTTCAATTTTGTTGAAATATGGCATTGTGACTGCTAAAAATGATAAATAAATAAAATAACTTCATTACTGCGTGTATCGACATTCAGTAACTATGGTTTGCTACTAAACGGTGATTAGTAAGTATAACCCCTGTTTGGTCAAGTTCCTTTATATACGTATTATTTCTTTCACCTAGATACTGAATACTTACATTCTCAGCAAGTTACTTTTGTAAGTGTTCACTAAATAATTCAGTATACAGTAGTCGTATTGCTGAAATGATATTGTCAAACTTCGTAAACACGAGTCGGTATAACTTCACGATGAATAAATTACTCCTATTCGCCGAGAGAAAATGGTAGCCCATTTTTTTATTACAAATACATGACATCTATAAACAGATTCGTAATCGACCTACCAATAAAAGCAGGTGATTATTTTTTGTCCCGGTTTGGATTCAAATCAATTACCTTCTCGTGTGAGTTGGACATACATATAAATTGTATTTTATGTTTTTCAATTATCTTGCGCAACTTTTATGTTTACCCTCTCGAAAATATCAGTATATTTTGATAACTTTATTTTCATAACAGGAAAATATTATCGGTATCATTAGTAGTTTTCGTATCTTTTCTCTTTTCGGATCTGAAGTAGTGAACAATAGCTGTGGTAGCAAAATACTATAAAAGGTTACGTTTGTATATATTGATTATTAAACTTGAAATAAAACCCAAACTAAGCATTGATTTTACTACATAGGATATAGTACATAACCCAAAAACTTATAGGCACACAGTTATATTAGCTAAATATGTTCTGATGGGCTGTCAATAATATTCGTAATGGCATCACTCATGCCGTCAAACAGGCATAAAATATCTGAATCTAAACAAAAAAAGGAGAAACGCTTGTGTAGACATATGATACTTAAAATTCACCTCCTTTTGCCCCGCTCGCTTGAAACTCGTTTAATTAAAAGGGAATCTGCTCCTTTAGAACAGTTAAGCCGCGTTTGCACTCCATCTGCTCGTACATTGCTTGCTGTTGCTCTTAGTAGAGGAGTAAACTAATAGTCCACATAGAAAATGAGTCTCCCGGGGTGGAAAATGCATTTAACAAACTCATCGATGAGGTCCGATCAATGAGATATAATCCTCAGGGTATTCCTCTGTAATAAGCTCTACATAAGACAGTTGTGTGTTTTGCATGCTAATATTTCACAGTGATATATAAAGACCAATAGTCTTTACATATTTGTTAAGATAAAAAAGGTTGTGATACTTTTAGTACTTCATTGCATTTTTTTGCAAAAACAACCCTTTTAGCTCGTGCTTTCTGGGATACGAAAATACGGTATGAAAGTACGAAATTACTGCATAGCTATTAACGTTCAATACGCAACGCTCATATTGAATAAAAAGCATTTTATTTTATCTCTTATTTTATCTTGTTTTAATAAAAATAAACATAAAAAGGACATACTTTTTATATTTGTTATAAGGCAAAAGCAGTCCCTCTGTCCATTTACTCCAAAATTAAAGGGAAGAGCAAATAAATACCAATTCTTTCATTCTTAAAGCGATTTCTTTGCAATAGGGCTGTCGATGATTATAAAAAAACTAACAATTTTTTTATTCATATAACCACAACTAACGATAACGAAATTAACACAAGTAAAATCTCTAAGTTCCTTGTTACGTATTGTTTTCCGGTAAAGTAAACAGAGGGATCCTCTAAATTAACAAGGTCTGGCTAAAACACAAACTCGAAAACAGCTTATTCATGGCTTATCTCCAGGGGAGGTCAACGAGAGGCGTGCTTAACTAAGTTATGACTTATGACACAGTTAAGTTAGTGTAAAAAAATAACTTTAAATCTATTTTTTTTTGATGTTCGTATTAAATAAAGACCAATCCATCTTTATCTGATATTTATTATATGACTATCTATATTTTTAAGTGTAGAGTAGATGAATACTAGAAAGTTAGATCTGGTATTCCTCCCCTCTTTTGACTAATCATCAACTTAATACGTTTAATATTCATTGATGCTGATCATGCCAACCCTGTCTCAAGATATCGAGCAAATGAGAACACTAGATAAAATCGACAAGTACTCGTGTACTCGTGTTCACGTGATTTCGAGTGCCTGATTGGAATCCATTTTTGATGCAATAAATTGCTCTTTTTAATAATATCTAATGTTCTTTTAAAAAAAGTATACACTTTAAAAAATCCTCAATTTTTTCTTTTAAAGTAGTTGATGTATTTGATCTGGAGTCATTAAAAATACCTTGAGAAATATATAAAACAAATAAAAAAGACAAAACTGTCTTCGGAAAGGACGATCAGGTCGGTCTGTGGAACAATTCTTAATTTAAGCGCCTCATAACTATCGGTCCTGTGTTGCCCACATTCAGTGGCTTCTCGATACTTCACCAGATCGTGAGTTAACCTTGTTCAACGGAGCGTTAACTGGTACGTAGTAGGTAATCAATTAGAGCCTTTCCGTTCCAACAACTATCGGTTTCACACCATATATTTGGCAATATATGGTGTGAAATCTACAGCCATATTAACGTCAGCGACTTTCATGTTCATATTGCGTATATGAAAAGTTCTATATCTTCTAAGAGAAAGTATCAATGCCTCTCAACTAACAAATAATTCACAATTCAAGAGGATCGTAAGGCGTGCCTATAGTTTAATCGGTGGATGGTGAGAATCGACATTCCATGCTATTTAATCAGTTACTCAAGTTAGATATCAGAAATTATTAGGCTCTTACATTGATGCAATTTATCATCACGTTTTATAAACTCTGCAATAAGACTTGCGTCTTCTTGAAAATATGGCTACATTTTAAAATAATATCGGTAAAATGTTCCGTATTCAACTGCACCATTGTCACGGCAAAACCATTTGCAAGATGTAGTTAGGAAATGCAAGTTTATTGAATCGGAATGTGCGAGACAACCTCTCTGGGATTCCCTTAGACATCACAATCTATAAATCATTGACTGCTAAATCAACATCTTCTAATGAGCTAAAAAAAATAGCGAATACTGCAGCAAATCAATCTAATGATATATATTTTTTTAGATTTGGACAGTTTTCTGAGTATTTTTTTTAAATAAAACTAAAATAACCAAACCAATGCGAAGTGATTGTGGATTTCTGTTTTAAGTATAATTGCATGTTTTGGTGAGGTTCCTTATTATAGGCTAGTTCAAGTTATTAGTTTCAAGATTAGAATTATCCAAAAAGTTTCAGTTTAAAAAACATAAGAGGCGGACTTAATAATAATAGCGTTTTCTACAGTAGCAGTCGGTCAATTGCATATATTAATAGAAGATAATGTCCCATACCCACAATGCTCGTCATTCAAGTGGGAGTGTGATGGTTACATGTTTCAAAGGCCTGTCAATCATAATTATCACTAAACAATATCTCGGTTGGATTCGTGCTTTTGTTTTCTAGGAAACAAAAGCGTGATCATCCCATAACAAGTATCTTACCGGCTGAGGCGAGATTATAGGAGAAACGTTAAGAGAGGTAAAACAGGAAATTCAAGGCGGATCAGGAAAACAATCTAGATAATACGATATCTGCCTCAAAAACATATTGTCTTAAACTAAATCACTTCAATCAATATTGTATTAAATATAGTTAATACAAACCATATTTTGGTCATTTTGTTATCTAATAACCTTTTTAGTTCTATATCTTCTTAATATAATGTAAATAAAAAATGTTTATTTCAATTATAAACCACTTGTTTACAATATTTGTTGTGGTAACATTTCTTGCAAGTATATAAGATACCTGTATTAGGAAGTTACCGCTCTTCCTATTCGGTTTAACTAGGGTAGATATAATTGTAAGTTAAAATCCAAAATAACTTTTGGATTTTAACTTACAATTATTTCACAATAAAAATAAAAGTACATACTAAATTAGTTAAATGTATAGTATTGTGTGTACGTATGTTGTGTGTTCGTGTGCATGTCATGTATGTTTGTTTGTGTTATGTGTTTATGTGCATAGTAATATATACAGGTTAATCCGTTTTAATATTATCATTATTTGAATAAAATTACTTTTTGTAGAGATTCTGTTTGCAAATAATTTTGGGTTCTCAGAAAGTCTATTAGAGTTTTTTTTACAATTGTATACATTTTATGAGTAAATACTTAGTTGCTTATTAATTATATTATATAAACAAACAGCCCATCCATCATATTGTCTTGCAGCAAAAGCTGTTTTGACTCTAGCTATTGGAATAACTATATTATTTCTTCTTCTTTTCATTATATTTGGGTCATAGTTAATCGATTTATTTATTTTCAGAATGATATTAAAGATATATAATTTTCTTAAAAACAAAAGTTCACAATGTATATGTAGAAAACCTATAGGGCAAGAAAGACCTTTGCCTTCTCTCCATTTCTAGAAACTTTGTTTTAGTAGCCCCAACTCATATAGTAATACAATAGCTCAGTACTGATTGAGCCAACAATGCTTAAGAAATGAGAAAACGTCAATAAAGAAAATGTCTTTTTGGTCTTGTTTGAAGTAGGTTTTTGTAAACTGCTTCTTCTACTATTACGACAGACCGAAATTCCTTTTGCATCAAATTATTTTTTTATAGCAAAAAAATATTTGGAAGTAATTCATGATATTTTAAACTACAAATTGATTTATATCTAATGTTACTGATACATATACATTTAAACTTAAACTGGTACTTGAATAGAAAAGAAAATAGTGTAAGATAATAAAAAAACCTGAGACATACCTATAATTTAAGAAAAGTTTCATCCCTTTCATTAACATTGATGTAATCAGCGAGGTAATATAAGTACATATTGCGAAACTGTTGAATGAGTGCTACGAATGAGAAACTTCGTAGCGCTACGAAGTTACATTTACTTTAAGCACATTGGTATAAGTTGCGTCAATCCAAACTTTGGTTTTACAGTCGTAGAAAGCCTACTTTCATCTTAGTTTATAATTAATCATAATATTGGCACCTTACCTTTTACCACTTTAATTTAATAAATGAAAGAGCACTAAATACCCTTTCCCAGTGTTAACCGAAGTGGATGAAATGTTAACAACTTTATTGTTCTTGTGAGTTAAATCCAAGAACACTAGATAGCTCTAATATTAATTTGAATGTTTGGGTGAAATCCGCAGACAAGGTCGTCACTCGTCGTGGCGGTGTATTAATTTAACGGAGCGAGAAGTTTATCTGGGGCGAAACCATGAAATTTGATTAGCAATATGCTCTCGGCGTATTAATTTATAGCTTTTCTTAATGATTAAATCAATAGAATCAGGAAAATGTAAATGGTTTAGATTATTTAATATTTTATTTTAAAATAAATAAAAGCTTTTATATCCACATACAACCAGAACAATCCATTTATAAAACAATTAAGCCTTTATCTATTTAAGATAATTTTCGATAAAACAAGTTTACCCAAGAAAGAACACGTTCTCGAGCATAACACAGAAACTGGCCATATCCACGCTTAAACTTCTTTTTAGAGGAATTATACTAGTTATGTTTCTTCTTGGCTTTTTTAATTATATTTGCCATTTTTATAGTTTTTGTTTTTGACAAACAGAAAAGTTTATTTAAAGATTTCTTCCGCTTTGGAATAATCACTTAGCCTAAAAAGTATAATAAACGAAGTACAGCTCTAAAAAAACTGTTTTGGCAGATCTAATTCAATTCACATGCGATAAATTGAGAAATTGCTAGCACCTTACAGTTTCAAAATAAGAACAATATCTTCTGCTCGAGTTTTAAATGACTAATCTTGGATAGCAGTGCGGCTGTAAAACATAAAATTTTATGTGGAATTATTGCTAGCTAACTCTTCTTATACTCTTTAATGAACTTAAATTGTAGTGAAACAAACGGTAGGATATACAAGTGAGCAACTGTGGGCTTATATCTAAATGAGATTTCTTCCCAATCAACCAAACGTAGGTATGTGGGTGACTTAAAAAGGTAAGTGGAAGAGCTCAAAATATTTTTCAAATAAAACGCTTAATGTAAAGCATATATTTTTATAACAATTATGCAACACTAATATTTTAACATGATATGACAATATACAAGATAATTAGAAAATTAATAAAATTGATAATTAAAGGTTGTAAAGTGATTGGATTATGTTCTGGCTATGATAATAACTATGACAGAAAGTGTTAAATTTGGTCTTAAAGTGATAGAAGGCTCTCTTGGATGACAGGAATAAATATGTTTCATAGTTGTGAGGAAGAAAATGGAGGGGATAAGGGAAATTTGATGTTCGCTTTAGGCAATACCAGCATCCTAGTAATACAGACCCGCCCAGGATTAGAAAGTTGAGGGCGAGCCTGGAACCGTGAATTAAGGTAAAGAGGGGAGTTAGGGTCTTTTACAATTTTAACCTAAATGACAGCTTCTGTTTATACCACATCTCATCCTCTGATCTTACTTGATTTTCAGGCATCTCAGTCCTTAGCAGTATTAACTTTATATGATACATCACTTATGACTTATGCAAGCAATAAAAAACACAAGCAAAATATATTTTAAGTAAGTGAATATATTTGATAAAATATACATTTTAGTTAATATATTCTTCTCTGTAAATTTTAGACTGCACATTATTACAAAGATATACACACTACACCACGTAATTGAATGAGAAACGTCATTGTGATAAAGTTTGGAAGCAAATTATGCTAAAAGCATTGTTTGGGCGTGAAGTTATATATATGAGTAACTCGAAACCACCTAAATCAAACGAAATTCACGAAGGGAATTGTAAATTTTACAACAAAACTGGCTGTAATCAGCTAAAGGCTCCGACTTGCGAAACTTCCACGGTATAACTCCAAAGAAACATTTCTGTTTAACCTCTCTAGCTCTCTACTAATACGTTTCATCATGACGTAACCCAAATACTTCAGTAAGAATAATATTGAATATGCACTGAGCCGAAATTAATTTTACCATTTAGTATGGAAGTGTAAGACACATTTCCGTACACATTACACAGTTAAATAAAACAACTTTTTCACGAATTATGCCAGGGTTGATATGATTTAAATAACTTGATTTGAATAAGTGATTTTAATCGTATTTTGTTTTAATAATCAATGATTTAAATCATTACACTATCGTATACCTCTTAAGAGAATTCATAAGGGAGTGCTCACATTTTTAACACATGTGTTATTTTTATGAACGTTACTTTTTTATTTATTTTATAAGTCAATGAAAATACCTGTGCCTCTGTGTCTTCTCAGCATTCTGTTAGTAAAGCAAACTAGAGCGCTTGCATAGGCCGAGAAAAACTAGATGAATACGTGATAAAAAAAATGCTATGCAAAAACATATTTTCGATTTGCAAGTTGCAAGATATTTTTAATGCGACTAGCACTCTTTTTCTGCATTCAGAAAGAAACTGATAAGTATGTTGCGTCCTGGTTACGTTCCTCCAAATCGATTTGATATTAGTGGCAAGCTGCCCAGTGATATTTTCAAGGAAGAACAGAAAAAATACAAATCAGATTTAGAGAACAAAACTGTACGCTTGTCAATTGATGGATGGTCTGACATACAAAATTACCCTTTCGTTTGCTCGTGTATCACAGCCAATGATGGCAAAACCGTCCTGGTTGATACTATTGATACGACCAACTATCATCACACTACCGACTACTTAGAGACTATAGCAAATGCAAATATACAAAAAGCAGAAAAACCGTATAACTGCAAAGTTAGAAGCATTGTGTCAGGTAACGCCGCCAATATGGCAAAAATGCGTAGACAGCTTAAACAGTGGTGACGATGATGGTGCGAAAGTTAATATACCTATAGTTACATACGGATGATCAACGCATATTCTTAATTTTCTGGCTAAAGAAATTCCAAATGTTACAAGACATGTTCTGAAAGTTCTCAAACAGCTCAGAAATAATCTTTTCGTGCATGCTAAATATCACTCACCAAAGCAAATAGTTTAGTAATGTCTCAAAAAGTAAGATGGAACACAATGTGTAATAAAATAAATAAATAGCTATATTAAAAACTGGCCCATATTGATGCAAATAACAGATGAAAATGAATAGGATATAGGATATTATATATCTCTGACATCAGAAACCTCATACAACATATAAGTATTAAAGGAAATGCAGAGGATATTGTGACACGACTGGAGCAAATATCTAAAGCTTTATACAAGATTCAAAGCGATAAATGTACTATTTCAGATAGTGTACTTATCTGGTAAGAATTAGTAGATTAACTGCAAGATTCACTAATCATTATCCAAATATCTGCAAGAAAACTATGGAGAGACTGGATAGAGAGAGTGCACAGCAAAATAAGAAACAGATTGGGCACCGAGAAGGCAGCCAAATTAGTATTCCTTTTGAAGGAAAATATAAAGGTTTAATACTACTTAGTTTATTAATACTTAGTGCGAGGCCACACGATGCGGTGCGGTGCGGTGCGGCACCGCATGGGGTGCCACACGGGTAGTGCTGCGACGCACCGCACAGCGGTGAACAGCGTTGCGCTTTACCCCTCCCCTCTTCGTCTCTCAGGTCCCAAGTCCGGCGCGCTGCGGTGCGCTGCGGTGCGACGCCGCACGGCGAAATATCGCGTCGTGCGCCATGGTATAGTGATTTGTATGTAGGATGACGCAGCGGTACCGCTCAGGCACCGCTCCACACCGTTAACGCATCGTGTGGCCTCGTACTTACTTATTATAAATATTGGTTTATGTTCCTTTTTAGTCTATAAGTTTATACTTTCCTTGTTATTTTTTCAACAATACTGTTTTTTAAGTTGTTGATTTTAGTGGAACTTGTTGAATTACCTTAATTTTATTAATAATTAAATTAAACCAAAATACTTTGCTTTCATTTTAATAAATAACTGAGTATAAAATTAATGAAAAAGACAAAAAGTAAAAAAATAAAAAATCTTATTTAATTCTTGCGCCTCCGTGCACATTACACATTAGAATAAAACACTTTTTTACAGATTTTGCGCATATTTTATTTTATATTTGATCCTGACGTTTCGACTCCTTACAGGATGCTGACATCCTGTGATCACGACTCCTTTATTTTAATCTAATTTTAATCAAATAAATCCGATTAAAATCAAATTAATCGGATTATTTAGACTGTTTAAAAAGATCATGATCCTTATCATCCCTGATTATTGCGCATACTTATACATGACGTTACGACTCTTTTACAGGAGCCGTGATCACAGGATGACTAAGGCAATGGTCGTCATACATGTTCTACTACTGTCACAATGTTTCATTTGCATTTTATTTAGTTATTTAATTGTCACTTCGATGACTTCTTCTTTTTCTTTATTTTGTTCTCCAATCACTGAAAGTTGGACATCAGCTATGAAAACTTCCTTATCCTGTCCGAGGTGAATCACTTTAGCTGCGCTCGTGATTCCAGTCCATTCTCGAATGTTTCGCAACCAAATTTTAAAGGCAACCAACTCCCGCGATTTTTCCCATCATTATTATTTGCAGCAAATCGTATCTTTCGTGTCTCAAGACGTGACCGAGGTATGCAACTTTTCGTATTTTGATGGTTTGCATTAATTTGCGGTTCTGGCTTACTCGTCTCAGAACTTCGTCATTTCGTCTTTGCACTTCTGCACTAGAACCTGTATAGCAAATAAACTCTTTCACATTCCTACTCCAGCTCTGAATCCGAACTGACAATAGCCCAACTGTTCATCACATTTTGCTCTAATGTGTTCATGTATGATAGTGAGGAACAAGGAATACGATTACTGTAAACTACTAAGACTACCACGATTCGAAAAATGGGAGGCCCTTCTAAAGAAAGAAACTCGGACATTTCCAAAATTCCAAGAACTAAAGAAACTCGAACAGGGGAACCGAGCTTCATATAAAATATTGTGAAGTTAATAGAAAATGTATGACGACCTTTGCCTTAGTCATACTGTGATCACGGCTCCTGTAAAGGAGGCAATAATCCGTCAAAAAGTTATTTTATTTAAATAATTATACCATTACTAATGATTACGTTTTCTTGGATCTCAAACTGTCTAATATATTATATTTAATGACTTTATTGCTTTTTTGAGCACTGTCAATGACACGATACTTAAAAAAGCCCTGAAAACAAATTGCTATCACAGATAGAATTGCAACCAATATCTCGCGATTTGGGTGTGATGAATCTTGAACTTAGTTCTTAGGTTTTGGCGTACTTTTACCGGTCGTAGATGTAAATTAAATGTAGTAATGGCCAGTCAGAGGACCATTGACTAAATATTCACAGCCTCGGGCTCTCTTTTTTGAATGGCACATTAAGCTAGCGGTTACTTCAGCAGTCATTAAAACCAAGCCCGCTTGGTGAGTCAAGAAAATATTGATCTTTTGAAGTTCTTTTTTTAAAAGACCCGTACAACATATGTACGTGTTGTTTTATACAAAAATGAACTCTATCATAGAGGAACAATTAAAACATATGACTTTTAACAGAAATTAACACAGTTATTATAATCTTTTTGATTCCTACTACACACTTATGACTAATATATACATATATGGTTAATTCGCATATTATAAGTAATTACTAACTGAAAGTAAAATTGAAATAAAAGAAACACAATAAGGATAAAAGAAAATAATTAGTCAATCACGTAAAATATGTATTATACATATAAATTAAACAATAAAACTTGTGAATAACTGTACACGTTATACAAAAAATACGAGTTCCAGAAATATATAAACAATTTACACGCTTTTCGATGCCTACAATACAACTACATACTATTACATACAATATGTGTACAGATATATTTTTTTGTTTCGATGGGTCCTAAACCTATTGATTCGATTCCACACAAAAAATATTAAAAACGGTTAAGAACTTGGGAAGTTATGGCGTAACAGATTGCGCCAGTGAAGCTGATCCATGGGAGCTTCGCTCGCTCCGTTCCAATAAATGTAAGAATTATAACTGTACCTTCTTTGTAATTAAGATAAAAAAGATTAACATTTTATAAAACCCCTAACCTAAAAAAACGATAAGCATTTCATCGCCTTTTCAACGGACAAAAGTTATAGTGTCATTAATCAATTTCCATAATTATAATATATATCGGGGGGCACGGCAGTGCCCCCGCCAAGTCGAGCGCGAAGCAAACACTGCCGTACCATCCTTTACTCGAACCATTTCGCTGCATTTTCAGGCCCCTATTTGAGAACCTCGAAATAAGACTAGAACGCAGAAATTTTCGTCATCTAGTAAGCTGTAATCACACACTTAAAATCCAAAATTTCAAGTCTGTAGATCACTTAGTTCCGAAGTTAAGCGAAAGCAAAGTTTCGCATTTACGACACTCACTTATGATCATCAAAATAGAACTAGTACTTCCCATAAACTCAGAGAGCTGAAATTTGGTACAGAGTTAGGGTTTAATGGCCACATAAAGGGAAAACTATAAAAACTAGGATAATCGAAGATCTGGAGTACCTGGTGACCCAGATCAGAAAACACAAGAGCCCATCCAAACTATTAGAGATCGACATGCCGCCTTTACAAAAAGTATTCAACTTGGTGGGCCGCTTCATTTGATGTCAAAAATCGAAGGTCTAAAGTATCCGATGAAGAACCCTCAGCTGGTCTCAGCTGTATTAGAGATATGGTAATACCCCCTTCTACTATTGGTACAAACAAAAATCGACTGTCATTGCAAAAATCCAGCGTAGTGGGACACATCTTCTAATTTTTAATCTACCCTAAAGCGTCCCACTGCTGGGCGAATGCCTCCCCTTCTACTTTTAATACGCATATAAATAAAATTAAAGGAAAACTCTGGATAATAAGACTAGACGGGCTTTTATGCTTATACTTACAAATTTACGAGAAGAAATAGTCGAAGTCGTAAATACCGCGCCGATCTTTCAGAAATTAAACCATCTAAACTGTCTAAATGAATAAATAATGAACGCGAATGGGCAATACGAAAAACTGTTGCTACTGTACAAGAATCAGAACCGGAAATAAAGAAAAGAAAGATTTGTAATAATTTAAAAACTACTCCTAAAAAAAAAGTGTCAAATAAGAAAATCTAATAAAATAAATCAATATGCCCACGTTTCTACAAAAAGGAGTGAAATCCCACCAAAAACATTCTGTAAAAACTAGCCAAGTCTCGATGGAGCTGCTTGTTTATCTCTAAAAAGTAATGAAATCTAGACAAAGCCGTGCCAAGCCCAAGGTGCCTTACTGCGATTTCTTGTTGTGTGACTTAGCCGTTGAACATTCTTCCATCATCAATTTATTTCATCCAATTACCAATACCAGTATGGGCTATTATTTCGCTGAACAAACATAGGTAGTTACAACAGATATAACATTACGTGTAAACAAAATTGACTTGTACCCACTAACGTATAAAGAATGTTTAACGGCCAAGTCACACAACAAGAAATCGCAGTAAGGCACCTTGGGCTTGGCACGGCTTTGTCTAGATTTCATTACTTTTTAGAGATAAACAAGCAGCTCCATCGAGACTTGGCTAGTTTTTACAGAATGTTTTTGGTGGGATATAACTATTACTCAATCAAATATGAAGGCTCAAAAGTATATAAGTATTATTCTTGACTTTTAAAATGTTCGGTTTTCTTTACTGCATTGGGGCTTTTTTATAGTTATTCTAACTAATAAAAAAAGAAAACAACCCTTTTTTCGTGCGAATAAAATAATCAATAAATAAATAACACTTGAATAGCAGAATAACTTGAAGAGTCAAGAAAACTATAGTGCTGAATCGTAATACACGACAAAACGTATCTACGATGCGGCATAAAAGTTGAAGACAGCCATGAAATGGATTAAGTGTTTCGCAAGTTAGCAAGTAACGTTGCAATTAATAGAATTTGAAATTAAGCGGCGTCTAATGGGTTGAGGAAGGGAGGAAAGGCATCAGTAGCTCAAAGTTATAATCTTGTAGGAATATGTGGGTTGTGGGGGCATCTTCGCGGTCTACTTACATCCTATCGGATGGTAATTTACCGAAAATCCAATGGTCAACGACAATAAATTTATTTATAAACTTTACATCTATTTATTTATTTTTTCATTCAATAATTATCCGCAGGAACATAGAAAAGTACATTATAACTTGAACAGGTTTGGTATACTATTTGCATAAGAAAAACAAATTTATTACACTAATAACATTTCACATTATATGATGTTTTCACTACATTATAATTTGAAATTTTTAAGATGAGATTGAGGTTGAAATATATCAATACTATACTAGCTGACCCAGTAACGCGTTGCTATGGTAACGTTATTGATACAATGGAAAAACACCGGGTAGACAAACACACAAACAACAAATTTGTGTTATAAGATTATAGACTAGCTGACCCCGTCACGCGTTGCTATGGTAACGTTAATGGAAAAAGAGCGGACAGACAAACACACAAACAACAAATTTGTGTTCTTAGATTATAGATTACAAATAAAGCAATGTAAATTATAAGATTTCTTGATTATTATATATTGAATGAATTGGTATTCGATATTGCGTTTGTAGCCCGGTCCGGGTGCCTAGAAGATAAGACCTCGTTCTCAGACATCACAATGCATCCCAACGTCCGCCTCACGGGTAGCTTGACACAATAAAAGCTAGTAGATTACTCCATTCAGTAATTTAACTTTGCAAAGTTTATATTAATTAATGCTTAAACAACGATTATAAACAAAGATTATCAACGTCTATACACATAGTACACTATGTACATTACAATATATAAGAGTCGATAACGTACCTACAATATAATATATCTCTGATAACAATGTGGATGCTAGCGTCTTTGTTGTTAATGAAGATTAATTGACATACATGAGAATAATAACACACGTTTAATGAGCGGAATTCCATCATTCGGCTTTACATCATACGTATACTGTGTGAATCTATACATAAACAAATCACTTATCTCACATAACATAATAAAAATACTTTGTGGAAATAATAATGCGATTTCCCTATCGACGCTATCGTACATAGTTGGAGCCTGAACCACATGAAGTATGTATCCACGTAAATCCCTCTGTCCGCACACTAAATCTGTCTATAACAGGTGCATTGCAATATATTTCTCAGTCAATGTATTCCGACGACGCCTTTGTAGTATTAGAGCTTAAATTTTCTTATTTGAATCAGATTCTGTTCAGTATTCTCAGACTAAATTACAATTTAAAATCATAAGAACTGAGAAAGTTTTTATTTAAAAATCGGTTAAGATTTAACTATTACTTGTCATTGATATCTTGCAAAAATGTATTTTTTATGATTTTAAAACACACTTGGAAACCCACTACTTTTGCTTTATTGATTATTTTATTTATTCAGTATTCTGTTGAGACTTATTGTCAGTTATGGACGTGGTTATTGATATGTCCATCTTTATTACATAAGCCTTACAACATCCACTGATACATTTCCCCCACGGATCTCCACAACAATCGGTCCTGCGCTACCCACACGGCGACTTGCGACTTTCCGCGACCTTTACCAGATCGTCCATCTACTGAGCGACCTTTTCAATAACCTTTCCGCCCAGTTATTCTCGACAATAATTATCGGTTCTTCTCGCTATATTTTCTGCCCACTGCTACTTCCGCTGAGCAATTTTACAAAAAGTGTCAGGTTTATGGTCTATAGTTTTACTGCGGAATCTTTTCTGATTATATCACGCAAAGAAACGCTAAGCATCGCTTTCTCCATTGCCCAGTGAGTGCCCTCAAGTCTTCTTGATGACCTATAACTATCGACTACGTCTCCCTCCCGTATGTAAGCATTGGCAACTAGAGATGGATATTTTTACTCTTCCGGTAATGAAAATTGTGTTAATAAAAATAATAACCCCTATTCGCTAGGTATATCTTAATGCCTGATAAAATAAAATAAAAAAAATCGATTTAAGTAACTGTAATTGTGATATTATATGAAAAAAAAACTGTCAGTAATAGACAGGTGTTGATGAAATGATATAGAGTAAATTATTTTTTGGTTAGAATATTCATAATTAAAAATATAAATCGATTTTTTCATATCCGTATCTATTTGAATTTCTATTGTATCAATAGATATTTCGTATCTATTGAAATCAGTACCTTAGCTACTCGTCATTACCAATAACCACAATAAAATCCCTTAAAATCCAACTCATTACTAACTTTGGTAAAAAAACTTTAAACGAACACAGAAGCACTAATATAATAACAAAATCAAATATAAACAAGTATGTTGGTTCATACTCATATAATTCATTTATACAGGTAATGAAAACAAATTAAAATGGAAGTTATGGTTTAAGTTAAATAAAAAGTTTTTCTCAAACGAGGCAACAAATAAATATAATCTTCGCGTTGGAATTTGAGTAATATTAAAGTAATTATTGATTCAAAGACCTTACTTTTTTGATAAGGCGCAATCTTCTTAGGCACCTAACTTAAGTCCTCACCGTTATTATAGGAAGTGCCAAAATAAAATAAATCTGTTAAATTAAACCATTTTAACATCTGACGGGTAGCAAGTAATGAGATTGTTTTTACCTTTACACAGATTAAATATCTCGTCTTTTGACTTCAGATAAACCATTTCAGATTGTTAACCTTTGTATTGCTCGTATATATGTATAAATGTGGGAGAACAGCACATCAACCTCTGAATTGAAACTCTGAAATTTACCATTAGGTTATGAACATGGAGTCCAACACATAAGAGTTCAATATCAATTGAGAAAATTTGACAGTTAATGGATGATATGCTATCGTATAGACACTTGTAGGTGGATTCCAATTATAAGCTATAAAAGCCAATTTAGCAGCTCCTTGTTGAATAAGGCGATTTCTTTTATCTGAATGTGTTTAACCATTCAGTAGGAATTGTCTTTCAGAAGCTGAAAAGCTATTTTAAGACATGATTTTCATCTTGTCGATTTATACGACATGATTTTGTCTTGTCCATATTCACCTTAAGATCAGCTTTTTAAAAGCACTACTAACTTCTGCAAAATTGTGTTCAGATCTATCAACGTCTTAACCATTGATATTGATACAGTATTTATTCCAATCCAGATATTTAAAAATATCCTCCGTCGCAGCTGTGAATAATTTCGGAGATTTATATCTTTATCGTCCCCTGCCTCACACTTCGTTGCAGTTGGATGGGATTTAAGCGTTGGTTCTCTAGTCAAATCAACATAGGGGCGGTTTTGCATAGCTATTTTTAATTTTTAATACCTGCGAACGAGATGACTCGTAATGACTTTTGTAAACTATTCTGATAGAGACACATATAAAAAAATACTATATCCTTACTGGTATGTACTCATTGTAAATTATAAGTTGAGATTAGCATTCAGTTTTCGCCTAAAGTTGTAATATTTGTATTAAATTTTAGCATTTAAATAGGAACGGAATGACATATTATTACCTCAAGACAGCATACGGGTAATGCAAACTCGTATTTGTGACGTGCGCTCGCCCGCTCTGTATTCGAGGAGTGAGTCTCGTTACCGGGTTGCGCCCGGGGACATTGGCACGTCTCAATTATATTTAACTTCATTGCTCGTTCACTTTATTATAAACATATGCCTAGTAAAGTAAGCCAAGATTTACTTTAATAGGTCTTTTATTAATGAATAAATATATGTGAAATTTCAATCATCAGAATACTTACTGTTTAAAAGAAATCAAATATTTATAAGGTTTCAAAAATTATATGACAAGCTGGATTCTATGATTTAATTGTTTTTCTAAGAGAAATGTCCTCCGACTACACGCACTGTGACGAAAAACAAAAAACGCACGAATAATTTCGATTCATCATTGTTTCCAAGGAACATTAACTAGAGTTGGTTTGAAACAGGTAAATTATTATGCTTCCTCTGTTCCAATCAAATAACAATTCCAGTAGTCTGTTCCAAAACATAGGTATAAAGTAATACAGTTTAAAGTAGAATTACTATTGACTATTGACAGTTATAGACGTTAGAGAGTAAAGAATTAATTGAAAAAAAGTTATAATAAGCACCATTCAGGTGATTTTTACTATATCACGCAAAATATAAATAATTTGCTAACATTTTATTCATTGCCTAATTTTTTTCTGTTGTTCTTTTCATCATAACGTCCGTCTGTTTGTCTTTCTGTCACCGTGGTGGTATTACACCATTTATATTTCCCCTTAAAAAGTCATGTAGTAGTAAAGTCTTAGAATTGAATGTATATATAGCCATTATGTATACGTAAACATAGGCATTATGTAATACTAAATTCGTACGGTCAACATAAATGCAGTCGTTCACTCTGTTTGTAATCGGTTGTTCGCGTCGCGCTTTACGATCTGTGAGTCACATACGTGTACGGCCGCAAGTTAGTGCAAACGCGGGCACAGTGCACTGCGTGATACAGGGTCAAAGAAGCTTACGAAGTTGATTGATAACATGAGTCATCTAAATAGTACATTCTAAAAATTCGAGATGCAGAACAAAGCAGTAATGAGTGTCCATAAGTCTCTTATCGAATCGGAATCACCTCATAACCACATAACAAATCGCAAGAAGAGATTTAACTCGGATGAAATAGCTGCACTTCGTGAGGATATGAAAGTATTCCAGGCCAACTTTACTACGTTGATGAAAGAGTGTTTCACGAACCAAAATGATCAACTCGCTATATTAACAGCAAAAACTGAAGAAATTGTGAGTTCTACTAAGTTTCTAAGTGACAATAATGATAATTTATCTACGAAGACAGAGCAAGTGCAGCAGCGTTTGAGTTTGCTTGAGGGGAAAAGTAATTAACCTAACCTAAACTATCTCAGGTTCAGAGGATTGATCATATGGAACATAAATTGGATATAATGAAGCAACAAGTCCGACAATGTAATGCGGAAATCAGTAACCTACCTGAGAGGCTTGGTGAAAACTTATTAAATATCTTGGAGGAAATTGGCATATTAATTAAACACAGATTGATAGAAATGATATAGTTACCATTCACAGAATTCCTCATGCAGATCCAAAAAACACTCGACCAAAAAATATAATTGTAAAGTTTTCGAGTCGAGCTAGGTGTGATAATTTTATAGCAGCAGCTAAACTAGCTAGAGGATTTAAGTCTGATCAATTGAAGATTAATGGCACCCCGCAAATTGTGTATGTGATTGAAAATCTCACTATAAAAAAACAAGGAATTGTTCGGGGAAACGTACGAAGCAGCAAAGAGACTTAACTTGACTTGGACTTAAGATTGTTCGGATTAATCATGGAAGCATACTTGTTCATGCGAATGAGACATCGCCGGATATAGCAAAACATTCTAGTACTGATTTTCAAAAATTTAATAGTGTTAAGAGCAAATGACATTTTTATTTTTTTTTTACTTTATAGTTTTAGTTGAAATAGTAGTAATGACTTTATTCAATGTGTTATGTAACGATTGCCTCTGTCGTGTGTATTACTCTGTAATTTTAAATACTAGTTCGTGTTTTCAAACTTCCTGCGTTAACGAATTATTATTACGATGTTCGTTTTTTATAAGAAATGGTATGTTTTTTCGCCATTTTTGTTCTTTATTGCATGTTTGATTTACAATACAATTTTTTCATTTCATTTCTTAATCACAAAAGTTTAAACTGGTTTATTATGATAAAAATAAAGCTTTCTTTGATTCACGAGTAAACAATAGTTTTGGTTTGATATTTAATTGCGATGCGATCACCTCTAGTTTCCCTGATCAGTATTCAATTGAATCAATCAATCAAGTTATATATTTTTTTTATGAATTACAATACCTACAAAGTGAATCTACATTCTATAACCCTAAAATCACTTCAGGTAAGTCATTGTATAATGATTTTCTTATACGTAACGCATACAATTATAATACTTTAAAAAAAGATATGATTATGTATTCCTCCTTTTAGATCATCGCTGTTTTATTTTCTGTTTCATCTTGACAGTTTTTCCTATCTGGAATACTGATTGACAAATGTTTACACATGTTGCGAGTTGCGTTCGCTTTGACCTAAACGCTTGTCGCAGATCGCCTTACAAAGTGACATATCATTTAAGGAGATCTGTAAACTCTGACTAGGAAGCGGATTCACTATGGCTCTTTCTCTGGCTAGGTCAAGCATTATCTCTTCAACCAATTTACCGAAAATAAACACTAAACGCGAATCGATACATTAACGTGTTTATATTTCGAAATAGAATTATATTTCGAACTAGAACCGAATCAATGTCTGCTCTACCCTTATCATAATTATCGAAGAAATCAAATAGGGGCCTTCAACCTGTCATTTTGCGGCAAACAAGTATATTGGTTACAGTTCTGCAAATAGCATATCTGTCTGTCATATATTCGGGTAAGTTAATTGGAACTTAGTGGTGGAATACATAATGTTAAATAATTTGATTGGATTCATACATACTAAAAATTAAAATCTAGTAAGCACATCAGATCAAATAAAATGTAAAAGCAACGAAAAATATACAATATTTCTCTTAATATAATAACTACCTTGCTTGTACTACTTTTTCATAACTTCTGCGCTGAATAAATTACTGTAAAATATGTATCATAACGGCCATCTTTATTAAATCTATAATCTAAGTTCACAGTGGTTTGTGTGTTTGTCTGTCCGCTCTTTTTCCCGCTCTTTTTCCATTGTATCAATAACGATAGCATAGCAGCGCGTTAACCGCAAGTAGTTCGTCTACCAGACGCTAGATGGCGCTAACGGAAAAATATTTAATAATAGAAAAAAATTAAGAATTTTGTCCATCCGTGCGAAGCCGGGACGGGCCGCAAGTTTTGTATGAAGAAACGAGAAATAGTTTATTTTATTATGTCAAAGGTATTAAAACCTCATAACGCAAAATAATCCAAGTAAATTATGTATGATTGCTTTTAAAATTTACATTTTCGTGACATAACTTAAGGTAATAACTTAGACTTACCTACTTATCAACTATTGCGCATAGACTGGTTAAATTATCCTGAACCCTTTTAATTAATATTATGATTTAAATTCAGTTATGTTAACGTTAGTATAATTTCACGATGTCATGAGGCATATATATGATGGCAAGATATATATCTTGTATTTAGCAATAATTCATATATTTTTTACGAACTAAAAAATATGCCGAAAAGATTCACCTACGGGCAGGCTTTAGACTAAAGCCAAAGGTCCTTAGCAGATGTACATTTTAAAGCACACAGAAAGTAATTAATGACGAAGTCACCGTGGTTGCAAAAACTAGTTTTATTATATTTATCGAATTATTAAATGCTAATAACAAAAACATATATTTTTTAATTAACATTTCAGTTGCCAAAGCCATTGCGACTTAATTACTTGCTATATAATATTACAGTCTTATATGGTTTTAAAAAGAAATTGTATGCTAATGGGTCGTTCTTCTTTTTTACCGACAATGAAACGACGTTTTTCTGTTTTTTTGGTTTTTGAACTATCCATAATTTTGGTTTCTGTGTGGAATTTAAAAGAAATTGCATCTGTGTTGTCATTAGGACTAATTAAAGTTTCCTTTGCGGCAAATATTAATTCTTTTTTAATGTTGGTTTTTAAAAAAAATATGTGACAGAGTGGCCTTTTTCTGTGGAGACCACATTTCGGTTTACCACTCTGTCACGGCATTCTACGAAAAACAAATGGAAAAATATGTTGGTTGGAGAAAATGAAAAATTACATAATATTAATAGATAAGAAAAATATGGACGTTTATTCGAACCGAATTAAAAAACCGTAAATATCAATATTCCAACGAGATGCCATAATAAGACGAAGGACAGACCATTGTCGGTAAAAAAGAAGAACGACCCTAATGCATAAACCACTCCTCGAACCCTGAAGACACCAAGATGGTAATTAATTCAGTTTACCGCACAACTCGCAATGTTTTGTTGCTCACTTCTTCCATAATACTGACATCAAAACGGGAAAAAGCATATTTTGTAAAATAAGAGAATAAAAATGTTTAGAAAAATAACAATAAAATGATCTAGGAGTTATGAGAAATAAAATCTTGACATAATAATATGTATATAATAGACTATCTATTTAAAATTATAAGGAAAAATAGGTTTGGTTCTTAAAAAGTTTAAAGTGAATAATAGAGGTTAGTAATTTCGTTTCACGTTGCGCAGCATCAAAGTTAAGGATGTTGATGCTAACGCTATTAGTGACATGATGCAGCAAACTTTTAATCGCATCCTGTTTCGCAATGAGTCTAACCCGCATGCTACAGAACAAAATTTCAATAGTTGGTAAGTAACATCGTTGAATATAAACCTAATAACCTAAAATGCAAACCTAACTTTGGAATTGAAATAATGTTCTCGTATATATCACCGGTCATTCGCATTATAATTAAATGCACTTATGATTCCCGCAAAGTCGTGATTATATATGAAGACGAAGTTATCATGTTGGAAACTGACGCATTTGTGTCAGTCGCATTGTGAAGCCTAGATAAATAATTATTACCCATTCGCAAACTTATTATTTAAAACAGGGTTTTTATTATATACAAAAATAAATAGCTTCATAAGATATAATCCCATTGTAAAACTTACTAATGTAAGAGACCATTGAAGTTGGAAACATTATATTATATCAGAAGTGATTCAGTTCCACTCCCGTTTAAAAATACTAAGAAATTTCACGGGGAGATATCTTTAGGAAATGGATGAAACTGACAAACGGATACGATGCTAAGTATTTTGGAATACTCTAAGAAGTTACTAAATATAACTATTAATTTCAAAATATCAAAAAGCCTTTCATTCTTTATAAAAACACAGGTGAAGCAAGTATACAAAAAATAGCAAAATGAAATAAGAACGTTGAAATAAATAAAGAATTTTCTGTTTAATATTCTAAGGCTTTAAGTTCCATATCAAACAGTCAACAATAATCTACCTTGCTATATTTATAAAACCGATTTCCTACTTTATGTTATAGTGATAAATAATTAAATTGGCGATGTTTGTTTCTATAACCGACTGGTTACGGCGTCTGACCTACGCCGCGCTGAGGTCTGTAATAATGACTGCCGCTACGGGCCTGTCACCCCAGTAGAAGGGGATACACATATCATCATCATTAGTGTATTAATTTCAGTGGTATTTATGAAACCTATTACTATTTACCAGCCACACAATACTTAAATAATTAATAGGCAGCGCACTAGAAGTTCAAGTACCATTCGCTTCATACAAGTACAAGAATAATTAAGAGAATAGAGAACGTCATAGCGCAAACTGCTAAGTGTTCAAAACTGCGTAACTTGCCGACTTAGCGGAGAAACATGTGGGCTAGCGTCATCGGGAGTTGGGATGCGATTAAAAGTTTATTGCATAACGAAGCTAACATTGTTACCGCCAACAGTCCAACTTGGATGCGGCCCGAACTTAAATCAGCTCCTCGATAACAATCAGCCTTGTTATAAACTCCCTTACTATGCCTATTCGAACTTTGAATAATTTTACCTTTTTAAGAATTGGTTTTGCCCAGAGTTTTTAAGTTTGCATCGTCAAATTCTAAGTTACGGTCCTACAAGTATGGCCAACAATGATTTTCTTTAAAGTTTGGAATATAAATATACCCGCAGCATTTTTTAAGTAAAATTCGATAAAAAGTCGCATTAAATATATGATATTGGTAAATCAAATATTATGAACGAGTTAACTACAAGTACTTACATTAAACAGGTTGTGAATGACATTGGTGTGCATTTTCGCGCCTTATAAAGTATATATGAAGAATCATTAACTCGCTTTTATTAATTTCATCTTTATGTTTTATGTAACGGGATCGGACGCTATTTTCACCCACTTCAAAACGTCAGATTAATCTGTTTTACACACTTATCACAGACCGATGTCAATACCTACAATAATAAAAAACAATTTAAATGTGGAGAAATCGAAAAAAATAAAATATACCTAATAAATAACATAAAATGAATTAGGAAAAAATTTACGCATCTATCTATTTAGTAGATCGAATTTAAAAATAAAAATAAATTATATTTAAAAAATACTTAAAAACACGTAAACCGACGTAACATTTGAGTAATTGACGAGCAACTCTGCACTTAGAACTAAAAATAGTAAGGTATCTTGATAATAAATGAATAAAAAAATAAATACAACAACCCATATCGAGCAACCCACGCTTTTCTTACGACATTTTTATTCTCATTTATTACTCATTGTTATGTCGAATTTTTTTTTTAGTTCCATTAGTCATCAAACCATGTTTTGAGTTTTTTAACCATAATGCATTTTTATCAATAATGTATGCATCAAAACCTATAAATATATTTGACGCCGGTTAAAACTGTTTTATTGATCTATTTTTGTTACTATACCGCTACTTGTTAATAGCAAAATTGTAATGGGCTTTAACATTAAATAGAAGACCCAGGTTAACAATAGCTTAAGAATGAAATAAATATTATTTTGGTTGTTTTAGAGAGTTATCTTTTATTAACACACAAACACCGACTCATTTGAGTAAGAACTCTCAATCAGCTCGATATTTGTTCAATCGGAAACAACGCTAACGATGAAGCAGAAGTAATGCCTTAATAATTGTTGGTGAGAGAGAGCCAAGGAAGTTGTCGGTCGGCGTCGAGGCTTCAAAGAAATTAATGAGTGTTAGAAACTCGCGACGTGCCGCTCACGGCAGTATATTACCGTGCGCCATGTATTTTTATTGTTCGTAAGTATTATGTACTATATAAGAACGAATTTTAGGAAGGAATTTAGGTAAAAATCCCTGCCTGCGTTAACGACTTAAGTACTTTACTTTTATTCAGAAAGGGGAAAATGCTACGAAGAGTTATACGGTTTTCAATTGTTAAATTGATTTGACCCTTTTAGGAAAGATAACCTAATGCGGGTAGGACGGCTAAAACAAAAAAGAGCCATTAAACAACTGCTTTTAGCATTAATATCAATCTATGCATCAGTTTAGCAGTCTTCAGTTCACTGAGACAAATGTCACTTAATAGGGTTAAAGTACTTTAGTAATTTTGATTAATGAAAAGCTTTGCTTTTTTCCATTCCGTTTTTGGTATTACCTCACCTTTTTAGTATAATTATGTATACTTTGACGTAGTTTACTTTATTTTAACTCGAAACTCGAAAGCTTTAGGACAAAACAAGTAGTTAAAGGAAGATGTTCAAAATCATCAATACGAGCAAAATTAAACTTCTGAATAGATCGGAGGTTGTATTAAGGCTGGGTTAAAGTAAAGACAATAGATTGTAGCATAGAGTGATTGAGTTTATTTTTTTTATTGTACTCTAAATAACACATTTTTTAATTATTATTTGAACTTGATAAAATAACTGGGGCATTTTGGTCTTTGGATTCAAAACAGTATTGTTAATTTGAGGCAAAATTTTGATTTGGTTTGATTTTTTTGATTTCATTTTGATTTGAGAGATATCATCTTTAAAAATAAAACAGATGCCAGGATTCTTGGTACCATTAAAAGTCCTTTCTTTGCCACTTTCTTTTAATTTCAAACTGTCAAATCCCTTCTTGATCAAGACGGTTATGCCTGTTAAATACTTTTGGATAAAAACGGTAATGGTAACAGAAAGTTAATTGCATATTTAGTTTTTATACTTCTGCACCTCTCACAGGTTTAAATAAAACTTTTAAACCGAATAATGCATTTACTATAGTTTTTTTATATTTAATTTCGACGACATTCCTTTGTAGGTACCATACCGACCGCTACATAGGATTTGATGAACCTCAAATCATTGCTACAAAACATAGAGTGCTTCAAGAATGCTACTCGAGGCTATTGAGATCATGAAACAACCTAATTTCAATAGAGAAAGTAAGAACATACCAACTGCTTGGGTTTCCATAATAAATAAAATAATATCTCAAATAAAATACGATTTAATTAATTCATTTTGTAAATATTCAATGTAAGATGGATCGGACCCTACCCAAGTTTTTTTCACCAGTTACTCTTGGAAGGGCTTCCAGTTTTCCGAACTGGAGGTAGACTCTCTAGCTTCCAGTAAAGTAGATACAGTCGAACCTCTATAAGTCGAACCTCGATAAGTCAAAAACCTCCAAATCTCGAAAAAATGTTTTGTTCCCTTCCCTTCAAACACCAAAACCTCCATTACTTGAAATCTTGACCCTTTGTTAGTCGAAATAATCACCGAGTCCCTCCAAGCCATTTTAGTACATATTTTCACTTTATAACTCGAAAAATTAAATTTGACCTCTGTATCTCGAACATAGCAACGTTTTATTTTACAACCTTTACAACTTGATCATTTGGAATTTATTACCTCTATTGTTCGAACAAAAATAAGTTACCGACTTTAAGAACTTGCCGACAATGTGAGTGTACACTATTGTGTACACTTGAAAACATTTTAGGAGTATACGATAATAAATTTATGACTCACGCACACGTGTTTGCTTGCTTGGTGTCAGGTGTTCAATTTTGATTATCTCAATAAACTATTCTTAAAACAAAACAAAATCAAAACGCTCAGCAAACAAATATTACAATTTTGTCGCGAACCGTTTGTTTACATTATTCATTTAGTAGGTATGTACTTTTGCCAATGAAAGAAAGCAGTGTCAAAATGGCGTTAACAAATATGTATACCAAAATGTCTATTAATATGTATGTTTGTCACCTCTGCAAGTTGAATTTTTATTTATTTTACCTCTCTAACTCAAAATTTATAAGAATAAACCTCAAACTCTTTATGTCGAATCAAAATCCGCTTAAGTCGAAATCCTCCATAAGTTGAAAACTCTATAACTCGAAATTTTTGGCGTCTCCCTTGATGTTCGACTTATAGAGGTTCGACTGTATAATAAACCTACGTGACTTAATGAAATTAGACAAAAAAGAATTTTTTAACAAAAAAACTGTGGTTAATAACGCGCCCAACGTTAATAGTGGAAGGTAGAAGCACACTTGTCACTACCGTTACCTTAGCCATGCTGTGAACACAGCTCTCGTAAAAGAGTCAAATATCGGAATTAAACATTAAAAACAATAAGAAACACGCGGTTAATCCGATTACCAATTATTTATTTAACTTAATATAATTTATTTAATTATTTAGTGCCTATTAATGATGCCATGAATCGAATTTAAATGAATTCGATTCATGGCATCAAAACAAAACAGTCAATTTTATCCAATAAAAATATCGCTGTAAAATAAACATTATGTAAATGTAAAATTTATTTTTATCTCGTAATTTGTAGTAATTACTCTTTTTATTCTAATCTAGCAGTGTCACACGAGAATAGTCCGACACGTCGACTTGATCAGCTCACGGGACCTGGAACAAAGTTGCGAGAGCTTAAAGAAATTCCCTGCTAATTGCAGACGAGCCCGAATACTATTCCGAATACTTCGTCAAATGATTATTTAAATTATTCAAAACACCGAATAAATTCGCTGTCATTCCAAGCTCCACTTGAAGTTATGAATTATTGAAACGCACTTATTAGGCGGGTAGGCTTTCAAAGTGACGCCAATTTCGCTGGAATCTAAGTTATTCAAAAACAAATTGACCTTCATTCATTTTGACGACTTCCGTATAAGAGTGGCCTCATGTTCCATTTTCAAACCTTCATCTTGATGGTTCTGGATTCTATTCACCGGCGCTGTTGGCTGGTTGTCGTGCTACCGTAATTTTATTAACAATTTAGCTTGGAATTGGGTCGATTTATGTAAAGTTGTTTACTATTAAATATTTCTTCATTCATTCATACTTACTGTTTTGAAATATCGCAATACTCAGCGGTGCTTTATAGAATAGATATTAGGTGTTATTATTGAACTAATGCCTTTTAAAAATTATAGATTAAATTAATTATTTCTATATCGACTATCCAATATGTGATTTGAAAATAACAGTTCATGCAACACTTTATAAACATATTTTCTTAGAACATTTCAAAATCCTTAGCGACTGTTTTCACTCTTCTTTTACCAAATCCCAATTTTATCTCCTAAGGTTCGGTGATTTAGGCTGTATTTTTGTCTGTCAGTCACTCACTCACTCAGGGCAAACTCGTTTATATTATTAATTTAGCGCTGTTTAGCGCGATCTAGAAAGCGCTAGTAATAATATTTTGAAAGTTTTTTACAATGGAATGATCATGTAACTTATAAATAATATATAAATTATATGACTGAGAACGACATTTGACTGTAGATTACTGGAAATTTACATAAATTGAGGTTACTAATATTGGTTTTGTAATTTTGTTCAGTTTAAAATTAATAAAAATACTTGAATTTTTAGATTTGGCTACGAAGTTACGTCTTGTTTTGAAGATATTCGAAATATCTTCTAAAAACTGCTCAGCATTTTAAGTAAAAATGTATTTATGCTTTTTATGTATTTAAGGAATAGAAACCAATATACAAATATTATCTCTGCATTCAGTCTTTCTGTGCTACAAATCCCAGAATTCGAATTACGCTGAAATCGACGTTCCAATTACGCCGTTGAAAATTTTACTCCAACTAAATTGTACTTAAATCACTCTATGAAAATATCCTTTTATTATGTGTTGCATTAAGATCAATCGCAATAAAAGAATTCTCTTCCTCGGCAATAAAATTTGGACTGTATAAACACGCTGAAACTGAATTTTCCAATTTGTTGAACAGTTTAACAGTTTTAGTAAACAGAACTGTAAGAACACGCGAGCAAAGTAATTAATATGATAACGGAAATCCCGATTTCATATTTTGCAAAATATTTGTTCGAAAAAGAAAATATTTATTAATTAATTTTGTAAGAAACATTAAAATACTAAGAAGTGTACCAAAAATATAATACATTTTGTTTGTTATAGGTACAGTAGGTACAGTAGGATAATCTATGTCATCATAATAATGTATTATATATCTATAATAATCTATGTTTTTTTGTTTGGTACGTTCAGTAATATTCCCTGTACGAACTACCTCTAAACCTTTATAAAATGATTTTTTTTTTTCATGTCAATATAGTGATTATTCTACAGTAAGTTACAACAAATAAGTATTATTGAGGATATCAAATATATTACAGCTTTAATTTTTCTATTGAACGGAATATGAGATATGCTGGTAGAAACGTTGACTGCAAGCTGTATTCATATAGCTAATATGTAATATTCGAACCAGACTCACCGTATAACCTCCATTAAAGACCCAACAAACTGCCCTCGCCGGGGCAATACAGTGATTAAGGTGATACGATTTCGAAAGCTTTGCCTAAACTTGCTATTGCCACGAGGCCTGATCTTTAATCATTGGAATGTCCCCTTATTTCATGGGTCTATTACTTTTAATTGGTATTAAAAAGTCACTGCCGTATATCGCAACCTTTCTTTTTTAATCTAACTTTTTTTAAATTGCAAAAAAAATCTTATGTTGAATACTTTATTCGAATTCTCACATAAATATTTTGGCCTGACCTTAGCACAATATTTTCATTTCGTAAACAAAGCTTTCTAAAACTTCATACCTACAATGGAAGGAGCTGTAAAGATCGTTCAACGAGTGATATATACTTTCACTTTTTTGTACTGACCATTTTTCTATTATTTTTAGCGCTTGTGGCCAACATACAAAATTTAGAGGTTTTTCCAATTTGATTCAATAAATTCGCACACTTAATAAATAAATCATTCAAGTATAGATAATGACACATTTTTTTTACGTCTACAAACATTTCTTATATAGGTACCGACTTTAAAACAATATAAAGGTATTATAGTTTGGTATTGTACATCTTTAAGATATAAAATACGTGTGTAAAAAACAACTACGCCTCCAAGCCCTCAGATGGGATATGGGATCGGAGGCGTAGTTGTTTTTTACACACGTATTTTATATCTTATAGAAATATTGCATTGTGAATGCAAAAAATTAAATTAAAAACATTGTACATCTTGGCAGTTTTTACTTTTACGACGATTTACGATTACGCGATATTGTTCTGTATAATATATTGTCACAGCCAAATTTAAATTAATATAATATATTCGTTATGTGATTATAACATGGAAAACAATAAGGTGTATTAAAAATTTAAAACCTTCTGAGGGTAAACACGGATTTAAAATACTTTTTATGAATATAATTCAAAGAATATGAAATCAGTTATTTTAATAAATTTAAGTCATAAATTTTAATCTAATATACCGAATATTATAAATGATAAGAAAACAAGACTGTAGCAAGAAATGAGGAAACAAAATTACTATATAGACCAAATTCATGGCGAATCGTGTAGAAAATAAAGTTAAATAATTATGTAAACTGCCTAGTCTATACTTTATATTGTTTATAAAATCAAATACAATCAGTGAATGTAACGAAGACAAATATATGTAGCAAAGTATTTTTATTAATAAAGAAATAATATATTATATAAAATAATTAAATACAATATTAATCCAAAATTGTACAATTTTATTTAAAATAAGATCGTTCCAAATTTGCAATAAGTAGGAGTAATTAAAGTTAAAGTACGTGAACGGTAATCAATACTTTCAAAAAGGTACGTGTATCAATTGACATGCATTGCACAACATTGTCACCTTGTTCACGAATTTTTCCTCCTTAATTTAAATGTTACATTATACCATTATTATGCTCAGAATAAAACACTTTTTTACGGATTTTTGCGCATGTTTTATTTTATTTTATATTTAATCCTGACGTTTCGACTCCTTTACAGGAGCCGTGTGATCACGGCTCCTGTAAAGGAGTCACGTAACGGTAACGAGTAACGAGTAACGGTAAAAAAGTGTTTTATTCTGATGTGTAATGTGCGCGGAAGTGTAAGAACTAAATATTATTATGCTGTTAATGTGCATCAATTAGTAATTGTGCATTATATTATATCGAATAATGTAAGTAATCTTTGCAAATAATCTATATGAACTCTACAATCCACAACTTGCTACAAATACCTAAGGTTGAATGTGTACATTCAAATAAGGTAAATAGTAGTATAAAACCAATTGCACTTACACGAAATTACAGTTATGTTAAGAATTACAAGAAATGTTCATAGGGTATGCTAATAAATCGATGCTTTTGAGGCATTTTTATAATCTTATTGTTGGCACAAAATAGGTGGAATTATGCAAACAACTTTAGAACGGAGCCATGCTTGCATCTAGTCTCTTGCTTCAAATGTTTCACTACGTTAATTAGTTTAGGGTATGTTAATACAGTTTAGACTAACAGTAGGGCTGCCACACTTCCTGATGTTCCAGAAATGGCTGTTTTGAACCTCGCAGTGTTCACTTATGTCTCGTTCACTTATTCTGGTATCTAAATTTGGATGTTGTTGTGATATTTTAATAAAATAAAATATTAAAATAGTGCAACGTAATCTCTTTTATTAATTTTGACAGACATCATTCGTACAGACCACTAACTTATATCTAGTTACAGATTATACAACATCTTCCCCTTTTTAATGAATAAATGACAAATCAAACAAATATAACATGTTTCATTTAAACTAAAAACCTATTGACATGGCTACTACCTATACCTATTAAGCTCTTTATAACAGTATGATCTTGTTTTATGATAGTTAAAATTTGCAAAATAAAAAGAAATCAACATTAATAACATCACAAAATTTTAGTTAAACAATTGGTAATCATTATATCTAATGGGACATTTAATTACTCTACCTGCCCTTGTACATTTTGTATTATCTTTTAATGGAGTAACATGATCAGTATTATTCAAAGGGACAGAATCATCATGTTTCTGAGGATTTTCTGATATATTAAAATCAATCTCTGGGTAATTTGACACAAATCTAGATTGAGTTAGACATGCTAATTTAATATTAATCTCATTTCTAATGTATCTTTTGCCATTTTCTGCTTCAATAATGTAAGACCTAGGATTAAAATGTTTACCTATAATTTTTCCAGGACACCAAAGCTTACTATTATTTTGAAATTTCTGAAACATTACAAACTGTCCTTCTTTGAACTTATCACAGGCTTTAGCAGTTTTATCATAGTTAATTTTACTTTTTTGTCTTAAGCCTATTAACTTTTTTCTGTCAGTTCTATAAGTAATTTGAGGTAATAAGATTTTAAATGAACTTGGAATATTGGACCTCAACTGACGACTCATTAAATTAGATGCCGGTGAATGAATGCTACCTCTAGGAGTAGTTCTCTGATTTAGTAGAGCAAGATATGGATCTTCACCTGCTTCAATACACTTCTTAAATAATGTTTTAATTGTTTTAACGGCACTTTCTGCCAAGCCATTAGATTGAGGATAATGAGGACTTGACATTATATGAATAAAATCCCAGTTCTTAGTAAAGTTTTTAAATTGCTCCGATTGAAAACATAAGCCCCCATCTGTGTATAATATCCAAGGAATTCCATGCCTAGCAAATATGGATTTTAATTTATTTATAACAGTTACACTTCTCAAATCATCAAGACTACAGACCTCAATATAATTAGACAATGCATCAACAGCAACTAAGTATTGTTTATGATGGAGCTCAAATATATCACAGCCTACCTCTTGCCAAGGTAACAATGGTATTTTCTTGCAATTTAAAGTTGCTTTTTGCTTATTATTTTGGTACTTTAAACATGTGGAACAAGACTTCACAAACTTTTTAATGTCTTGAGTAATTCCTGGCCAAAACATAGTCAGCTCAGCTCTACATAACATTCTGTTAATGCCTGGATGCCCTGTATGTAGTTTTTTAAGCATCTCACACCTCATGGATTTTGGTATTATAATCCGATTACCTTTAAATAACAAATCATCCATCAATGTGATTTCACCTTTAAATTCAAAATATGGTTTAATAGATTCATTTAGATTTTTATAATAATTTGGCCATTTACTCAAAGTATATTCTTTTAATTGACACATGAGTGGATCTTTATTTATATTTTCTTTAATTTGCAACCAAATATTATGGCTTATAGGTAAACTTTTAACCAGCAAAGAAACCTGTAACTCTAAGTCATCATCGAACTCTGTCTCCTTATCACAGCCTGCCTTTGCGAAATCCCTGGATAATGTGTCAGCAATATATAAAAACTTTCCTGGAGTATGAACAATATTTAATGTATATGGTTGAAGCCTAAGGATCATTCTCTGTAAACGAATAGGAATATTAAATAATGGTTTATTAATTACACCTAAAATGGGTTTATGGTCTGTTTCTACTCTAACTGATTCCCTGCCAACAATATATTGTCGAAATTTCTCTACCCCAAAGCAAATAGCTAAAAGTTCTTTCTCTATTTGTGAATATCTTTGTTGCACTTCTGTTAAAGCCCTGGATGCAAAAGCTACTGGGCGTCCATCTTGAATTAGAACCGCCCCTAAACCAACAGAACTAGCATCTACGCTCAGTGTTAATTCTTTTGTCTGATCATAAAAAACTAATATTGGTGAATTTGTTAATAACGATTTTAATTTTTCAAAGCATTTTGTATGATTATCTTCCCAAATAAATTCATTTTGCTCTTTTAAAAGATCCCTAAGTGGGGCACTTAAGTCTGAAAAATTTTGTATAAATTTAGATACATAATTGAACATTCCAAGTATTCTTTGCAATGCTTTTTTGCCTGAAGGAGGGTTCAATGCATTTATTGCTTTAATTTTATCTTTGTCTATGCTTATGCCCTCTTCTCCAAACTCATGACCTAAAAACGTAACCTTTTTGACAAAAAATAAACATTTACTATGATTAAACTTTATATTATTTTTTGATGCTTGTTCTAAAACTTTAACTAAAATATTTTGTAAAAGTGGCTTAGAGTCTGCCCACAAAATTATGTCATCTTGAAAAGTTGCTACATTATTTAGGCCTGCAAATGTCTCATATATGATTCTGTGAAATATTTCAGCAGCTGGACTAATGCCAAATGGTAAACGCTTAAAGCAATACCTACCCCACATAGTTTGGAATGTACATAATCTTGAACTTGTATGATCTAAAGGAATATTCCAAAAGCCCGATTGAGCATCCAGTTTACAGAACCATTTAGCACCAGTTAATTTTGCTGAAATTTCCTCTACTGTAGGAAAAGGAAAATGTGCTCGTTTTAATGCCTTATTTAATGGTCGCGGATCTAAACATATCCTTAAATTGTTATTCTTTTTTAAAACTATTACCATTTGACTCACCCAGTCAGTTGGTTCAGTCACTGGTTCAATAATGCCTTTGTTAACCATTATATCCAATTGTTTCTTAACTCTAGGTAACAGAGCATATGGGATCCTTCGTGCTGGAGACACCACAGGTTTAATATCTGGATTAATTTCTAATTTAACTTCTTGAGGAAAACATCCAACCTCTCCATCAAATAAATGATTGTAAGCTTTGGTGTCTATATTAGGAATCACATTAATCACATCTAATCGTTGAATTAATCCTAGCTCTTCAGAAGTATACAAACCAATAATATTTGAACACTTTTGATCCACAATAAAAAACCCAATTTTATGCCAATCATTCTTGAACTTACAATTAAGAATCACTTTTCCAACTACAGAGACTCTCTGATCTGTAAACGATGTTATATTAACATTAGTTGTAATAATGTCCGATTTTGTTCCACCTATGGTATAAAATTGTATTAAACTTAATATATTACACTGGGCACCTGTATCTACTTTTAATTGAACTTTGAAACCTTTAATATATAATGAAGCAAAATACCATCTATAACTATATTTTTTATCAAGTGTAGCAATAGTAGAAATTCCATTTACCTGAAAGTCATCGTTCATATCTGTTACCAAATTATTATTTTCCAATAAATTCACTCTACGTTTTGATTTGCATTGCTTAGCAAAATGATTTTTCTTTTTGCAGTTCATACATATCTTTCCAAATGCTGGACAACAGCCATAATTATGATTAAACCCGCAGTATTGACAGGATTTCTTGAAAAATTTTTTATCCACAAATCCCTTTTGTTTTAATTCATCCACCTCTGGAGGCTCCTCCTTTATAGATACCTTACCAACATTCTTTTCAAGGACCTGTATTTGCGTGTCAATTGAAGCATAAGTTCTGCAAATGTCTAATGCTTTTGCCAAAGTAATTTCTGAAATGCTAAGTAATTGCCTTTGCAATGATACGTTTTTGATACCGCATATAAATAAATCTTTTATTAGATCTTCCTTTAAGTTTCCCAACTCGCATGTTTTACTCATGTTTTTTAAAGCTGTTATGTAATTTTCAAATGATTCTTCGTGCAATTGTTTTCTATTAAATAATAAAAATCTTTCATACGTAACATTTCTTTTAGGGGAAAAATGTTTGTCAAACTGTTCTAGAATGTTATTAAATTTATCTTTCTTGACAGTGTCTGGGAAACTTTCAAAAACTTCTTGACACAATTCACCGCCATGATGCAACAAAATTCCTAATTTCTGTGTATCTTCAGCTTTTATAAAGTACGCGTCAATAAAGCTTAGCAGCTGCCTTTTAAATTTTAACCAATTTATATTCATATCACCTTCGCCTTTTAAATATGGAAGTGATCCACTCATAGACGCTGCCGACGCCATATTTACTAAGTACCAAGTATTTTCCTTTCCACTGAACTGAATAATCTTTTGAGTCAAAATATTATCTTCTTATTGGTTAATCCATTTTCTTATGTTACAAAACACGTTACTTTACCGCTGTCACCATGTTGTGATATTTTAATAAAATAAAATATTAAAATAGTGCAACGTAATCTCTTTTATTAATTTTGACAGACATCATTCGTACAGACCACTAACTTATATCTAGTTACAGATTATACAACAGATGTTTATATTATTTTTATGTTAAAATTAAATTTAATAATATTGTAAAGAGATACATAAATGAATTTCGGAGAACTTCATTAATTTTTGAAGTGTGTGTACGCGTGTAATCTGAATTATATAAGGGATAGAATAATACAAATGATGCATCTGTCTCTTGTGCGATTCCATCTCACTTCCCTAGTTTTTTCCCTAGATCAATTAAGGCTCTGGAATTATCGACATAAAGAATATTTTTCAAAGTTATCTTTGGTTAGGTATGTCTGGAGTATCGAATACATGAAATCATATTATTTTCACTGGAAGCTTCAATAATCAACTTAGAAATTGTTTAATTACAGATATTTACTGGAATTCCTAATACCACATAATAAATTTTTTGATGTATACCTAATATGCCACTTATTTATATATCGTCAATAAGGCCAACCCTAATCAACAAACGAACCACACTAATGCCAGGGACATTTTTGACAAGCTATTGCACTTACTTCATTTACTTAAATGCATACTCGTATTCGGATACAACCTAATTATGTAAACAGATACACAGATGAAAATTTATAATAACGAAATCAATGCTATTTATCGGTTAGCGCACGTGATATCTAAACTTAATATTATAAAGCTAAAGAGTTCGTTTGCTTCGAACGCGCTAATCTCAGGAACTACTAGTCTGATTTGAAAAATTCTTTCAGTGTAGATAACCCATTTATCGAGGAAGGCTATAGGCTATATATCATCACGCTAAGACCAATAGGAGCGGAGCACCAATGCATAATGACTCAAAATTGGGGGATTTTTTTTTCTTTTGAGAACTCCCGCTGCATGCGCTGCGAAAACGGTTAAATTTTTACAAAAATCATGTATGACAGAATAATTCCCCTTTAAAAGTTCTATAAAAAAGTCCGCGAAATCATATGTCTATCTTTGAAGGTTGGCTCACTATAACCTTTTTAGGGTTCCGAACCCAAAGGATAAAAACGAAACCCTATTTAAAGCTGCGAATTGACGGTCAGTTTTTCGCATCAGTTGAACTGACGTCAATCCAAAATTAGAGCGTGAGTGTCGAATCAACACTCCAGAGTTTTAACTGACTACTTTTTAAATTTATTTTTCCAAAATATTATCACATAATACTTTTAGACAAATAAATTAGTAATAAGTTTAGTTTATATATAACACAGAAACGCGTGACTGGGTCAGCTAGTGTTCATATATATGTACGTATGTATGTATGTGTATATATATAATACATTACACTACAGACTACCACTGCACTTCATACATTACACACCACACACACACTTGCACGACACAGTCCACTTCAATATTATCCTTTATGTAAAGTATGACCTTATTTAGCTGTTTCTACCAATAAATCTTATTTTGTAATAGTTTTAAGGGCTGTGGTAATTGTAAATAATAAATAAATAAAAGTTAATAGTCATTGCAAACGCTAATCACTACATAGTATAAAACAAAGTCGCTTTCTCTGTCCCTATATCCCTATGTATGCTTAAATCTTTAAAACTACGCAACGGATTTTGATGCGGTTTTTTTTAATAGATAGAGTAATTCAAGAGGAAGTTTTATATGTATAATACATGCATAATATAGTAGAGCATTGCATCCGTGCGAAGCCGGGGCGGGTCGCTAGTTTTATTATAAATTGAACTGAAAAGACAATTCTGAGTAAATAATTGTCTTTTCAGTCATTCTGTATAATAGTAATTCTGTTTTTATACTGTTTTTATATCAAAAACAGTTTCACCAGTATTCGAACAAAAAATTTGTTAAATTGTCAACTTTACCGTTGCATAGTTTTGGTGGATCTAAATTTCTTAGTAATATAATATTACTAAGAAATTTAGATTTAGATTTAGGGAACCTACTTTCTAATATTAATTTGTATGGCGGAATTCCGGCAGGCGTCAACGAATCCAAAAATTCAGTTGGATAATGTACTGCCTTCTCTATCCATAACTATGTCCACCGTCTCATGAGGACGGCGTTCTCGTCATCCTCCCTTCTCTACACAGCAACCTCCTTCTGCGAGATGATTTCCTGGAAGAAGGTAAGTGTTGCCTCCCTAGATATATCACTGGCAAGCATGGCACTGGACATACCTCGAAATTGTGTGGCGCCGTGTGCTCAGCAGCACCACACTCATGTTAGGACGCGGCTGGTTCCCTACGAAGTCGGTGCAGGTTCTCACTTTTCGCCTTCGTTACCACACGCGCAGCACTGGCCTCAACGCGTCGAATGTGCAGACGCCCGTTGTTGGATTCGCTAGCTTCCAATAAAACCCAAAAAAAAACAAATACTCGTCGTCACCTCCATTCGCTCATAAAGTCTGTTTATTATAGGCGTATGTGCGATTAATTATTTTGTTTATTTTTTTGCATCTCTGAACAACTACATGGGTATTCTCTGGACAGGAGAAGGACACGGGGGAGGGACGTGGTGGATCTTCATGGATACCTCACGTCAGTGCGGTTGCGTCAGACTCTTACTGACTAAACACCACCTGCCACCCCCCGGAAGGGTCAGAAGCTTGCATCGGTTGCGACCACCCCTCTAGAAAGGGATGGCGCGTGCGCTACACGTCTAGGCGAGGTTGCGCATACGAAGCGTCGACCAGCACCCAAAAGAGGAATTAGTCAACAGAGAAGACGACTGGGGCTGACCTGAAGGGTCCGAAATGGTACGTTTGTTGGCGATGTTCTCAGACTTCCAATCAGCGAAATGGGTTTGTTAGGGCGGATTTGGGCCTTCGAGAAAGCGCTTAGCTTATATAGAAGCAGAAGGCGGCAATAGGTGTCGGCGAGGGGCATTAAGTAAGTCCCGCCATCGGTTAGTGAAAGTCGCTTGAATATATTTTTGTGAGCGTTATTTTTTTGCCATAATTCCTAAGGTATTTATTAAAAATTATATGATGTAAATGATAATAATAACGTGAATTTTGCTTAAGGTAACAAATGTATTTAATTTGGTAACGATGATTATTTTATCTGTTAAATAGTTTTCCATTACCGCAGTGTTCATGACCAATTTTTTTATAATATGTAGTGATGTAAGGGGAAAATTAACTACAAAATAAAACTTCTTAAAAATAGCAGTTTATTAGATACTAGAAAACACCTCGCATAAAAGACACAACAAAACTTTCTAATGCATTCGCTCCCTGAAAATAAAAGAAAATATTCTAGTTAGCATTATTCTAATTATTAAAAATTGTATACAACTTTAGATAAATTAATATTGTTTAATGAATCTAAATTGTTAAAAACGCCGGAAATTTTTAACACAGACGTTTTAATTTGAATTGACAAATCATAAAAAGTAGTGCTACCAATTTGATAAATAGTTTCTACATGGATTGTAATGTGGAGCGATGACTACTATTACTACTTTTATGCAAAATAATTGCATATAGACATGATAGGACAAAATTGTAGATGAAGGATATTCCTTTATTTGCGTTTATCCACAGGATCTATTTAAGTTAAGAATCACTAAATTACTGTTATAACTTAGAATGAACATTGTTACAGATGTTGATTTTACGTATACGTGATATTATATTTAAATTATTCGTAAGTAGATATTAATATATAAAAATCTTGGATCTAGTTTGATACTTACATCTTTAAAAGCTTCTACAATTCCCATTGGTATATCAATCAACATTTTTACAACGCTCGCAATTGCCTGTGAAAACAAACATGATATGATTTGGATGACATTTTTAATAGTACCTTAACTGATGTATGCCAGATTATACCTAGATTGTAAGGATTTTGACTGCATGACAGTTAATGTTGTTGTTCTGCGATTATACAAACAAAAATATATATAAAAAAAACAAGACTAATTCACCGATATTGTAATAATCTTTGTTCGTGAGTGTATTTTCAACAATAATAACTTTTCAAAAGGTAGTTCTGTGACATGGTGTGAAACTTCATTATAAGTGTAAATTAATATTAAGTAATGGATCTATCTAGTAGTGAGACTTATGGTTTTTGAACTTTGAACAGCAAGTTGATTTTTGTTGTATTTATTTTATGAACATCGCTCATTTATAAAAGTGTTTTGGTATTTACTTACATACAAAAAAAACTTAAATATATATTGAGAAGTAAATGTTAATATAAATTACTAATGAATATGGACTTCCGCCAAGTAAGATCTGATTCTATCAAATAATATTTTAATTTTCTGAACAAAGTTGTTACGGGGAATCTCTGTATCATAAGTTGTATGTGTTGTAACGTTCACATCGCCCTTTGATTAAAAAAATAATAGTCATATACCACGAAAATAACTAAAATAAACTGTTCTTGATTAATATCGACAGTCATTTTTAACATAGGCTGTTAACACTGATTCCCGATAGGCTCTACTTAATAATTATTTGATGTATATCAGGCATATAGTACTCCCATCCATAAAAAAAGGATTAATATGCTGATAATGATTAAGTATATGTTTAACGCCATTAAAAATTAATGTTCTACTATAGTTCCTGTTCAGTGAATATAGCTAAAAGAATTTGGTTAAAGACGACTTATTATGCTTCGCAATATATGTAAACCGACTTTTTGTTATCTCTATTGCCTTTTACGAAAGCTTAAAATAAAATTTAAAATACTTACACCGTTGTGTTTTTCTTCCTTCGAGGGATGCGCTCCAGCCGTCATTGATGTTTTGTTATTGGCACTTGAAGCTAGAGCAACCAAAACAACCAAAATTATAAACAAATCACATACAACTTGACGACTCATAGTTACATAAATACTGCCCAATGTTTTGCTAGATAATTCTTATATAGTTATTGGACCACAGCGAATCTGTTGTGTTTTGGCAAAAAAAGCAACAAAAAATAATGTAGCTAATGAGATGTTAATCGACTGTGAGCGTTTAAAGTCCTTCTACATCTTATTGTTTATAACCGTGAATGAGATATAAACAATTGTTTTGAGTTACTCTTAATACACTGATCTTATGGCATAGACTTGGTATCTTAAAACACTGTGTGTGGCAATATCTGAATCTCCTATAATATTATATTATGTTGACTCAGGGTACTAAAGAAGTCCCAATCACATTTACCACTTTAGAAATAGGCAAATATTTAACAAGTTTAGTCACCGTTTATTTGAATGTTTTGATAAAATCGTCACAATAAGATAGTTTATTAAGAGTATGGCAGTACATTCAATTTAACTTGAGCTTTAACTATCGTATAAAAAGAATATATGCAGTTTTTGTAAAGATATAACCTTTTGTTATTTTGGGAAGATTTACGTGAGCAGTGGAAGTCTTTTGGCTGAAATGATGATGCTTTTTGAATCGAGCTGCATTTGATAACATGAAATAAATATGGTCTGTATTTGTTGGATATTATTGGCGAGTAAGAGCAAAACACATGTAGTTGAGTGTAGATTTTATATTGAAGTAAGTAAGTGACGGGTAAACATGTCAAAAAATATAAAATTAAATTTGATTACACAGTTATTTATAAAAAGAACCTTATAGGTGGCTAGTATTATTTCAACAGTATTCGATTACTGGGTGACCATTAGTAGGTAATCTATACATGTTACAATACAATAGAACCGTGTCTGTACACTAAGTAAATGTATAACAATTTTTTTTATAAAACATTGCACCAAAATATGTTTTTTTTACTTTGACTGTCTGCCAGTATACGTTAATTTCTGGAACTTCTTAACGGATTTTGTGGCACTTTCAAACCTAAAATTAAATTAACTAAGAGCAAAATATACAGTTTGTTTCATTCAAATCAGATAATAATGAAATAAAATAATAATCATATATGTAATTATTAGTTACAGGAAATTTGTAAAGGTGGGTAATACTAACGGCCTGGTGGTCCGGCGGATGTATATATTTTTTTAAATTAAGAATGGGTTCGCTCTTGGCCCCATTCAAGCCCGGGAGACGCATTCAAGATCCACGATGGAACGAGCTGACCAAGAAGAAGAAGATCTCGGAAATACAGACGCAGGGAGGGAGTTCCACTCCTTTGCTGTGCGCATTATATAGGATATTGCGAAGTGCTTGGTGCGACAGGTAGGAATAGCAACCAAGAAAGGGTGGTAGCCCGCAGTGCAGTCAGGTTTTCCGACGGAAAAAAGGAAATGGCGGTATGAGCAAATGCAGCTCCTGAGCACACTCTTTAAAGTACAGTAGAAGACCGCCAGACAGGCAACTATGACATTTGTCAAAAATTGTGGATCGAATCCAAACTTAGAAGAATTTTTCAATCCCTATAATAAAATAAAATGCTAATTTCTCTGTTTTGCCAAAGAGACTTAACAATGAATACCATTGTTTATATTTAGTTCTTACACTTTAATGTTCTTTTTAAGAATCGTGTTTACAGGGCCTTAGTCATCAGGTGAACAGAAGGAGGTGGCTTCTGAAAAGGAGTTGAGAAGCCAAGATTGAATAAAAAAAACATCATATAAGATTTTAAATACGCCTACTAAACCATGTCTTCGAGCCATCAGGTGGGATTCGAACCCAAGACGTTTCGCTTTCTGGGCAAGTGCTCTGACCACTGAGCTACTGAAGCGAGTACTATTATTGGTAACGAAGTTCTTAATTTACTCTGTTTATAACATTTGCGCAAGCAAAAGCAATAAGTTTGCAAAGTTTTATCTGGATCGGATGAATAGTTCGGCAGTATATAAAGAACGAACAAACAAATGTTATTTTTTTTATATTAAGACTAGCTGAGCCAATAACGCGTTGCTATAGTAACGTTAATTGATACAATGGAAAAAGAGCGGACAGACAAACACACAAACAACAAATTTGTTTTTTAGAGTATATACTAGCTGACCCGGTAACGCGTTGCTATGGTAACGCGATGCTATGGTAACGCGTTGCTATGGTAACGTTAAAAGATCGGGGGAAAAGAGCGGACAGACAAACACACAAACAACAAATTTGTGTTCTTAGAGTATATACTATTAACAACGCTTTAAACACGTTATTAATATTGCCGTTAAACCTTCATGGTAAGCTAAATGGCTGTGTTATAACTAGATACACCGGTCCCTGATACACCGATGAGGTTCGAACACGGCCCGCGTCAATTTTGATCACATTGACATCTCAATAGATAGTCATCGGCACCCTTAATTTGCTAACATATTAAAAAGTTGTAGAATCGTGAATGTTAAACAGCAATACTGAACGGAATTTTATACAAAGTGTGAAAAAAGAAGATTAGGGCCCTGTATACTTCTAATCATAATACGAAAATATTTTTCTATGAAAATATAACTGGGAAAAATTTATTATATTTGTGAAGTTCATGAATACGAATGAAGCATTTTTAAGTCCTGTGACAAATACACTATGACACAGACACTGTGTTTTGATTCTTATCTGCTAAATGTATGTTTATTCACACCCAGAATATCATGTGGCAGTCATTTGTTAAACTATCTTATTTAGAGGCCGGAAAAATATTTGAAATAACATTTGACGAAGTAATGTAACAAACTTCTTTTTTTTGTAGGCCCGATTAAAAATACAAGAGAAAAATATTAAAAGTATGTAGTTATTTTCTGAAGTGAAAACTTCTTTAGCTTTGTTGTGATTTGAAAGTCGATGAATCGAAAAAGCGATAGTAAAAAGAGACGGAGACATAAATTCATAACATTTAACGTAAGAGAAAATGAGATAGGAAGCATTATGTACGTGTGTTAATACGTGTTTGTGTACTACGCATGCGTAGTACAAAGCTTTAAGAAGACATCACAACAGTCGTGGTATTTTGTATACGTGTATTATTTTTGAAGGTTTCACTTCTACCAAATGTTAATTGCACACATGCTTTTTCTATTCATAGTTTCTTTTTACTCTTAGTATTGACGCTTTTATTCTTTGTAATTTCTTCGATAAAAAATCACACAAGAGTAAACTTAAAACAATATAACAAGCCTTTATCCTAAATAATTTGTTTGATTTTTCAAAAAAAGAAGATGTGTAGGTATTTAGAATCTGCGTATCTGTAGATATGCTTGAACATGAAGAAAGCACTTCCGTACAACCCGGCTATGGTGCTCACACCGGATTACAACTATGGCTCCTACTACTGTCTCCAGGCTTAATATCCAAGCCTTCCTTCCTTCCAAGATTCCTTTTCGTGTATATATAATTGAATTTTATATTTCATTTAGTTTTTCTTTATTTTAAGAAATTCATGTTGATGTAATTGCGAATATACGAAGGGGCTGACGTGTTCACGACGATAAAAGCCCCAAATGAAATAATGATAAAAATAAGATAAGTATAAGAATAATCAACAAAAAATTCATATTTAAATTTAATATAGCTGAGAAATAACAATAGCAAATATAGTCTTGTGTTATTTCCCTTTATTAATATTAAGTCTATTAGCTACTATTTATAGCCTTTTAGCCCTAACTGTTACTAGTTATTGAAAATGGGTTTTAATGCGGATAGGCATATGGAATTCATTTTACTAGTTCTCGAGGCGTTGAATTTTTTTCCCGTCTCTATAAAAGACAAATTTCTCGGGAATTCTCAAGCAAAAATACTAGTGTTGAGGCTAATGTATATTGATTCTAATATTATAACAGTCCCATCATAAGAAAGGCGAGATAGATGGCAAGGTAAGTTTAGCCAAACTAACTCTACAAGCTGGATATCCGTTGCAGATCTTCATAAATTTATAAACCATCTCGTACTTAACATACAGGCGATGAGACGGAGGTAAGAGAAATCAAGTAAAAAATATTTAAAATAGTAACGGAGTAAATTTGCTGCCTTGTAGGACCCCAGCCGCACCAATTAGATCAATCTGTGTCCTTAGCAGCAACAGCTTGCCTGCGGCCACGAAGACTCGATGAAAACCAATCTAATTTCAGAGAACGTTTAGGCAGCCCACGTAGCGGGAGCTCTCAAAAGGAAAATAATCCCCCGCTTTTGAATGATCTTCATTGCTGCGCCGCTCCTATTGATCTTAGCGTGATGATATATAGCCTAAATAGCCTTCCTCGATTAATGGGCTATCTAACTCTAGTAGTTCCTGAGATTAGCGTTCAAGCAAACAAACTCTTCAGCTTTATAATATTAGTATAGATAATAGGTTATTTTTTATTTCTATGACAATTTCCTTTTTAAAACGGGTTGTCGAGCTGCAGAAAAGATCTACAGAGCATAAATATTTAATTTATTTTATGATCACATTAATGAATTGTGAGGAATCTTTAATAATATCTTAAAATATGCAAGTCATTGTTCATTAGTGTTAATCTAAAACTCATTGTACAGTTTACCATGTACCTACTTTGTAAACTAAAAATATACTGTAAAATAAAATACATGTCCAAGTTTTTTTATTATCTTTTAGGCAGCTAATCGTGTTAACAAAAAGCGATTGTAAGGCTGTCAATGAAACAGTTTTGAATTTGTAATATCAAATTTATTTTACTTGCTAAACGTTTCATAGCATTACCTACCAACTACATTCAAGTACAAAATAAATTCATTTGACAAATTAATTAAACTGTATACAACGCCGTATATAATATAAGAATAAATTAAATGCATTTTATATGATTATTGAAAATAATATCAATTCTTTGGGAGCTCAAACCAGAGGTTCTATAAAAACTCTATAGTGATAATAATTCTTATCTTTTTTTTTTCAAATTTTAAAATTATACTCCTGGTACTTAGTATTTTGGTGCTAATAAATGGCAAAAAAACGAATGCAAATACATGCGGTACTTATTTCTGTGTGATTTTCAAACCTCATAACCGACTATTACTAAATACGATTGCGATAATTAGTAATACATATTTGGATGACTAAACTTATAATGACCAATACATTTTATTGTTTATCAGAGTTAAGCTGTATAATACAATAAACTCTTAAAAAAATAACAATTTAATTTAAGTACGTAACAAATAAATTGTCAACAAACAAAAATAAATTTACGGCGGCTGCATATTAAAGTTATTTTTCTTACAAGATCATAACATTTTTAATATTAAATTTAATATTTCTTTCATTACTTTAGCAACAGGGACTAGATTTCTGTACTGGTAAGACTTAATTAACTGGATATTATATAACTAAAATCTAAAGTAAACAAAAAGAGCTTGAATATCAAGTTCTATTGTTTTCTTTTCAGTTTTCTTTTAATTAAAATAATGTAGTTTAAATATTTTCTGTTTATACTAAATATGAACTGATGATATAAACATGTATTAATTACATACCCAACTTTCAGCAAAAACATAGTTTCATATAATAATCCTTTTTTTTAATTCTTATAACCAAGGTAATATTACGGTGGAGCCCAAATAACGACATTTTGTGTTACAAATTAGTACATGATTAAATACCAATTTCTTGTACCTATAATACAATATCACATCATACAACACACATTTCTGTGTTACAGCAACAATAAAGGCTTCATATAACTACACATTCACAGCTCATCCACCGTCCCGTAATTGTCAAATTTTCTTCAGAGATATTGATTTCGAGTTAAAGTCCAATATTTGGTATAGAAATTCGACAGCTTTGAAAGGGTGGACGCACCGTTGGCTTAGTATTGGAATACTAAGACTACCATAACATTGATGAGAAACACCAATTATCTGCCATTTTCGTAACAAAATTATCTCACTTTATTTACTATTCGTTTTAGTTTACACATTATAAAATAAAGAATATACACATTAAAAAGAACTAAGGATATAAGAACGTAGAAAACGCAAAGAAAACAATAGTGTATTAAATAAAATAAAAAAACACTAATATTTCGATAAAGTCAACAGAAAAGTATTAATGTTTTATACGGTATGAGTATCAAAGTAGAAGATAAACGTAAGTACAAGAAAGGAAAAAATCTATAAAAACAAATACTTGTTTTGTGAATACTAACATGACATTCTTAAATACACTTACATATAAAAATATAATATGATAATACTCCTAAAATAACATAAGCATTATGTGAGTTGATATAAAATGAGAAGATTTTTAAAATACGAACGTGGCTGAATCTCCACTTTTACTAAGAGATCAGTTTACATCATTTCTTTCTCCAATTCCGAAATAGGCATTTACGTGTAAACGATGAGGTTGTTATAATTCATCAATTGACTGATAATATGGCTGTGATACCTATAAAACCTATTTGACTAGACCATTGGGTATATTTATATAGTTGTTAATATCGTTCACTTTTTTCTCTACATCTAGAGTTATATAAGTGGGATTCGTCACCGCGCTGTTTTGAATGTTCTTCATGTTGATCTGATTCGATTTGAAGACGTCATCGCTTTCCTCTGTTGTTCTTGGGCTCATATTGAGGTAAGGAGAATGACCCTCATGGTCGGAATCAGAACCACTTCTGGCGGGGAGGTTATTAAGAGTTAACATTGGCGTCAGTTCTGAGCCGCCACGACCTTCAGCCACCTTAGGGTCGAATTTTCTCGCGTCAAATTCGAACTTGGTGGACTGAGTCCGTGGGCTAAATATTGATGGGTTCATTGGCGTCATTTGTAGATAACCTTCTTCATCTGAAAATGTGAATAAATAAACAAATTATATATTAGGTCTATGTTTATAGTAAGTAATTTAATAAAAAAATTACACATCCATAGCACATTTCTTTATTTTTATTTTTTATTGAAGCATTATTATTTAAAAAAGTTAAATTAGAAATCTAGCAATTAGTTTTAATACAAATCAACAAACATAAAAGGATCTTTTGAACACATGTCGACGATTATTTTACATTGTTTGTGTTTAATTCAATACAAAGGCAAATATTGTTAATAAGTTTCATGGACCTTGCTTGTTATTTTCCCCATGCAATATTAACACAACGTAACGAAATATTGTGCATCACATTAAAATCAATGTGGTGAGATTATTTAGACAAGGGATTCTATAAAGTTATTGTTACCATATGAAGACCAGATCACTTCCTTTCAGAAGGTGGTCGTCTCCTTTTCAGCTAGTGGAAAACAACAAAATTGTACTAAGTAGTTCAATTTCTGAACAGGGTATTTGTTTAGATGAATTCGAATTTATGAAGTACCAAAGATTTATGATACTAAAACTGTAAATGTTTTAAACATATTTCAAAAGAAATAAAATCAATGAAATACCCTCCAAAAATTGTTTCAGTGTACCTTCTTTTTTTGCCTCAGCTGCGTGCAAAAACAACATACATATTTATAACTTTCTCGCTTTACTAAACTAAGTAAAGCTCACATAAAGTAAACATTTATAATTTTAAATCTGTAATGATGAATTTCCACCTAACTTTTACCATTTAACTAGCTCATTGGTTGAGATGACGTCATTAAAACAAAACGACTGAGCTCAAACTTCGCCGATGTTCCATAGACATGGACCCATCTCAAAAGCATAATAAGGCTTACCACAAGAGGTAAATAGAAATATCAATTGTGTTCATACAAACATCAATAGAAAATCTGTCATTGCCTCTTGGGGTGTAAATAGTGTTTTTTTTAAGACTAAGGCAGTTTTAATTATTTCCTATCACTTCTACACTCTACTATTCAAAATTATATTATATATTCTTATATATTGACTTTTCAGTAGCAATGAAAATAATTTTAAAGCTTACCTAGTGGAACTTGTGTTGGTGTTGGAGGAAAGAAACTCCTTACATCGTTGACGTAATGGTGAGGGCTTGGGGTTACCAGATTGTTGTAGTCCGGTGCGCTCACCATCGCCAAGTAGTCCTCTTGACCTGCATTCTTCACGTTCAGATCCATATATGCAGAATTTAAATCTACATAGTGCTGTAAAAATAAACAAACCAGTTAGGAACATGTCATAACACCAGTTATATAATTAAGCTTTTTTTATAAATAGGGGACAATACTATTAGAATCATATACTATTAGCAACAAATTATAAAAAAACGTAAAAATTCTACATTTACAAATAAGAAAAAAATTAAGTGCTTGTTTGCGATGTTAAAATAACTTAATGTTTAATAAAAAAGCGCCCGGTAATACTTTGCTATTTATAAAAACTTTTCACTTTACTTTTAATTTCAATGGCTCTTCTTAGACCTATTTATTATAATCGTCATTCCTTTAAATACTTATTATTTGAGCTGACCACAAGCATCTCCAACGCAACAAAAATCCAGTTACTTTGAACTTACGTTTCTAACGTTGTCTTCTAAGAAGGACCCTAATAACTCTTGCAGCTGCGTGAAAGAAGGCCTAGTATTCGGTTTCTGGGCCCAACAGCGCATCATGACATCATAAATTCGATCATCTGCGTATGTAGGCTTTTCTAAACGATGTCTGAAGGATAAAATAAATAAAACAAACTTAGCGACATTAAATCAGAGTATTAACTCAATAAAAACTCCTGTCCTTCATAAGACGAATTTTATTTTAAAAAACACGCAAAAAAGTCCCATCCCAGGCTAGAATCTTAGTCACTTTAAATTTTACAATTGATCTACCTTTTTATATATGTGACGGTACTTAAGTATTTATTAAAATTTCCTGGATACTCCCACTTCGTTCAATCTGTTTGCCCTTATTTCTAATCTCATTTCTAACCTTACCTAGTCTGACCTAGTCAAGTAATACATCACTTTCTTTTTAAACAAAAAGCTTTTATCGAGGTCGCATTGCTAAGCATCCTGCAAATGCATTAATTATATAAGAAATCAAACAGTCATGAACTGCGTAATAGTATTAGGGAATTTACGAAAAGTAACATAAAAGACCTAATACTATCAGCATAGAAGTCACTAGTGAGTTAAGAACTTTAAAAATTAGTGAATTAGTGAGTTACTACGAAAAATTATATTACAGGAATTTTGCAAAAAAATAGTTTCCTACAGAATAGCTGCGCCTCGCTATGGCAACTATATACCATCACACGTAAAATGATAATAGCAATGATGATTTTTTTATAATTATAGCAGTTCCAAACTAAATAATTGTCTATAGTTTACCACATGAAAGTATTTGCGCCTTCCGGAGATTGAACAAGTAACCGAGGATGTAATAATCTTAGTATGTCACCATTAGTTAGACAAACCTAGCTGTCAGTTCATAGTCTTAATCTTTTTTACAAATATATATCACTTATATATAAAAACTACTTCTATAAAATGCATCAAAGCTGGTTTACCCTTCAGAGAGCCACTGCAGTAAATTCTGTGGGCTCATATTGGGGTACGGAGTCTTTGCCAGAGAGAACATCTCCCACAGTACTATCCCGAATGACCATATATCTGACTGCGTAGAGAAAATGCGGTCCGTCATACACTCGATGGCCAGCCACTTCACGGGCAGTGGACTCTGAAAAGTTAATTACAACCAACAATTGAGTAAAAATGTGGCACAAATTCTGTATTATTCAGCATAAGAAATATTCAAGTAAAACTTTTACAAAATTTAGCAGCAACTGCTTAACAGCTATTAATTAGAGACTTTCTCTGGCCTCCAAATACTAAATGTGCGGTGAAAACTATGGTAAATGAAAACCAGCATGAGCGTCATTTGTTAAATTTTACATAAATGCTGACTTTATTTGCCCCAGTTATGCGAAATAAATCTACTATGGCAATCCACATTGTTATACTCTTCTTATAATCCTAACTTAGTTTAGATTCCGTACATTAATATAAAACCAATGGTATTCCTTTTTTCTTTATTATTTATTTACTAGCATACCCACGCAGCATTTTAAGTTGACCTTTTGACACCCTCAATATCTGTTTGGTTGCCTCAAAACATTCTGTGTGGACTTCATTCCATATTTCGTTTGTAGATGACTCAAAATCAGCTTTCATAGACTTAGAGGTTTCAATTTGCAAGTGCCGGATTTTTTGTCGGATATTGACGATCGATGGAATTTTATTTTTTTTACAAAAAAATTGTATGAAGCTAATATGAAACATCCGATTATTTCTAAAACGGCAAGGAAAACAGTAATATCCTGACAAGTGGTTATAGTAGTAAATTTTTATGTGTTTTTGGCGTACTCCATATAAAGGTTACAATTGCCGATTTTTTTTAAATTATCGAAATATACTTTTTTTATATATGAAACGGGGTCTAAGTTAAGTAGCAGAGACTTTAAAAACACGTTACATAAAATATCATCACGCAGATATCCCCGAAAAAGTAGGCAGAGGTTTATAGTACATCCTTATTTCGACAACTTTGTTTTAGCTAGTTATTTATCAACACAAAACAAGTCATATCATGGCCATATAACCATACTTTGCATACAATTAAAATACAAATAACAAATGTAAGTAGTTACAATAATACTCTGCATTAGAAGATTATTATGATCTTAATGTGAGTATCATTAGATACTAAATAGGTGATTAAATAATTTGTAATTTCGCGTAAGAATGCCAACTATGGACTTCATTCACCTTTTCCTGATATGTAAGCTAATTAGTTGATTAGTTATGATATGAGTTCTAAAAAATGTTTTCGGCAATTATGAATTTTCATTAGCACATTTTTTAAACTTTCTAATGATGGTTGTAACTAATTATGGACGTACTGTACGACGTATTTTATAATTTAGTTTGTTCACCAGTGTGTAACTGTCAACACTAAAGTTTTTTCTTTGCGACTCTAAAATCTTAAATGTTTAATAACCAATTTAGACATGTTTATTATTTAAAAAGTGAGAGTACATACTTCATTTAATCATGAAATATTTTTGTAATCATGCAATTGTATCCCGCCTAAACTTTCTCTTCTATCGAAGATCGAGTAACTCTCAAAGTATTCTGTCGGAGATTCACGCGAGCTGTGCTTTACAAAGATGGCAGAAACCAACCGATTCGTCGATAATTTCAGAAGACTACAGAAATTGGCTGTAAGCAAATATTGATTGCCCAAGTTGTGTGGAAACTTTAGTTAATCAAGAACCAAATGCTAAAGAGATACCAAGAGCACACGCAGTCTCACCAGAACCATCAACATCATCATCCGTTGGAGCAATGACAAAAAGGTTCCAAAATATTTCAAAGATCTCGGAAGCAAACAGAAAAAGAGAAGATCTGATGATCATAAAGAGGAAGATTCCATTTAATTGGCATCTGCCACTGCAGTACGTTTAAAAGAAGAAGGGAAATATATGCTGAAAAATCCTTAAGCCGCCTTAACTAAAACTGTCAAAGTGGCGACAAGCAGCCATTCGGGAAGGTTCTAAGGATATTTATGCATCCTATTATAAAGTTCAACAAACCAAGCGTGATTGCTATCCTCCGAAGAAATCAGTATCAGTGACAGATTCAACGGCTAAGATTAGACTTCAAGCTTTATTCGATATCACGGTGATGAGGATCCTTCAAAATATTTCTGTCAATGTGCAAAATAAACAGCTAACGCAGATATCAAAGTGGGGATTTGATGGTGCTTCCAACCATAAACGATACAAGCAGAAAATGCAGGATGAGCAAGATGATTCAAGTATTTTCATGACCTCCTTGGTGCCACTTACACTAACTGATTGAGATAATATTCTATGGACGAACCTAAAACCATGCTGAGCTTTGTATTGTCATCCAGTTCAGTTTACTTTTGTGAAGGATAGTAAAGCAGTCTAAGCAGAGTATGCCAAAATATCATAAATAATTAGTGCTATAACCACTTGTAAAGATATTACGGTTTTCTTTTTTCGTCGGTAGGATTTTCATACTAGCTTCATACAAATTTTTCGTTAAAAAAATATAATTCCTTCGTTTTTATGCGGAATTGACTCAGATGTCATTTTTGTATATTGTAACATCGTATAGATTCAATATCCGCCAAAAATCCGGCACTTGCAAATTGAAACCCCTATATCTATGAAAACTGTTTTCAGCCCACTGTACGTCGCTTTCATGTAACATTACTTTCAATTTTGACCAGAAGATTTGTTGTTTGGTTAAAAGATTTTACAACCGGTTACTACTTGTGCAGGTTACTTAATTAAACATTTCCAAGATTCCAAGGGACCAATATTTCATATTACTTGGACTATTTCTGTTTGAGATTAAAACTTTTTTTCATGTGTGTTGAGTTCCCACAGCAAAAAACCATATCTTAGTACAGAGCCTATACAATCTATAAACCTTTTTGACCTTTTGAATGCGTAAAAAAATTGTTGATTCCGGAACATACTGGTTTTATGTGTGTGCAAATGTAGTGCACACACCGCCTCTATATGGTTACTATTAGAGATGAAATTAACATTTTCTCGTTTATTATTATTAAAAAATTGTGCTAGTTGTGTTTCAATGGAATTTTTTTAAACCATATTTTTCAAGCTACTTTACTATAGATACCACATTTAATTTAATACTGCTTCATATGTTTACAATTTATTTGGTACCACAATAGATATGTCGTAAGCAAAAGACCACAAAATAGTGTTTAGTCACTTTTGGTACGTCGTTAATATACAGAAGGAGAAAAAGTGAACCAAGCACACTTCCAGGACATATATTTTCGAGAAGCGAATCTTAAAGTTTTGAATAAAAATTCTTTGTCCATCATCATTATTTCGACATATTGCTTAAGATTTAAATTTATAACAATCATATTTATTAGAATTTTATATTTAACTGGGACAAATGCCTTTTGTCTATCTAAGAAAACACCTGAAACCTGATTCTGAATCTATGTTGTCGACAATATTTATAATTAATGAAAGGGTGGTTCTATTTTGCTGCCAACCATTTTGTTCCTTATAACGTTTATTTTATTTAAGAAGTTTCTTAAACGCCAGTACATAAGCTTGTCAAATATTATTTATAGACAAAATTGTAATAAAAGTTATGGGTATTCAGATCTTATTTACTGTCTTTTTTATGGAATTACTCTTTAGACAAAATGAGTTTTTCTCTAAAAACCTTTATTAACAGAGATATTAACGAGGTAGGATAAAACTTCAAAAGGTCATTTACTCACTATTTATTGAAATATGTTGTTTTGGAATAAAACCATAATTATCACTTTATTTATGCAGTGTTTTAATCCATTTTATAATTCGCCCGAATAAACATAGTGGAACTCTCAGAATCTATGAAAGTTTAATATGGTTTCTGCATTGTTTCTTTTTCCGTAAGGAAATCAAAGAATTCGCTAAATTTAAAACCAGGAATAATATCAGTAAAAGAAATGAATACAAATATATATAACATTATATCACTTTTTTCTAATAAGTTAATTTAAATAATAAAAAAATATATGAAATTGATAAAACAATCCGACAAGACAGTGCGAAGGCGATGTTTTGCTTGTATGGTTTACAGCGATAGAGGAGATTGGAGAAAGGAGATTTTATTGATTACAATTAAAGATTATCTACGTATTTTAATTCCTATAACGATAACGATAGACATAAAAATAAATTTTAAATATAACTTTATCAGTTTGTGTAATAATCGTAACATATTTCATCGTGGGTTTTTATATAACTTTTTGAGTTGTCCTTCATCATTCTATAAAAAGTACTTAAATATTTCTTACTGTTTTAGCAGCGTTTGGAAATAAAGCATCTCTCTACCGTTTTTTGACCAACTTTAGTTATAAAATAGGGAAAGAGATAGTTATGGGTTTAGTAAGATCAAAATTATATTTTTATGGTATTTTTATATACATTGGATTTTTTTTATTACAATAATATGGCATGGCATGGCATGGCATACCGTACATAAGATATATTTTTTATTGTTCAATTAAAAGGCTTTCACTCTTAAGTTAATATTGTACCAAATTTTTATCTCATATAATGTAACTACTGAATATGCGCAAATTTCAACTTCTGCACAGATATATTTCTACAGATTTGTTTTGCGTATGCGCATACTTAGTGCTTTTACTGTAAATATCACAGCAAACACAACTTCACCATCCGACCAACACTATTATATTTTTCATATCAGGTTTTTACACCTCGGAATCGAATTCGATGATTACAGAATTAGTTACTTTACATCTTCTTACATTTTCTTTTTTCTGGTATTCGTCATTTTTGTATATACTTCGAGCAAGACCGAAGTCACAAATTTTCACGATGTTATCTTCAGCCAGAAGCACATTGCGAGCTGCTAAGTCTCCGTGCAGCACCTGAAGTAAATAAGCGAAAAATTAATTGGCATCAAGCTGTCAAGTTCATTTCAATAAATAATAATATAAATAATAAATATTTCCTACATTCACACCAATTAACCAAGCCCAATGTTAGCACTTTAAGGCTTGTGTTATGGATACTAGGGTAACGGATAGACATACATATATCATACATAAATAAGTAATATTCATAGAAATATATATAAACATCCATGACTCGGGTACAAATTCTCGTATTCATCATACAAACATTGCCCCTTACGGGATTCGAAACCAGTACCGTCGGTGCGAAAGGCAGGTTCGCCACCGTTGCACCAAACGGTCGTCAAATAAAAAATGTACAAAAGATAAATGATCTTGGTAAATTATAAGGTATCTCCGATATAATATTTATGGCATAATTTTAATTAATAGTTCAAAACAGACAACTAGTTGAAAACATTAAAAAAATAATAATGTTAAAGTAATTCTAGGATTAAAAAGTCTATAAAAAGACAATAAAACATTGTTTGACATCTAAACATTTGTTTTAAATGGACTATAGGAAGATCCAAACACACTTCGCTATAGCTAATTCTACGTTCTCGTTCCTGTAGGCATGTTGAGAAATAGGAATGTAGGATTCTTGGAAACCATGCCAATACACACGCGATACTTACTGCATCATTATGCAACATCCAAGTTATTTTAAAAAATACATGAAAGTTACGCGAGGCTTATTCATTGATTGATCGTAAAAGTCGAAAAATTCATTGGTGAAGTTTCAACTTCGTGTCCCTCCACTTCCACCATCAATAAAAAATGTAAAATATCATAGAAGTAAAGAAAGTTAAGATAAAATATTTTTGTAATAATATATAAGGTAATAAAGTTTAAAAAAATATTGCTTCATATTTATGAAATGAATTTATTATAAATGATACTTAGATATTTTTACCTTTCTATTAGCGAGATACTCCATTCCTCTCGCAATTTGGAAAGCCCAGGCTAGCAGGTCCCGCGAAGTCAAGGGCCGTGGGTTTCTACCATCGAAACTATAGTCACTCTCATAGTTCGACCTCCATTCTGGTTGCACGTAACCAGTTTCTGATACTGCAATAATAACAAAAAACCTTTTAAACAAACGCAAAAGTCACACAACGCGAATAATAGAGCTATACTCGGTGTTCCTCGGCGTGATCAAATAATAATAAGGACATCCGAAATAAAAGCGGCTACTTGTGGCGCTTTAAAGAGGAGGCCTATGTCTAGCAGAGGACTCTTAACGGATAATGATGACAATAATAGGTACTAAAGATACGAGGTGATCACTAAATATCGCGTATATGATCCGAAAAGTGTCTGTCGTGATAACATAGAAATTTTTCTAAATTCTGAACCTCTGGATAAAATACTAACCTATTCTTGCAAATAGTGCTAGATGGAATTAGTAAACGTGCCTATTTATTCTTAAACTTAAAGCTCCAAAAACATGCATCAAAATAATACGTACAATAGAATACGGCTATTTTGTATATTTTTTCCTAGTATGAAACTAACACAGATTTACGGGTTAAGCAGGCACAGGCAGTTTGTTTAGAAATAGTGACATGTCTGCTAAGAAGAATCTGACAGGATACTACTTGTAAGATTTCTGTAACTCTCGTAAAGTCGTTTGTTGTGTAATAAATACATTATAAAGTTAAAATAGCAATGGTAGGTAACTAAAAATACATAATGTATTTGAACAATTCAAGTTCATAATGAGGAACGAAAGTAGGTGTCCGTACCTTTGTCACATTCGCAATCTTGTTATAAAAGAGTTGTAAATCAATCTATAGGTTAATATGCTGTTGACTGTACATATAGAAACTTGTTATGCAAAAAAATCGTGACAGATGTGCAACTGGGTACTTTTTAACAACTCACTGTAACTATTTAGTCCCAAACTACACAAAGCTTGTAATATAGATACTATATAATGGATAGAAAATGCAAATTGCTATTTTGATAACCAGGAATCGCAAAAATACAAATTGTAAGTAGTTTAGGTATAAATGAATGGCCCAACTTAACTGAGTGATTAGAAAGGATGCAGAGAATGAATACGTGCCTACGTTAATAAATTGAAAGCTATTAAAGTTAACAACGATAAAAAAATACGGTCGTGTTTTCGAAGAGGAAAAAAGAAGCGAATGCGATTTTTCAGAGAACGACCCTATTTATTTAGAAATGCTGACTGATATCGACTAAACACACATGAGTATAATCAAAGATTGAAATAATCATCACCTGGAAGAGTACTGAATAATGTACTGCAATTAGAGATGCTGAAATTAGCCCAGACAGATAGTCGTTGAAGATTAAAAGTAGCTATAGCGCATTTATTCTGTAGATCATCCGAGTTAAGACGGTGAGGGCAAGTTAGGAATATTGATGAAAATTAGGAAGACACAATAGTGCATTGCGGAACGGCAGCCACTAGCGTGCTGTTGTCTGGCTTAGAATATTCAATTAAGCTCAGTAAAAGAAACTTGTAATTGCTCGAGAATTGGCATAAGGATATCGTGATCCACGGTATTAAAGGCATTGGAGAAATAGACAAAAGCTGGCATAGTTAGTAGAAAACCCTCCATACCGCCTCAATTTTCTCGATAATTTTAAGGAGTGATCTCAGACCTCAGTCAGTCAGTAATAGCCGACCTGAAACCAGACTGATACTGACTGAGGCAAGAATGCTTACGTTGCACCATCGATTCCAGGAATTAACCCACTTAAACCTACCGACCCATGTATGGGTATTAAGAATTTAAAAAATCTACCGTCTTTTTTTGATACGTTAAAAACAAAATACACATACTGTTGGAAAATTTAAGAGGTACTTGTTATTTATAGTGACAAGTAACATAGTAAATCAAAATATTACCAGTTGTTATTTGCGGCCGAAAAATTGTGAATCGAAAATTGTAAAACATATCCTCAAAAAAGTAAGTTTATATAAATTTACCGTTATTATTCTAATAAAACAGTAGTGAAACTAAAAAGTATATTACTTTAGTAATATTAATATTGTAAAGAAAATTAAAATCATCTTTATTTTTACCCTTTTATTGAGCTGTGCATTCCATGGACCCATACATGGGTCCGTCGGCACAAATATAGTACTTTTAACTATTTAAATGAATATAGTTGTTGTTTGTTATTTCAGAATATTTTCAAAATATTGAGTGAATTAGATGTAAATAATTATCTTGCTCCATAATGCATTATATTTGAACCACTTTGTAACGCAAATACTCCTGTCACAGATAGAGATTCTGAGGAAGAGAATGCTATTACTATAGATAATCTACCTAGTACTATTCTACGTGCATCGCAGAGGCTTTGTGTGCTATTTGGTCTATATCTGATAAGGAAAGTGAAGATGATAACATTCTTTTGACCAGTTAACAAAAGAAATCTTTTTCATTAGCCAATGGCATATACATCTTTAAGAGTTAGTTCTTCGCCTTTATTCTACGTATATCCGTAGAAAATAAGGCCTACCATTGGAGGAGTAGACACAAATAAAACTAGACCAAAAAACTAAATATGTTATAAATTACTTTAACCAATTATTCAATGGCATGGTAATAAACTTTATAGGGGTGTATACGAATCTATATGTTTAAAAAAATGTAATGTAACCATAATTAAACTGAAAAATGTTTCGTTGAAATATTTCTTTATAGTGGATATGTTTCTATACAAACTCGTTGTATGTTTTGGGAAAACATATCTGACTGTGGCGGGACTGATTCAAAATGATAAATTTACTAAAATGAGGCCTCTATTTGGTTAACTCAAAGGTATTTTTCAAGAACAAACAACGCACTTTCCACCATAAAAAACGAAGCATTTTTCTCTTATTGTCAAAATATATAATGTAAACATAGGAGGCGTCGATCTTTCCGATCTGAATATAGGTCTATATCGAACTTCTATCACAGGCAAAAAATGTGAGTTTCCTCTATTATGTAATAGCATTGAAATAGCATTACATATTGAGTGGCAATATTCCGTAGTGACGGTGGAGATTTTGATCATCTCGGTTTTGGCAGGTCAGTCACAAGAGCCTTTTTAGAATGGTTTCTCACAAAAGGCGGGTCTTATCCTAGACCAAAAAGCAACTTTGGAGATTCATACAGTCTTGACCACATTGGTGATCTTATGTTAGTAATGATCTAAAATATAAAATATATAAAAAAAACTAGCCACATTTGAGTAGAATATGACATACATTTACAGCCCAAAAATGTGTTTTAAAATATTACACAGTAATATTTATGTATGTTATCAATACCCGTTATTATAAATAAACTAATAGAAAGTTAGAAAACACAATTGTTTCAATTTTAAGCGTTTTATGTATATTTCTATTTATTACTTAAGCGTTTACTTAAACGCAGTGCTTATGCCGACCGACCCATACTTATATGGGTCATCAATTTTCCAGCTTTTCTACTAGTGAATTTTTTTTTTTATATTTTTCCAAAGATACTGGGATTATAACAAACCATATATCCTAAAATCTTCTCTTTCTGAGATAAAAATAGTTTCAGGCATATCTGGGTTAAGATATGAGAGGAGAAACTGAAATGAGTCTGAAGTGGCTGAGTTCGCTAGGGTTAAATAACTTTGGCCAAAGGCAATACACGCAATAGACGACCCGCTATACAGAAGGAAAATTACCAGGGAGCATGGACTATTTATGATGAAAGTGATTATGGAGACAACACTATCGAAAATGAGACGGAATGTAAGTCGACTCACATAAACGCAACTTTTGCGCCTTTGCCTTTAATTTGAGCCGAGTAATTGCAAGTGAAATTAGAAATTGGGAGGCCGTTCCGAGAAGAACTGGAGAAAGAAACTAGGACAGGGGGACCGACCTCCATCTTAATGTTATTATTTATAAAAAGAGCTAACTACATTACCAGGTTATTAGATCCCAAGCATGTGGAACGCTCCAACCTTCGTCTCTGTTGAAATTAGGATGTTTCCTTATTTCAATAGCTTCCCGTAGCATCTTAGGAACAAATCTTTGTTTTCTAGCAAGAATTTGAGGTTAATCAAATCGAATGTAGTAGTTTGGCACACACACAGCAGACCTATTATCGCGCCTATGTTTTCGCGCGCGTCCCTATACTTCTTTTAATAAAATTGTCGAGACAGTGAGTCGAAAAGTCAGAATTATATAAATAAAATATATAATATAAATTATGCGCAAAATCCGTAAAAAGCGTTTTATTCAAATGTGTAATGTGCGGCGAAGTGTAAGAACTGAGTATTAAATACAATAGCAGCTTAACCCTATATATTTTTTACCCAATAACAATAATCATCGAGCATGATGACACTGAGTTATATATTTACATTTATTGACACACGCATTGAAAATAAAAATAGGAGGAGAAAAAAAGACAGCCAAAGGGGAAGTTAACAATATCAAAAATGAAAAAATAATAAAACTCCAAAACTACTGTTTGGGGCAAATAAATTCCATGCCTCAGCATTTCGCCTCTGTATCATTCACAGCTGGCTACTTTTCACAATTGTCCGAAACTTTTCGTGTCTGATACCTTCAGAATTCGAAGTGTCAAATATTTTCCCGAACGGATTGTAAAATTTTATTCAGAAATCCTATCGAAAACAAGTTTTGAATCCGTATGCACAGACTACTTATAGTGTTAGCTTGCAGTAGTAAAGCGCGTTACAACGAACATTATAAAATGGTAGGATATGGACTGGTATAGTAGAAAATATCAAAGTACTAAATATGAACATTTTTCATGATTACGAGCATGTTTGTCGCAAAATATCTTAAATGAAATAAAAAACTTATCATGTAATTTACTTAAATAAAATACTGTTTTGTTTAATGTCTTGATATAATTGTGCATTCCTTTGAATTAGCTTTGTAAATAAAAGGTAACAGACGTTACTGAAAAATAAAGCAGTTTATGTCGAATTTGTGAATAGCTCACGGAGGTGACATTCGAAAAGTTTCCGCACGGATACGGAAAGAGCAGTTTCCGACGGTTGTGAATAAGGCTGCTGCAAACTAGACACAGGCGCTGTTATTCTGACAAAGTCAGAAACCGTATTTTTGTTAATAACGTATATGAAATATATACATTACACATACAGACACACAGATATAATACACAAACATACATACCTACCTACCCATCAATAACATATACCTATATAAAACTGGGAAATTAAGAAACAAAGCCTAAGAGACTTTGAATACAGTTGAAACCAAGTAAAAGTATATCGTTAATATAGTTGAAGGCCGTGAGATATAAAATATGCCTGTACAAAACAACCACGCCTCTGAGCCCTCAAGTGGGATGCGAACCCACGACCTATAGAAATATGGCATTGTGAATGCTAAAACTAAGATAAAATACATAATTGAAGGCCGCCACTCAATCTACTAAAAATTGTATAAAGCGGCCGAAGTCTAACATAACTTTCATGGATAAAATGGCAAATTTCATCTTTCTTACCTAGTTTCCAAGCTTGGGTATTTTAAGAAAAGTATAGATACATATGATAAAAAAAATTGTCATCAGTGAATTAAGTTACAGAAGTATATTTTTTATACATTAGATTTATCATAATATGTGGGATGGTGAGATTTACAGCCGTGCAAGAAGATAAGATAAAAGATAATGAGAACATAGAATAACCGTCAGATTGTGCCATAGTTTACCTTTTACAAATTCCTCCTGCTTATTTTGTTTATCTAGAAAAAAGAAGAGATATCTTAAAAAAAGATTGTGTTTTAAAAAAAACATTAATCAATCGATAAAATAATAATAACAACCCTCTATATTCTCACATTGTAACACGTACAACTCTGAAATCCATTACTTTTCTTCTTAGTTCCTCCTGTTTGTTAGGTCTTAATCAATACAACCCATCGGATATAAGGCGGTTAAAACAATACATATAAACCAGACGCCTTACGCGCACCAACACATATCAATATAAAACACTGTCAAACATTTTTTGCACCTTGAGAAATCCTGAAATCACCCTGTTGCCTCTTTTATTATTAATAAGATGTTTATTAACAATAACGATGCAACAGAAGGGTTAAGATTTCGTCATCGTCCTAATCCAAGAATATAAACTTTATAAACAATTGCCCAAATATTTACCTTTTCTACACGATCTGTTAGTGTTAGCAGTGTTCAGGAACGTGTGATCCGTCGCCTGGGTGTGAGTGGTACCGAAGTAATCAGAATTGATACTGAAACACATAAATCTCAATTAGAAATACACTTTTCTGGAGTAACTGACGAGTGACTAGTTCATTTAACCCGACTGACATTGTCATGTCCCAATTAAATTATGGTCTTGTTTTCATACAACTGAAATCAAGAAGCGTTATCAGTTTAATAACTCAAATTTGTTCACACATAGCCGAAACATTCAAGCTGGGCACGACGCCGATATGCCCGAAACATTCAATGTGAGCAGGAAAGTTCCAATACACTCTTGTAAACGATTCTTTAATTGCTTTGAATTTTGTGACAGAGGAACTGACTAATAGTGAATTAGGTATACGCACCCACTGCTGCCGCTGCTACATGAGTAGCCTCTATTGACCTTCCCGAGATTCTTCTCTTTATTATCCGTGAGCTGATCGATAAAAACTTCGCGGTGTTTCTGCATGTAATTGTGAATATTGCCGAACTTACAGTACTCGACTATCACAATTAATTCACCTATAAAAATAAAATTATTTGAAAACATTTACTATTATAACTGCTCTTATGACTTCCTTCAGATACATCGTATGTTTATAGTCATTTACCTACATCCAAACCAGACGTGGTTAGGGTAGAGATTTCTCTAACTTCCTTTAGAAAACTTACAGTTTTAAACTACAATAACATTTTATTTAAAAATAAAAAATAGATTAAAAAAACTATACCCTGAAAATTATGCTAGTTATAATATTGCGACTACCAATAATTTAGAGAAAGTCAGTATCTGAATACTTTTTCTATGTTTGTTTGCAAAAATTATTAACATGTATATTAATAAGTGCGATCAATAAATGAAGCGATTTGTTCACAACATTGCTGAGGTAGATCAAGTATTATAATGGAATTTATTAATATATTTATTGCTAATTCAGATACCTTCAAAGCCCATCTATAATCTCTTGTAATGTCTGACAAAGAATAACTTGGATAAAATTATAATAATGTAGCCTCTGATTAAAAAAGCTATCTTAACAATGAACCGTCCATTTCTCTCATTTAAATGTTCTCATAATTTTTTGGGCATTATCATTTTTCCTTACTTATAAATGCGATTTATCAATAATAATGAACCATTTACTCCGAAGCTAATCAATCACGTACATAAATGACTGACTCACGACATAAATATCAGTTATTATGCAAAAATATCACTAGATATGTACCAAGGTATGATGAAGCATGATGAATCATGGTCTCAAGTAACAATTTGTCAAGAATCCCTAAGCTACCACAAGATCCTTCCAAGGCTTGTCATAATACATAATTCATTATATCAGACGTGGTACCTATCATTATGTAATCCTACATTATTAATCGTACTCTATATACCAGGCAATTATATTTTTTTATTTTAAAAGAGAACTGAAACTGAATCGTAGTCATTTGGGCAATAATTGAACCTGGTGGATGCCATCTGCAATCCGAAAAATCGGTACGGTATTCCGATCCGAATTAGCTGGTTCCGTTCCGATTCAAAATGACGCCGGATTTCAATTCCTACGTCTGCCTCGTTAATAAATGGATATTTCTTTAGCTCATTATTTAGCCACCCACCATTGCGCTTGACAAATTAGCTTCACATATTTAGGGATTACAGAATCGATATATTTTAAACAGGGAGTTCAATATTTATTTTAAGAATAATTAAATTTTTGTTATAAGAAGCGTCGTTTAGCAATATTCGTTTCATCAAGTCGCTACCATTTGATCCGTATGGAAACAAAAGATGACAGAAGTACTAAAGCAACAAATGCAACTTATTTACGATAAGCATGTACGGGCTTCACGATGTGGTGAAGTGTCTTGTCTAGTAAAAGTGACAAATAAGTTACTCTTATTGACATGCCGAAATTCCCATTAGGTACATCGAGATATGGAGTATAAACCCACGGCGAAGTATCACGAAAGGCTGAAGCAGATAATGATCTACTTGATACTAGGATCAGATTTCGAAGTAAATATAGGTTTTATTCTTAAATCAATCTCAATTCTTGTCATAAAAATAAACAATAATGTAAAGTCGAATTCATTAGCCATGGAATTAAATTACAAAGTGCAAACTTATCACAACCATGAACATTGATCTATTGTATGGTATTGACAAGCTAAATCTAATTGTTTCTCCAAAATATTTGGAGAAACAATTAGAATTAATTAAAGTTTGAAGTTAGCATTAGCGTTTAAACTTTATCTAGCCCTAAGGGGTTAGGCGTCCTTTAGAAGTTCGTAAATAAGTAGTAGAATAAAAGAATTTTGTTACTTTTACTAAAGATTTCATTTAGGTTAGTTTTTTCTGGTTAGGGATGAATATGTTACTTACGTTTTCCCACATTCTTTGTACAGGCACCCAACAAGTTAACAATGTTGACATGTTTTCCCAGATGTACCATGATTTTGAGCTCAGAGGCAAGTGCCTTAATAAACATATTATCCGCTGTTTTTTTGACCATTTTCACTGCGACTGGTGTAGTTTCTTCTGCATTAATGATACCACGAGCTTCCGCTTTATACACAACTCCAAAAGCTCCAGCTCCTAATTGTTTGCCTGTGTTAAACCAGAATATGTTTAAAAAAGACACAATTTCCAATTCGCCAGATAATCTTAAATGTTTATTTTTACTGAAAATTTTATGTGACAAATTAATTAATTATCCACGCTGCTTTTCAAATTAAACATATTGCCAAATTTTATCTGCAATGATTAGTTAACTGTAAATTATGACAATAAATAATCTTTAGACAATAGTATTTGATTTGACGCAAGATAAATTTAAAATCATAAAGACAATTGTAGGAAATCTGCAATCCAAGGCAATTTACATTTGACTCTTATATTTAATTACATATATTAATTAATAAAAAAGACAGATTTATATAATAGAATCATTTCTCGCTTAACCCATTTATTAATTACAATTCCAAACAAATTCATAACCTAATTCATACCAAGAATGAGTTTTTCGGGTGGAAATTCAAATTTCTCATCGTAGGGTAACAGCTCTGCTTGTTCATCGATTCCTAAATCTGGATTAAGTGATTTGGTGACTCCTTCTTTGAAGTACAGGAGACCAGCAGCAGCCAATTCCTTTCTAAATTTCTTCTCCTTTCTTATCTTCCACGTCAAGTATATGACAGCAAGTATTAGTATAATTATAACAAAAATCACCACACCTAAGATCGTGGTCATGTACGGCTTCGTGTCTGAAATTATGAAAAAAATAATTCACAGATAACTTTGCCTGGTTAACGTTCAGATGCAGGAACTCCGTAAATTATAACTATTATTATCACACGGAAATTCATTAATAATATTTTCATACAATAACTTTAAAACTTTATCATATTAATAAATAAGTAATGTTGGGTACATTACCTACCTAATTATCATTACCTATTCGTAAAACAAATTATAGAACTGATGCCAGGTTTCCGTATCGCAACCTTATATATGTACGTACCTTGGTACGTTTTACACTTTTTCAAATGAGTATCTGTTAGTCGCAGTTGATCTTTATAGTGCAATATGACTGTGTGATGTGTGATGATACATTTAAAATTAAACCTCAACCTATATAATCAGTTCTTATCTATAAGCTACATATTTGCGCGCTATTCTAAGTCAGAATGCACTCTGTGTACCATAGAGCCTCTCTAATGGCTCAAACCTTTGTTTTTACAACAATCGTGGAGTAGATAAATTCCCTGGTACAGCAATACTCGCTAATGAGCGCTTTGTATAAACTGTCATTTTTTACCATCTGTATGACACAGGAACGTTTAAGCATATCCAAATAAGTTTTTTTATCAGCAGATTTTTACAATGTTCTTTACTGAATGGCATGACAGAAAAATTTAATAATATTACTGTGATAGGACAATAACACTGTATTATTTTATATAATTAGGTATATTTTTTCTAATTCCAACTCCAAAGTTCATTTTACTGGAGGGAGACTCTGTACCAGGGTCGTCTCCTTAGGTACCTCCGTTTTACCTATTTCTGCCGCAAAGCAGCAGTGCTTGCATTGCTGTGTTCCGGTTTGAAGGGTAAGATATGGCAGTGAAATTACTGGGTACAGTGACTTTACATCTTGTGTCACAAGTTGGCAACGTACACTGTGGTTCTTGTGGGGGTTGCAGTTTTGCTGCGAATCTCACAAGAGCCACATGTATTATAGGTGACTGTTGCCACTTACAGTGGACAGTTTGCTTGTTTGCCAACTTGCAGCAATAAAAAGAAAAAGATAAAACTGCATGGGTGGGTGTTCCTACCCGCAAAAAGTGGTAATAATTTTTGGAAATTACATTATTAATTTATATTTTCAATAGGATTCGAATAGCTCTAGAATATTTTATTTTGTCATTTAAGCGATACTGTTTTATATCTGTCGGGCGGGATTTGAACCTGCAACCTCTAGACTACTAAACAGATCTGCCAAACGTATAGGATGAGAGATTTTTTCAACCAAAGAATAGAAATAATATCAAGTTTTTTTTTATTTTATTCTAACTATTCGCAATAATCTACGATCAAAATATATGTATACATACATGAATTTATGAAGTGATTCGTTAATTCGGTGACTATGATGATCTTACTCTTGATTTAACATTTAATGGTATAACATAAATGCTTACACTAAAAAAGATGATTAATAAATCCATTATAATCTAATAAAACCGAGATTAGATTTTTTTACAATCAAATAGTTAATAGCTATATTTCATGTCGTCATCTAAAACTTTCTATTTTTGAAATAACTTTCTTTAAATGTAGGGTCAACACTACAACAAACTATGCACTCTAAAACTTAAATTATATCTATTACAATGACGTTATGTAGAGTCAAACGTCAAAGTGTAGCTTTATATGCTGTCGACTATATTGGAATATATTTGGTACCAACACATTTTAAATATTCTAACATAATAAAAGTTGGAACTTACTTCTCATTTTTAGGTTCACAAATTTACTTTGTTGGTTGTTTTCATCGTAAATTAGTACACATTCGTATTTTCCTTTGTTTTCGTCTTTCATTCTCGCTATATAAACTGTGGAGTTTACCACAGAGTGGTTCCTTTCAGTATACATTATTAAACCATCGGTATTATTTTGCAGAGGTTCTCCATCCTAAAAGTGGCATGATAACAATTTATTTGGGTAAATATTAAGTTTTAAATTTCATTATTAAACTTCAGTAGCATATGCTCAAACTTCTGAATAACATATGTCACAAAATTAAATCACTTCTTAGTTATCAACATCATCATTACTTAGAGCAATTTTACCTTATGCCATACTATGACAGGCACTGGAACAGCTTCTCCCACACAACTGAATTCCACTTCTTGAAACATCGTCACTTCTTCATCTCTGTCAATTGTAGGCTCCAAGAAAGCTGGATCCCTCTTTGCTAAAACGTTTAAATTCTAAAATTTACTCACCATTACCGAGCCCAGAAAATATTATAATTTGACATATTTAAATAGTACCTTCAATAACTACATCCGTAGTCACTGTTTCTTCCGATCCATTGAAATATTGCCCAATACATGTATATGTGCCAGCTTGCATCAAAGAAACTTCATCTATTTTCAGTTTAGCAACATGCGAAAATGAACTTTGTGTATATTTCACTGCAAAATATTAGGTAAGAAATTATTTCAATACGTCAGCGTTTAATTTTCTTAAAACTTTGAATGCATAAAGCAGAACGTACCATATTCTTCCAAAGCTTCATCATGGGGCCCACGCCATGTCAAATTCGCGAATTTGTAGATGGATGCCATACATCTAATTGATAATTCTTGATCTTCGGCATACCATTCTGATGTATCTGATATACCAAAACCATTTGATATTTCATAAACGAGTAACTTTACTGTCACAGAATCATTTCCTTTAATATTTGAAGCGTAACATGTTATGCTCCCAGATTGTATTGCAGTTACGTTCAATTTAGATACCACTTTGTATTCGGACTTTTTTTCGTCAATCCCTTTTGCCTGCGACTATAAAAGTGTGATAAATTTAGATGATTCCAATTATAAATTTAATATTATAGTTTATATGTAACTTCATAATTATGCTCTTGCTTTATCTTTTCGCTTGTTTACAATATAATTTCGTATATTGTATATTATTGAAATAATAAACATCACAAATTTGTAACAAAAACATTTAAAAATACAAGTTGTGGAAATTTTAACTAAAAAAAAATCAACATGTCTCAGGAGTCAGGGCAGATTCCAAACGACTGCCAGACTCGCTATCCGGGCAAGTGTTCTTCTAATTGAGCTATCAAGACCTTGACAGATCCGTTAATTTTTTCTTAAGCACTAATGTGCTTTATCATGTTCTAGGTAACTGCATACCTAACTCATAAAATTGGATGGAGCATCTAAGAAGAACTTTACTAGCAAAAGAAGTTCCAACAGGGAAGCGACCTCCATCTCACACTCATTCTTTACAAAATTAACTTACTATATCACAAGGTTGCGTGTGTTTTTCATAGAAATATTATTTTAATAATTATGTGATGCCAATCAGAACTTAGTCATATAAATAAAAATAAAAAATAAAATAAACACGGCGTCTGTACAATTTTCGAACCGTCAGGGTATAAAAATAATAATATAAGTTCAGTTAATTCGGTTAAAATTATAAAGCGTCGTCTAACTATTAAGACAAGTTAATTTTTTTTTTTATTGAATATCTTTTAATATAAAAATACAATAAAACTACTATAATAAAAACAGTCTGTATTTCCACACTTACGACTGCATTGTTCTCATCGTTAGAAAATTCCCAATCTATTTCTGGTAACGGATAACCAAGCGCGGTACACTCTAAGCTTTTTTGTGTATTCAACAATAGTATTACATCTTGATTTTGGCCAAATTCTACTGTAGGTTTAGCTGTGAAAAAATCAAATTAGAAATAATTAGATTATTTTTTATTATAATAAAAAAAATACAGATAAAGGATGTTACTCTAAAGCTATCGTTATAGATACTCGACCATCTGTAAGAAAGACATTATAGTGTATAGTTTCTATTGAATTATTAGTGTTTTTAGTTTCAAACGAAGAACAATTTATACTTACAAAAAGTCACTATAGTCCAGTCATTACGTCGGCAAAATCGGGAAATAAATGAAAATGAACCGAGAAAGCCAAATTTTGGATATTACGTGGGGGATGGCAAGAAAAGCTTAAGTTCAAATTGTCGACCAAAATAACCTTGTGCAATTTGCGCCATCTTGAAAAGACCCTTAAATTCAGTTTTTTCATCATAACTCGGTTCCCCGTTGAGATACGAAAATTTTTATAGAATACTTTCACTGTTGCTCTTTCTGCGATCTACAATTAAGGTCCCATGCATTTTTCACGTATCGATCGTCGTTTTCGAGATATCGATCAAAAATATCAAAAATTTGGGGAGATTTTTTTTTTCGCTATTTACTTTTTTCTGGTGAAAGATATCGAAAAATGTTTGAAATAAAACTTTTAGAGCGTGTCCAGACCTACAAATTCGTTTTTTTATTTTTCATTTCTGACAAAAATTACGACCTCCAGCGCGCCACAAAGTCGGCCCCAGCGCGCCCGACGCGTCTCCATGGCGCGTCATGGCGTCTCGCCATGGAGCACGTGACTATGCGACCGTTAGAGTTTGGGCGTGGGTCAGGTATAAAAGACCCTTTTTCAACCGACTTCAAGAAAAAAGGAGGAGGTTCTCAATTCGACCCGTATGTTTTTCTATGTTTGTTACGCGATAACTCCGCCAATTATGAACCGATTTGAACAAATCTTTTTTCGGCGTATAGGTAATACATTAAACATTACATCCCATTTAAATTTAACAATAAAGAAAAAACAACCCCCAAGGGTAGAAAATTGGGGATGAACTTTTTTATACGCAATATCTCCGCCGATTATAAACCAATTTGAACGATTAGTATCTACAAAAAAGTAACACAAAAAAATTTAAAATAAAATAATTTTTATTTTAAAACTTTTTAAAAAAAAATAAAACCGACTTCAAATGCGTGAACACAAAAAAAAACTAAAAATTAAAAAATAATTCCTATGATCTATTACCCAATACTATAATTTTCCTAAACTATGTCAAAGTAATTAAAGTTAAACCAGCTAAATATCTTACAATAGTTATATGTACTTATATACCTATTGTTTTTTTGATCGATATCTCGAAAACGACGATCGATACGTGAAAAATGCAGGGGACCTTAATTGTAGATCGCGAGAAGAGCAACAAAAAAGTATTCTATAAAAAATTTCGTATCTCAACGGGGAATCGAGTAATGATGAAAAAACTGAATTTAAGGGTTTTTTCAAGATGGTGGAAATTGCACAAGGTTATTTTGGTCGACAATTTGAACTTAAGCTTTTCTAGCCACCCCCCACGTGATATCCAAAATTTGGCTTTCTCGGTTCATTTTCACTTTTAAATGTATATAATGACTGGACTACTAGACCAATAGAATAAACTCATGACAGAGAGAATCGATAGGGGAAGACACTTTAAAAGCTTAACGTGACTATCACTGGCAATATGTCATATAAATACTCTACCGAACTAGCATATTCTACCGTGTAGATATTTAAATATTAAAAAAAAAAATAGTAAATCGTCTATTTTACAACTAAACTTTGATGTTAATTGGAGCGGAGCGAGGATCAGCTTCAATGGCGCAATGTCTGTTACGCCATAAATTCCCGAGTTCTTTACCGATTTTAATATTTTTTTATATGGAATCGAATCAACAGGTTTAGGACCAGATTGTGACAGAGAATTTTGAAATTCTCAAAAATTCCCATCGAAATTTTTTTTTTTATTTTTTTAGATATTACGCTCCGCTCCAATATATGGTGCTAGCGTAGCTTTATGCTTAGCGACTGCATCGCCAAGTATTCATGAGAATCATAAAGAATGTTTTTAAGGAACCTACCTTTTTTTCGTAAGTCGTATGTGAGTTTTTCAGTGACATAGCCGTTAGTAGCCTCAAACGTATAGTTTGCTGTGTCAGTAACGGTCAAATTGTTGATTGCTAGTATCACGTCACCAGCCAATGTGACTTTTGTTTTGTATTTCGAACTATTCAGCGGCAAGCGTTCGCTATCACGATAACTGAAAAAAATACCATTAGTCCACAATATTGAATAAGTTTATAATTAAAAAATAAAACTAGCTAACCCGGCCACGCGTTGCTGGTATAACCCGGCCACGCGTTGCTATGGTAACGTTAATTGATTATAAAAACTGTTATTCTTAGGCTAGTGGTAACTATGGTAACTATATATGGTAACAACAAATATAAAAGTCCTTCTTTTAAATTGTAGATATTATACTTACAAAAATATTTTTGGAAACGGGTATGCGTCTACTTCAACTTTCAATTGAAATTTCTTATGATCCGATTCAATTTTCTTGTCCACATCACTTTTCAAATTTATATACGCTTTATCTGAAACATGAAAATAAAATTAATCAAACTTTAATAGATCTGCTATAAATATTGGAATAACGATTTTACAAAATACAAAGCTTAGAAGAAAGATTAGGAGATCAAATGTATGTATGTATAAATGTAATTAACAATGTATCCTAAGAAACAAAGTTCCTTTTGGTTTCTTATTGCCTAATAAACATGTAGGATTTTCAAGCCAATTCCTAATTGCAAATTAAATAACAAAAACTTTTTATTTTCTTATAAAAAAATTAACAACTTAATTCCTAAAATATTATAATGATGTCTAAGTTGTTGTTCTAAAATTTAAACATTATTTTCGGGTTTAAATTGCTGAAACTATACAAAAATTATAAATTAAAGCTTCAAAATATATTAAAATATAAACAAATTCATCCACCTACTGTACCTACTTTCGCCCATTTGGAACCCTTTAAAATACGGTCTAGTGACATTTGTTTTCGCACAATCTTCATTCGAACAAACACAGAAAACATACATATACAGCTTTTCGTATTTTGCTTTTTAGGTCTAGCATAATAGAGTTAATTAGGAATTGAAAAAAAAATACTTTTTTAAAAATAGAACCGAAAAAATGGTTCGTTTTGATGCATACTTTTTAGATTTGTCTAAGTTTTTATATCAAATACCAATATTTGAAATACAACACAATTTTTTACAGCATTACAAGTGATACGAAGAGCTAATATTATTATTAGACCAGTATATACATCACATCATAAAGAAACCTATATAATTCTCATTATAACTATAGTAATGATTATTAAAAATTAACAAGAGTTTTTTAAAATAATATATGAATTACCGCTAAGACCACAAGAATTTGCAAAGGTTTACATAATTTCTTTTTTCGATTATGCGAAGTTACAGGTTAACTCAACCTAGATTTTTAAGGGGTTATATTATAGTTACCATCATTCCTTACTAATTTGATTCATAAAGCACCATACCCGAAACAAGCGTTTTTAAGATATTTTTAGTTGCTTTTTTATAAAAAAATTTTTTTTTACTATTGTCCATTTATTTTGTAACTTATGTCTCTAATTTATTTGTTTTTACAATTTTTGTGTATTTTTAGGTAGGTATGTTGTTTTATTATTCTCAAAACCGAAATTGCAAGTAGGTACCAGACAAACTGGGTAGTAGTGGACGAAGGCAAAATTTGTTTAATAATGAACCAATCACAATCCAATCACATTTTTTAATAAAGAAAGAATAATATAAATAATCTATGCGGCATATGAAATAAGAAGGTGTTTAACTACTGGTAAAATAAAAAAACTGTTATATTCAAAAGTAAAAGAGAGGTGAACATGTGGAACATGTATTGTAAACTGTAAACGAGTAATAAATGTCATTATATATATTTATATATTTTATATATTGTTTAGGCGAAACACCTTCATTTTTCACTACTACTTCATCTATTTGTTTTTCTATTAATAGTCATAATACCCTTAACTATAATACCTGATAGCTGAAGAAACACATATTTTTAAACATATCTGCAATATAAGTGTCATAAACAAATTAAATTATTTCTCAATGGTAAAAATACTTTTTCGAATTTATTACTTTTTCAACTGTTATTCGTCGTCTAAGACCCAGTTTGCTCAGTGTCCTACAAATTTGGTGTTGCGAATATAAAACAACATCTCTACCATACGAAAATTTTAAAAACATATAAAATTACACGTTATAAAATGAATGGACAATAAACAAAAAATCGACAAAAATACTCTTGAAATCAATGAAGTTTGGAGTATGGATTTCATAGTCATCAATAACGAACGAAACTACAACCTCTTAAATAATCTAGGTCGACTTAACCTTTCCCGTACATCTCCCACAGAATTTTAGATTAAGGAAAGCTAGCAACTAAATTGTTAGAGGTGTTTCATATATGTATATCCGTTATAACTGAATGATGTTGACGTAAAACATATATAAAGCCGTCTTTACATTTCTTAAAGTTTTTGCATTGTGTTTTCGGATAAATTAAAAAGAGTTATTTGTAATGTAGAAGAAAATATCGACATATCATAATCATGATCTTACCAGGAGTAATCTAACAAATCATTACCTATATTTACTATTTCTCTTTCCAAACTTTTTCTCCAAACTAAAACTAGCGGCCCGTCCCTTTAAATATTTTTCCGTTAGCGCCATTTAGCGTCCGGTAGACGAACAACTTGCGGTTAACGCGTTGCTATGGTAACGCATATAAAATGGAAAAAGAGCGGACAGACAAACAGCAAATTTGAGATCTTAGATTATAGATTAGATATCGTTCTTGGTTTCGATGTGTATGTTCGTAACATCCTATATACTTGTTACAAACCTGCCTCTATTATACGTACCCAAAAAATATTTTGTTGTATTCTCCACTTTTTGCCTCTTGTGCCCAGAACTTAAAATACAGGTAAAAGTTCCCGCATCGTCCTTGGTAGCATTAATTACTGTGATGGCGTTATACAACTTTTCACCAACGGTAATATTAAATTCATTTGAATCACGAACAATAACGCTCTACAAAAAAGAGAAAACATTTTTGATTATGAATTCCATATATTTTAAAATACCGTCGTTTAAAAATCTGTAGCGTTAAGTAGCGAGTTGTAGTTTATTTCTATTTCTATGATTTTAACTTAAAAGTAATACTTCGCAGAACCCCAATAACTAATTAATTATAATCTGTTTGCAGCTCATAGATTCTGTAGTCAAGACGGCATATATAAACACAAAATTTGATTTGTATAATTATTGATAAATGTAGATATTGTAAAGAAAAAGAACACATCTTTAAAAACAGGAGTTATTAAATTGTCACATCAAAAAATGCATCAAACTACTTTGCGATACACGCTAAATACCTCATAGAATATAATTTCTATTATTTATCATAATAAGCGGTTCTGTGTTTTGTCGGCTATGATAATATGAGTTCTATTTACAATTTAGGTCATTCAATTGTGATTAATAATATAGGATACCTTAGCTTTTGGTGGAGTCTCCCATTCTAATGCCACTGCACTATTTTGTTGATATTCCACTGAACAATTCAGCGTAAAATTCTCACCTGCCATAAATTTTTTATGGCCTCCATCAATTTTCAATTCGGGCATCTTTGAAACTTCCCTGAATTCTGCAACAGAACATCAAGTTTAAAACAACCAACAGTATAGTCCACACTTCATAGATCCCATACTATAATTAAATAAGATACGATAATACAATGTTAATATAGTAACGTAACAGCGTGGTAATAAAAAAATGCCAGCAAGTTCCGAATGGCAGTTAGATATGAAATATTATTTATCTTTAAAGTATAATTCCTTTTTAGAGACGTTAAATACATCTTTAACTTTTATCTTCATGTTTCTAGATTATATCTTCCTTCAATTATTTTTATCATAAAACAGTCGAAGATTTTATAAGTTCTATATGATGAAAATCATTTCAAAACTAAATAATTTAATACTGGTGCGATTAATTTCGCGAATCTGTGAATGATAATGTTACGTTTAGTTTACTGGCTACGCAATTAGATTTATTCGGTAATATATTAAAAATAAAATAAAGAATATAACCATATCGATGTAAATCACAGCGCTGTTACTTTAATATATTAATAATACATAAATTCAATTAATTATTTCTATATTCTATACCAACGACAAAATTTTTGTTGAATATATTGAAAACAATACAGAGCAACAAAATAAAAAAAAGAAAATGCAATTTTAAACTACTTTCAGATAACGACGATAAACATATAGAGGACATAAACATAAACCAAGTTGTCCCACAGGTAGGAAAAAAGAGCAGTGGCAATGTTTACATTGGTCTACAGTAAGAGTCCAGTAAGAATGAAGACATAAAAAAATCTGGTATAAATTCTTGTTTCACATCTCCTCACTAAATCTGTTGTCTTTTTATAATATATAGTTCTTTCTAGTAAATTAGGATAAAAAACAATAGAATAGCTCCCCTAACGGTTCAATATACATAGATAACGAACCAATATTCTCTCTGATCCAGACCATTGTAGTACAGTCTATTCTGATTTGAATTCTGATTCAAATACTCTAACGACATAGTGGTCAGAGGCTCAGACCCCGTATGTATTGTTTTAATATATTTTAAAGAAAAAATATTTGATTGAATTGAAGAACTTTCACTAATAAAACCAGTTGTTTACTCATTCATACACGAAATCAATTAAATGAGTAAAATTTTCCATTTCAATTATTAACTAACGTCGTAATGAGGAAAAGTGACAATAAATGGGATAAATTTTACTTTCTTTCGCTAAATACTACTTTCTCCCACCAGTGAAGCATCTCAGTTGACTAGAATTCCTAAGAAATTAATGTTAGGCAAGCACTAACGTGCAATATAAACATTTATATATTTATATTTATATAAACATATTTAATTACTTTGTGCTGAGTGCGATTTTTCTGGTTACACGTTCGTTACTTTGTGTATGTTTTACTCATTCGAGTACGTAAATAACTCACACTAAACACACAGAATAACCAATAAGTTGAAATTATAACTTTTAATCATATATTATTTGCGTATTCACATATATTCACAATAATAAACAGTTATAGGGTTAGTAGATTTTTAGTAACATATACTATTTACAACTCGTGTATGGCTAAAACTATTAAACACGCAGTGCAAGACACCAAATAGAAAGAAATAGAAAAAAGGTAAGTAACAAGCAGAAGCTGAACAAACATAAATTTAACCAATAAAATGAACCATCACACCACGCTACCTCGTTAGGTGACATCAATACAGATGTTACTTTACTTACTCACAAGCTTCCAAGAGGTATCTTTTCCTCTTCTTGCGTCGCATTGGTAAGAAGGCTTAATTGCATCTAATAAAAACCCAATCTTTGGAGAGATTTTTTTATATTCTGGTGTCTTGCTACCCTGCTTTGTTACGGTAGGTATTGCCAAATAAATATTTTATTTAAATAAAAAACGATGATGCTTATCAATGCTCTTCAATTTTAAATGTGTTGAAAATCAAATTCATATAATTGAAACAACTGCCAATTAAAGCAAAATTTTGCAGTTTCGTTCATTTAAAATTGAAAAACTTCAGCAACCATACTCAAGCATATTAAAACTATAAACGTTTTTAAATGTTGGTGACCAGTGTTAAAAAGTTTTTTTAATAATGATTAAGAGTAACATTAGTCTATGCATTTTGTTAATGTTACGTAATTATAAGCTAACATTCTTGAGTATGATTAGACTGTAAGAAATAAGAATTCTAACATCTATTCACCTACGTTTCTCTAATAATACTAGTTTGTGATCCTTTACTTTACTATTGCGTCTGGAAGCATCGCATTGAAGAATAAAATAGGTATTATCTTCCGACATGACTTTTACATCATCGGTATCTAAAGTCATCCCAATTTTAGGATCATACTTTTCGTAATCATATTCAATAAGAGAATTCACCTCGTCCTGGATGTCAAGAAAGCAGTTAAGGAACTCATGAATATTAAACATGTTTTAATTCCATGCTTTAGTAAAGGCTTAATTTCGTCAGCAATAAGCGTTAATGACTATGCTTATAAACAGCTAGCAAATGAGACAATGTTGATTTTTTTTTATTTTGTTAATATATTTATTGAAATGTTAATTAACTTTGTCTCATTACAAAGAAATTAATACTTATTTATTATTTACCATGCAAATGCGGATAGCCCAGTGCTTTGTTATGTACTCATATTTATATTAACTTATTTTCATTAGGCCTTTTTAATATGTCATTTTATCAAATGTTTTCAAATCAAAATTAATACGATTTTTTTTTCTTATATGGTAACACTATACATACCACCAATGATAACGTTATATTTATGTCTGGCATTGTGGGCCTACACCGAAGTACGGCTTTTTTCGCACTCGTAAGTGTAAAAAACTCTGATAGAGGTGCAAACAATGCCTCAGTTCCTAAAATTGTTAAATAATTTAAACAATTAATTTAAACACTATTTGTAGTACAAAAGATTTGGTATATGTTCTCACCGTTAACATAAATGTAGATGTAAGTAACGTGATCTGTATTATTTGGTTCTTCCATTAAGTTATTCAATATTGCTTTGCTGTCGATAGTACCATCAAAGCACGCATAATAACCGACTGCATTTTCGTCTACATTATAGAGATCTAGAGCTACTTTATACGGATTGCTAAAGTCTGTTGACGTCAGATTTCTTAATTCTTTTTTGAACAGTTCTGACGTTTCCTGGGGTGTTTCTTCTTTTTTTATATCCAGCGGAATTTTCCCTTTACATGTAAGTGTAAAATTTTGGCCTTTCTGTAATATAATTTCGTTTTTTTGTGGACTTAATATGGGGCCATCATTATCTTCCTGATCTGAAAATAAAATCCTACGTTTATAACGATGCTATTTATGTACAGTTACTTTATTTTTACTGAAGTTTTCTTTTAAATTAGCTCACGTCATAAGTTACGTCATAAATATATTTCCACCGCGACCTACAGCTTTGTTACTAACATTTTTGTTTCCATTTTTGTTAATTGAGCTAACATTTTTGCGGTAAGACATTTAAATTTTTATGTGTAATATTCTAATTATGTATGTTCTTGTTAAGTCATTAACGTCTGTTTAATAACTTTCACTAATCAGCATAATAAGGATTAGTCTAGTATATTTAGCATCGCCGGAGACAGATATATATCATGAGCTCAATGGAATAAAGCGGTATGAGCAAGTTTGTCACTGAGTAAGCTTATCATGTTAATGGTCGACAAGTGTAATATGAGCTAGCTCACCCGCACTCTATCGAAAACACTATTAATTAGCCATGTTCACCTAGGGCGTGACAAAGGTGTGGTCAACATTGGGGGAAATTAATCCTACCAGTAGGATGGCAAATGAACTGCTCTGTGGCATTGCGCGTTGATAACAATTGATCGTATCAAATTCGGGAAAATGCTACCAATTAAGCGATTAGGATCCTGCGGCTCTACTTATCGACAAATTAATGGTCATCTTACTAAGTGGAAACCAATGACGTCTATGGCTAAGTATAAATGTCAACCTTCGACATACTCGACACAATGTTTTCTTTTAGGGATAGGCCATTTTATACCTCTTAGTAGGTAGTAACGAATATAAATGTTTAGTATCATTTATTTGCTAGTTACATTTGGTAACTGAGTAAAATTTTCTAATGACTTATAGAATTAGACATAGTGTAGCACTACAGGCTAATAGAACGTCAATCAAGTTTATTGATTGTTTTAACATAAAAATTTTGATTTTATTCTAAAATGTCATTTGGTAAATCACATTTATTAATATGTAAAGTTTATGTAATAAAAAAACGATATATTTCACATTAAAGATTTTTAGATTTTTAAATACTAACAATTCTATAAATATTTGTTATTAGTACGTCAAACCAAGAGCAACCATTGTGGTGCAATTTTTTTACAAATACCAAATTCAAGCATTTATAATTTGGGGACCAAAAATTTTTATATCAAATTATTGTCTATTTTTATATCAAATAAGTGCAGCAAGCCTATTAAATTGTATTAAAACAAATAATTAAAGTAATTAATACGTATTAAGAAAACACATATGTTTTTTTTTATTTTATGTGGTCATATGAACACTAACACCCCTGCTAAGTATAAAGACATTTAAAAATTAATACTTTTATTTTTATTTATGTATTTATTTAGGATGGGTTAGCTCTTGATTCCAATCAAGCCCGGGGGCCAAGACAGAATCCACGATGAAACGAGCTAACCCAGAAGGTGAATATTCACCCTGGATTTGAAAATTTTATTATTTTGTCACACGACTTGTTACTTTATTATCTGGAGGAACAAATTACTTTTTACATCCCATGAAAGCGGATGAATGCGTTCAAGATATCAGTGTTCGCATCCTGTTTTGTTGCTAAATTCATTTATTATGAAACGAGTTACTTCCTTATAAACTGTCCCAGTTAAAAATTTACTTTGAATTACGTCACCGTTTTTATAAAGAATCGACTGATGTTTATCGGAGTTAGCTAATTATAATATGTTTGTTATCTTTGTTTCGTTATTTAGTTTATTTAAGGTGATATAAATTATGTCAATAAATATATTAATTGGCAACGAAATACATTAGCTTATTACATACAATTTTTCAAATTTTTGCAAATTATCAGTCGATTGCCAGATTACAGTTCTGGTTGTTTCGTATATATGTTAACTATTCATGCCCAATATGAACATACTTCCAAAGTAAGTAGAACTTATATTATGGATTACTAATCATAAATAAATATAACATCCATGACTCGGGTATAAACTCTTATACATAAATAATTTGCCTGTTGCGGGATTCAAAACGTACGTTTACCGTTACCGTTTCACAGTTGGTCATTAACTACAAGATTTAGTCTTACCACCACTTCATAACAACTTTAATTTATCGGAAATGGATAATACGAGTAACATTGAGAATGTTATTCCGTTTTCTATTCTAAATGAGCGAGTTTTCTATTTGTAAAGAATTCCAACTAAAGTGAAGTCGTCGTATGCGTTTCGTTGACTTTTTAAAAGAAGCTCGTTAAGACAACTAAAAAGTCTTTAGAACATAATGTTGACATTAAGAATAGCGAGTATTATTTAACAGAATTTAAGTAGTAATCAATAATATAACAGTGTTGTTTCGCCAATACTCGTCAGTCATTTAAAATTTAAGAAAACCAACAAAAAACATAAGATATTTGAGCAATTGCTGTTCCCTGTAAAATTGGGTTGACAATATTTCAAAATACGAAACGAGGCAAGACAAGGGTATTAAGTAAGACTTTCCCAATCTTTTAGAAAATATTTAGTTGCTGTATAAAGATATGTACTACTATGTTATATACATACATATGTCTTCATAATAATTGCTCGCAAGAGAACAAAGGAAAATTACAATTAATTTCAATTTGAATTTTCCCCTGTTTTAGACAATATTTTCACGTTTCATCAAACTTAATTGACAATAAAAAATATAACAATACAATGCATTAAATCATGCTATTTAATAGACGGACCTTCTGCTATCTCACGGAACTTCTAAATCACTACTGATGAATATTTTTTATCTAATTCACTTTGATAATGTGACTTTATGGCTGAAGGTATCACAAAAACTATCACCAAGGCAGTAAACCGGCCAAGAAACAGTTTTATTCGTGTGTTTATGAGCACAAACATAGCTATTACTGATTTGTTGCTTGCAATAAATTTAAGTAGGCTGTCGAACAGACATAAAAATTTAAAATAACATCTTTCCAAGTTATGTTCTGACAATTCTTTAAGAAAGTTTAGACAGTGTATTCTTGGAATATTATTTATTAGTTTAAAGTAAATCCCCTATATAAATATTATGACTCCGATGGTGTTTTTCTTTAGGCTATAGTATAAAATTCACAATGCGAGGAATTTTACAAATAATTTAATTTAATAATAAAGTTTAAATTTATATAAAAAAAATCAAATGGTTATCTGGTAAGGATATACAGTCTATGATATTATTTATTGTATAAGTTAACCAACAACCTATAATAAATAAAGTGTTCTGCGTATATAATGAGGAATATTACGATAACAGGTCCGAATGAAAAAAAAAACAAGTATATTTTCAACTTTTGATAAACTGCATATATCTCGTTTAGGTTTAAACGTCTTTTTTTACTTAGACATTGTCATATCCATAAAAATTAAGAATCCACAGAATATTTAAATTGACGCTAACATTGGAATATGGCATATTGTAATTGACAATTTTTTATTGTGATCGGCGGTTAATGTTTTGCAGTAACAATCAGTTGAAAAATTCCAGTAAAAAAACTATTTTCTCTGCACACATTCTTTCCTTCATTCTGTTGTGTTCTTTGGTTTTGTATATATTTCGAGACTGTTATTGGAAATAAAATCTTTAGATATAAAAATCTAGCAGTTAATTAAAAAAAAAAAGGTACTTATGTAGCAATCGGCCGTTGCGTTTGAATTATCTTGTAGTAGTTTATAGATCATGCATGATCCATAGAATGCCTTGTTGGCATTATGGACTATTTTTTGTACTCTTGCTTCTATTTTTCTATTTTCTGCGAGTGAAAAAAAAAAATAAAACCAGAGGTATCGATGTACAAAAACACTGTTTAAATTATAAATTCTTTCGCGTGTGTATATATTAACTCTCATAGGTCTGAGCTATTACTCAAGGATTTAAAGACGCGATCCAAATAACCGGTGGTTATTTACGGATCGTTAAAAATGACTATAGTGAGTTGTTACGTTTGGTTACGCGTCTCATTCGACGACAAAACAGATGACGCGCGTGGGCATATCACAAAAAATTGACCTCTAATTTAAGGTTTGTATGTTCTAGAAGAATGTACCATCTATAGTATAAGGCGAGATTTGAACAAACTAATTAAATTATTTTGTGAACTCTTGCAACTTTTAGTAATAGCAATACTTAAGACAAAACAATTCACACAATAGGCGCCAAGAAATTTACTGACACACTAAACGATTATCCACATATTGCGCGTGCTAAAATTACAATCCATGTACAAATCAGCCTTCGCAGGCTAAACTGGAAATGCATGTGAGATAGGCGCATTGATACTTAACTCCGCGATCTCCATACTTATTTACATGTACTGTGTCTCCCATATAGCATTAGATTAGGTTCATCGACATTGTAAAACGAACCTATTTGGTTGGTTTTCAAAGTATTCTATTGTACTTGTATACTGTTATACAAAAGATTTACCAACATTTTTCACTTGATTTTTAAAAGCACTGAATTTGTATGTAATGCGTGTGTTTCTTGCACACGTATTCATAATTCTATTTACAATTAATATTTAGACGGTCCAAACGAATAAAGCCGTAAAGATTTTTACATGACTTAATTTTAATGCAGAAACGCTATTTAAAGGTGTTTTCACGTTATGTCAATTACAAATTTATTGCTGTTACTTTTTATATCATGAGGGTCTTTTTACTTCCGAAAAAGTATGATGTGTATAACGCTGAATAAAACCATGAGGAAATGTTACTCTATACAATTTGTTAATTTTACACTTGATCAAACGAAATGTGCGGATACTAGATAAAAAATTATCGACGAAAATATAAAAAAATATTTTTTAAGCAAGCAATTTCTAAAATCAATGCACTTTAATTTATTTTTTAATAAAATTCCCATCTTTCGGTTTTAAATTATTTTCTCTTTAAGTAAACGGTGTATTTTTTTCAAAATAGTCTTATTTGAAAGCTAGAAAGAATAACTAGCAATAAAAATTAAAAAAAAAACTACGATTTCGGGCAGCAAATTTGTTAAAAAAAATAAAAATATATTTTTTTTTGTGAAAAAATACTTATTATTTTAATTTTTCATTTGTTATTTCAAAACTAGCACGTTGACGTAACTTTCTTAGCATGTTTTATTAAACTACATGATTTACTCTACAAGTTCTCCAATATAACATGGGTTCTATCACTTTTCGTTTTTAAAATAATCATCATCAAAGAATGTCATCGGTTTGTTGATGTGCGCCGATTTGCGCTAAGCGCTGCACCTTCCCATATTCCAACAATAGCAGGTAAAGATAGAAAGAGATAGATGAATTAACCGGACTGGAGTTACAAATTTTTGCAACCTACACTTGGGGATGCCGCAAGAAGAAAATCCGTTAGCAGTTCGGCCAGCATCCTTTCAAGTAGAATTTTCGACAAACATTTGGGCTGGAATGATAGGAGATTATTTAATCGGACCGTCAAGGTTGACAAGCCCAGCTTACCTATCATTTTTACAAGAAGAGCTACCTGATCTGATTAATGATGTGGATTTAAAAAAAACTGGTTGGTTGCCTGTAAAGTCGGTATACGGGCGAAAGTTTTACGTGACAACGACTTTGAGTGGTAAAATAATTTTAATGTGAATATTCATTCGTATAGTAGGAAGAAGGATGAAATAATAGTAACAATTTAAAACATTTATTTATACAAAGAATTATATTTAAAACATTAATTTATAGGCACGCGTCCCTTCCACTTTTTATGTCTGTCTCTCTCGCTCTTAGGCGGGCTAACCATGCCCGAGTGGAAGGGACGCGTGCCTCTCACTCGCTCTCATTGTAAGCGCATAACGTGAGCGGAGCGTAACGCAGTTTCTTGAAGTGTCACCCGGCAAACCAATTTATAAGACGTTGTCACGTCAACAAGTAGGAGGATGTGGTTTCAACATGACAGTGCTCCAGCTCACTTCAGCACAATCGTGCGTGATTATTTAAAAGAACGATACGGAGATATATGGAATGGACAAGGCGGACCAGTAATGTGACCGGCACGAAGCCTTGATCTGACCCTCCTAGATTTTTGTTTGTGGTGTCATATGAAGCAGATTGTATAAAGCACTTCAATAAGTACACGAGAAGAGTTGTTACAAAAGATAATGGCTGCGGCTAGTCAAATAAAAGAAAATCGTACTGTTTTAAAAAAAACAGTACGTAGTGTAGCATTACGTGCAACTGTTTGTATGGATGAGATTGGTGGTCATTTCGAAAATTTAATAAATATAATTATTTTACTTTCCTACAGTTATTTTTTGTTTTATTCCATAATTTATATCAATTAAATCATTATTAGATCAAGTTTGATTTTCGTGCTGAGATTACTTTCCTTATTTAAATAGTGATTATCTTTAACAACAAAAAGAGATAGACCCCATGTTATTTTGGAGAACTTGTAGAGTAAATCATGTAGTTTAATAAAACATGCTAAGAAAGTTACGTCAACGTGCTAGTTTTGAAATAACAAATGAAAAATTAAAATAAAAAGTATTTTTTCACAAAAAAAAATATATTTTTATTTTTTTTAACAAATTTGCTGCCCGAAATCGTTGTTTTTTTTTAATTTTTGTTGCTAGTTATTCTTTCTAGCTTTCAAATAAGACTATTTTGAAAAAAATACACCGTTTACTTAAAGAGAAAATAATTTAAAACCGAAAGATGGGAATTTTATTAAAAAATAAATTAAAGTGCATTGATTTTAGAAACTGCTTGCTTAAAAAATATTTTTATCTATTTTTTATCGATAATTTTTTATTTAGTACCCGCACATTTCGTTTGATCAAGTGTAAAATTAAAACATTGTATATTCTTAGATCATACTACACTCGCGAGCAAAAGTATGGAATCACTTACTTGGAATTGATTCCGCGCGATCTTGAGTACTTAATAACTAGTTAAGAATAATAAAAATGATACCATTTTAATGGTTAAACTGTTAACTTTAAATTGATACCAAATTAATTCAAATCACGCCATTATTTAAGAAGTTATCCCAGATTACGTGAAGAAGTAAGGAAAAAGATATGTTTCAATGGTTTGATACGTCGCGAGTTGCGCCCTATTGACCCCCCATAAAAGCACGTGTTATCGGATTTTCTTATAAGTCGGCTTTCGCACGTTGCGTTGGCCGGTACACATCTCCGCTACTTTGGACCCTTGAACTTGGACGACAATGGATACTACACCTACAGAAGCAGCACAAATCGTCGCCCTATTGCAAGAAGCGCTCAGCCAGCGGGCTGTCGCACGTCAGCTCCACATAAGCCAGTCCTGTGTTTCGAAAGTTTATAAACGCTTTCGGGAGACTGGTGGCTTTATCCCGAGACCAAGATCTGGACGGCGCCGGTGCACATCGGAGAGGGATGACCGTTTTATCGTGTCAACCTCTCTCCGAAATCGACATTTGACTGGTGTCGACGTCCAACAGGAGCTCCGAAATGTTCGTGGGGTAGCTGCCAGCGAGTGGACAGTTCGTCGAAGACTTAAGCAAGCTAATTTGACTCCAAAAAGGCCTGCCACAGGCCCGAAACTGACGGCAGGTCACCGACAAGCACGCCTTCAATTTGCTCGCTCCCATCTTGATTGGGAGGTTGAGCAATGGAGGCGAGTACTGTTCTCCGACGAGTGCAGAATGTGTTTGCATGGCAGCGACCGAAGGGGTCGGGTCTACAGGCGGCCTGGGGAGCGGTTTGCGCAGTGCTGTTTCGCTGAGACAGTGGCTTATGGGGGCGGTTCTTGTATGATGTGGGCCGGCATTTCCTTCGAGGGTAAAACGTAGCTTGTTTTCGTGCCTGGCGGGGGACGAGGAGGCGATCTAACTTCAGACCCCTACATTTCCAATATTCTGCTGGAACATGTCGTTCCTTATGCGGGATATATCGATGATGACTTCCTCCTTATGCACGATAACGCTCGTTGTCACACTTCCCGTGCCACAACTGAATACCTCGAAGAAGGTATCGCCACATTGAACTGGCCAGCGCTCAGCCCGGACTTGAATCCCATTGAGCACGTGTGGGATGAACAGAAGAGGAGGGTTAGTTCCAGAAATCCTGCTCCTTCAAGTGTGAATGAGCTGAAATCGGCTTTGATAGAGCAATGGGAAGGTATCCCGCAAGAATCGATTCAGAATCTGATCAGGTCAATGACGAACCGTCTTCGAGCAGTTATTAGGGTGAGGGGAGGGAACACAAAATATTGAAACTTAATTTTAAGGCCAAATATTTTTTTATTAATTAATTTATGTTGTTTTCTTCATTTATTATTTATCCATTATCCGTACGTTTTCCTAACTCCTTCACTCAAACCGGGATAGCTCCTTAAATACTGGTGTGATTTACATGAATTTTGTATCAATTTAAAGTTAACAGTTTAACCTTTAGATTGATACCATTTTTTTTATTCTTAACTAGTTATTAAGTACTCAAGATCGCGCGGAATCAATTCCAAGTAAGTGATTCCATACTTTTGCTCGCGAGTGTAGTAGAATAACGGTGTTGAAATATGTTAGGCCTTTTTTCAAGTGAAATCTAATTATTATAAGACATTTTTTTTATTCCAACGTACTTCAGTTTCAATTTTTCCATGTGTCTTATGTGTGTGCATTTTATGTTTTTTTTTATCTGAATCTTTTAAAGGTAATAATGAAATTCGTTAAAATACTTTGAAGATGAGTGCCGGTGCTGTGTACGTATTATAAGCAAACAATCTTTGATCCAAGAAAACAATGCAAATTCTTACTGTTTCGTTTCAAAGTGAAGTTGGACCAATTTTATAACCTTTCCTTATCAGACGAATGCCATCAATGTCTTAGAATTTCTTTACTCAATCAACTTTGAGGTTACTTTAAGACATTTATTTTAGTTACTGAGAAATTTTCTTGCTTTTTAATCTTGTGGATGACAAAATAGCCAATAAAACTCATAACATTTTATAATTAAAGCTAAAGTGTCTTGCAAAGTTCAGTTCACGTGTAGGTTGTGTGCTGCCGATGTCTCTCTTCTACTCGGACGCATCCTCTATGGAGTGCAATAAAGGTAGATACGTCACAAGCCGAATGCTTAGGCCGATCGTGCCTCTCTATCGCTTGTTCCGCGCTCTCGCTTGCACGCTCGGCTCAAGCGGAACGTGACAATGAGTCATGCTTTTTGGTACGTGCCGCCGGCTTTCATTGATTTATAACACGTTATCACGTCAAAAAAATTTACTCGTGAGCTTTTTGACCAGGCTCTATATAAAAAAAAATAATATACATACATATATCACCACAAAGGTGGTTTTATTGGCCGGCAAAGTCATGGCATCGGTGTTTTGGCATGCAAAGGGTATAAATTCTGGTGGATTATTAGAAAAAGGGTGAAACAATAAACTCCGATTACTATTGCAACCTGCTGCGTCGTTTGAGAAAAAATAAAAGAGAAACGTCCAGGTTTATTTAGAAGAAAGGTCTTTCACACCTCGCGCGCGCGTTCACACCTCTGTGCAATCCGTGGCAGAAATCCATCAGTGTAGCTTCGAATTGTCATCTCATCCCCCATATTCACCGGATTTAGTACCGTCCGACTTTTATCTGTTCCCAAAGCTGAAAAAATGTTTAGGTCGGAAACATTTTTTTGCAAATGGAGAGGTCATAGAAGCCGTGGACGCTTACTTTGAGGAGTTAGACGAAGATTTTTTTAATAGGGGTATCGAAGCCCTACCGGGTCGATGGAAAAAATGTTTTGAGCTCGGAGGAGAGTATGTTGAAAAATAAAAATGAAATCAAAACCATGTGGTTTCATTAAGAATGTTAGGCTAAGAACTTTTCAAGTACTATCGATTCGTACGATAAAGTATAGTGTCATTCTCCAGCAGCTTCACAAAAAATGTTAATTAACAAAATGAATAACCTTGAGCATGCCATTGAAATAATTAGCAACAAAAACTTAATTGAATCTTTTTCATTGCAAAGGATTATGATTGATTTCATAATTAATACGAGTACAGACTGTAAAACGAGAAAACTGTAACGTAAAAAAATATAAAACCAGTTGTTTTATTTAATAAAGACAGGTGAGCAATATTTGATGCATATAGGTACTTATTTCTATAAACAATGTGAGTCATTGTACGTATCATTGATAATTTTGCTATAATAACAACATTAGCAACTTGGACAAGGGAAGGATGAAAAACAAAGTTGTAAAAAATCTTTACGTTTTTTGTACTATACATATAGCGATTATTATGAATAGCCACTAGTATATCTACAAATTTTGCAAGTAATGTTGTATAGAAGATACTTATGTAGGTAACTAGTTGATGTGTTTGACTATTGGAATGAATGTGTTTAACAGATGTACAGTATTGTGTCACTTCTATTTGAGGATTGCAAAACTTGTCTTATCAAAGAAACTCGTATGGTAATAATCAATTCATTCAGTTGTTTTGTGGGTGTTGATGTCCTTTTTTAACTTCTCTTTTTCATTCGTACGTAGTAGTGCCATATACATTTAGACTTGATTTTTTTTTAATAACAAAAAAATCAAAATTTACACAAATATGAGAACCAACACGAAATAAGAAAAAAGATAACATCTATCATAATGTTTATTTATGATGGAAACAAATTATTTTCGACAGCGATTTGAAGATAAAATAAATTAAGAGCTTCGGTACAAGTAACCCAACCGACTAGCGGTTTCGCCAAAAGGAAGAAGAATAGAATCCTACTGAAAAAAAAATTGGCCACCTATTTCTTGCTATATTGACAGTTTTAGGTATCTGAAATGCTGAAATATGAAAAAAAACATTTAATACCTAACTTTCAAAGAAATTTGAAAAGTATTTATAAAATTCTTACTTTAACTGTGTTACAAAGTTTTGCAACAAAATAATTGTAGTATTATCAAAATGATTACTACTAAATAAATAAAAAAAAAACTTTTTATAATTACTACAGCTGAGAATAGAAAAAACCCATTGCAATGTAAGGCTAGAAGGCTTGCAATTGCAAGGCTAGAAGCATACTTTTTGAAGTATTCACAGACTGCAGACGCGATGTGCGTCATCAAAGGTATATTAGTTCTTGTAAGTAAACTAAGAGTTGTTCATCCGAAACATTGCGTGACTCACGGAAGGCGCCAGACGGAGGCTGTGTCACCACATTGAGTCTCAAGAAAACTAAGTTCAAACTCTTTTCCAGACTGTTAGGTATTCTATTTAAAGTAATAGTTTTTTTTAAGAAAATTATTAATACACTTATGATTATGATAAATTTCAAGCTTTAAAACTGCTAACCGTGTATTATTGTTCTAACTATTGTTTGCATTTTTTTTATGTTTTTAATATATGATATTTTTGTATTAATATGAAAAATCACACCATGAAGATTTTATCAAGTTATCAGGCAAATCAAACCATATGCGAGGCTCCCAGACTATTACCTGGCTGGTTTTTGACGTGATAACGTCTTCTAAATCGATGAACACCGGTTGCATGCACGAAAAAGTGTAACGTTCCACCTGAACCGAGCGTGCAAGCGAGAGCGCGGAACAAGCGATAGAGAGGCACGATCGGCCTAAGCGTTCGACTTGTGGTGCATCTATCTCTCTTCCACTTCATCAAGTGAAAAGTTAATGTGGTTTCCATTGTTTATTAACAACTTAATGTAAATTTATCGAAAAAATAATAATTTTCAATTAACTCCTTCCTTGTATAATTATAATTCAGTGATAATAATTCAATTCATAAAAGTATGCAATTTTTCATCAATGTTTTCTTATGACGCTATCACGTAAAATTATCGTCCGTAACCTGTCCTTACAGACAACCATTTTTTTTTAATATTGTATGTTACATTATATTTATACATATTATATTTTTAGGTTTATAATATTTTGCTAAAATAAAAAGTAGTTTGCACTATTTATTTAGACTAATTAATCTTATGGTAAGATCTATGAATAATTTTAAATGAATTCACTTGCCAAATTAACGACAAGTTTAATTTTGTTTTTTTTTTATTTAATCCCCCAAAGACGCACTTTGCAAGACCTGGTGATTTAGTTAGCTCTTTTTGCAAATAATAAAAGTAAGATGGAGGTCGGTCCCCCTGCCCGAGTTTCTTTTCGGAAGGGCCTCCCAATTTCCGAACTAGTAGTAGACTCAGTAGTATACAAAGTAATCGTACTGAGAATTTAATAACTAAATAAAATGTAAAAATAAAACAATTTGATTTATATAAAAAAATAACAATTAGGAAAGTGCCCGATTAAAATATTGTGAAGGTAGAAATCATATGACGACCATTATCTTAGTCATCCTGTGATCACGGCTCCTGTCAGTCAAAACGACAGTCATAAAATAAATGATTAATCCTGATGTTTAGTGACGGAGGGAGTTATTAGCCCTTACGTGACAAAATAAAAAAAAAACAAATAATTTATTTAAAATGTGTTAAAATCACGTTTTCAGTTGTCGGTCTAAGTTTCACATTTCCTAAGCCATTATATTCGCCAACAGCTTTTTGACACTATTTAATTATTTTTAATTTACATTTATGTGATTTCAAAAGTTGAATTGAAAAGAAAAGTGTATATCACCCATTTTTAATGATTATATTAGATGTTAACGTTCTGTAAATATATCATTTATTTAAAGTCAGTGCTCACTACACTTTATGGTGTATAACGTTATAGCAGTCACGTTTGGAATTGCATTGAAGTCAAATTCCAGCGCAGGTTTGTATTACGCCATCTGACTTACTAAAATAATGTAAACTAGTATCTTCAATCCAACACAGAGATTTTGATTTATCGTTACTAGACATTATTTACGGGGATTATGTTATCTTCGTAGTTCGATATGGAAACAATTTAATTATATCAACTTTTTGTTTATAGCTATTCTAATTTTGTGACTCTTGTTATAATAACAAAGAACTCAAAAAGAAATTTAAATAACTAATTTTGTTAATTTTGTAAATGATACCGCAAGCAATTTTTCTAATTTATTCGTTAAGTTGGTTGATTGTCAGAAATCCAAATAGTGGATATTCGTTATATGTGATATTGTCATCTTATCGATCGATCTTGTCATGTTATGTAATCATCTTATGTCAAAAATAACAATGCAAATGTAACAGATAAATCTAAATATGTATATAAAAATTCCATATCACAGTCTTTGACCGCGACGAACTACAAAACTATTCAACTGATTTTGATGATATTTTTTCATATTACTGGATTTGCTCCAACTCAGGACACAGGATAGGTCTCATATATAACACAGCGACGCGTGGCCGGGTCGGCTAGTATAGCTATAAAATTTCCCTGTCACAGTGTTTGACCGTGATGAACTCTAAAAATGAAAAAAAAATCATTAAAATCCGTTGAGTACGATTTTGATGATTTTGATTGCTGGATTTGTTCCAACTGAGGATAGGGATATATTTCATTGTAATTTATAACTCAACAACGCGTGGTTGGGTCAGCTAGATTCTTATATAATTTGAATACCCACTCCAACTATATTGCGTTATGGTATATTTATATACAAATCGATATATTGGCAAGCAAAGTAGCTACTATTACGTAGCATATCTTTAAATTGTCACAATAATGTACTTAACTCACAAATTACTTAAAATATTATAAAATATACTTGAAAATATTGTAATTTATCTGAAGGAAAACGATTTTATACTTCATTTCATAAACACTTTTGTATTGTAGGAAGTGTAACTGAGTACTCTGTATAATAAGCCTGCCAAATGTTAAAAGAAACAGAACGCGATTGACAAAAGAAGAATCTTTATATTTTTAATAGAAATAAACTAACTTTACAATTATCGTTAACTCTGTTTACATCAAAGTCTTACAAAGACATAAAGGATGTAGATGATTACAATAAAGAAAAATTCCATAAAGATTAAGGTTAGGAATTGGACAACGCCTACCAGTAGGAAGATAAAAACAGATTTCGTTCAAGCTTTACCGATTGAAATCAACTGGTTTCTATTTTCAGACCCGCCTGGTCAGTGGCATAGCATTACTTGTTGCTCGTAAACCAATCATAACCAATAATTGAATTAAAACAAACGAATCTTTCTAAAAATAAAAATTTAATATCCAAATTAATCATCCCCTGCTTATTAAATTGTAGTTGGGTGAATTATTTGGAATCTTATAACTTTCGGAAACGATCCTCATTATTATTAAGGTACTTTTGGTTACTTGAAACCATCATCATTTACATCAATTGTGAATATAAAATATTCACAATCTAATCTGAAAAATGATGCCAATGTATTTCCCTCCGATGTGTAAAGGATATAAAAAAAGCCTCAACAAATTGTGGGTGGGTGTTTCCAGTGTGGGTGGTTACTTTTGCTCTTTAAAATGTATTCAGTTGCAAAAAGTCACTTATTCTATACTACTATATAAATCAGTGGGTTCTATCTGTATGTACATTTATTCTTTTGGACAAATTTTATGATAAATATTCGTTTTATGACTTCTGACTGACTTTTGTCTGTCTGTCTATTGGCATGTCCTTCTATAAGTCAAGAACCGGTTGACCGATTTCAATGAAATTTGGTATAAGACTGCTTTTCCTTATCCCGTAATCATGTCAAAACTACTGAACCATACTCGGTAGGTATGGGATCATGACCAATCGACGCAGAAAAATCTGTAAATTGTATTAGGCTACTTATTTTTTGGATTCGATGGTCCCTTTGTCTTTTTTTCGATATACTTTTTCCCTAATTTATTTTATTCGTCTATGCTATGGTAACGGTTTCAGTCATTATTTTTCTGTATTTAACCAAAATAACCTTGGACGAATTGTGGTTAATTCGTCCAAGTAAATAACTCTTTGACGTCAAAATAAGAACGTTTAAATGTTAAATAAGAAAACTGAAGATGTCAGTCCAACAGTTAAGTATAGAAACTTTATATTTATATGCTATTTATATACTAGCCGTCACCCGCCCGCTTCGCAAGGCGTAAATTTTTGCGAAAATATCTAAAAAATGGATTGAATAATGAAAACAAAATCAATTATTTAACAAAACATGTACCTATGAAAAGAAATAATTATTAGCCCAGCGACGGCTAGTATATATGTATGGATATAATTTAAGGTAAGTATACATAATTTAAGTACCCGAATAGTTTGCCAGCTGTTACAATATCTGACAGTATTATTGCCAATGATAACAAACCAACAAAATTAATGGTTTTAAAACAGCACCCATATTTTTTTAAGTAATGATCTTATTTAAATGAATACAGAACTTAAATGCTAGCTGAATATATACCTAATAAAACCATCTATCATTTCCACATTATATTAAAATATACAGTCGTGTTTCTTATCTCAATACTGCTGTTAAACACAATCTTGACATATTTACATAGGTATACTTGTATCAAGATGGACATGCAAAGATCGTGATGTCCTTACAAACGAAGACTAAACTATAAATAAACATGTATACTTTCCTTTCACGGTCATGTCTTACTAATGTTAATTTATTTTAAACCTTATTATTACAGCAACAAAATCATTCTCATTATTTGATAGCTCGATCATTGGTGCATGGTTCCGGATAGTTTTTAGGATTAGTAAAAATGCACTAGCTTTAATAACTGTGCACAGGAATGTTAGCACAATTAACAATACCATTTCAACATTCTCACGGAATTTTCAAAACCCATAGCCAAGCTGTGCGTAAAACTCTCCAGAGTCGTTATTTTTGTCACAATTTGTTAACACTAGCAAGCCATAATACGTTAATTAGTGACCACAATTCGATAATGAAATGCTGTAATTACGAGAAGAAAAGTGATAGTTACATCAAAAATGCAAGTTGAAAATATTACTTTCAAAACAGTGTGTTTTTATAGTAGTTTATGATACTGTTGCATAATAAGGGTTCTTATAACACGAGTGTGTTTTAAAAAAACGAGCCGTAGGCGAGTTTTTTTATAGTATCACACGAGTGTTATAAGACCAAGTTATGTATAGTGTCATACACTACTTTATCTACTTTCATACTATAATACGTTAAACAATATTGCAAATAAAACGCTGAATATAACAACAAATTTTTAAATGTCAAATGTTGGCGCCAAGGTGCAAATATCGATTGCGCATGCGTGTTGCGTCGTCACGGACTCGTTCATTGAAACTGTATTATATTATAGTATTAGAGTAGATAAAAATGTTTATCTACTCTGATACTATAATACAAAGATTCTAAAACTGAAAACAAAATGCTTATGACAAACATTACGTACAGGCCAAAAATAATAAAAAAAAAGTTTAATTACGATACAGGTCTTGTATGGACACCTGTATCATAATATAACTTTTTAATCATAACGATACACCTATACAACCTCCAGCTGGACCAAGGAGGTTGAACCTCTACTTTAAAAAGGTTTCAATGAACGAGTCCGCGACGACGCAACACGCATTCACAATCGATGTTTGCACCTTGGCGCCAACATTTGACATTTAAAAAATCTTTTCAATATTAAAACAAAGTTTGGTTTTGTTTGCAACATTGTTTTACGTAATATAGTATGAGAGTAGATAAAGTAGTGTATGACACTGTACATAACTTGGTCTTATAACACTCGTGTGATACTATAAAAAAACTCGCCTACGGCTCGTTTTTTTAAAACACACTCATGTTATAAGAACCCTTATTATGCAACAGTATCATAAACTACTATATCAATATGTAACCAAAGCCATTCCGTTCATAACAGACCGGCCTATCGTGAGCGTGTATATTTCACTGCTTCGGTATATAACTATTGCCTTATATACCAGAATATAATATAATTATGGGAAAACAATAATTTTGCTGACGCAATCTGAGTGCCTACCTCCATGTTATGACAATCAATAGTTATTTGCAGCTGTATGATAAAGCAAAATGGATTCATCTAATTTTATTTCATTTTAATAACAATGTTTTAGGAATAAGTATATTTCTTTTCTGAATTTTTAGAAGATTTAAAAGTGAAATAAATTACCTACTATCATAATGAAACAGCAAATAGGAAGCAAATAAGTTCTTTAAAATGTTCACAACGACTAAAGCAAGTACTATTATTGGAGCCGTACCGATATAAATTCCACTGCTCGTGAATCGTAAGTACCTAGGCAGGAGGTACCAAACAATGATCTTATAAAATGTGATTCGAATCGTAGCAAAGGTCAAATGGCGTAAATTACCTAACATAACCTAATTTAAATCAATAATAATAGGGGTTAAAGTATGAAATTGCCGTTTTATTGCAATAGGTTCTTTGAATTGACATAGAATCTTCATGGTTTGAGGTTTTCGAATGAAACTTTTTTTAAATGGTTTCTATGATGTTCTTTTTTTAAAAAATGTAAAACATTTGAATATCGACTTTCAATTGTTTTTGTTATTCAATTTAGACAAGAAAGATGGATACTGCGAAAATTCGAGTTATTTTTGAATACGAGTTCCGACGCGGAACTAACGCGGCAGAAACAGCCCGCAATATCAATGCTGCGTTTGGAGAGGGGTCTACTAATGAACGCACCGTGCGATTTTGGTTTAAACGCTTTCGTGATGGAAATTTCGACTTAAAGAACGAGCCACGAGGAAGACCGCCCACACAGGTAAATAACGATGAATTAAGAGAGATAGTGGAAGCCGATCCTAGTCAAAGTACCCAGGAATTAGCGGCATGGTTTAACGTTACCTTACCCACAATATTGACTCACTTGCGTCAAATCAATAAAATAAAAAAATACGAAAAATGGGTGCCTCATGATTTGACTGATCTGCAGAAAGAAACGCGTGTTGAAACTTGTGTTGCCTTGTTGAACCGGTACAGAAATGAAGGAATATTGGATCGAATTGTAACATGTGATGAAAAGTGGATTCTTTATGATAACCGGAAAAGAAAAATGCAATGGCTGACCCCAGGTCAAATGCCACAACAGTGTCCTAAAGCAAAACTTACCAATAAAAAGGTAATGGTAACTGTTTGGTGGTCTCAGCATGGTGTTATTCACTATAGTTTTCTCCGATCTGGTCAAGCAATAACGGCAGATGTCTATTGTGCCGAACTCCGAACCATGTTGACAAAACTAGCAGTAAAACAGCCCCGACTCATGAATCGATCTTCACCATTATTGCTCCACGACAACGCGAGACCTCACACAGCACGAGAAACCATTTTGACCCTTCAGGAACTGCAGTTAGAAACCATTCGTCATCCTCCGTATTCACCAGACCTTGCTCCAACGGACTACCATTTTTTTCGTGATTTGGACAATTATCTACGTGACAAGAAGTTTTCTTCCCAGGAGGCAGTACAAAATGCTTTCACACAGTTTGTGCAGTCTAGATCGTCGGAATTCTATCGCAAAGGCATTAATGACCTTCCCATTAGATGGCAGCAATGTATAGATAATAATGGCAACTATTTTGATTAAATAAATTTGTTAAAAATTTAAAAAATAAACAATATAGATTTTCAGTACAAATCGGCAATTTCATACTTTAACCCCTAATATTAGGATGTAACACGATTAGGCCTACATTTTCTAATTAGTTTTTCTTCTCATTTAAATTAAAAATACCTAGACACATCAAATTGCATTTTATGTTGCTAAGTGCTGTATTTAGATTAAGTACTTTTAATGGTATCTACTTAGTTACATTAGAGGTGTAATGGCGTTTTAGGAAAGGCTTTGGAAATCATACTGATAAGATAAAGTGCAAAAGGATTCGATAAGTAATTTAGATTTTCAGTTTTATTCGGAATGAAGAATTAGGATCCAGTTCGAATATTTACTCTGGGTCAAAGTATGTACATTCTATATTAATAGAATGTACAATACTTACTGTATTAACTGAAAAAAAACTTATAAATGGGTTATATGCATATTTGGTGACTTTAATTTATAATCAGTTATTTAGTACTACCCGATTAAACTGCTCCAAATTAAATAAAACATTATGGATAACTTCATTGATCAAAATATAGTAAGCCCTTAATTTTAACTTGAATTAAGAGAACATCCGAACTGGGTACCTAGGAGAAATAGTAGGCGTGTATTAATACAGATCATTATTTATTACCAAAGCGAAAAAAAAATTCGAACCTGTTCCACCAGCCGAGTAACTATTGTCAGCTGTCGACGATGATGTTGTCAGTAGAACTCCAAGGGCAACCAACAACCAACAATTTCGGCTATTTTTCATTTTAAATACTCTTTTTATCTCTTAGGAAATAATCTGATCCGGCTTCTTCCATCTATCACATATATCAATGGTTAAAAACTTTCAGTTCCATAATATGTAATTTAGACAATCTATTTCGGTCGAGGCTTAAATTTAAGACGCCGAACACATTCCACAGTTACGTTGTCCAATCACTGTTACCGTAAACACTTAACTTGAAAACACTGACTCATTTTGATTTAAACCATACGTCGAGTAATGTTGCAATTGTGATTAAAACAAACACTAAATTTATAGTAAACCCTGTTATTTAATTGTACCCAGTAGGTACTATAAAATGGGTTATAAGAAGCACAGACGAACAGCGTAGTAGTAAGGTCACTGTTAAAAACCTGTTGTTAAGTAAAACTTGGTAGTACTCGACGCGCGTAAACGAAAACAAGCGATACGGCCACTCGGCTAGCTTCCCGGCGCGGAGTAATGTGGGTAATGAAATGAATGACTATGGGCAGACGATAGCGTGCGCTGAGGGCCGCACTATCTAGGGTTGTCACTATATACAAAAAAAAAATTATAACATTCTTAAAAAATATATAAAAAAATATGATTTCTATTTGAATGATTGACTTATGAACTAATCAATTCTTTATTTCAATTAAAAACTGTATTTGTTTTTTAATTCAATTATTTATTTAAATAATATTATATTTATCATAAGTATGAAGGTTTACCTATGTTTTTAGTCTTTTATGATTCAAACGAAACATTATTTTATGTATAATATAATAACACTTAGAAGAAAAATACTCAACGAGTTCACAGTTTGTTAATTTTCCTATTAATTGACAGTGTAAATCAACACTTACGTTTTTCTAGTCAATATTGTGGAACATTGTGTGATACGAGAGTCGATCGTCAATAGCGGAAAAAACATAAGCAGATAATAAAAACTTCTGTTCATAGGTCAAAACCAGCATTACTGTCATACAGAGAAGTGTGCCGCAATTTCGAAACTAGTCTAGATGAACAACGATCAATATAATTGTGATTCTTCTTGACTGTATCTCGACATTACAAGTATTCTAAATAGATCTGATAGAAGAAGCCGTATTATTAAAATTTAACATCAATAAAAGTTTTTTGCAAATATATGCGTACATCTAGACTTACGTTGAAGTTGTTAATGAAAAATGGCCTCGAGAGCGTGTGCTATCGCACTCACAAAACGAAAACATATCCATATGCAATACGTAATGAAACAACGCAATAGGTAGGCAAAAATGGCACGCTTTGTGTTAACGAATAATAAAAAAAATTGGAAGAAACTACGTCGACAAACATTGGTTGATCAAAAGATGTAACCTTATTTTATCTTAGAGTTATTTGTTGATAATTGCATATCCTTTGAAAATTAGTTATTGTTGGCATATTTTTAATAGACAAGTTTTAATTTTGTTTTCTTATATTGAATGATTCTAATCACTTTGTCGAGGTCATTAAACAGTCGTTTAAATATATATTTAATTTAGCTTTGTTTCGGTTATATAACATGAACTAATCAAATAATTTTAATTTAAAAATGACTTATGAACAGACAATTCTATGTAGAAATGAGCATACGTAAACTTAATTTCAGTAACATTTATTTTATCTAACGGCCAGGTCGAATTGCGTCCCAGTAAGTTTGATGTATACGAAGTATATAACCTATTTCCACCTGGAAAAACATACCTTTCAAACGGTGAAAGTATTTTCCAAATGGATTTAGTGGTTCCAAAGATAAGCCTCCACGTAAAAACAAACCAAGGCATAACATTTCGTATTTGTTAATGTTCTAACAAGATTTAGGGTTCTCTTGTTACTATGAATATAAGTGTATTATAGATGCTAGTATTTTTAATACATATTTCAAGCTATTTATTAGCACATAAATTTTAGCAAAAAACACAGTTACCGATTGTTTAGCGTAACTTTTTTGTCATAATTTTGCAATTCATATTTTAAAAAAATCATAATTTGATATAGCATAGTTTGTTGGTCACGGATAAAAAAAAATTTACCTTACCTAACCCGCAATGTAATACCAATATATTGTTTTTGATATTATTTCTATCAATACGTCCAAAACAATCACAAATTCTTCTCTTCTGAGCTTTAGCTACTAGAAAGCTCTTAAGACCGTGCATTAGTGCATTTTGAATTCGACCAACTGCTTTAAGAAATTCATCAGTCAATTAGATAGTTGCCCTGTAGATAATTCCATAAAAATACTGCCAAACTTATTAAAGAGCTTATTACAATATACACGTTATTGTCTTCATAGGATTGTAGTTACATTATTCATATTCGTATATTTCACTTAGGATTTTCTTAGTATTTCCGAAAATTTTAATAAAGGTTTTAGAACCCGCCGTATCTATTGTATATCGTATATACATTAGCTACCACTTACAGTTTTTACAGAATACATTAACATTGGCAAGAGTGAAATATTAATTTCTTTGGTACAAAATTAGACAAAAATGATAAAAAGTAGACTCGATGTGTCTTTGGATAAAAAAAGTCCGAGAACCTCGATTATTTTATCTACAAATAATGTAGTTATTTTAAGTAATGTTACCTAATGAGTAATTACAAATAAACAGATAAGTATTTTAATTTATTTATCAACAGAATTTGTCAATAGAATTCTCATTAGTATAAATGATTCATACATTAATATGATAATAAATTTTTCGTCATCATGGTAATCTACTTTTCTATGTAGTTTCAAAAAGTGAAGCGTTTTTTGTTCGTATAATGGTCTTATTTAAAAACAAACTACATAGTAATGGAAAGAAATTTCGATTTTATTTTAATCTTTATAAATCTCTATATAAATAAAAAATACGTATCACAGTGTTTGACCACAATGACCTCCGAAACTACTTGACCGATTTTAATGTTTTTTTTTTAATTTTGCTGGATTTGTTTCAACTTAAGACATAGGATAGGTTTCATTTTATTTTTAATAAAATAAAATAGGAAATTAAAATAACTGAGCCACATCGAGGCGTGGCCGGCTCAGCTAATGTATTTATAAATAAAAAAATCAAAAAAAAAAAAAAACAGCCTAATCTTGGGTTTTTTTTAATTTCCCTTTGTGGTGGTCTAATTGTAATGGCCTTGAGATCTTAATCTAAAGTTATATAAAAACCAAATGCTCCAAATGGCACGAAGCATTTTGCATTACCTCACATCAATCTGCACTTGTAACTAATATAGTACTGGAGTTATTGGTATCCTCCATTAGTTACTAGGCTGGAGTGCAAAGGATTAAGCAAAATGAATAATCATTTAATTAATAATCGACCTTTATGCCGATTATCTAATAAATTATTTCTTCCTCTTCTTATCTTCAAATTTATAAAAATAAAACATCTTAGGTACTATAACTATCAATTTGTCGGTTTCACAATGTGATAACTGCTAGTAGACCCCATTTCGTCCCAAAATTCGGAGCATTTAAAAAACCATTAATTAATGAACTTAATTAAAGAAGCAATGAACAGCAAAAAAACTTTAATTTTCTAATTATATTCCTTCCAAATTTCTCGGAATCATAATTTTCATTAATCAATTAATAAGATAAAAATCTTTAAGGCTTTAATTTAGTCAATAAAATAAAAAGCATTTTGTTTTGTGAAGTCTGTTTGTTCTATAGCAAGGTGTTAACTTAATTAGGATTTTGATCTGTTGCAGAAGTCGTGTATAGTTAAGGTTGTTTGCACAAAAAAGATCAGTAAAGGTTGTTACATGGATTAACAAAATAAATAAAAATTAGCTGTTCTCAAAGATGATATTTACAAAATACAATTTATTAAAAAAAACTTAAAAGAGTTTGTTTTAACTTTAGATGCTTAAATAGTAAATAGCTAAATGTAACCGGACTCAAAAAATTAAAGATATTATATTACAGTTAATTTTGTATCTATAATTTTAACCACTTTTAGACAGTTCTTTTAATCATGGCACCAGGATCTTAATTTTGAAAATGTAGACCTAAGTTAAAGCTTTATCACCATATCCATTTAACTATACTATTTATACGAGTACATGTTGACTGTAGCGATGGTCCCTACACGAGTTATGAAATTAAAATTATATTTCGCTCTGTACTTAAAAAAATCTCTTTCATATAACTCTTTTTTCTCGTCAAATTAATAATATTATTTACATATTTTTTTTACTTTTGATGAAAAATGAAAAATCCGTTTATTCTTTAATATACGTCGTTTTCAACTAGATGATTAATTTCGTCATCTTATTACCTACATTAATTTCTTACAGTCTAGAAATTTGAGTTGATAAAAAGATAAATAGATTAACTTGTAACTAAAGGCCATAGGACGATAAGAATACCGAATCGGCCCCAGAGAGGTATCTGGCTCATAATTTTAGGAAATGTTGGTACTCATAAGATACGTCGATGCTGAAAGTTTCAGCTTTTTATCTATTACCGTTTCTGAATAAATCTAAAAATACTGAATTTCAGTAAAAAAATTCATTCTCAGCACCATGTGAATCGATTGATCTAAATACAGGATATGTTTTGGGGCATGGTGGTAGCTTCTAAGAAAAAAAATATAAGCAATATCTGTTCATAAGAACCTATAAAAAAACGAGGTTATTTTCTTGATTTTAATTTTTAATCATGTTACGGGAACGCTAAAAATATGAATCTATTTTTTTTGAATTCCTCATTCAATTTTCGATGAAATTGTGATCCTGGGATTTTTTTTAAAACGTTACGCCATATTGAAAAAAAATAAAAACCGATTAGCTGCTCAAAAATTGATTTCTTATTATGATTTAACTCTTGCAATGATAAAATACAGAACGTTTGCAATTATTGTACTAGTGAAAACAACAGAATAAATTATGAACACTCATATAAAAATAATTGTTCTTCATATCATCATATCAGCCGTACGACGCCCACTGCTGGACATAGGCCTCCCCCAAGGATCTCCACAACGATCGCTCCTGTGCTGCCCGCATCCAGCGTTTTCCCGCGACCTTAACCAGATCGTCGGTCTACCTCGTAGCGGGCCTACCCACTGAGCGTCGTCCGGCACGCGGTCGCCATTCGAGAACCTTTCCGCCCCAACCGGCATCAGTTCTCCTTCCTATGTGTCCTGCCCATTGCCATTTCAGCTTCGCAATTCTTTGAGCTATGTCGGCTGTTTTTGTTCTCCTACGGATCTCCTCATTTCTGATTCGATCGCGTAGGGAAACACCAAGCATAGCTCTCTCCATTGCCCGCTGGGCGACCTTGAGCCTTCTTACAAGACCCATAGTGAACGACCACGTTTCACTGCCATAAGTCATCACTGGCAACACACACTGGTTAAAGACTTTCGTCTTAAGGCACTGAGGTATTTTGGACGCGAAAATGTATCGCAGCTTCCCGAACGCTGCCCACCCGAGTTGGATTCGACTAGAGATCTCTTTCTCGAAGTTGGACTTACCTTACTGTATTGTATGTCCTAGGTAAACATAGTGGTCAACAACTTCGAGTGTAACGTTCCCAACATTTACTGGAGCGGGTGTAACATGGGCGTTGAACATAATTTTCGTCTTGTCCATCTTCATCTTAAGACCCACTCGTTGGGATGCGTTACTGAGATCTTCGAGCATGGTGCTCAGGTCTTCCAAGGTCTCAGCCATTAGGACCACATCATCGGCAAACCGAAGATGTGTCAGGTACTCGCCGTTGATGTTGATGCCAAGTCCATTCCAGTCCAGAAGCTTAAAAATATCCTCCAACGCAGCAGTGAACAGTTTCGGAGAGAAAACGTCTCCCTGTCTCACTCCTTGCTGTAGTTGGATAGGATTAGAGCTCTGGCTGTGTACTCGGACCGACATAGTGGCGTTTGGTATAGGCACCTTAACACTTCGATAAACCTGCAGTCCACTTGGCACCTCTGGAGAGACTGCAGCACCGCCCAAGTCTCGATCGAATCAAAGGCCTTCTCATAGTCCACAAACGCCAAGCAGAGTGGCCGATTATACTCTTCAGTCTTCGGTATAACCTGCCGCAGCGTATGAATGTGGTCTATGGTGCTAAATCCTTTTCGGAAACCGGCTTGTTCGGGAGGTTGGAAGTCGTCAAACCTGCGAGCAAGACGATTCGTAATGACCCTCGAAAATAGCTTGTAGACATGGCTCAGAAGCGATATGGGTCTGTAGTTCTTCAGTAGGGTATTATCGCCCTTTTTGAAGAACAAAATCACCTCGCTTCTGCTCCTTGCCTTCTGCGTTTTGCCCTGGACGATAACAGAATTGAAGAGCTTCTGGAGGACTTTAAGTACCGCGTGCCGCCCGCTCTCAGAAGCTCTGTTGTAATTCCGTCATCTCCCGCCGCCTCGTTGTTCTTTAGCTGTTTGAGGGCCATTCTAATATCGTACAGGCTGACGTCCGGGATATCTTCGGTATAGTGTCGGGTAAGCTTGGCTCTAGGATCTCGAGCTTTGCTTTGGCCTGGTGTAATACTGGAATACAGCTGCCTATAGAAACCTCAATCTCTCTCAGGATTTCAGGAGTCGATGATATGATACTGCCGTTCTCAGTTTTCAGCCTCGTCAGTTGACTTTGCCCAATAGACAGATCGCTAGCGAACACTTTGGAGCCTTTGTTCCGCTCTATGGCCTCTTTAATACGCTCGGTATTAAATTGGCGAAGGTCGCTCGTCAGCGACTTCGAGATCTGTCTATTAAGCTGTCTATAACGTAGGGCATCCGCTGAGTCTTGCAATCTCATTTCATGTCTCTTATCCATGAGTTCGAGTGTATGTGCGGAGAGTTTCTTCAATTTGGGACGGTGGGTTTTGAAGTATTTTGACCCTCCCGTACGGACAGCATCCACCACCAGGTCGTTCAGATCGTTCTTCATATAATGAACTCTAATCATTATTATAAACTTTATTTATCACTATAATTATTAAATCAGTACAAAACAATATTGTTTATATAATTCAACTACGTTTTAGGGAATTTAAACTTTCCCGCTCAATTATTAGTTAATTCAGCACCCATAAGATGGCACTGTAATTCAAAACTGGTGACACTGTTTTCTATTTTCATGAAAACCCGCCAGATTTGTAGATAACCTTAAAATTATTTGTTGATATTCTATACAAGTATTGGTCGTACTTTTTCTGTTTTTAATAATTAATTTTATCTAATTATATAATTATATAAGTGAAAATATGTCGTCATCTAAAACATATAATCCAAAGTGCTGTATTTGTTCAAAATTCATTAAACAAACGCGAGGTACTCCAAAATATATATAATCTGATGAAGATGCTGAAGACTTTTCAACGATCTTTGATCATCCAATTGTAGTTGGTGATGTTTTGTGGAATAATTGTCGATCAAAAAATATAAGAAAACGAAACTTGACGACGAGGATCAGGATACATCGTTGGAGAATGAATTACCTTCAGATACAAGTGAATTGTTGAATCTCAATCAAGTACTGATTATTCATCATTTAATTTAGAGGTTGCATACAACCTCACATATGATCCTGTATCATAATCATATGTGAGGTTGCATACAACATCACATATGATTATGATACAGAAGAATGTATTGAAGTTCAAATTAAAAGAACTGTTGCAACTCACAAATACTGTTGTGGATTAAGGACAATTGGTTGTTGTTCACACTAAGCTGCAATAATTTTTTACCTGGCGCATGGACGATATTTGGCTAAAATCCCGAAACCAGCAGCAATACTTAATACTTTATTCAATTAAGACAATATCCCCACTGTGATTGATGAAGATAGCGACGAGGACTAGTCACAAATTCATAAGAAGATTTTATTATTAACACATTAATATAATTGATACATTTGAATAGTTTATAATTAAATATTAATATTAAAGTTATTGAAAAATGAAAAAAATATTTTTATATGAGTGTTCATAATTTATTCTGTTGTTTTCACTAGTACAATAATTGCAAACGTTCTGTATTTTATCATTGCAAGAGTTAAATCATAATAAGAAATCAATTTTTGAGCAGCTAATCGGTTTTTATTTTTTTTCAATATGGCGTAACGTTTTAAAAAAAATCCCAAGATCACAATTTCATCGAAAATTGAATGAGGAATTAAAAAAAAATAGATTCATATTTTTAGCGTTCCCGTAACATGATTAAAAATTAAAATCAAGAAAATAACCTCGTTTTTTTATAGGTTCTTATGAACAGATATTGCTTATATTTTTTTTCTTAGAAGCTACCACCATGCCCCAAAACATATCCTGTATTTAGATCAATCGATTCACATGGTGCTGAGAATGATTTTTTTTACTGAAATTCAGTATTTTTAGATTTATTCAGAAACGGTAATAGATAAAAAGCTGAAACTTTCAGCATCGACGTATCTTATGAGTACCAACATTTCCTAAAATTATGAGCCAGATACCTCTCTGGGGCCGATTCGGTATTCTTATCGTCCTATAGCCTTTATACAATAAAAATTCCCTACACAATGTTTTTAACATTAAATTGAATAAATATTTAATTTAAACATCTGTTTTTAAGTTTAGACAATTTTTAATATTTTATCTTTTCAGACAAACAAAGGTTCTTCTTGTGTAAAATTCACATTGATTGTACCTACCTAAATTATAAGTAGCCAATCGGTGAATATAGTTCTTTTGCACAAGTTTCAGTATAATTTCACAAACAATTTTATTATTAAAGCTGATTTTTTCAATCTTTTTTTACATTTCCAATTGTTGTGTTTCAATTGATATTTAAAACTAAGTCGGCACAGATACAAAATGTCTAACGGCATTTTCCTAATCGCTAGTTAATCTATACTAATATTATAAAGAAGTAAAGTTTGATTGTTTGTATATTTGTTAAATTGTAAGGGGTAATCTCGGGATCTACTGAACCGATTTTAAAAATTCTTTCACCAATAGAAAGGCACATTATTGCTGAGTGTCATAGGCTATATTGAATGCTAGAAAAAATTAAAAGAATTTTGTCCACCCGTGCGAAGCCGGGACGGACCGCTAGTTTCTAAATAAAAAGAGAAACAAAAAGTGTAACGGAGAGAACTGTAAATTTATAACTAAGTTGTTCTTTAATTTATAAAATATTTACACATTTTTTAAGCTTTAATTAAAAACCTAGTGGTAACGGTATTATAAGTTATTTGATATACTGACGATCAAAGAGTATGTAATCACTACGGTTTACTGGCGACCACTAATCAGGAGTTAATATCACGCTTGTCTTTTTTCGCAATCTTTCTACTGTTATTCTGTTTTAATAGATATTCAAACGAAAATTTAAAACTATTTTAACCTGAATTGTTCTCTTTTGACCTTATCTCTGACCTTATCTTTTGTAATTTGATCACCAATATTAAAAGCGGCCTGAATAAAACACGGCGCGCCTAATAATTTTCGTGGAGTATTATGTAACGCGTTACGCTTCATAACACTGTACAATTTGAAATTTAAATAAGATCGTGTCATCGTTAAGCCAACCCGATTGCGTTCTTAACAACAATAAAACTTTATTATTTTTTTATTTTTGTCTTATTAATAAATCATGAGGCCACTTCTTTTTCGTTGAAAGACAAGGAGTAATTTGATATAAACAGTATTTTGTATAAAACAATGTTTATTTGACTTTGAACTAAGTAACTAATCTTGTTGGAGCTATCATACTGAATTTTCTTAATACATACAAAGTTAATTCTAAAATAACGGGAGACTTATAGTTTCAACTCTTCTATTACTGAGATAAATTTATTATTATTGCCATAAATTACAATTTAAAAGTATATTGTTAGTGATTGTACTAAAATAAAAAAAAGGATACTGTCGGCAGCATATTTAGCAATACATTATAAAATGGACTATTTTTTATTACAATAACATAAAGTATGGAAACTTAAAAAGCTGTATACAACTCAATATCTACGTCGCCGTTCTCATTTTATAGTCATGGCATAATATTTAAACTAAGCCAATCAAAATCTATCTGGGCATATTATGATAAGCCGGGATTTCTTTGATTTTGACAATTATGTCACGAAGTTTCCAGCCGGTATAGAGTTGAACAAATTGGTGAGTCATATTTGTCGATTTCTTTCTAACTAACAATTGAAAATCGCATCCAGACTAGCGGAGGCGCATAGAAAAGTAGCTCTGATTCACGACTCAGCTTGCTCTTTCTATGCTCCGTCTGCTGTGCGTTTAAGTGCGAGAAAGACGACGGAGTCATGAGAAATTTAAAAATATTTAATAAAAGCAATAACAGCAAATTAATTATATGGTTATACAGAAGACCGGAGAGTATAATCTGATACTTTGCTTAGCGTTCACGTTTGTGGGTGGTGGATCTCTCCAAAGCTATATCAACTTCAGGTATATCGAGGTGTTGAGTTATTTATACGAAAATGCTACTATGTCGAACCGACTATAGAACCAGAACTCAAATCCTATACAACTTCAGCGCGATGCGAGACAGGGAGACAATATGCACTATTCAGTGATGTGCTGAAGGATATTTTTAAGTTTCTGGATTGGAATGGATACAGCATCAATATTATCGGCGAGTATGTAACACACCTTTGGTTTGAAGGACCTGAACAAAACGGTCGAAGATCTAAGTCGTGATTCCCAAAAAGCTAAGCCAGAAGGTACCTGTTCACCCTGGCTTTGAAAATGGACGGGTTATAAGTTCTCGGAAATACAGAAGCAGGGAAGGAGTTCCACTGTTTTGCTGTGCGCATTATGAAGGATGTTGATAAGCGCTTGGTGTAACAGGTAGGAACAACCAAAAAAGGGTGGTAGCCCACAGTGCGTCTGGTTGTCCGATGGAAAAAAGGAGATGGCGGTATGAGCAAATAAGCTCTTAAGCAGTCTGTAGAAGACCGATAGACAGGTACATAACTTTGCGGCGATTAGCTAAGGTTTGTGTAAGTACAAATTTTAAATATTTAAATTGTCACGGGTATGACACTTAAAAAACGGGTGTTTTTGTGCGTGTCCATATTTAGCACTCGACCAAAATACTCTTTGTCGCCTGTACACTTGCTGTCGAGGTGAAATAAAATATTTGTACTGCGTAAGTAAACATCATAGTATTACCCATACGTAGGTGAGGTTTAGAAAATTTATATGAGCTGGATATTAACATTTTTCAATACTAATCTATTAGTTGTAGTATAGTGGGCGCGAGACTTTAAAAATTTTGTGTTAAATACTCATTTTAGAGCTTATTTTCTAATTTATATAAATAGTACTCCAGTTAGTATTCATTACATAGAATAAATCAATACATTGCTTTATTGTGCAGTCTCTAAATTTACGCATTATGGACTGACATACTTGATCTAAATATTAAATGATATATGTTCAGAACCAAGAATCCATTTCTTCGTAATACATTAGAATTAACGATGTTTAGGTATTAATACAAACGACCTAATTAAAACTAGCCGTAAATCAACAGGAAAAATGAAGTTAACAAAGGGAAACGACAAGAAAGTAAAATTAAGTGATCTAAGTCATTGACATAAGGTATGAATTTCAATGTATGCATAACTATTAACGTGCAAGTTAATGAAAGATGTAGAAATAGAAAAATGTTTGCTGTAGACACGGTGAGTAAATAATTAATTTACGATATCCTTTAGGGATCATGTAATATGTACTACCAGATATCTTGCATAACTATGCATGTGTCTTATTCTTGTGTTGTGAAACAAGAGTGTGCATTTTGCTACGTTTTCGTTTTTGATCATCCCAAGTACCTTTAGAAAATCATAAACATCGAAGGTACCACAAACACCAGGTCTAAAGTCCAAAATCTAAAGAATATTGAATAAAATCGCATTGCCACATTTATCTGAAAAGAAATCGCACCAAAATCCCGAGTACGACTCAGTATTTTTTTTTTTCTATTTTTTATAAACAGTATTTAAGGTTTAAGGATTTTTACGGTTTTGTTAGAACAGTGTCGGTCGTTTTGTTTGACATCTGTATTGTAGGTTTTTTTGTACATAGATTATATTCTCATAAATGTACTGTCTCGCCACAGTTAGTAGGAGAGGACAGTTGTGACAATAAAATATTTCACAATTACGAGCTCTACTAATCAATGTAACTTAGTCCATAGCCTTTCAGAAATAATTATCGAAACTAATAAATGTATCAAGGTTTATAACAAAAACAGAAACTTTTCCCCGTGTCACAACTCTCCTAACACCTAGGTAAGTTACAAATAACAAGGTAAGTAGTTACACCTAAGTATTTAGACTATATCATAAATAAATAATATCAGTTTCTGATTTGTGAATATTTTTCTTTTTTGCAAGAAGGTTTTAATTTAACAATGTTATAGCATATTTCTATGAACATAAAATAACATATAACATTAGCACAACAAATACCTATAGAATCCTATAAGAACTTATGGTATTTTTCTGAGATCAATCTTATTAAAATCAGTCTTAAATTGTTACTCTAATCCTATAAACATTTATGACAAACATATTACAGCTCGCTTCTAGTGCAAGCTTCATGAAACCAGCCTGCCCTCAGGCACTGTTTGATTTGCTATTGCCATAAGATTCAACGCAACACGAGCAAAACAAAAACAATTATTTTTTGCATCTTCTTCTATATCAACAATTTTTTTCTTATTAATCTTCTTCTTGGCTTCTTAGGTTTCTCATTTTCTTAGCTTAAAACACACTTTATTACATTCTTTGTCTTTCTACTGGCTTCTTTGTCAACAATTTCATCTTTGGTAGGTGTGTGTAACACACACCTACACAGCAGATTTGACTATGGATCATCCGTCTTCCGAGTCAGATTTGATACGTTTGTTTATTTTCTTGGTGGATCTTTTGGCAGCTGCTTAACTGATTCTGGCGAGAATGCATTAAATTATTACTAGCAAGCTACGGGCTGAAGACGTGGAGCAATAGATGCATTGTCATTATTGTTAAGAACAAAGGGGTAACTAGAAGTTGCCATGTTCAAACATCTAGATATAGCTTAGCTCTTGCTTCTTTGTTTTCAACAACTCACACAACTCGACTAGGAGCAAAATTCACGAACTGATCAGTGTAAAAATTTGTTATTTCAAAACAATATGCAAACACAAAAAAAAACATAAAATTTAAGAAAAAATATCAGTACCACACAAAAGCCATACGACATGATAAAAATGCAATTAAAATTTTAGAAATAATCTTAGCTTTTGTATTTTTTTGCATAGCGCTGCCAGCGTACCGTAGCTTCGTACCGCATCAAATAAGTAAAGGGTCACCAAAGGAACAAACGAGGGCTATTTCCAGCGCGCCAATGGTCATAGATTCCGAGAAATCGTCGGGCCTCTATTAATTTCCTTGAAAAAGTCTCTTAGAGAATCTCTAGGCCGAAGATTGTAAAATTGCGCGAATAGCTCTTTTCTGTAAAAAAAAGCACAAAAACGCTCTCAATATTAGCAACTGAGACCCACAATAACAACCCATAGGAAATTACACTATGAAAATAACTAAAATAATTTAACTTTACCTTTTCAATATTAGTTAAAAGCCTATTTGTACAGCGTATGCCGCAGAATTAAGTCTACTTGACAAGGCCTCATTATGAGGGTACTATTGTAGTATTTTCGATCATTTCACGATTATACTCACGAAAACATTACACAGCAATTCACTAATCACATATTCTTTGCTTGAGGTTCGTTTGATGCCGTAAAGTATAGTAATTTAAGTAAGTATATTATTTACACAAACAGTTAAGCCCATTTCACATTTACTTTACTAATGTTGCAAAAGTTATTATTCTTGCTGAAAGAGTAACTAGAGTAACTTTTATGCGACAAAAATATAATTTTATATGTTAGTTGTAGTTTCAAACAAAATTAAATAAAATTATAAATAAAGGAAATTACAATAAGAAAATCGCATTTATTTAATATAATAAAACAACATAACTAATATATTTTACAAATACCATCACATATGCATGTAAATAATATATAAAACAAAACGCGCGATCAGAAACAAATGTACAAAACATATGAAAATAATGAAATAACATTGCTAAAACAACTTGTTTTGAAATGTGATACCGGCTTTAGATAAGTTAATGTCAAAATTTGTCAGAAGTACAACCAAAAACAAATACTGTACATCTCCTCAATGCTCATATCTCCCACTTATTTATACTATGATAACGATAACCATGTCGATAACTTGGTTTTTATAATCATTTCAGCGTTTTCAGTAACAACAAACATTAAAAGGCATACAAAAAAAATATTTTTTTTTTTATATATTTTTTTATGCATTTTCAACGCGATCTTATAAGATTAATTATTATAATAGAAAAATACTAGAAAAATCGACTCAGGTCACAAGTGAATTCTCAGGCGGGAATCGAACCCGCAACCTTTGGAAATCCGGTCCAATGCTCTCCCCTTAAATGCCAACCGGCACTTAAAATTTTTATGAGGTATTTAGTTGTTTTGGAAAAACTTTTCGTATCAGAGGTAAATTCTACCAAAGTGATTATAAATTTAAACTGTTAAATAAAACTACTTTAACAGGATAAACTGCTCGTTTATTTTTTTATATTTAATTCTTGCGTTTCCACCCCTTAACAATAGCCGTGCTCCCAGGATGACTAAAGTAATGGTTGTCACAAGTGTGTTACTACCCTCTAACATTTCTATCGGGCACGCCGATCGTTTCAGCAAAATGTCGTCCACTGCTGGACTGGTCTGGGTCCCAAGGTCCCCAAGGATTGGTCCTACGCTGCCCGTATCTACCAGGCGCTTTCCGGGACCAAACTAGGTACTCAATTTATTTATTTTTGTTATTTTTAAACAATTTAATTTTTTCATGTTGAAAACTTATTTTATTTTATCATCTTTACTTAAAACTACTGAGTCTACCAACAGTTAGGACGCCCTTTCGAGAAATGCCCAGACACTGGAACAGGGCGTCCACCATCTTACGTTTAATACATATATACAAAACGAGCTTACATATCACTAGAAAATGACATTTTTTATTCATATTCATACAGTGCCCTTTTAATGCTGGGTAGAGGCTTAGTAAGTTTTTAAGCAATTAAGATTTAAAAGTAATTTTTACTTTAAGCTCTTTATTGTTACCATTACCACTATTGTCCCGTTTCTTTATCTTTCTTAAAACTCCAGTCACTTGTCCTTTGTATTTTTGTCAAGAAAGTACAAAATTTCTTCTTATGATGGTTTTGTCTTTGTTGTTTAATTTGTGTATGTTGTAAATAAGCTTTTATCAATATCGACTGAGGTTATTTTATATCAATTATTATAAGTAGAATAATTTATTTATCAATTTGGGTCACGTCGCACGTTTTTCGGTGGTTCGGTTCGGTTCGTGGTTCGGTGTATGTATCACCAATGATTAATAAAAACATATAGTCAGTCATATAAGCCAAAGAAAGGAGTCAATCTCGGAATGAAAGATAATAAGCTCGAAAGTATGGACCTTTGTTTTGGCATTCTAAATGATGTGTCAGAAGTTTCATGATCTCGTGTCCGCATCTTCAGATATTCCGGTCACAAAAATCAGTTTTGTGACCTTTCGCAAATATCCTGCTTTCTATGCGTTCAATCGTATTTGGTATATAATATATCAAATATATTAAATAACCGTATAAGGTGCAAATGCACCTGTTATAAAAATTTTTGTTTCAAGCATAATTTATACGATTAATCGTTTTTGAGATAGAGCGCGGAGAGCCCGCAGCTCTCAGTCATATATCACCTCTCATTCCAAGTTGAAACCCCTAACGTGAATGCGCTAATGGTACGCTTTAAGGGTACATATAACCTTTGTAAAATTGCGACGCCGAGTGCAGTGCTTATTTTAGATGAGTTTAGTACTTACCTATAACAGATTTAGTACTAAGAAACGAAAACCTTTATACGATGGTTTTTATTTTGACTTGCAGTACAGTACCGTAAACTCTATGTTTACGGTACTGTACTGCAAGTCTCTAAACAATTGTGATATTACCATGCTTATGTCTGATCACAATGGGGTAGCTAGGCGTAGGCGAAGCGAACTCTTGTCAACGGCCTTGGACTTAACCCCTTAGGCCTCGCGCGAGGGCCGCTTTTTTAAGTAATATCCGTGCCTTTTTTTAAATAATACCCCTATAATACAAAAGAATGTACGCGACTAGCATACGACCACCGAGCGTAACTACAGGAAACCTTTTATCTGGATACCTGTTGCTTTATAGGGCTAATAGATGAGCAAACTTAGGTTATTTGGTTCGCTTGTCTGTAAGGTAAATTTGTATGGGAGAGCACCAAATTGGCCTGTGTGTAAGGTAAATATTATTTGGAGGCTAACCGTATTGACAGTCGGGCGCCAGCCAAAAGTCCAGTCATACCGGCAAAAAGTTTATAGTTTTATTGTTGTCCCATTTATTAGTTACGGTAAAATATAATTTGGTAAAATACTCAGGATATAAAATAAAAAAGTTTACTGAAAAAAATACAACCCATCAAAATGTTGTCCCCGCAAATACGACTTTGCCCACGGCTAGATTAGTCCACGCTACGCCACACTAAGTGATTCTCTACATCAAGCACTGGCCTGACGTATTTTTATTTATAAATAATTTCATATTTTTCCCGTTAACACATCGTGGTAAGCCAAATACTTGTGTTACAAGTGGGTACACCCATAATACATCAACAGGAATCATAATCGGTGCTTCTGGCTGAAAACTTAACCGGTATGGCTACAGCCGTAATCAATTGTGTTCGCAGTAAGACATGTGCTCTCTTTTTAGTCATTTTTTATTTCAAGGACTTCCTCACTATTTTTTTTTCTTTTCTCGCTTTTGTCCTTTTTTCTATACACTTAAGATGAAGATATCAGTTCTTTAGATGTCGTCGCACCAACGCATATTTAGTCATCCTAGTGGGCACTTTTCACCCTATAAGATGAAACATAAGCTATTAATCCTGAGGCTAACTTTACACACACGTGCTGCCGTTTGCGTTGCCAATGACACCTCCGGAATCGCATTCCTCAGAAAGAACCAAAAACCGAAAGACGTCCACTGCTGTATTGAAGCCTCCTCTCAAAGGTAATTTTTCCATAATCTACACACTTGGCAGCCGGGTTGAAGATCTTAGTAATATATCATGATCCTGAAAACGCTGCTGCCCATGTTGCTCTCATTAATCACTTTTTACAAACACCCCTAAGTATTAAGTGTTGGTGCTATTCTACTTCACCTGACAACACGCGGCACGGAATGACATCCCCGTAAAAAACTCTATACCACCTCTTCTATTAACATCTATCAGTTCTCTGAGTTTTCATGTGCAGTACCTACCTAACGTTGAAAGTTGCTAACTTAATTCCTTTTATAAAAAACGACCGTTTGGTGCAGCGGTAGCAATCGCTACTCTGCCAAAGTACTACTACTTTGTTTTTGTGATGAATACGAGCGTTTGTATCTGATTCATGAATATTTATATTAATGCTAGCTGACCCAGCCACGCGTTACTGTGTTATAAATTGAAATAAAACCTATCCTATCTCTTAAGTTAGATCAAATAACAGATAGTTACTAAGTTTGATTACTAAGTTTGATAAAATTCGGTTAAGTAGTTTAGGAGTCCATCGCGGACAAACAACGTGACACGTAATTTATATATATTAAGATTACATATCTATGTAGCTAATAAGTATGTATGTCTATCCGTTACCCTAGTATCCATAACACAAGCCTTATAATGCTTACTTTGGGCTAGGCTAATTGGTGTGAACGTGAGAATTATTATTGGTATTTAAAAAAGCAACGTAAGTTTAATTCTACAAATTGGTGATAATGACGAGTGCATGGGGTTTAGGTCGGCCTTGAACTGTCGCGTGAGCCGCCGATGTCGCATGTCGCTTTTGAACGAATTACCCCACGCTTCGTTTGAAACTTCGTAAAATACACGCACTTGCGTTACAAGTTCACAGCGCGATAAAACTCTTGCGTATACCTTGATATTTTAATTTACGACCAATTTTTGTTAAAAACTCATTCCTTAAAAACCAGGACCATTCCTTGAAAGCACCATAAAAGAGAAACCAATAATACATAATTTATAGCACATTATTATCATTATTTTCGTTATTAAATGCGTATAACATTTTCAATTTGTTTTCTTTTACTGATATTGTACGAAATTTCGAATAGCTTGATAGTGAAATGTTATCTACTCCTTACACTTTAAATGTTTTTATGATTCATTTGGTTCTAAATATTATCTGTTTACGAGAGACTAAGATAATGATTTTAATATTGTGTTTATATCATCTAAGAATTATTGAATATTTTCCACATAATTAACTTATTAGTATGAAATTTGTTAATTGATTTTATACTTTATGACTATCAATACGCCCCTGAGAGAGAGACGAAGCATTACGAACAATGAAAAATAAGAACATGCAAAATAAATGCAATCGTTTTTCCATAAAGTTAAATTCATTTTAAAATTACGTTGTAAACATAAATTAAAAAAAAGATGTATTTAGATTATGTGTAAAGCGTATTTGATAAACTACTATAAATAGTAGTTAACCAGTACCATGGAGGTGCCATCACACAAACAATTTCTTTATAGAACACTGCTTTAGTATTTCTAAAACCCCACTATTTCTCATTTCACAAATACATAGATATATTTACAAGGTGACAATGACAACCATTAATACCAAGGCCAAACATGTTAATATCTGACCTAATGTCACAATTAACGTGTTTTACCGTAAGTAAATTCTATTATCGAGGTCTTTATTCCAAATAATAATGTCATGTATAGAATTGTAAGATTGAAAGAAAAGAGAGTTTTCATTTAATCGTCAGCTTAATAACTTCCTTACCGCTGAGTATACCTAATCGTATAAAAATAATAGCTACATGGCCGCAAATCTGTTAATCGTATATCTACAAGTTGACAGCATGATTAACACGTAAGCTAGTTATTAAATTTATTGAATCACATAGGTATAAGCGATATTAATTTAATAAAATATTAACTAATTTATTTAATGATCTCTTGACTTGACTTGAAACACCTTCGAAAAAAGTATACCTCACCCTATGGCTTATAGTGTGTATGAACAGTTTTATGCCGAAACCAACGGCTTTAAATTAACTGAAACACGAACTAACAAAAAAGTTTAAAATTAGACTACGTCTTTGTAACTCAGACTAAATGAAGGCAAAACTGTACTATCAAATACCCAAATTTCAAAACATGTAAGAAAGTTATTCAGATAAACGTAGGTACCAATAACTTTTCCAACTTTTAGTTAATTCAATACGCTATTACATAATAATCACAAAGTCTATTATGTAAAAAATTCTTTGCACATATTATCTTTCGCTAATTAATGATGCTTCTACTATCTTATTTTCATGTTCTTACTATTCTTTACTTAAAAAACTCGTATAGGAAAATGGTTCCATTTTTTTATTACAATTCTATTTGAGTATAGTAGAAATTAAATGAAATAGTAAAGAGTAGAGCTAAATTGTCTTTTGTAATAAATATAAATAACAACAACAAAACATTTGTTTTTTATTAGCGTTACTGAGATATCTTTATTTTAGTAAAAGGTACATACAGGTGCATTATAGTAAAAAAGTTTTGGTTCAAAATAATTTAGGTCAACCAATTTTGCCTTTGTGATGTCGTCATCAGTTAACATTACTACAAATTGTAAAAGTAGAGCGTAAGAATTTTTTTCATTTTCGGTAGTTTTATAGCTGAAAAATATCCATAGCATATATTATCATGATTTATGGTAATCTTTTTATTTTTTAACTAGCTTCGCGCGCCGATTTTTAGTTTTTGATACCTTCTCCATTTTACATGTCTACTCGCAGACGGAATTAAACTTTTTACTTAACGTTTAAAGAAAAGTTGAAGGCTATTTATGGGCGAGATCGACAAAGCGTACTTAATCATCATAACAACCGAAAGACTTACTCTGCTATTTTAACATATTCTCTACTTTTTGCATGCGGGTTGGAGACCGCATTAGACAAATTCGGGAAAGGCTACTGCCTATTTTGTGGTCTATTGAAGGTATTTGGTAATAAATAATTAACCTCCAGTATCATTAGTCCAGTCGCTTTAAACGACACCCTTAATTATGAAGGGCTGGTGATACTCTACTTTATACCCGACATCACAAGGCATACGAAATTCAAAAAATCATGTTAGCGTATTTAAGAAAACAGTAACAGCGCCATCTGTTGACATCCGTACGATAGTAGGAAGTGATCTCAGTAGTCAGGCGGGACTCAAATCCAGATCATCTCGCTATCCAGCCAAGGGCTCTTTCAATTCCAATGTTTTTTAAAAACTATTTGCCGTGTGAAGCTAGGTCACCAGAGAAAAACCGAAACCGGACAGTTTGTTTGTAAATTCATAATAATAAACAAAGAAACTATTAACAACGTAAACATGCGATGCACAATTAAAAAAACTATAAAATAAATTTTATTTTTTCCTATGAATATTAAAAATTTGTTCTTTTCTTTGAAAGGATGAATAAGTGATACATGCAGGAGGTATGAAGATAAACATAAATGGAAACAAAGAAACTAATTAATATTAACGGTTTGTCTGTAACTTAGTTGAACTGTCCACCCCTGTTCAAGGAATTGTAATCAACATTATTACAAACAGATGAATATACTTATAGATATGACATTTTCGTTAACTCTCTATTTTGAACTTTTTAGTCGGTATTTATTTTTAAGACACTTTTCTAAATATCAGCAATGACATGATAAACACGCCTAAAAGAAATATTGAGATATCTACATGTTATTAAATATTTTTTATTAAAAATTCCTTTGGTGTATGTAATCAAAACAAAGACAACATTGGTTATAATATTAAAATTACATGTTTATTGAAGAATGCCACTCAAATACGAAATTCTCATTCTCTGGTCTAAGGCAAAATCTTACACAAAATCTTAAACAGAGAATTATTAAATATCTGGGTAAAACAAATATAATGCGTTCTTCAGGTAGAAGTGAACAGAGTAATTTTGACTTAATTTTTGCCAAAATTAGTTCGACATTTAGAGCAATTAAGAAATTTTGGACCTTATTAAATCTGTCTCCTTTATAATATTTGTCAGTGTGAAAAATTCGCTCATATTTCTAAAGTAGTAACAGGTACTGCGTGCACGATATGTCAACTTTCAATACATCTTGCATAATTGAATGCCATAAAAGCTACAGCTTATTGTCTACATTTATCACCATCATCATAAGGTTCATGATGACACACTAACTTTAAAATCAATCATTTTCGTGTAACCCTTAAATTTAAGACAAGTATAGATTGATAAAAATAGATAGAAAAAAAATCGTGAAGGTTTCTGTAAAATTTACCTGTCTACTGATATATAGATACAAATGTTTTGATAGTTAAATTATGTGAAACCGAGTCGAGAACGTCAAAATTTGACCTTAAAGCAAATTATAGGTTCATAAATTTCAGACCTTGTGCAGCTGACTCTGTTTTTTTACCAACACAATCAGCATTAGGGTCTTTGTTATCTCTGGTCTCTGTCTAAAGATTTCACTGTTAAAAATATAATTATAATGATAATTTTCGCCTCATTTCTTTAAAGTTAACACCATTCTGACGTAATCGTTACTATTTACATTTTATTATGACAAATAATATACTTACACAAATAAATAGATGTTTCATATATGTACTACTTTATTAGATCCAATAACTTTGATATTGAGTGCCATTAAAATATGTAATTACTAAATTACATAACATACGCCATATCATTCAGAGCCCTGGAAGCAATAATATTATAATTTATTGCTTGAAGTCATATAAAACTCTACATACTTTCAGTCTGATTAAGTCTCTAGTGTGCAACAGCACACAAGCTTATCGAGACAAACATTAATTTGGTTAATTGCGGGGTAGGGGTGACCAGTGTGAGGCGGGCGGGGGTGATATTGCGTCAATCGCGCCGCCCTTGGTTTTATTACCTATTCGCCTTTTTGTGAAAACAAAGTTCATGTGTAAGGTCGTCTACCTTACTAGCTGTAACTTGCAAACTTACGCAATTTATTATTGGTAGATATAAAATTGTTTAGAAAAAAAATTACCTGTTAAAATACTTTTGCGGAAATAGACAACTCATTAGTATTATTTCTTTTTTTTTATTTTAGCATTTGACTGCTAGATATCTAAAGAAATTGTTACAAAAAAAATCTACTTGTTACAATTGTCAGGAAGGACTTCTAATCGCTCTCGCTATCCGGGCGAGTGCTCTTCCGTACGTACGTACACATGTACATAAGTCAGTACAAGTCTCTGAGTGAGAGTGTTAAATTGATAATAAGCTTCTTAATCCCATATTGATCGATGGAATATATCTTATGCTAGGTCTAGTATAATTTAAGAAGCACTTATTCTTTGCTTAACATAGAATGTTAGTTGAAAATTGCTTCCAAAAAGATAAAGAAAATTTACTTGAATTGCTGTAAGTCTAAGGCTGGGGACAAACGAACGACACTCGACAGAGGTCTACGACGGCGTCGATCTTCCGCGTTTGTGTTAGTGACGGAAAAATAGTTCAAGCGACTAGCCGTATTTTATTATAATTGTATACTTTCTGAGTATTTCTATTAATTAGAACATAGAAATTGTAAGAGAAAAGAATAGTGCTTTTGAGATACAGCCTGGTGACAGACAGACGGACGGACACACAGCGAAGTCTTAGTGATAGGGTCCCGTTTTTACCCTTTGGGTACGGATCCCTAAAAAGTAACTATTAATCTGGCATTTTGTGATTTTTTAATCTATTTTCCCCTCAAAATCAGGTTATGTGTTGCGAATATATAAAATGTAAATATGTTTAGTTTAGCTATAGCTTTGAAATTTTAAGTACTCTATCTGTCGGTTTGTAAAAAACCTCACCAACAAAGAAATAATAAATTTCAGATCTAAAAAGCAAACTGTAAACGCCTCTTTTCCTTAAGTTAGCGTCGTTGGATGTCTCCTTTTTACATCAACGACCTTCCCAAAACCGTCGACGAACTGTGCATTTTATTTGCTAATGACATTTCACTTATGACATCTTGTAAAAGCAACGACAACATAGACACAAAAATTAACCCCGCTAATACCTAAAACTTATTAAAGATCACAACTTGGAAATAAATTTTGAAAAAATTAAATTAACAACGTTTCACCCTCATCAAAAAAAGCAGTTAGAATTTAAATAAAAACTAAACTTTCATAATAAAAACATTAAATGTGTGAATGAATTCACTTTGCTCGGCATAAGTAAATATAAACACCAACTTAAACTGGAAATCTCACATCAAGAAATTAAAGTCTAAATTATCTAGCTGTGCATATGCACTTAGGGAAATTCAATAAAAACAATTTATTTACATACGGCTTTCGTTACGTATTTTGCATACGCTTATGCCTGGCTTACTTATGGGGCAATTATGTGGGGCAACAGTACAGAAGTTGCATCCATATTCATACTACAAAAACTTATTAGAATGTGAGTCAACGTAAATAATACCGAAAGCTACAAGCCCTATTTACAAAAACATAAAATCCTTACTCTTCCTTGTTTATATGTCGCAGACAATTTGTATGGTTCCACGTTTTACAAAGGGCGTTTTTTAAAAGTCGTAAGTGGGCGGTATCCGCGTAACTCCACGCACTTATACCTTTCGCTTATTCAGTCGGGAACTAAACTTAGCGAAACAAGATAGCAAAAGAAATGGAAAAATGCAATACTGTGCTGTTTTGGCATGTTAAAATGACGATGATAACGTACCATCGGTAACTCATATTTTCTGTTATTTTTTTTTAAATAGTAAACTGATTATATTGAGTTCTTGGAAATAAAAAAAAACTTCAAATTAACCTTATTTTTGAGGCATTAAAGTTTACATTTCAATGTGAAGTTTTGTTTTTGTGGGAGTTACAAAATACCAACAAATTACTGATAGCATGCTCTCCGTCATTACCGCCCGCCCGTTGCTTAATTAGTAGTGCACCTGACTATCGTGTGAATAATAGATATCGTTAAGTAGAGTATTGAAGAAGAAGAAATGCATAATAGTTGTAACTAATTTCATAGAATTGTCATTTAAATTAGTATGCACGGTGCTCTGTAATTGTACCGGTCGACGACGCCGTCGGCTGTGTCGTCGGTCGAGTGTCGTTCGTGTGTTAGCGCCCTAAGGTTTGCTAATATGTAATGATAAAACATTACTAATATATACCATTTTTAAAATAGATTTATTATCGTTTCCACAAAAGTGACGTACGCTGCGTTAATTTAAATGAAAGCATGCTCAGGAAACTGGCTTAAAAAATAAAAGTAAAAAAATACGACAATTTAATTCCTTTTAGAGATATAAATTTACACTCAAACATATTTTTGTCAAAGCTTTTTCATCTTTTCGTTTACATGTTTCAATCGTAGTTTTGTCGTCAGGGGGGTTACCAACAATACAATACCACAAATTATCGCGAATCAGTACATTTTGCATTAAAAATTTATATTCTTAAGTAGTTAGAACGTGCATTCAATTTATCGAAAATGAGTATTTGACTCGTACCTGATTTAATATCGTCCCCGGGCATGATTGCATCAAATCTTCAGTGTTTTGCTTTCTATAAGGCAGATTTCGCACATATCCTATTGTAACTAATGGAAAAAACTTGTTCATATACAGCACTTTATATATCACTCTAACAAAACAAACAGGACTTTTTCTAACGTCGAGGACACTTTTCTAACGTCGAAAAACAATAGACATAGAAAACGATATAATAAATTCCAAAAATGAGAGCACAAAATGTTCAGCCAGGATTACTGTTTCCAACATATAGTGTAGGAAAAAATTGTAAGCTATAATAAGTAAGGCTTACTGATTTACAATAACGAAACGACTCTAATTTTTGCAACAATGAAAGTAAACCCGTACATATATATTTTAAATCAAGACGCGAGAGTACGATCCAATAACTGTACTATTTTACTATACTAAGAGTTTTGGCACATAAGTTTCTTGCCCGATTCTTCTATGGTAGCCCCTACGTTCGGAATCGGGTCGCTCGTGGCAATTACATGCGCGGCATTAACCCCGCGGACGAACTTGCTGCTAGCGCACGGGTTATCTTGATTTTAATAGAATATTTCCTTAATTTTGTAAAATTGACGATTTTAAGTGCCCGCAAGGGCCTATGAATTAAAGTAATTTTGATTTTGATTTTTGATTTGATTATCTTAAAATATTTCAAATATTATAAAAAAAAATAACTAAGCTTAACACGATTCTCATATATTCAGTTGTTACGGACATTGATTGGAATGAAAAACAAAGAGTATAATTATAAAAGTGAACACAGTTTATGAAGCCTCTCTGGTGGCGTGTATTATTGTGCAGAAATTCTATTACTAATTCACCAAATTACAAATATGTCTCTACGGATATCTAATACAGATTACAAAGCTCCGAGCTCAAAGAATCCTCACAAAAATTTCGTTAGAGACGCATAATAAAGTTACTTTTCATCAACCTAATTCCTGCAATCATGTGGGCGGCTGACGTCACCAAATTTACCTACGTAAATAAATTTACTTATTTCAACGTAACATGAAAAATTCTATTTCATTACAAGCTGAAGTGTTTGTAACACGCGACATGAAACTCATTATGGTGAAAATTATAAGTTGACGAAAAACCATGTATGATATAAATAGTCTCAATTTAAACAAATATTTAATCTTATTGCTCTTTATTAGTAATTAAACAACATTTAACTAAATTAACATAAATCACAGCCGCACCGTTATTTGATATCTATGGCCTAACATTACAACGGTCCCTTATATGTCTGGTACTTAACACTCGGCCATTTATTTTTTTCGTGCTGCAAATAAAGAAAAAAGAATTTTGGTATTGAATCTAAATCCTTATTGCAACAACAATTTAGATACCGCCAGTGTTTCTTTCAGGTACTAATCCCGGGGGCTTAGAGAATATTGTGTTATGGATGAATGGAATTTTAAAGCTAACAAAAAATCTTTGATAACATCTCCGCTTAACATTTTTAAATATAATTTATCTCTATCGCATGCTAACAACTACAAAGACAAACATATCACCAACATCCTGTGTTATTGTTATATTTATCAGCATGACCCTGACTGCAGGCAAGTCATTTACGCTTAAAATCAATAGAGATACCATTAAATATTAGAAGTATTTTAAGATCTAACTTATAGATTGCCTTAATCTGGATCCCAACTCCAAATTTTTATTTCATTTTTTCCAGGTAAACTGATCAGACGGCCGTTTCTACTATGCCACCGTGTCACTTCATCTTGTCGAATTTTACGAACACTACTTATACACACACACTACACTACTTATACGAACGTACTTACTGAAACGGGATTATTACCATTATTTAGATTCCGATATGTCGGCGCAGTTGCATGCGCCTTCGACACGGAAGAATTAAAGTTTTTTTGGACGTGGGTCTTATTAGTAGAACAATAGTCTACCTTGCGTCGTAGCCTTTTATTACACTGTAAGTAAGTGACAATAAAAGTTCATGAACATTAACTATTTAGTGTGTTTTGTAAAGCTTAAACCGCTAATAAACATCGTCACAGTTGGACACCTTTTTATAGGTATAGCCTTAGTATGATTTCATTACAATAATAACTTTGTTTACTGTTACTGCAGTTGAAAGTTGCTAAAATTACGATGAATATTTATTTTATATTATTAAACCTAACCGAGACGTTTTCTGTGAAAACTAGTACTACTTAACTTCTGAGAATCCATAGTGATGCAAAACTAAAGGTTTCATTGAACACGACAAACGGCCCTCCTCCAGCCAACAAATCATTCGCTTTAACTAACCAATACTTGTATGATTTAGCATAAATCAAAGTTATCCTGATTAAAGCAGTGATAGCTGACGTTTTGAGTGCTGTCTTTGGTTGACAACTGGCCTCATAGGAAGTTAAGGTGTTTAATTAAATTTTTATCTATCTTTAGAAACCTCAGGTATACTTTAAACAATTATAACATATAACCAGTTTATATTAGAACTTATATACTGAGATATTTGTTGTTGTATTGGTTTGTAATGTGTAGGAGGACTTTGGTTCATTACCCGTGTCCTGTGTCCATGCCTGATGCTTCCTGTACGAGCGTAAATTATCGCATCCGCTCCATTGAATAAAGGAACGTACTGACGATAAAATTACACAAGTACATTCCAAGCAACTAATTTTAAACCAAATACAACTGATAGCCTACTGGTATATTTTTCCGTGCTTCTGGGTTTTTTAGGTTGCTAAATAACATTTTGGCTGAAAACACATTTGATTTAAGAAGCAGTTATATTTCTCCCAATAAAATATCTTGTATTCTCATATTTACAGAATTATAGAAAAAAGTCTATTTGAAAATATTTTCACCTAAAAGAATATCTGTATGATACTCTTGGAGGTAAAATAAATGCATCTATCTATATTTGATAATTCATCGACCTTCCAATCTCTTGATAAATCTTTGCCACGGTTTCTATACCGGCAACATTAGAACCATGTGGTCTTTATAGAGATGATGGCAAGAGACCTGACGGTGCTACGCTTGTGCCGTGGAGACTGAGCCGCACTCTGGTGTGGGATGTAACTTGCGTAGACACGCTGGCTCCATCTGATATACATGAGACTTGTACTAACTGCCAGTGATCTGGGTACCATGCCCCAAATTGGAATTTTACCACGTTTTTCTTATCTCACTTTTCTTATTTGTTTGTTTGTCTGTCCGGGCAAAATCTTGCAACTTAAATTTGAGGCACTTTCCGATAAGCTAGAAAGCTGAAACTTTCAGGATAGTTCAGAACCCGATGACAATGCACTCTAAAGCAACTTTCAACTTTCCAGGTGCACTTTCAGGTCCACTTTCGGCAACTTTCACTTTTGTATGGGGCTTATCCGATTGTTGCGTAACACATGGTTACTTCGTTGAGTTAATAATTAAAAAGAATAAAATAATTATACTAGATTTAAAAAATCTAAAAATCCCACGTTTTTCAATGTCCTAAAAAGAATAAAATAACCCTGCGGGGCAAAGCGAGGGGCCACTCAAAACGTGGGGGCGCATCTTTACAATAATCGGCATCAATGCATGTCATTCATCTCTTTAAAATCTCCTCTTAGTAATATGCGCCCCCACGTTTTGAGTGGCCCCTCGCTTTGCCCCGCAGGGTTATTTTATTCTTTTTAGGACATTGAAAAACGTGGGATTTTTAGATTTTTTAAATCTAGTATAATTTTGGATGACATATTCTTTTTGTGAATGTGTATATAAATATTTTAGGGTTAATTTTTCACGATAAGTTTGATATTGTTGTATACATATTAGTAATTTATATTAATAAATAAAAATTAAAGTATGTAAATTTGTCTTATATGCCAAATTTTATAGTGATTTTCAAGAGCCGCCATTTTAAGATAATAGTTACAAACAGTACCAGTGAGAAAATGTTTTGCAAATGTTGCAAATCTCTTATGATAGCTCATTATCTTCTACATGAACGATACAAATCAAATATTGCCTTTCAAAATGTGGATCAAAACCAAATTTTTGTTATATTTAGATCAATGAAGCTTAATATTTATAAAATTATATAATTAGTATAACTATTTTGTTCAATAAATGTTATACGAGTTCAATAATATAGAGTTAATTTCATCGTGTCTGTTAGAAACTGTTATATTTTATAATCAGATTTTAGTTTATAGAAAGGTTCACTTGTTCTACTATTTTGGAACGTATAAAAGCATAGTACTAGAGAGAACAAAAAGTCCTATTAATCTTACCATTTTGATATTATGTAGAAATAAAGAGAATTGAGTCCTACTAGTTGTTAAGAGAGGTAAGGAACTACTTCGTTAAAATTGGAGTAACCCAACTCGTGACCCCCTCTTATAAAAGTCCGCAGCCAAACAACAATCACTTTTGTGTTGTGTTCCTGTGAGTGAGCAAGGTTTCCAGAGCTCTTGATGGGTGCTACGTTAGTAGCAGAGGTCAGGCCTTCGAGGTGAGGGTGACAAGCCCATTTTCTAGGCAAGCGCGTCAAATAAAAAAACTGTTCTTTATCACATTAAATAGTAGCGCCAATGAGAAAAATCTCATGCTTGGTAGAACTATTGAAAACAAAAAAAATAGAACTCTTTGAAATCAGGACGACCGCTTTCAACCGCATTATTTTACTTACTCTATTTAATATTTAGTTCGCGTGTTGGTCTCAGAAGCCTGACTCTCTCGTTAATTGACAACTATTTTAATAGCATCAGAGGTAAAATAGCTCATTGAGAACATGAAATATAAATAAAGAAACTAATTTAAAAAAAGTTTATTGAATTCCAACCAAGTAATAACATTAGTAACGTTAATAAAACAGTTTAAATGACAATTGCCTAACATGATATAACATGCAATAGCATGGAATAAATACAATTTTTTTCGTTTTCTATATTTAAAATAAGGATTTGAGTGAAAAGTATAAATAAATTATTTAGAACTCAACCAGTTTCTATGCGTCTACCAAATGGTATGTTAAATTGATCAGAAGCGAGAAGCTAGGTATAAGTAGAAGTAGTAACATTAATTCGACCAATTGCAACTTCCTACATTATACTGCAAGAATGCATTAGTATCAATTTACTTGACGCCGATGTCGCGTGACGTCACCGCAGTAGCCGTTCGAGTCACCGTTGTTGTGGCGTTAGCTGTTCTGGCTGCGGTACCCACTTTTTTTATTGTAGTAGTAGTTGTAGTTTTAGCGATACCACCATTAGGCAAATGTTCCACTTCCGTCCCAGATCGCACTTCCTCCGAGAGAGCTTGAGATTTCTCGTGAGCACTTGCGTTTTTTATATTTTTCTGAATGCTCTGTTCGAATCCGTCAGTTTTGTATACTTGACTAGCAGTCTCCTCAGAACAAATGGCACCCCGTTCCCCACTCACCTCAATCTTTTTCAATCCATTCTCCACAGGAACTACTTCGTTGTTATGGTATTGTTCAGTGAAACAGTCAGCTTTGTCTATAGTATAGGAACCCCGACGAATCGGCTGTTCCGGAACCCAGACTAAGTCTTGAGTGAGAACTTCTTGAACCGGTTCCGGAGTTACAGTTGAACTCCTAACCTCGCTTTCTGCTCTCACTTGGGTCAGTTGCATTCGTGTATTTTGAACAGCACCCAACGAATTCGACTCGTTTCTTATTATTTGTCGATTAACATCGTTTATTTCGTCGTTACTCACCGCTTGTTTATTATGAAACACTTGGGTTACTTGTTTTTGAGTCGTGTGGGATACATTGTCAACAGTTTGTTTTTGAGTAGGCTCACTATGAGTGGGGCGCATAGGCTGAATAGGCTTGAGTTGACCTAGCAATGGCGAATGTTTAATTCCAAATGTGATTTGAGGTGTTTTAGTAAGCTGCACCTGAAACATTTAGACATCATTAATAATTGGCATATTAAAGACCTACAACAACAAACAAGGTATTTCGCCTTGCCCATATCATCAAACGATGTTTTAAGTCTTCAACTTTCATTGTTATAAGTTATTTTCATTGTACTAATATTAAACTAGAGATGAAATATATGAATCATCAGCATTTCAGCCGAAAGACGTCAACTGCTGGACGGAAGGCTCTTCAAAAATGCGAGGGTTTTGCCATAATCTCCGCGCTTGGCGAGTGGGTTGGAGATCGCAGTAAAAGATCTTTCGGAAGCAATTGCAGGCAATTTTGTAATCTACGATAGATGTACCTATAGTATCATTAGTAGTCTTTTACGATATCCTTGAGTGTGACGGGTAGGTACTATTATATCTGCCAGACAAAGCACGCAAACTACAGGTGAAAATCTTAGTTCTTTTATTGTTTATGATTCAGACTATTTCATTGTAGTTTTTCAAGCTTTATACAAATATTTACGCATTGGTAAATGTCCAGTTCCAACATGTACAATCAATAGAGTACAAAATACATTATATATATTGTCTCATCATCAGCATAACTCATAAGACACTATAAGACTGCTCTATGGATGTCCAGTGAAATCGGTTCCTAGGAACCAGTATCCAATGAAACCATACTTCATACTTTGAGCCAATACTGCTGCCACTTCAAGTTACTTATCTCGGAGGCTATGTTAATTACTATTTGAACGAATTTCGACCCTTCTATAGACCTCTGCGTAAATAGCGTTACTTTGTATAGAAGTGATATTTATTACCTTTTCAGGCGAATAGGTGCCAGGTGCAGGCACCCTTACTCGGTCGTCCACTGGCACTTTGTGGCGGCCAGATATTGTATACACGGGGGTATCCAGCACAGAAGGAATGCGGTATGTGTTAGGCGCTGAAAAACATGCATATAAATAAATAAATAAATATTTCCTACATTCACACCAATTAGCCTAGCCCAAAGTAAGCACTATAAGGCTTGTGTTATGGATACTAGGGTAACGGATAGACATACATATATGATACATAGACATGTAATATTCATAGAAATATATATAAACACCCATGACTCAGGTACAAATGCTCGTATTCATCATAAAAACATCTGCCCCTACCGGGATTCGAACCCAGGACCGTCGGTCGGTGCGAAAGGCAGGATCGCTACCGTTGCACCAAACGGTCGTCAAATCATATGAGTAAAATCAATGAATATTTATTTATTTTTAGTTTTTTTTCATTGGACACAGATGTACATTGCCACTGAAAAACGCAGCTAAAATAATACATGGTTCTAATCCTTTATAATAGTCGCCTTTTTGACACAAATTTCCTCCAAAAATTTTATGCAAAAACAAGAAAATATCGAAAAGAACTCTACCGTAGAACAGTTTTGCTTTAGCAATAATAATAATTTTTACATTCTCACCAATAGCCTAGCCCAAAGCAAGCACTGTAAGACTTTTATGGATACTACGGTAATGGATAAACATACAAATATGAAACATGTCTATGTATTATTCCTAGAAATGTATTTATTATTTTCTATGACTCAGGTGCAAATGCCCCTATTTATCACACAAACATCTGCCCCTTCCGGAACTCGAATCCAGGGCGAAACGATCGTCAATTTCTGACCTACTGGATTGATATTGAATATACTTTGTGTACAAAGTTAAAACATCAATGACATGCCCGAGAGAACGTAATTAATTAGGAAGGACCTTTTATATGAAGTAAATACACATTATTTATTGCATTTGTAAGTACTAATTTACATTTCGTAATGTAAAATTTTATGTTGATTAACTTTTATAAATATTGTTGAAATACTTACCGGGTGTGTTAGCAAATTTGTCAGTTTGTATTTTGACACCAAAAGTGTACTGTGGTGAATAAGTCAGGACGAACCTATATCCCTTTTCAGGGTTATAGGCTCCCGGTGCTGGCACCTTCAACCTTTCGTCGATTGGCTCCTTATGTCTTCCTGATATCGTGTATAAAGGAGTCTTCACTGGTGTTGGAATATTGTACGTGTTTGGTGCTATAAAATGTCAGAATATATATAAATTATCAGATTTATTCATAGAAATAAAAAAAAACTTATGTTTATATTTTTTGTTTTAACGAAAACTTCTGGTTTTGGATCAGAATGTGTATTTGATATTATTCAATATAAATCAATAAGCGGATGGCATTTGAACTCTGCAATATTGATTAAGTCAATACGTACCAGGTGTATCGATTGCTTTTAAAGTATCCGTCTTGATTCTAAACGTGTATTGCGGAGCACTGTGCAACAATACTTTATCAGCTTTATCAGGATTATAGCTATTAGGTGCGGGTACATTATCTGGCTTATGTGAATTTGTTTTTATCCTAAAGGAATATCGTGGGGCGTTATCCAACAAAACTTTGTCTGCCCTTTCTGGATTATAAGCATTGGGTCCAGGAGTAGTTTCTCTTTTATTATCATTCATCTTAGGCCTGAATGTATATGCGGGAGATGTTTCATGTAAAACTTTATCTGCTTTTTCTGGATTGTATGCATTTGGAGCGGGGTTATTGGCCAGTTTTTCTGATGGAGGTTTCACACCGAAGCTATATTTCGGAACTCCATCTATCATATACTGATATTTGTCAGGATCGTATGCATTTGGAGCTGGCGTATCAACTATATTGTGATTTGCATGTTTTTGCCTGAATGTATAAGCGGGAGAACTTTCAAAATTCATTTTATCTGCCTTATCTGGAAAATAGGTGTTAGGGCCTGGTGTAACAACGATTTTATCCGAATGACCTTTGCCTGTTATCGTGTACTTTGGAGTACTATCAGGAATGTGAGGATCATACGCATTTGGAGCAGGAACATAAGATATTTTGGCATCAGAGCCTTTACCACTTATGGTGAATCTTGGAGATCCATTTGGTAAATGAGGATCATAAACGTTAGGTCCTGGGGTATTAGAAGGTTTATCTGATGGTCCTTTACCAGATAAGGTAAACTTTGGTGTGGAGTTTAAAAGGCGAGGGTCATAAGCATTTGGAGCTGGAACATCTGACACCTTTCCATCCTTACCCTTTCCAGATATTGTGTACCTAGGTGAACTACTGGTCAAATGAGGATCGTAATTACAAGGACCGGGTGTGTCTAAAGGTTTACCATCAGGACTTCTACCGCTTAAAGTAAACTTCGGAGAATCATCTGGCAAATGTGGATTATATGCATTAGGGGCGGGTATATCTGATGTTTTTCCTGGTTGACCTTTTCCAGCGATAGTGTACTTCGGAGCATAATCAGGTAAATGAGGATCATAGACATTAGGACCGGGAGTGTCTGACGGTTTTGAATCAGGGCCTTTCCCATACAAACTGTATTTGGGAGCACTATCTATCAAATGAGGATCATAATAATTTGGAGCAGGCACATCATTTGATTTTTCCATTAAATTTTTAGGTCGAAAAGTGTAAGCAGGAGATGACTCGTGTAAAATTTTATCGGCTTTATCAGGAAAATAGACATTAGGACCAGGTATATTATCAAATTTAGGAGATGATCCTTTCCCACATATAGTGTACCTTGGTGATCCATCTAGCATATGCATTGATTTCTCGGGAGCATACACATTTGGAGCAGGGGTTTCATTAGTTTTTAACACATGGTCTTTTGCTCTAAATGTATATGCTGGAAAAGACTCATGTAATAATTTGTCAGCTTTATCTGGACAGTATGCGTTTGGCCCCGGTGTATCTTGTATTTTGCCAGTTGGTCCCTTTCCACTAATAGTGTACTTTGGAGCTCCATCTAACATATGCATAGATTTCTCAGGAGCATAAACATTTGGTGCCGGTGATTCACTTCTGATTGTAATTTGTTCTTTAACTCTAAAAGTATAAGCTGGAGAACTCTCATGTAAGATTTTATCAGCTTTTTGTGGCTCATAGGAGTTGGGAGCTGGTGTTTGTGAAATTTTAGAACACACACCCTTCCCAGTGATAGAAAATTGTGGTCCGCCATTCAACATATGCATAGATTTTTCAGGAGCATAAACGTTAGGACCAGGTGTTTGTTCTACTTTTTCTACTACATCCTTCGATCGTAGCGAGTAAGCTGGAGAACTTCCATGTAGCAGCTTATCTGCTTTCTGAGGATTATAAGTGTTAGGCGCTGGAGTATTTTCCGTTTTCTCAGCCACTCCTTTGCCAGCTAGAGTATATTTTGGACCATGTTTCAAAGAATGTAGTGACTTCTCTGGTGAATACATATTAGGTGCAGGTGCGTCATGAACTTTGTGGATTTCTGTTTTAGTTCTAAAAGAAAATGCGGGGGATTTCTCCCTCATAAATCGATCTGCTCTTTCTGGGCTGTATGCATTAGGAGCTGGTAACTGTTCCGTCTTTTTCATTTTCATTTTACTCGCAATAGTATATTTATGTGACTTTTCACTTATCACGTCACCCTGTAAGTGAATAATCCTAATAGAGTTAATTGCATTCAGAAAGGTTATTGCTACTTTACAATCTACGGCAGATTAACTTACTCAAAATTATAATATTTTCTAAACATTTCAACTTTTTATTAATCAAGACTAAGTAAAAAAGCTGGACTATATATAATTGCATACCAGTAAAAAATTGTGTTAGTTTTTTAAGCTGTTGGTTGGGTCTTCAGAAAGTCAATGACTTTTTTAATCCCAGCTTAAATTACTCAAAAAGATGAAGATAATATTTACAAAGTAATGAAAAAAATTACCGTTAGTATTTGATGTTAAGTTTAAGCAGCATGCAAAAGATATCACATATATATTTATAAAAAGTCAATAAATTATCAATAAATCGTATTTATTTACAATAAGTAATATGCGCAATTTAAGTCGATTCTAAAATATATAAGCGTTATAAAAAAAAGGCCATGAATCGTAATTAGTTATGTGTTAGATGGTTAAGCTTGATACGGACAAGTTAGATCGCTGGGATGCCTTCAGGTGCAGGGTAGTAGACAGGTTGGCCACAGAACGGGGAATGTCTGATGCCGAAGGTATGCGCCGGCGCCCACGGGAGGTTCACGCACACCTGTATTACCCGCTCCGATATTAGTAATGTTTTGTTAAATGACTCTCATGAACTGAAATATACAAACTGGGTAGAAAAAGACTGTTAAACATGCATATTCTAGAGGAAAAAAGAAATGAAAAGCATTTCATTTTTATTTAAAAACAAGGATTAATAATGACACATAATGTAACACTTGTAGCAAGGAACTTCATCGTGTGTTCCGGAGAGTACCTAAATAATAAGTTCCAAGTACCACATGAATTAACATTTATTTTGGAAAAGATCACATCAAAACACTCAACCACTACAATCGACCGAAGACTATTGTCTGCATTGTTTTCGTTATTACTGAGCGTTATTACTCTCATTAGTTAATTTTTTTTTATAAGTTTCGTACTATTAATCTTTGTATGTAATAAACCCATATGAACCTAAGACAATGCCACATACCCCTACCAGACCCCAAGCCTTTGGCGCATAAAAGAACGGCTACCGGTGCATCAGCCAAGGGTCGAATGTTTACTTTTTTACTAGAATATTTTACTTATATACACCTTACTGATATAACATACCTTCTCTGGACAGTAAACCCCAGGGCCAGGAACAGCTGCAGACGGTGGTTTGATCTCTCTCCTCGGTGCCATTGTAAATGCGGGTGGCCTTTTGTTGAGTGCTACTGCTGCCTTGTCGGTAGTATAGGTTCCAGGGCCCGGCATAGGCAACTTCGATTCCACTGCTCTTCCTCTTCCTGTGATGCTGAATGCAGGGGCGGCTCGTTTATTGCCTTCTTTAGCTTCACCAAGCACCGGGGGCATAGAATACACGTTCGGAGCTGAAATTTTACGACAACCTGTTATTACTTTGTTGAGAAAAACTTAAAATTGATGCTTTGTATGAAGCCAAACACTTAAAAATGAAAAAGAAATCGTTTTAATAATATGAGATGGTGCGGCATGTAGAAGTGGAAAAATGAAATAAAAAACATGAACTCTTTAAGACATAACAGCAATAAATCATTACCACATACATATAGTACATGTTACGCAGCAAATTACCAACTACTTATTATGAAACTTAGCGAGTATATGATAAATGAATTGCTATAGATCTGACTCTTTTGTACTCAAAGATATACGACAAGCAGCTATTATAAACCTACATAATACAGTGATGGTGATTATGTCTAGTACTAACAAACAGATACGACAAAGAAAAGCTCCATTCGAAGTAAATTATCACAGTTGATAATCTTCGAGCCAAGGTCGAAGAGACTCCAATTACGCTAACATGTCTAGTCTATCCGATCTCGTGTCATGCACAATATCTACTAGCTAAAGTGAATCTATCCGCTACATGCTCTGCACCTGGCGTTTTCCCGCCAGGTTGCGGTGGACTGACGCGAATCCCGATCGAGAAGGCGGGCGCGTGGTCTAAAACCACCTTAACTGCTTTGTTGGGCTCGTAGTCGCAAGGAGCTGGTGTGGGTGCCACGCGCATCGGTGGCCAACGTCCATGAAGAGAAGCGGCTGGGCCTACCGCTCGTCCTAATCGATTGAATCATCCATTGATACACAACCTGAGTTGCAAACGCTAGTACAGCCTGCTTCATAATTAGTGATTACCATACCCTTAGCACATTTATATAACCCAGATTCATTTTAGTCACTAAATTGTTTACAAAATCTAAATTATTTTCATAGACTTGTCTTATACGCGAAATAGTAGTAGTGGACAACGGTGAATCATAACATGTAAGAAAGTTTGCAGCTTGTATTTATTTTTTATATTACTGAATTATTATGGTAGTTTTATGCTATAATAGTATTAAAAAAACATACCTACATGTAATGATCCTAATCATCCGAGATTTGTTATTTGCCTATTTATTTTAAGTATAATATTTAACCTAAAAAGTTGATTCATTTGTTTTCCTGCTATCAATTTTAAATAGGTATTATATTACTCCCATCTTGGTCCGATATCGTAACCTATTTGATATACAAGCAAAATGACACGCTTGAACGATCGTTTTATTATTATGACTGAGACTGTTTTGTACGAACACCAAGGTAGAATTTCAATTCTATAATAATTATTTTTTCAGGAAGTATTATCTAAACATATCACCCTGTAGTAAATTATAAAACATTTCTATAACAAGCTGCTGTCTAATTTTATGAAATCTATTTATCATAATTATTTGGACGGGATTTCAGATACATCTATCCTGCATACCTAATAAGTAATGTCAAGCCCTACGATAATCAACGTGACAAAATAAATACAACTGAAACCGTTTCGAATGGAATTATTGTAAAAACAATTTGGATTTATTGACAAAAAAAAATGAAAATTCCATGATATCTGACTGACACTAATTTGAGATGTTAACTCTGATAATCAACCTCACATGACTATATCATAAAAAAGCAATCTAAATAGTAAAAGCCGATATCTTTCTGTATTTTTTTTTATTTATACTAGAAATAATTGTTTAAAACCAAATATCAGTAATATGGACATAGTTTCATAAGGTCATACAATGAAATTTGTAACAACGCTAAAGAAATAATCCCTTACCTAAAATGTCAATTAGTATTTTTAGTATCTGTTCACCTTCAATAACCAGAGTGCACAAACACTGATATTAAATCCCACACACGGAATAATCACACAAAACTTGTCCCGAGCCAAGTAGTTGTTCGCGTAATGTGGTACATCCAAGGAGACAAATTCGCGACTGAGCGACATCGAACGTTCAGGCAATCAGGGTCCAGTCTCCTACACGAGTGACTCACAGCCGATCACCTTCATCCATACGGACTTATTTGGAGACAACCAATGCATCTAGACATATTACAAACGCAAACCAATGCCGATAGCTAATATATACCAAGTATGAACAATCCGGCTTAAAATAAAACTCGAGATCTTACAAGGTTATAGCAGATGCAAACGAAACTAAATTCGCTACTTCGTTCTCTTTAAACAAGTAAACTTGGTGACTATTTGTAGGTTCAGAAAATCGGACAAAAAAAATAATATTGACTTTTATTTTTTCAATTAATTTAAATCTAAATTTTACAAATTATGCAACAATTATTTTATCTCAGAGAACATGAAGGCCATTTGTTAACTTGAGCAGTTTGGAGTATCATATTATTCGATAGCACAAAAGTATTACGTCATTGATAAATACATTTATAGTCAACAAACAGATTTTGCCAGCTTAAAAGAAATATTAGTAACTGTGAAACAGTATATGCAATCCTACGCCAATCATCATCACGAAATTCTAGTATTTTCTACGTAGTCAACTGATTTGCAGTTATTTATTAACCTTATTTACTGTTATTCCTTTTCTTGGATTACAAGTAACAAGCAGCAGTTTTTAATATTTATAACTTTAAAAACCTTTACTATAATAAGGCAAAAATGTTTCACCGTGGAAATGGGAAATAAGCATATCTTACATGAAACACTGAGGATTTAAGCACTACTAACGATATATGTTATGCAAATAAGACTGCAGTCCTGACCTACTAAAGTCAAGTGTCGCAGAGTGTATCACGAAATAACACGAAGATATATTAAATACACTTAGTCAACGAAAAAGTAAGCAACATGGGTTAATAAATCGAAAGCTTAATGAACTGAAAGAAGTTTTAAGTGGAACTAACTTGTGTCGGCAGCACAATTTCAAATCTAAACGCTCACAATTATCTACAATCCAATATGACAATAATAGCCCGACTACCTACTAGCCTTCTATGGCATGTCAAGTACATTCGATTAGGCGATAAGTCTGCAGCTATCATCTTGATGAGTACCGCTAGCTCGCTGGGTTGTGGGAGTAAAAGTAACAATCAATATGATTGAAATCGTAATTAGTATAAACTGGACATTAATATAGTGTTGACCTATTAAATTTATCCGTTATATAGTAGTATTTCGCTTTGGGGAGAACCGAGTGTTATTATATAAGAATAATCAATCTTACATACTTACCAATTAGCCCAGCCCTAGCAAGCACTGAAAGGCTTTCGTTATGGATATTAGGGTGATGGATAGACATATAAACATATATATAAGTCGGCTCGTATATACGCATACTAACGAAATAAGTTCAAGAAAATTAATACCAATTATTTAGTTGCAAGTCCGTTTGTATTGCATTTAGGCAATTCATCATTGAACCTCATTAATTAAATTACAGATATTTAGCCCATAGAAAAAACACTTCGAATATTTGATTTGACTTAAAACAGGAAAGTATTTTAAGTAAATATAAGATGAAATATAGTAACATTCGTGATTAGATTGTGAATGGTCCGAATGGACTTCTTAATTATGCGATAATCATAGGCAGACAATTTGGTTTAGTCGTTTAGTCAGACGAAAGTTCGCCTCCACACGCAAGCTCGCTTAAATGATTTTGCTAACGTTGTTACAATATTTCCATATCACTTAAATGGGTATCTGGGAGTCATTAGCACGCTTTAAGTATAGCATACTTTTTTTCTCTTATAATAAAAACTAATTTACAATTAATATTCAGTTCTCACCTTTAGCTGTCATTCCTTCAGTATTGTAGGAAGCAGGCCCAGGGCCGGCTTTGGAACTGGCGGAAGCCTCAAGCTTTTGTCCGAAGGTAAATGCAGGCGCCCGTGGCTTGCGTGACTCTTGAGGTGGTTTGCCTGTAAAGTTCGAAAGTTCGTCGCTTATAATTCGAATATTTTGTCATTTGTTTCCAAGGACTATTCCAACTTGGTTGGTATAAATGCATTTCCATAAGTAACTGCAGAGTTTTAGCATTCATCTGATTATTCAATCGTATATACATATACCCTTATTTTCTTTTGTTTTTTGACCCAAGGGAAAACTTCATGACTCACCCGCCGCGGGTAAACGGCGGGAATATGTGAGGACTCCCCCGCCATTATGTAGACGGGGTATATCCCACTAAAACCCTTGGGGAGTACCACCACCATTTCCATCAGTCTGGCGGGACCGTGTTATCACACACCACCTATATATATGTATATATCTATACCCAACTTTTGACTGACTTAGGTTTATTGATATAGAAAACACAATGTATTTATAATTACTACATTTTCTAAATAAAATTTTTTCACTTATATCTATATTTGGTAACAAATTATAATAAAAATAAAGAAGCATCATGGAACACATTAAGAGATGTACATATAAAAAATCTAGATCACTCACTTCACCTTGGATTGGGTCAATGTTAAGCCCACACTAACAATGATTTCTATAATTGGTATAGATTCAATGAGACGCTTCTGGTCACAGATGTCACGTTTTCTGAGATTTTGGCCACTATTTAGGAATAAAAAAGGCTAAGAAAAGTTTTTAATATAAACCGGTATAGAATACGTGCGTGTGAACGAAAGGTCAAGACCGATTTGATTTATTTTGTGAGTAAAAAGTTGTTGGCGAGGTGTCTAACTTGAAATAACATGATGTCACGTTGTGTACCAACAAACCGAGTGAGGCCGCTTGGTTGCGGTGCGAACGATAATCTCACTGACTCCGGATGACATCAGCGTGTTCGCGAGAACAATGCCGAAACGAAACGATCCACTATACACATTACAAAACATAAAGTACACACACAAGATGTTCAAACATGATGCTTCTTTCTATTCGCATTTTATGACAACAGTTTACTGTGTTTTTCGTCGTTTGATTATGATAATAATATTCGCAGACGTAAAAGCAGTTATCGTTGTTCTTTCTGATATTTCTCTAAGTTAAAGTTTTATTTACAAGTTAATTTATAAATAAATAATCGAAACAGAAATCTAACGATTCTATCCTTTAAGATCACATAGTGAAAAATCACTTGCGAATAATAAAATACAATTAACTCATATAAACACACTTGATAAAAATAACTTTAGCAAACTTTACATAATATTCCCAATTTATATAACTCTAAAAATGTCTTTATTAATAACTATATGAAACTTCAATGAGCATTTATTCAAGCGAAAACACGTGATCGGTACATTGTGACATTACATATACGCCCGATTAGTTCCAAATCAAAACTCAATCAAAAGGTAGAGCATTTTTAATGCTAAAATATACAAATTATTTCTATAATCAGAATATAAAGGTGTTCATATTAGCTGCAGTGACATATTTTGTTAGAAGCAATAACGCACGGTAATAATATAAATAAAATAGATCGTAAATTAAATAGGCAACAGCCCCGTTGGTCGGTTACGGAAAGTCTGGACAAGCTTGTAAGCAGACATGAGTTCGAATACTGTTTGATATGAAATTTCTCCAAACATTTTTTGTCTTCAGTATATTTATACAATTACAGAAAATATTCTGTTGTGTGACAAATGAAAAAAAATAATACTTTAGAAGGCTTCTATATAATAAAGATAATTAAAGAATCGATAATTATAAAGAAATCGATGATAAAAAAACACTAACATAAATTACATATGATTTTTCAACGGTAGCGAATAGGCACTGTACCGTTAAAAATTCACAGTCAGTCGACAAAGTGTTTATTTTTTTATATTTTTAGCCTTCATGGAAATTACCGCTCTTTAAATCATAAACAGCCAAGTATAAAGTTACAATTTTATTAATAATATAGCGTCACAATATTTTATTCGTGAAGTTCACAGTCCAACCATACAAGTTATTTTTTGAGTTCAGGTTTTATTTGTATTATTCTTCTAAATCGAGTCAACTACACTCGGCGTCAAAAAAATCGCACCTCTAAGAAAATCACGTTCAAATGGCATTAACTCTGGATATGCACATGCAGTCGTATTAATTATAATTTTATTTAAAAGGTTACTTAATTAACTTAATAAAAAAACATTATTTTTCATTATCAAATAAAACCTAAAGCAACAAATAAAGGGTCACAAAAATTCTAAGGAAATTTTGCTGCTCGGGAGAGTCGCGAGTTGCGCTAACTTTGTGGGTATAAAGAGGTCAACACGGGTTCAATGTGGGTCATTCGCTATTAAACCGTTGAAGGGGACACACGCACTGATTTTACTGAAGAAAGAACATCTGGAAAATGGACACTACAGCTGATGAGGCCGCTCAAGTGGTTGCACTACTGCAAGCAGGGGTGCGGCAGTGTGATGTCGCCCGGCAACTGAATCTGAGCCGTTTTTCGGTTCGTAGAGTCTACCAGCGCTTTTTAGAGACCGGTGGCTATATCCGGCGACATGGGTCCGGTAGACGTCGCTGCACTTCGGAAAGAGACGACCGGTTCGTTGTGTCGTACTCTTTGAGAAATCGCTTCTCAAACGCTGTTCAGCTGCAACAGGAGCTCCAGGCAGTTCGCAGACGCACCGTGAGTGTATCCACGGTTAGAAGAAGACTGAAGGAGAAGAACATAGCAGCCCGCAGAGCTGCTACAGGTCCAAAATTGACTGCAGCGCACCGACGAGCCCGCTTGCAGTTTGCTCGCGACCACGTCGATTGGACCATTGAGCAGTGGGGAGCTGTTCTCTTCTCAGACGAGACACGAGTGTGTCTTTTCTGCAACGACCGACGAAGAAGAGTATACCGGAGGCAGGGTGAACGTTTCGCTCAAGCCTGCATCCAGGAGACGGTGGAATATGGAGGCGGATCCTGCATGTTCTGGGGCGGTATGTCGGCTGCCGGCAAAACCGACCTGGTCTGCGTCTCCCGGACCGGAGGTGCTCGCGGACAAGGGTCGCTGACTGCGCGCCGCTATATCACAGAGATCCTGGATGTGCATGTGGTCCCTTTTGCCGAATCTTTTGGCGAGGGGTTCACATTAATGCACGACAACGCTCGCGCACACACTGCAGCCATCGTGAACGACTTCCTGCGGAGGTCCCAAATTCCTGTGATGCAGTGGCCAGCGAGAAGTCCTGATCTGAATCCGATAGAGCACCTCTGGGACCATCTTAAACGTAAGGTTCGATCTCGGGATCCGGCTCCTTCGACTCTAGAGGAACTCCAAACCGCGGTGATTGAAGAATGGGGTCTTATCCCTCAAGAAGAGCTCCTGAAGTTGGTGAGGTCTATGAGGGACCGTATGGAAGCCGTCATCAGGGCAAGGGGGGGTAACACTAGATTTTGAGTTAATTTTAAGACACTTTTTGTACATTTTTTTTGTAAATTATCGATTATTAATTAGGACTTAATTAAGATTTTTTATTATTTTTCAAATTTTTATGCTTTTTGTATAATTTTAATTAAAAAAAAGATTGCACTTAATTGTTGTTTGATGCTCCTTTTTGTTACCTTTCTAATGATACCTAACACTATCCTCTATATAAGGTTTAGGAATTTTTGAATAAGATTTTTATAAGGTGCGATTTTTTTGACGCCGAGTTTATTTTATTTTAAAAATTAACTTCGTCATATGGTTTGCGTTTCTTATTACATATTTAAAGCTGTAAGAAGTCAGGCTTCAGTGTCGATGTAAAGGTCATTATGGTCGAATAAATTCGTCGAAATTCATATTAACTAATGATGACGGTTTAATTGCGGTTTGTAAAACAATTCTTTGATCTCTTTTAATTAAATATTGTTTTTTTAATGCTTTATCACAAGAGTTTTCTTCAAAATTTAGAGTTATTTAGAGTTATGATGCCTGATTCTTGTCTAATCTAGAGTAATACGTTTCTTATAAATTTGTTATATATTGATAAAAAAATTAATATGTGTATAGTGCGACATACGAAATATGATTCCGACTTGCCTATAAGAGTCGGTAAAGACACTACGGCAGGTCCTGGACTAGAAGCCTCAGCAGCTATCGGTCCACGTCTCTTGGTTGGTGTCCACGGGTTCTGACGAACTCCCATCAGAGAATCACAAGGGTAGAGCTTTTTTGGTAGCGACGATGACGTCCTTGTTACACGAAGGGTGCCTCGACGCGAACTTGCAATCTGCATTAAAAATTTGCAGGTAGTAATAAAATTTCAACCTCTCTTATACCAATAATTAAAATAACCATCCGTTGAGACTACTTTTGGCTATAAGTAGGTAATAATTCATTTCTGTTAACACTTAGATCCACTAAGCTCTCTAATGCGTTTAATATATACCGGTAAAGTCAAACTACAAAATTATTTATTTAATAACTTAATAATTTAGGCAGACTTTGACTCGGAGGCGATGAATCAAATGAAAGTTATTTACCGATCTTACTGTACTAGCAGTAGTAGATTTCCGATTCATGATTAAATCACTATAAACTTTATATAATTTTCCAAAAGAAATTTATTTTATAAAAATATCAAGTAAACATAAGTATCTGTGAAAAATCTCCTTATCATTTAATTTTTATAAAATATAAACGCAAAAAATAAAGTATCAAACATCACAATGATAATGACACTTTTTTTACTCGTTTTTATCATTTTTTTACTACCATAGCTAAGAAATTATTTAGCATATCTTGAAAAGTTTATATAATTAATGAAAAAAGGTTCAATACAATTTTGTATTTTTACTCTATGACTATTAGTACCCTATAACTTACAACTATAAAGTATTTATGTAACACCGAGGCTGAGAGGTATTACAAAACAATTCACTACAAATAAGAAGACACGATTTTACTAAATCGTTGGCTTTTGAATAAAAACGAGGTTATCGTTAACTTAAAGTATTTTCAAAAGAATAAAATGTTCACAGCCACGTATGATACAACTTCAGATAAGAAGATATAATGACTTCTTCATATTCACACTAATCTTGGCTTAGCTAAATGTATAAAAAAATCAAAACATTACCAATTACTTACTTACCTACGATATAACTAAAATTTCTATAAGTATAAGTACGAATAGACACCTGAAAGACAAACCTGTGTGTTTTTTATGAACACAAAATTTTAATCCAAGCAATAAATCTTATATTTCGAATTGCAATAACGTGGTTGAATTTCTGATGGCGCTATTCTATTTCCGAGGTTTGCGTAATTTAAACAATAACATTCCGTCATAGGTAAGTAAGTCTTTAAAATAATGTAAAATAATATCTTCTTACAAAACATTAAAATTGGTATAAATTTTAAAGTTTCTTTAAGAAACGAAGGTAAAAGATTTCCTATTATGATATTTTCTCGTTTGTCTTGCCAGTATTGAGTAAAAACTCTTGTTTAGACAAGAAACTTGTACGCCATAAACTTACTAATACTATAACAAGATTACTAATACTATACTAATTGACCACGTAAGTTTGATCTTAATATGTTGTTTAATTAACTTTATAGATTGATACATTCTTTATTGCTCACATACACGTGGACATAACACAAAAAACAGCTCTACTAATGTGGGCAGGGCTTTACTCCTAAAGACTCTTGCGTACAACATTCGGCTGACCATATACCTGCTTATCGCCCTGACAGCACTCACTAGTTTCGAGGCCAACTCCTTGAAATGGTTCAAATAGTGGTAGCCCTAAAGCAGTACTAGCGGTACGACAGCACAAGGATCATCAAGTGGGGGCGCCGAAATCAACCGAAACGTAGGATTGTTTGGTGGGAGCGGGAAGCAGTACTTTAGTGGTTTTGATTTTCTTGTAAAAAATTGTATTATGGAAGATATAAGTGCGTAATAATGATGGATTTATTAACCGCGGCTTCGCCCGCGTGGAATTCGGTTATATTGCAATATAAAGCAATAGCGTAAGCTATCATTCCACTTCTTACGTATCTTAAAAAAGACATCGTTACCATGTTTTAAAAAACACCCAGCACCATCTATCGCATACCTCAAGAACTAAATAGCGTAAGCTATCATTCCACTTCTTATGTATTTTAAAAAACACATCGTTACCATGTTTTAAAAAACACCCAGCGCCATCTATCGCATACCTCAAGAACTAAATAACGTAACTAATACTTATACCAATTAGTAATTCGTTGACTTTAGTGATTTCAGGATAAGTAGATGAAAAAAAAACAATTTAGACGATAAAACAAATTGTACGTCATCCCTCGGGAATTCCTCATTTTCGGAGATTCATAATCGTATCATTTAGCTTCTAAATTTACATGTTTATATTCGTTTGCAATATTTTACGTTGTTTTAAACGACACACAGCGCTATCTACAATCCATCCATCAAGCAAACAATATTTTTGTTTTTCCTCGGGAATATCAAATTTTTCCAGGATAAAAAGTACCCTATTATTTAATCCGGACTTTTATCTTTACGTCTGCAAAATTTCAAAGCAATCGGTTCAGTAGTTAGGGCGTGAAAGCGGAACAAACAAACAAACAAACAAACAATTTACTCTCTATAAATTTAAAATACGATCTCGTATAGAAATTGCAGCCACCTCTGAGACGGCTCAGCAAAATACCAACTTGCTGCACTGGACACAATTCAGCGCAGAGCTGAGAAGCTGACTGCCGCAAAGTTGACTGTCTGTCGGTCTTCTCCGGAATGTACTTTGGGAGCGCATGTGCTCCTACCGTCATCTCCCTTTTTCACGTATCTAGGTAAATCATACTAAAAAAGTCGAAAAGAAAGACAAATGACGATGACGGGGAATACTTAAATTAGAGTTAAGAACTGCTTTAACAATATTTTTTACGCTTTGGAGAGGCGCTACTTTTAGATCATACACCATCTTAAATTGTGGTTTGGACCTTCGATGGTCCAGGTACCCCACATGTGGTTTTATCGAGACCCAAGGCCCGTCTATTGTTACATTAGTCTCCGAGGGTGGTTCCATAAAACACTATGACCTCGGTCTCTTGACCTGATAGCTCTTCTGTAACCATCAATCTTTGAGACATAGCCCACTAGTTAGATACTTAATTTTTTCTACAATCTTTAAAATTTTAATTCTGTCAGTCCTCGTGAAAATCATTTATATTGTACCTATGTCTGGTAACAAGAATGTTTTTCTTCTGTTTCTCTTACAACTAATTCCTGAGGCATGATCTCTTTCAATATTGTTGGATCCCATGGATCAGCTTCCATGGCGCAATGTCTGTTACGCCATAACTTCCCGAGTTCTTTATCGATTTTAATATTTTTGTGTGGTATTGAATCAACAGGTTTAGAACCAGATGGTGACGGAGCCCGAATTTTGAAATTCGCAAAAATTCCACCGAAAAAATAAATGTTTTTTTCTTTTTTAGGTATAACTCTCCACTCCAATATATGGTGCTAGCGTAGCTTCATGCTTAGCGACTGCATCGCCTAGTATTACATAACCTGAAATATTAATACTAAAATACATCTATGAGCGCTTATGAATTAAAGCGAGAAATTAAATATGTATCTTTTACGGTTTCTTTATTAATTAAATTATAATCATCATTTCAGATAAAAGATTTGAGAGAGATTTGGGGAAGTCCATCCACTGGAGGTCGGAAGCCTTTACATAAGATGCGGGTTTTTACCAAAATCTCCACGCTTAATAGGTGGGCTGAAGATCGCAGTAGAAAACCATAATTCGGAAAACACTGCTGCCTGTTTTAAGTGTGAATGGTTGGTGCTATTCTACTCTGCCAGATACCATACTATAAAATAAATAAATAAATACATACATATATTATAATAACATTCCGATGTATTGCATTAATATCCCAAGAAATGTCTTAATGTTGTGAAACAAATATAGTATTACATCATTAAAAACATATCAAGTACGAGTATAATGCTGTTAAAGAGTTCAGTGACAAATACCAATACACAAAGTACTAATTGTGTTCGTGAAATAAGGACATTCGGTTAATTCGGCCATCTGTCGCTTATCATTATATATTCAAATTGTAAACTATAGCCGTGCCTTTAGTCTTTAAAAGGCTAGTTTAAGAATGTCTTCAACCATCTGTAGAACGCTTAATCGTTTCGCAAAACCATGAGCTACCTGATCGTAGAAAGTTGTATTACCTTTTTCGAGGAAGCAACATGACATAAGGAAAATTGTGGAGGTAGATGATATTTCTTGCTCCTTGTTGCAAAGTTTGATTTGCTGTTTTTTGTAAATAAAAACTCAAGCGTAAGAAAACTTTCTTTTCTCCCCTGATCGATGTCATCGAAGTATTAAAAATGTAGGTATACAAAAAGCACGCAATAAACAAATCCAACGAGTTAATTATTAATTCATCATAACAATAATATTTTGTACAAGACTAGTCCTCCTTTACATTTGTTACATCATCGATTAGTAGGTGCATTATTCATTCAACTTTTAATTCTTTACAAATATAATTTATACAATAGAATATTATCATATTATTAATTATGTCTGACCAAAACCATCATCACGTTTTCATTACGATTGCCTATACATTAAACGAATCAGCCTAGGTTGAATGTATATGAAAAGTATAATATGACAAACAATATAATACGTATCCTGACTATAAGTCGTAATTTTTTAACCACGTTTAGCAGCAAAACCTGTATGTTACTCATTGATCCGCCCTCATAGGTCGCCCACGTATATGACGGAAAGTTATTTATCACACGCACCAATAGCTTCCTACACACTCACTGTTCCTTGTTCACAATAAACTAAAGAAATTCTTAACCACGCGGAAAAGCATTTTACTATGAAAAAAGATAGCTGATATTCATTAAGTTGTTTCGCCAAGTCTCAAGAAGGTATCCTTGATGTGGTAATGTTGCAATTAAATTATAACTCTTTTAATATTACAAATAATTTTCTTTTTGTTTTTAAAATTTATTTCTCTTATATCTATTTTAACTGTCTAAATCTTTTGTATAAAAGGATTTTTTGATGAGAAATTCTCCTATAAGTAAGTTAACAGATGGTTATCCTTCCATAGTTGACATACCAGTACATACAACCTGTAATAGACTTAACAAAATTGCAGTTTAAAAACTTATTTTTATTTGTCGACTCTACCCATTTAAAATAAATGCCAAGCTACAAATTAACACACACAGCTTTGTCGCATTCTAGTTGTTGTCATGGTAAGGGAACGTACAAAAATTGTGTTTTGGCGAAGCATCGATAAAAAGAAAAGCCGATACAGTGCCAGGTGGTGCGGGGCGCTGTCCTTCTGAAAAATAAGTAAATACCAATCTGGGCCACTGGTGTTCTTGAATATTTGCGAATAATCAACATTTTTATGATCCGCATTTACGATTTTTTGCTAATAAAAGTGACAGCATTTGCAAGTTTTCTTTAAAAATGTTCAAGGTAGACAATTTGACATTACTAATAAAAAAATAATTATAAATTTACAATTCATACACAGTATGTTATTGTAATATTATGTAATGTGTAATGGTAATAAAAGTTTGATTTTTACTACTGCAATTAAAGAAGTCAACGTATCGAATCAAATTTTTTACCCATTTCAGTTTAATGTTTTTGTGTGCTTTTTGTTTAAAATTCCCACAGAAACGGGTATATCACTAATCATTGATATATTAATTATATTATATTATATATATTATCTATATATTTATTCTAAGTTTAAGAAGAGTAAAGATTCATTTTCAAAACCACAAATGGTTTTGCCACAGAATAACTGTAATATCAAACTTGTTTATATAGCAAACTTATTCTTAGCCGCCAAATTAAGAATCAATACTTTTATTATTTATTAGATGAAATAACATAGACACCGTCATCAATCCCACAATTACTATCTGAGAGGTGTTGTTCAATTGAGCTCATTTGCTGATAACCCTCGCCGCAGTGCGATGTAGTCATCGACCATTTGGGACTAAATTCAATATCTGTGCAAGCAGGAAGGTGGTAAGGTCACCAGCTTAAATAAAGATGCAATTATGTCGAAATAACTATTTTTCATCGTGAGTCAAAAGTTAAATGAGAACTAGATAGAGATTTGGCAAAATTTTATTATTGCCTTCTTGATCGTATACGTGGCACTGCTAAAAATGGAATCGCTCCGTTTTATTTTACATAAATCATCTAACGCCTACGTAATACAGTTAGCCATCTAATGTAAGTTGCTTGGTTTCATAATGCTTTGTTATTTACGCATTAACAGAATGAATGAACAGACCTGTATCACATAAATAAGTGCTATTTATGTTAAAATAGAGTATGTATGAAATGAAATTTTGCTAAAACAACCGCATTAGGCTCTAGACAGAGAGAAACACATGAAGGATATACAAACACAAGAAGTCGTATAAATGGCGGCCTTTACTTCTAGCGTTTTTTTTCCATGTAACCTTGTGAAGAAGGGGAAAGAAATACAAGAAAGACAAGACTAAACTTTGCTTATTTTCTTAATAAAAATGTTTTAGTTTTGATTAATAACAACACGGACAAATAGTGCTTCCAGTTTAGAACGAATTATTGTAGGTACTTATTCAAAATCTCTTGACATGATATTAATGTACTAATAACTTATTGTTCTATTGAACCGCTTTTGGTGAATTATCACGTGCCTCTACCACAAGTGTTACCCCTAGCCTGGGTTATATCATTTCACGTAATTAATTATGTAGGCATGTTTAAAATTAAACTGGCACAAAGTTTTGATTTGGTTTTTGCTGGTTACCATTCCAATATAACTCGTAGTAACAATAGGTACTAAACAAATAAACGTAATTGGTTCGGTTAGGTTAAAATTTTTATTGGCAAAACTAATCAAAATTTTGGGTGCATTTAATTTCGGTGATATCTGCCCAATAAACCATACATAAAACAAAAATGGTCAGCAAACACAATCATAATGGTGTTTGTGTTTGCTGACCATTTAATCAATGCCTAATTATGTTTCACAACTATAACAATTGTTCACTTGTTACAGTCATGAAACATACCTAATACATAAATATACTTTGGTTATACTATAGGTTTTACTAGGACTTTAATTTTATCACTGTTGCTCTAAACCACAAAATTATTACAACACTGTCCTTTGTATTTATATGCTTCTAATCATAAAAAGGTGTAAAATGATATGTTGTGCTATATCATTTACTAACATTATGTAGATATCTTAAATGTAACTGATTTCTTTAAATAACTTCTATTTTCGTTACCTACACAATTTATCACCCTATTGAAAACCATTTAATTAAGTTTTCACTAACAAGGTCCCTTATTACTTGATACTTATGCAAAAATTAAAAATATTAACTTAAAAGGAAATGCGCATAAGTGGTCTAGTATTTTCCACAGAAAAAAAGTCCATTTGTAATAAGAAAAAATACTTTTACAATTTATTTAAAGCTTGTGAAAAAAGCAATGACAAACAAAACTCACTCACTCTAAGCACTGATGTTGCAGTATCCTTCGACAGCTGATTGGTCGTTTAATGCAGTATATCGTGGATATTTATTTACATTATCATAAAGTCGCGAATTTTCGATCAGCCGGGGCTGTCGTCGAGTTTGCGCGGTCGTTTCTCGCGGTGCACAGCGGTCGAATGTGCTGCTGACTGTACCACTATAGAAGCATACACTATAAACTGACGTGGGCTTCCCGCGAAAACCGGTTGCCTTGGTTACGAGAATCATCAAACATGAGCAATCCGTTTCACGTTGCCTTTGCATGTGAAGTAATAATGGCACTTTTGGAGTTATGAATATAGTGGGAATAAGTTAAAACTGTTTTTAATTAGTGAGAGAAGGATCATGAAATATCTTGTTTGTGATTTGTTTGAACTTCTACTACATACAGTCTTTAAAAAATGAGTCATTCAATTACAATTTGTATAGAGTTAAAAAAAATAAGAATGTCATATTTCTCGCCTTAAACCAAAATACTTAGATAATTTCCCAGGAAAGGTTATTTATCTCATTGGAAGGGCGTGAAACAATTAATCACATTTTAACGTTGATTGAAATTTTTATTAGACTAACAGAATTAACAATAACCTCAAAATCATGTAAGTATTTATAACAAATGATATGTTTTATTAGATATCAAGCATTTCTTCCATCCTAATTGAATAGGGCACATCGTGTACTGAAGTCCAGTTGACAGCGTTGGAGCGGGAGACCACGTCTGTGACCATTAGTTCACGGAAATCCTGCCAGCGTCGCTGCGACACGAACTCCTTGAACAGTTGCTTCTTTGTTGGTATCTATCAACAAAATTATCAAATTAGTTTTTTTTTACTGTTGATGTAAAAAGTACATGCTTAAAACCTGAAAATGAAACCAATACGAGTATCTGTCTCGCGCACTGAGAGTTCCGTACAAACTCGTACCATTACGGATAGTAGTGCGTCCAGCATAAAAAAATATTTTATATGAATTATGTATTGTTAAATTATATATTTAAAGCAGTATCGGTACCAATAGCGCATTGCTATCCCAGGCTTTATTCTCTTAGCCCGTGTAGCCCTAGAATCTAATAAGAGGAATAGCATACAAAAATTGGACCTAACGTTCGTACCAATTCTAAGAAGTTACTGCATCAAACATCAAAGAATATCCACTCAATAAACATCGCATTATCTATAAGCGGTGTGATGTCCGACATAGTGGAATATTGGAATAGCACTAACCCTCCACATTTAAGTGTGTTGTAAAAGGCCACTAATAATTCTAGAGTCACCTACCATACGCCTAGCGTAGACTACTAGACAGCAGCATTTTCCGAAATTATGGTCTTTTAGTGCGTCTTGTAGTGATCTTTTAGACGCCTGCTCAGTGTGGAGATTATGGCAAAACCCTCATTGTTGGGGGGAGGCTAACTTGGACGCTTACTTAGCAGTGGACGACTCACGGCTGGGATCAAAACGCCGTATTAAATGAATATTATAAGTAATGCAATTATGAACGTAAAATTAGTTATATACGATATTTATAGCTTACGTGTCAGCTTAAGGTACGTTTTTAAACGTAGATACTAATCTATGACCGACGCGATTATTTTATTATTAAAGATATAATCACCAACCTTCTTTTCAAGGTAGTGCTGTATACGAGTCCAGATATTAGCTGTGTTCCGCTGCAGCAACCAAATCTTGGGCATCAGCATGCAGTCAACACGAGTAAGAGCGACTATACGCCTATCTCGCATGTTCTCACCAAATCCAAAACTAAAGCCGGGATTCATCTGGCATACCTATAAACCAAGCTCTGTTTTTAAATATTCGTAGTAACAAACAATAGGTTCCTTCTGTCATTTATTCAGTTTTGTTCTGTTTAGTTTAAGGTATATTCAAATTAACGAAAATAGGTAAGGACATTAATACCGAAAGTCTATCTTGCTAGGAGTAATAAAAATGTTAAACAGCATTCGTTCTTGAAACCTTGTTGAATCTAGTCGGTATGTTACTTTTAGAAGCTGTCCTTTTGGTTGCAATTTTCTCAATATATTGATTAATAAATTAACTCTCTTCTGAACTTTTACGTCGGATGTTTTTGACAATAAGTTAAAAGTTAGCGGGAAATAGCATTTTAGTGAATGGAATAGGTAGGTACTAAACGAAATACTTAATAGATATATTAATTTGACAAACGACGTTTTCCGATACACATTGTAAAATTAACCAGTTTCCATTGTCCTATAGTCCTTATTTCTGTGTTTATAAATTGTAAGTAAAGTTTGATACCTGCATAAAATAGGTTTTAACATTAGGCGGACATAACGGACTTTCGGGAATGACGCTTAATCTGCAACAAATACCATGCCGTTATTAAAACAAAAACAGTAGATATAGAAAGCATATTATTATCATACTTAATATCCATTTCATATTTTATTGAGGAGATAATTGTGTCTTGACAAGTGTGTCGATTATTAGAGACAGATAAACAAAACCTGTAAATATGATGGATATTTATCAAAATAGTTAAAAAAATTCTAGAGAGAAACGAAACTAAAACCCATAATTTATGTATGTTATTGTAAAAAATAATGTCAAAATGCTCAGAATAACATAAATTTGTATGCGGAGACTTCGTCCATCGCGGGAATCATTAAGATATGTATTGAATATATTTGCCCATTTGCGTTCGTTCCTTGCTCTTCTATAAACTCCTACAGGTTTCTAGAAGAAAAATATTGTAACGAAAGCATAATTTCGAGGAATGGAACCATAAAATTTAATAAATTAGTTTTTGTTTATAAAAAAAAACAAATTTCACAATATTAAAATAGCTTTGCTATCGATATTAACACGCGTTGATTCCTTAACAACACTTTGTTTCGGAATTCAAGTTAGAACCATTTAAAACGGCATAATGACGGACAGCCGTATGCCGTGTGGTCTGTCAGAGTATAATAGCACCAAGCCTTACCAATTAAGAATGTCATGAAAGGTGACAAATGATACTAGAGGTAATCAACATACGCGTCCCGTAGACCACAAAGTCGTCAGCAGCATTTTCCGAATAACGGTCTCCAATCCGCCTGCCAAGCGTGAAGTTTGTGGGAAACCTATGATTTTATGAAACCTATCTACACGCTACCGGTAATTATATTTTGATTTGCATCCGAACCTAGAGTATCATATTCTGTCGTACGGCGAAACGTGACACTAAACTAGATGCCTACTATACTAATCCAACGTAGTTCGGAAGGACCGCACTATATAAATAGATTATTATTGTAAGTAGTATAACCTTATCGACTCTCGAGTTGGTTCTGCAGTTTCCAACATCAACACTTCTGATTTTTCAATTACCGGCGGTAACTCATTGTCACTATTACTACTCGGTCTTTTGGCTTCCTTTGAGACTCCCGAATTTACTTCTATACTGACAGACTTTTTACTTTTAAGAATGCTGGAGAGTCTTGGTAAAGTTTGTTTTGTACCCGAACCTAAGATATCTCTTTGGCTAGTAGATCGCTCTCCGGTGTCTTTGCTTAAATGTTTGTATGCGCCAAAGTATTTCGCATCAAAATCTTGTTCGCTTTCCTCTTTTGGTACCTAAATGGAATACCAATAAAAAATGAATAGTAAGAACCACATTACATACGACCGCTAAAATGAGAAAGAATAAAATAGAAAAGGAATCTAATCAAAACCCTCAGAAATAGCGAAATGAGGTAGGGAATTTGTTTACAACTCGATTATAAAAGTCACCAAACAAATGAATAAAAATTATACTTAGTATCTGCAACTTGTACAGTTTAGTTATTTTAATTAATCTAATAGAACTAATACTTACGTAAGGATCATAAAGACTGTAATGGTTCTTTCCTAAGTGGGTAGTGATGATTACTTGAATGGACTCAATCATCTGACAACGCCCAGACAAAATGAAATAGACGAAATTTGCTACACCCACTCCGTCGCCTAGGAGGGTTTCATTTGGTTCGTAGCTTTTCATCTTTGCTACAATACAACCTTCACGTCTGGCGACCTGTTAATTGAAAGTAAGTGTCTTCTTACATCATCTAAAACTCGATACATGTCGAGATAATGCTGCTGCATAATATTCGATTACTGTGTCAGGTAAATCAACAAATAATCTGTTAGTCCCAGCTGCTGTAGTACTTGTTAACACCGATTAACATGCACTGGGTTAGCTCGACGTCTATAGGCTAACACGATGGCAATCATCCGTACATAGGTAATAGACTTTTTAAAAGTACCATAATTATTTGCAAAATAATTATTTAATAATTACTTCTGCAGCACAAAAGTTGGACTCCATTAAAATTTTGACAAACCAATAATATTAAAGAAATATAAGTAGAGACATTGTTTTACTTGCTTAAAGCATAGAGAACACTACGTAATACTTAAAATAATATCACCTCATCCAGTGCATCGAAATAAGTAAAAGCTGACATCGCCTCTTTGACCTCATCCCACTGTTTCTGAACAGATGCCTGGAGAACATTCTTAAAATCCTCTTTCATTAGTGCCAACAGTTCACAATGACCTGGTAAAGATAAAAACTTCTTCAGTGACAAACAACCTTATTCGAAACTTCTTACAAGAGTTACTAAGCACACAGTTTAATCGATTAAACAGCTGGAGCTCATATACTTATGTAGGTCACCATCCCCATTTAATATTTTGATTACATTTTATTCATATAATTGACCTAATATCTAATGCTGTTTATTTATATCAGACTTGTCATAACTATGTAATTATATATGCATTAAAATTACATGTGAATATTTTCTAATAATTGTTTTAGTTTCTTTTTGTTTACAGAGATTACCTACAAAGAGTGATATATAATACCAATTTTTACTAGTCAAATTTATTTATAGTGTTCATCGTTTTGTACTATTCAAAAAAATAAAAAAAGGGAGAATTATATAACAGAATGAGAAAAAAACAGGATTAATTTACAATAAAATAAAATAAAATAAAATTACTAACATAACTATATTTTATAGAAGATACAAACAAAAAAATCGACATTACAAGTTATCTGTAGAGTGCTGTAGAGTCGTTGGAAGCTATTCACAGTGAAATAACAGTATTAAATATAAAGAAGTTTAATAAAATATATATATATATACTCGGTACAAACGTAAGTTATTTTAAAGACAACAGTGATGTAAGTTTTTTATGTCATATTGACGTACGTTTAAAAGCATTGAGTAGGTATCTAAAAACCTAAAACAGCCAGTTCTCAATACGCCCCCTTTTTTAGATAATCCCATATTTAATATACACTACACAAGCTATTAAACTTTAGAACAACATAAACTATACACTAACAATGCCAACACCTAAACCTTCTATACATTTATAGTGTTTTATTTTACAAAGCGGCTTAGTTAGAACATCCGCCAGCATTGAATCAGTGGGTACATGTCTCAGCATTATTTCTTTATTAGTTGATAGAACATCCCTAATAAAATGATATTTTATGTCTATATGCTTGGTTCTAGCATGATAGATCGGATTTTCAGCTATTTGGATCGCCCCCTGATTATCGGCATACAAGGTAACTCTAGCATACATTGGAAAACCAATCTCTTTCAATAAGCTATTTAAATAAATACCTTCTTTCATTGCCTCCGATAAGCTAACATATTCCGCCTCACAACTCGATGTAGCGACACAACATTGTTTACGCGATGACCACGATATACATGCACCGCCTAAAATGAAAGAATATCCACTATAAGACTTCCGACTTATAGGACAGTTTCCCCAATCTGCATCTGAAAAACCCTCTACATGTTTTTCGGTTTTATTATATATAAGGCCGTATGCCACAGTTTTCTTCAAGTAGCGTAATATTCGTTTTGCTGCTTTCCAGTGACTAGGCTCCGGACACTCCAGATATTGTGCTAATTTTGCCACAGAGTTCGTTATATCAGGCCTAGTGCCCACACTCAAGTACATTAGCGATCCTATAATTTCACGATAAGGAAATCTTACCTCTTGTTTCTCTTCATCATTCTTTTCATTTTGAATTTTAGATGAATTCAATTCCATAGGCGTAACACTTTCATTACATTTTTCCATATTAAATTTTCGTAAAATATCTTTGACATATTTTTGTTGTGACAGACAAATGACATTATCTTTTTGTTGAACTTCTATGCCTAAAATATACTTTGCTAGACCATAATCTTTCAAGTCAAACTCTTTTGACAATTGACTTTTGAAACTTATTATTAAATCCTCTTTTTCGGACGCTATAAGCAAATCGTCAGTATATACTAACACGAATAAATGATTTTCACCTACATTCTTGAAATACAAACAAGGTTCCTTTTTACTTGGTTTCAGGTTCATATCTTTCAGTTTCTTATCAAGTCTTTTATTCCACTGCCGTCCAGCTTGTTTCAACCCGTACAACGACTTTTTCAATAAACAAGTATCATACCCAGACTTCAGTTTGTTTAACATTTCTTTCGCCCTATTCACGACAGAAATGTCTTCCTCTTGATTTATAAGCTTCGTCAACCACTCAGACAAACGTTCTGGAACCTTCATGTAGATTTCTTCATCTAAAGAACCATTCAAATATGCAGTATTTATATCGATTTGATGAATCTTCATGTTCAACTCTACAGAAAGAGCTGCTAGCAGTCGTACAGTATCCAACCTTACTACGGGAGCAAAAGTTTCGTTATAGTCTATTCCGTAACGCTGACTAAAACCCTGTGCTACTAACCGCGCTTTCTTCGTTACTGTCTTATTTACGTTGAACTTCGATGTCAATACATATCGGCAACCAACCACATTTCTATTTCTTGGTTTTTGAACTATTTCCCACGTACCTTTGACTAGTAAACTTTTTATCTCAGATAGTATCGCACTCTCCCATTCGGCTCTTTCATCACTTGACAAAGCCTCATTCAAGGATATTTGAGCTGCACCAATGAAATCTGCATAATCCAACTCGGGTTCATGAGAACTTTCACTCTCTTCTTCATCTCCCTCAGGATTTTGCACTTCGACAGTTTTATATAATTTTCGAGGTCTGCCTTTACCACCAGATCGTAGAAAAGTTGGACGACCAGGAGCTCTCTTGTGTGTAACTTGGCGCTCTCTATTTTGGTGAAAATCACTGTCTTCACTGACAGGATGCCTCACTTCAGTAGTTTCTGGTACCTCTACTGAATCTTGGCAAGTTTCTGGCGTAAGTCTACTTACCTCCTCAGAATACACATTACAGCTAGGTAATGCAAAAAATTCTACATCAAGAAAACTCTTAATCCTATCTAACGAACTACTATTTACAGATTTACAAGTTTGCTTACTAGCTTCATCTGATGTTCTTTCATCTTCATGAAACTTAACATCTCGCGCTACTACAAACTTCCTCTGTTCAGGAATCCAAACTTTATAGGCTTTTGCAGTTTCTGGATAGCCGACAAAAATACCGACAATACCTCTTGCAGCAAACTTATCTTTTCCGGGGTTTTTATCTAGAACATACACCTTTGCCCCAAATGTTCGAAAATAGTCAATTTTCACAGGTGTTCCATACCACTTCTCATACGGAATACCTCCATCTAGACTCCTAGTTGGACATCGATTACGGATATAACAAGCTGTATCTATGGCGTTCATCCAAAATCCCTTTGATAGTTCAGATCCGAACATCATACATCTTGCCATTTCGACCAACGTACGATTCATCCTCTCAGCTACTCCATTTTGCTGAGGTGTCCTTGGTACTGTCAATCTTCTTAATATCCCTTCACGTCTAAAGTAGTCATCAAAATCCTTGTTACAATATTCTCCGCCGTTGTCCGACTGAATATATTTAATTTTCGTCCCCATAAGATTTTCTGCTTTCAACTTATAACGTTTGAATGCCTCTAGAGCTTTATCTTTGGAGTTGAGGAAATATACGTCACACCATCTAGTGCAGTCATCGATAAACGTTATAAAATATTTCGCACCTACTAACGATTCACACTTCATTGGACCTACAATATCGGTGTAAATAATTTTAAGCTTTTCATTACATGGACTTTTCGACTCATTAAACGGCATTGCACATAATTTTCCTTTGGCACAAATATTACAGTTCGATAATTTTTGTATCTCATTTTTATTTACATTAGCACCTACTTTATTCAAAAGCTTTAGTACATCCTTAGCATTTACATGTCCTAAGCGTTCGTGCCAATTACATATATCGACATTATTTACACTATTTAGAAATTCAGTTTTACGAAAACAATACAAGTTACCCTTTCTATAAGCAACAAATTTTATCTCCCCTTTCTGATCAACGATATCTGCATAATCATTACTAAAATTGACAATATATCCATCATCAGTCAATTTAGCTACGGAAATCAAATTGCTCCTCAAATCAGGAACGTAAAATGTATCGTTCAACTGAATTGTACTACTAGAGTTATCATTATATGCCGATAATCTAACGATACCCTTACCTTTTATATCTGTACTTACATTTGTTGCCAAATTAATTTTTGCGATTACGTGTTCCAAATTTTTACCAAACATATCCACATTGTTACATAGATGAGACGTACACCCACTGTCCAATATCCATTCATTTTTGAACATATATACAGCATTGCAAATCTCATTATCTGAAAAATTTGAAATTACAGAATCAATATTATGAACATGTTCTCTTTTAACTTTATTTCGACATTCAGAAGCCTTATGTCCGTGTTCATGACATTTGAAACACTTAAACCTAAACTTATCTTTATTAGCCGCCGTATTCCTACTCCGGTTGAAATTCACGGTATTCGTATTAATTTTCCGTCCATCATTATTTTTCCGATATGTATGCATAACATTTTCTTGCATTTGGCCTATATTCGTGTTCGTGTTTAATCTCGATTCGTACTCTTCCAAAATCTTTATTTTTAAACTTTCCGGTTTCGGCAACTCGTCCCTCGATTCTATCGCACACCTGAAGTTTTCGAAGCGCTCTGGCAAACTATACAGCAACATAATGGACAATAAGTCCTCATGAATGTTTATATTCATATCAGCCAACTTATCGACGGTGTCGAAAAATTCGTTAATATGTGCTTGTATATCACCCGTTTCTGTCATTCTGTGCAACATCAATCTCTTCAACAAGGTAGCCTTTTTCGCTGGTCCGCGAGATGCAAAAACGGATTCAAGTTTGAGCCAAACCTCACGTGATGAGTTACACCCTCTTACGTGCCTCAATTCACTACCATTTATGGACAGTATGAGATCAGCCTTCGCTTTTTCATCCTCAATTTCCCATTTCTCGGATTCTCCAGCATCTACGGGTTTCATTAATCTACCACTTACATACTTCCACGTATCATTTTTGGTCAAAAGGGCTTGTACCTGAATTCGCCAACTATCATAGTTTTCCTTGCCCAACGGTTCTATTCTTACCGCCATTCCTGAACTCATTTTCGTTCACGCAATCAACAAAACTATGTAACTTACAATTACTCTCCCGAACAATATATATTTTTCTTCCGTATATAATCCGTACTTCTCTGTTTTTAATAGCCCATAACCATTGTAGAGTGCTGTAGAGTCGTTGGAAGCTATTCACAGTGAAATAACAGTATTAAATATAAAGAAGTTTAATAAAATATATATATATACTCGGTACAAACGTAAGTTATTTTAAAGACAACAGTGATGTAAGTTTTTTATGTCATATTGACGTACGTTTAAAAGCATTGAGTAGGTATCTAAAAACCTAAAACAGCCAGTTCTCAATATTATCGAGTCTCTATGTGTGTTATTTTAATGAAAAAATTAATGAATAGAAGTGACTTTTCAATAACATACTTTCATTTCATTTATATACTACAATTACTATATACTACAAACCAAGATTCATGTGGTAACTATTACAATTATCAGATATTAATCTAATATAATACTCGTAATAAATACATTTCCTAAACAAATCAAGAGACATTGAAGCGGGTTATTCCTTCTATGGAACATAAGTAATTTATTTCTTAACTTTTACTATAAAACATGTACTACTTTTTTTCCCAAATTCTCAAATCAGGAATCAAGAAAAATAACACCTCTGTTATAATTATAAAACAATAGTGTTTTCATTTAATTTTTTATGAACTGACGGTGGAATGCCCTGAGACTGAGAATACTCTACAAAATCTGGTACTCCTGCTTCTTACCACGAATAACCATTATTTCGACGTTTGTAGAATATGATTCCCATTTTGTTTTATGTCAGTAGACTAAGGTGAAAAAGTAGCATGTAATTATATGTAATAAATAAGATAAAATGGTGTCTTTTGAGCATTGGCGTCATGTTCCATAAAACAAATGGGGACTACCCACTGAAATCAGTCCTGACACTTGAAGACAGCTGATGTACAGCAACAAACAAACGCTATGACACCGTCTCTACATTGCCTGCGGCTTACGCATACGTTTTTTACATAGTATGAAGAAATTTCACACTAGTTTAGGGATACCGGTGTATTCATTCCTATTTACTCTTTTTGTTCGCAAATTATACATGAGGCACTATTCCTTCCTTTACTATGAAAAGATAAACTTTATAATGATAACAAAAATGCTATCCTCTTATCTTTTAAAATTTACACGCATGCAAATAAGAGAAAGAGTTACTGACTAAATCGCAAGTCCCTGCTACATATGTAGGTGTCAGCACCAACCAATCCTTACTGAAATCGCGTAGTGGATTATGGTTCTTTCTCGCTAAGGTATCTTCATCTAAACTTCTCTGAAGTCCATCAGAGGATACTTTAATAAGATGATGATTAATGATAGTCTTGTGACAAATATACGTGTATGGGTACTTTAATGTCAACTAAATCTTGATAGGTTGAGAAACATGATCTATAATGATAACATTGTGTACCTATAACCACATTCTAACCGGTAGTTGTAACTGTTGCAGTTCTCGGTATGTTGTGAAGTAAAGAGACTTCACCAAACATATCCCCAGGATGCATAACACCAACATCCACCGAAACATACTGTTGAAGTAGTTCATCATATATCATCTGACTGACGATGACATCACCAGTGACAATAAAGTACAGTGCATGAGCTTCATGGTGCTGGCGTACTATAACGCGTCCGGGGCTGTAGTATTTGAAGTATGTTACAGCAGCCAGTTTCTTTTTCACATGCTAAAAGAAAAGCTTTATAAAGTATGGTAGATAAGCATAAATTGATTAAGTGGTCTCTGAAGAACTGGAAATTTGATATTCAACTCGATACCCAAATATTTAAAATTTCTTTAATATGTTATATATATCATGATTATGGTTTGGTAATGTTAATTATAAGAAAAACATTTTTTAATAGAACCCCAGTCGGGGTTCAATCACTAGACTTTAAACCTAAGGTTTCACTTAGGCCGAGGCCGACGGGTTATAGTATAAAAAGGTTGTTTTTCTATGTATTATTTGAATAAGGTATATTCTTCATTATTATAGGAGATTACGATTTCAGAAATTTTGTAGATACCCTGGATATTAAACGGATGTGTAAATTCAATCTTGCACGGATCCTTCTACGGAAAATATCTAGCTCTATGAGCGTGATAGTCGAGCGCCTGTAAAGGCTGATAGCTGATGATCCCGGCGGCGGTGGTAGACTTCTCAAGGGGCCGCCTGGCTCGCGACCACTATTCTGCCGAAATCCGTCGCCAAGCAACTCTGCTGCGTTCCATCGGAGGGCGGGAAAGCCAGTGCCAATGGGGGTTGGTAATAAGTAAATTGCGCAGCCCAGGACCAGTCTTGGTATCTTGGCAATACTGTACCAGTTAACTTATTCTGGAGGGTAGCGAGATCTGAAGCACCGTTTTAGCCGTTAGCCGACCGCAGTAAGTAAGGTGTAAAAGGTGCAGTAAACGACGTGATTGTGATGAGAGAGGCCATGGTTTCCAAGGGGGTGACGGTAACCTTGTTCATTTTAACGCCTCCAAAAGGCAAGCGTGTCTTTCCACAGCAAAAAGGAGTACATCTGTACCTATTACTGGTAGCCTCGAGCTTCTTGGCATGAAGTTGTCTTCAAAACTCAAATTCGGCGCCAATATCGGGCCCACGGCTCATACTGCAAAGCTGAGCGTCCTAAATAAAGTCAAGTGATATTACTCTATAAAGCTCAAGTCCAATCTTGCATGGAATATTGCAGCCACCTCTGGGACGGCTCAGTAAAATACCAACTTGCTGCACTGGACACAATTCAGCGCAGAGCTGAGAGGCTCATTGGTGACAGAAAATTGGTGAAGAGCAAGTTTCACACCTAAGCTCACCGCCGCAAAGTTGCCTATCTATCGGACTTCTTTAGACTGTATTTTGGAGAGTATGCTCAGGAGCTGCATATGCTCATACCGATATCTCCTTTCGTCCATCGGACATCCGGACCAGGGATGTTGCGAATATTCGCATCCGCATCTGCATATGCGGAACATCCGCATCGATTTAGACATCCGCATCTGCATCCGCATCCGCATAAATCGATGCGGAGCTGATGCGGATGCGATAAGAAAGAAAGGAGAGGGGCCGGCTAGTGGCGCGTGTCGACCGCATAAAAGATTAAAGATGATACGTGGGTACCACTGAAAATGTTTAGAACTGACCAGTTAGAAACATTGCTAATGAAAACTTTTTCAATTTCAATTTTAGAACTTTTTCGTAACCTGCATTCATTGCATTCATTTGTCATTTGTTTTTGGGAATTGGCGGCAAATCTAAAACTCTTGTTACAAGTGAAAATGAAACTTACGCGAGAAAACTTTCAACAAAGCTTTGATAGGCTGCGATTAGCATTTCTGAATGAAGCCCCATCTCGTGCCACTATTTACAATTAGTTTAACGAGTTTAAGCGTGGACGTAGCAATCTCAAAGCCTAGGCATTGGTATGAGTCAAGTTCAAAAAATATTACACGAACATTTAGGCGTCCAGAAGCTTTGTACCATACTTTAACCGACGACCAGAAACACCTTCGCATGGACTGGTGTCGCCAAATATTAGATAAGTTCAACGGAGGTGACTCAAATGCTGTATTTGACATCGTCACAAGTGAGGAAATCTGGATATATTGCTACAAACCCAAAACCAAAAGACAATCAGCTCAGTGGGTGTTTCCTTTCAAGGATCGGCCAGCTAAGGTAAAGAAAGGAAGAAGTCAAGGAAAAAAGATGATTGCTTCATTCTTTGGTCGGAATGGTCATTTAGCGACAGTTGTGCTAGAAGATGGAAGGACAGTTACTGCAGACTGGTATGTCAATCGCTGTTTGCCTGTTGTCTTAGAAAAAATTCGACAGCAGCGCCTTCGAAGCAGGATCCTACTTCACCACGACAATGCTTCAGCGCACTCCGCAGAACGGACTGTTGAATATTTGGCAAGTGTCGAGATAATGAGTTATCCGCCATACAGTCCTGACCTGGCGCCCTGCAACTTTTATTTATTCCCAAGAACTAAAGATAAAATTCGCTTTACGAGCCCTGAAGATGCGGTGAAAGCGTACGAAAATGCCATAGAAGAGACCCCTAAGGAAGAATGGGCTCACTGCTTTCTCAGTGGTTCCATCGAAAGATGTGTAGAAAGATTACTTCGAAAAACAATAAAAGTATTGGCAACTTTCTACATTAAGCCGTTTTTCATTTTCTAAACATTTTCAGTGTAACCTAGGTATATTGAAGATTAACAGAAACACGGAAGACATCTTGGCTTCTCGAACAATATCTCCAAGTACCGAAAGAGCGAAGAAAATGAGAATGACAGATTTCATGGAAACAGAACGGAACGACTAGAGACCTCAGGTTACAGGATGTTAGTCTTGTTTAATTAGTGATCTCGATTATGCTCGATTTATCAAGTGATGTTGAGGAGAGTCAGGAAACACCAGAAATTGTCAGCCCCGACACAAATCACAAGAAGGAGTTACTTACTTTCCGTAATAAAAAGTGAATTAATTTAAATAAGAGTCCTCTTAAATGGTGGAGTGTTAATCAAAGTGAGTTCAAACTGTTAACAACAAACAAACCCAATAAATCCCGCAAACTCTTATCAGCGCCACCAGCCAGTGTTCCAAGTGAACTGTTATTTAGTAGCACAGGAATAATACACGAACCCTTGCGAAACAGACTGGAGTCCGAAAATGCGGCCATTCTACTTTTCATTAAATATAATGCTCCACATTAAAATTTCATTACTAAAACAAGTAATCAGTAATGGTAATTCACTCACTACTTTATTATTAAACTACCTGACCCGGCCATGCAATATATTTTTTTATTAAAAATCAGCAATAGTCCGTTCGCGCGTTCTGGAGCCCGCGCGATAGGCAGCATGGATTCGTTGGTGGGAGAAGTGGTGAGAGTTGCGCGCGGTACTGGACAGTACTTGGACATGGCAATATTAATTTATTTTTCTAAAATAAAATATTTTTAAAAATAAAAGCAGCCTATGTTAGTCCTTACTACATCAGCTACCTGCCAATAAAAGTCCCGTCAGAACTGGTCCAGCCATTTTAGAGTTTAGCCCGAACACACTGACAGACAGACAGACAAAAATTGTAAAACATGTTTTTTTGGTGTATGTACCGTATATATATTCATATGCATGTAAAAAACGGTTATTTCAATATTACAAACCGACACTCCAATTTTATTTTTAATGTATAAATAAAGAAAGGATATATATTAGTGCTTTTTACCCTACCAAACCAAAACATAGGTTTTTTGTACAGTTCCGCATCCGCATCCACTTCCGCGGATGTGAGCCTCTTAAAATCCGCATCCGCATCCGCATCCGCATCCGCGGATGTGAAAAAAAATGCATCCGCAACATCCCTAATCCGGACGCACTGCGGGCTACCACCCTTCCTTGATTGCTATTCCTACCTGTAGCACTAAGCGCTTCTCAACATCATTTATAATGCGCAAAGCTAAAGAGTGGAACTCCCTCCCTGCGTCTGTATTTCCGAGTACTTATAACCCGTCCGTTTTCAAAACCAGAGTGAATAGGCACCTTCTGGGTTAGCTCGTTCTATCGTGGATCCTATCTTGCGCAAATATCAATATTGGGCAATATGTAGATACAAAACAGTCTCTATTTAATTTTAAAATCTTTGCTTTCAAGACCTTTATTATTCCGATTAAAACTTCCAAATTAGAATGTTCGACATTGTCAGTGAATTCCAGCTATCAAGGCTTCCCAGAAAACCTGGCATTCTTATTTCCTACTAAGAAAGTGTGTTTATGATTTTTATCTTTTCATTGTGAAACGAAAATAATCAATGTCAGAAGGAGAGTGTTCGCATTACTTACGTTTGGATAACGTTTGAAGCACTTTAATCCACCAATAATGCGATAGATATATTTTTTCTCTTGTTCTGTCCTTTCTTCGGCTGGTTTATTTAAGAGTGCCTTGTCCTGAAAACCAACAAAAGCAAGTTTTCTGATAGTCAGTTTATCAGTACCGGTTTAAAATCAAACATTTTACTGTACCTTTCTTACTCAATAATATATATCAAAACTATTAAATACATTTCTAAATTTAAATTTATGAATAAATAGAAAAGCTTACTTCAAAACTACTAATCAATTGCTTTTTTTAGTTGGATAGGATGTTCTGTTAGTTATTATTCGATTAGGTAAGACGGGGTAGCGGGCAAGACGGGGCAGAAGTTTGTGACCTAGCGCCAAAAACTCTGTTTTTGTCAAATTGCTTGTTATATTCGCGTTGTGCATGGCATGTGTTTTTCACCTCAATATAAAGTATCAACAACTCACTGAAAGTTCTTTTCGCAATATTTTGATTTGTTTCTTTATGGTACGTTTTTTTATTCCAAAAAGCATGAAAGGACAAGATGGGGTATTTTATCCATTTGCCCTTGGAAAATAAAATATGACTTTATAATGACATAGGTATATTTTTGATTAACTTTTAATAACTTGTTTCATTTTTTTCTTTTTTAGGATGGTGAAGAATTAAAAAAGAAAGACGGACAGAGAGTGTTGGGATGAAGAAAGTATGAGAAATGCGGTAAATATGGGAAAATTGGGTATAAAGTAGCATCAAAAACTTTTTTGTGCCTCAAACTACCCTGGAAAGGAAAATAGAAGCAACTCATGAGGCCTTATCCTGCAACCCTAAAAATTTCAGGCGTGACAAGGCAACGAGGAAAAGCAGCTATCATAATTTCTTCTTCGTACAAAAATGAATTGGAAGAATCAATCGAAAAAAAGAGATTGGTGGAAGACAGCAAAAAGAGAAGAAAAGTTGCAAAAGAACAAAAAAACACAAAAAAACCGAATTGACTAAAACAAGAAAAGAGCCATTAATATGAAGAATTTTAAAGAATCTCGCTTCACCAGAATACGATGAAGACGAAAATAATATCCTTGTTTTTACTGCAACTCAAATATTGCATACTGCAAATCAAATGAAGGATGGGTCGCGTGTTCCCGTTGTGGAAATTAGGCACATTTTAGCTATGCTGGGATAGATGACGAGGACGACGAGGCAATATTTATTTGCGAGTATTGTAATCAAAATCAATATATTTCTCCCCATACCCCATCTTGCCCCATAGGGTACCCCGTCTTACCCTACCTTATGCCAATATCGGGTGTTAGATGACTGACAAAATTATATTTTTTTTCTTTTTCTGGCATAAATAAAGTGCCTTAAGTTCCTAATTCCCAAAGATTAATAATTTAAGAATTATTCTAAATAAATAATCATCCAAAATAAATTATATTCAGAGTTTTAATGCCCTTTAAACGTTAAGGACCCCGTCATGCCCCCTTCCCCTACTACCTTTATTTTCCTATTCAAAGTCGAAAGTAATAATATTACTCGGCGTTCTAGCCAAACTGACATGCATATATATTGTATTGAGCATCCTCGATGAAGTGACAATACCTCCTAACTGCTTTGAACTAGAAACTTAAAAAATGTGTTAAAAACTCAGAAAAAAATTCCTCAAAATTATCGATAACAATTAAAAGAAACAACAGTTTAAACAGTTAATAAATAACTTTCGTTGAGAGAAATCGACACACACACTGATATCAGTGTGATGACTTATGGTCACAGTCGAAGAATTTAATAGTCATTTGTTATGCAAGGCTGCAAAGTTGAGATTTCGCCGCGAGTTACCTCTATTGAAACCTGAGCAAACGAAGGGTTCTAGGATTGAAATATAGAATCCTAAGCGTAGTGAGGGTTTCAAACGTACGAGACGCTAAAAAGTTGATGCCAAGCGAAACACAATTTTTCACCTCACTATAACGAGGAAAATTTTTAGGTGCAAGAAAAACAGCTTAAATAAAATGGTAAATTAGTTTATTCACATTAAAAATTTAAAAGTAAAGTTGCTACAATTAGTAATATCGAATGTATTTTTTTTTAATTGGATTTAATGAACTGTGAATTGACTAAGAATACATATCACTTTGACAGTTCTTTTTTGGGTGTTGTCAGAAATCCAATCATATATTATGAAATCTCAGCCACCATACAATTAAAATTCTAATACTTAACTAAAAGTATATTCTAAATATTATTTATTATTGTTGCTTTGATAATTTAAGGAACTTAAATCATTTAATGAAACCAAAATGGAGTGTTATAGAATTAATTTAAATAAGAAAAAAATATGTAACTTATAAAGTCTGAAATGTCTATTTGGAACGTACTATGTGTGTTTTTCTTTGAATAAAAAGGTTCTTATTTTAAAACACTTTCCTAAGCTAGCGGATTAAACGCAATTTTCCAGACAGAAATTGAATGACAACCAAACTTTTCCGAGCTTATGAGGTGAAAAAGATATTGTCGCTTTATTGACGATAACTAGGTGCAGGTAACTAGGTTTCATGATGATCGGTAAAGTAGTTTTTGCGTGAAAGCATAACAAACAAACTTACATTCACATTTATAATAAAAGTAGGGAAGTAGGGATTATTATGTAGAGAAACTGTTTGTACATTAGTAACTTGAACCGTATGACGTAATCACTGGAGGATATAGGGATACTTTTTATACCGATACCTAACGGCAAAGTTTATTCAATAAATCAGTAAATCAAAAGGTTCTAACGGTAACAGTGAGCAGCTGCTTCTTTTTGGCTTTTCCTCGTACAGCTTGTTCAACCCTTCGCTTCACATCTTCAACGCCTTCATACTCGTCCACGGCCTCTATGAGCCAGTATGTATTAGCCATAACCAAACGGCCCAGAGCACGAAATAAGCATTTGGCTCGGAATTTCCGCCTCATGAGTTCTTCGGGATCCTTATAATAAAGTAATAAACTTTCATGAATTTTTTGAAAAATTATTTTGAACAGGAAAAGCTATACAAGAAGCCATCCTTAATATTACTAGTCTATAAACAAGAGCTTCATGAGCATTACTATGGTAAAAAGTTTGATATACTTGGGTATAGTATTAGGGGTTAAAGTATGAAATTGCCGATTTGTACTGAAAATCTATATTGTTTATTTTTTAAATTTTTAACAAATTTATTTAATCAAAATAGTTGCCATTATTATCTATACATTGCTGCCATCTAATGGGAAGGTCATTAATGCCTTTGCGATAGAATTCCGACGATCTAGACTGCACAAACTGTGTGAAAGCATTTTGTACTGCCTCCTGGGAAGAAAACTTCTTGTCACGTAGATAATTGTCCAAATCACGAAAAAAATGGTAGTCCGTTGGAGCAAGGTCTGGTGAATACGGAGGATGACGAATGGTTTCTAACTGCAGTTCCTGAAGGGTCAAAATGGTTTCTCGTGCTGTGTGAGGTCTCGCGTTGTCGTGGAGCAATAATGGTGAAGATCGATTCATGAGTCGGGGCTGTTTTACTGCTAGTTTTGTCAACATGGTTCGGAGTTCGGCACAATAGACATCTGCCGTTATTGCTTGACCAGATCGGAGAAAACTATAGTGAATAACACCATGCTGAGACCACCAAACAGTTACCATTACCTTTTTATTGGTAAGTTTTGCTTTAGGACACTGTTGTGGCATTTGACCTGGGGTCAGCCATTGCATTTTTCTTTTCCGGTTATCATAAAGAATCCACTTTTCATCACATGTTACAATTCGATCCAATATTCCTTCATTTCTGTACCGGTTCAACAAGGCAACACAAGTTTCAACACGCGTTTCTTTCTGCAGATCAGTCAAATCATGAGGCACCCATTTTTCGTATTTTTTTATTTTATTGATTTGACGCAAGTGAGTCAATATTGTGGGTAAGGTAACGTTAAACCATGCCGCTAATTCCTGGGTACTTTGACTAGGATCGGCTTCCACTATCTCTCTTAATTCATCGTTATTTACCTGTGTGGGCGGTCTTCCTCGTGGCTCGTTCTTTAAGTCGAAATTTCCATCACGAAAGCGTTTAAACCAAAATCGCACGGTGCGTTCATTAGTAGACCCCTCTCCAAACGCAGCATTGATATTGCGGGCTGTTTCTGCCGCGTTAGTTCCGCGTCGGAACTCGTATTCAAAAATAACTCGAATTTTCGCAGTATCCATCTTTCTTGTCTAAATTGAATAACAAAAACAATTGAAAGTCGATATTCAAATGTTTTACATTTTTTAAAAAAAGAACATCATAGAAACCATTTAAAAAAAGTTTCATTCGAAAACCTCAAACCATGAAGATTCTATGTCAATTCAAAGAACCTATTGCAATAAAACGGCAATTTCATACTTTAACCCCTATTATCTAAGGTTATATATTTTCTTAAAACCTCATTGATGCGCTGCCATGCATTCAATGAGAAAAGTTTCGTATCCGTGGCGGTCTATTAACATTTTTGTTCATAGACAGGTGGGTAATCTAAAAATCATTAAAACCTATATGACTAAAAATAATATTTCTTAAATTGATACCAATAAACCTAGCCCAAAGTATGAGTATTGTAGTTCTTGCTATGTATAGGTAGACAGTAGACTAGGGGATAGACATACAATACATATATGAAGCATACGTATCTAAGTAATGTTTAATTTTATAGAAGTATTTGCTGACCCGACCACTCGTTGCTGTGTTAAATATTAAAATGAAACCTACCCTATGTCCTAGTTATTAAATACTCAATTACTAATGCATACATATAATCACTTCTTTTTTCCGCAGGGGTAAGCAGAAATCACAGATTTTCACTTTCTACGATTTTGATATACATCTCCAGACCTTTCATATAAGCTTTTCGACTAAGGGTACTTTTGACGTAGAGTTTTCCAGGACATCGTTTTGGTCCCTGAAAGTTCGCCTCGGTCTGTCTTTACCGACGTGCCCACGTGTACATTTACGTCATAAACTTGTTTTGTCAATCTCCTTTACTTCTCTACATGTCCAAATCATCTAAGCACCATTTTTCTATCTTTGTCACTATATCTTCTTCCACACGACACCACTATCTTATCACATGATTCCTTATTTTATAGATCAAATCCACTCCAGCTATTCTTCTTAAAGCTCTCATTTCCACTGCATTAATAATACCTACGTTCATGCCTCTTCTGCCAAACCAAAGATTCACTCCATTCATACAAATTCTCGTATTAATTACACAAACATCAACCTCCACCGAGACTGGACCCCAGAAACGTTTAGTTTTGTGGATAGCGTCAGTCTAATAGACTCATCGCCAATATCTACTTAAACCCTTTCCAGATTTAGAAATAAAATATTTTTTCACCATTTCCTTCTTGCCACCTCCGCCTCGGCTAGCCATTATGTATAAATATTTCAAGTTAGTAAAAAGAAGAAAAGGGTAAGAGCTTGTAAAAAAAAAAATACAACAAATTTTTTGACAATGTCATTGCGTGACAACAATATGACATGCAAAAAAACAGGCTACAGATTTTTACTAACAGGTTTTAACAGAAAACAGGTGGTAACAAAAATATTTCCTGAAAGCCACTGAGTCGAAAGCCATTTCTAGATTATCTTTTAAAGAGCTTTTATTTTTATGTTTAACATTTTTAGATTATAAATGTTAAACTTGATACTACATGTGGCACAGCATTACTTTCTACATCAATGCATCTTTTTAGTTCTTAAATGTTAATTTTGCCACTTATTTAAGTAAGTACCAGCAAGATTATGCTCATGCAAGTCCATCAAGGACATTACATTTAGTGTTGCCGATCGATAGTGGACTATCGATAATAAATCGATAGTGGTATACCGATAATTAATCGATTATCTATCGATAGGGGATAGATAGATAGTAGTATTATCGATAGTATCGATATTATCAATAGCTCAAAAAGGGGCAATACTATTGAAGAAGTGCTATCGTTTGTTTTGAACTATCGATAATTTGTCAATTTACAATAGTATTCTTCAAAATTTTAAAGCATAGCAGTAGCAGTCAACAATAAAGACATTAGAACAAATAATATCAAATCATACGTTCAAATTTATGAGAGTATCACAGATCGGTAATAAGATGCAAGAGGGTTTGCATCTTATTACATTGCTCTAAAAACATACCCAATACTATTACAAAATTGAAGACTATCGATAGTCTCGATACTATCAATAGTATTGTTACCAAGAACATAGATTCTATCGATACTATCAATTGTTTGTTATTTACGGCCAACAATACTATCGATAGTATCGATAATATTGCACTCTCTCAAAAGTATTGCCATGTTTTGAGCTAGCGATAGTATCGATTCTATCGATAGAATCGATTCTATCGATAGAATCGATAGGCCAATCGACAGCACGTTATTTTTCAGATGAAAAATTCGATGGAAATACTATCGATAGTTAGGCAATACTAATAATATTACTCACCTGCATGTTTACATACATATTTCAAAAAACAGTGGCGGCATCTTTTTTATGTCTCAAAGACTTTTAAGTAGGTGCCAGTTGCTGACACTAGGTGGGCCTACATATGACAAACGTTTTATTTCTTTTCAGCAAATTTAAAAGTAGCATTTTTTATCCTGAACATGTGGCAAAATTTACAAGTAAAGATTCAACAATAATTTAGTTAGTCATAATTAATCCTTAACGATATTAATTCTTCATTGCCCAGTGCTAAGCAAAATTCAATGCATTTCATTTACAAAATACAAAATACTAGTCTGTAGGTACTGTAAAAATGCCAATTATACATATATGTATGTATTTTCCCTAACCTGTTGGGTTGAGGTAAACATTTAAAATTTAATAATTATGTACCTATATTATGATGAAGTTAATTCTGAAAAGCAATTAAAAGAAATATAATTAGTGTCGTGATTTCAGTAAGTGTAACTAGCTATCGAATCGTACTTGTAGATGGCAGAACACGGTGATTTTTTCCTAGTGAAGTAAATTATTACCGTTCACCCCAAAGCCAATTCTTAAGACAGATTAATAAAAAAAACTCATTCAATCCTTGTGTTTGGCAGAAAAAGCGCTTGCGAGCGCTTACCAGCGCTGAAAAAAAACTATACAGTTTTCGGCCAGGACACTCCGCCATTTTGCTTATTAACGCTCAGCGATCGCCATTTTGCTTACAAGCGCTCGCAAGCGCTTTTTTCTGCCAAACTAGAGATGGTGTTATGGGTATTTTTAAAAAACCGTTACGTAACGGTTTTGAAGTTTTCATAACGTTATTAAAAACCGTTTTCAGTTTTGGTTGTCACTACCGCGGTTGACGAGATGGTTTGGCTACTGCAAAACGAATGAAAACGCAAACGCTATTAGCTAATGCAACGCAAGTTTTTGTTTTAGTTTTACGTGATTAGGCTAGGACTAGGCTTACTACTAGTTTGTTAAAAAACTTAACTAGTAATTTTTAATGTAATGTAACTAAATGAGAACTTAAAAACTTTTCTGGCGCATTTTTTATAATCGTCATAATTACAATAATTTTTGGTTCCTTTTTTAGATAATATTTCTGATCATTTATATTATTTACAAAATTATTTGTTTTATTATTGCTTATATCTCTTTTTTGGCACATTTACCCGTTCGTGATAGCGCGGTTTTCATTTTGGTTGCATTGCATTGGTTATGAGAAAAACGGTTTTTCGTTTTGCGGTAACGTTACATTTCGGTAAGAAACTCAAAACGGTTTTAAATTACATTTTGGTATAACGTTCTCATGCCTATGCCAAACACAAGGAATGACAGTCTACCTTATCTGTGAGTGGATAATGACAATACAAAAATTGCTTACCTACCAAAAGACTTACTTAACTTACCAAAAGTGATACTTAAATCTTAAAATCAGTCAGTAATCCAAGACTGATCTTCAGACAGCGTCAATTGATATTGAAATAAAAGAACAAAGGTGTCTCTAAATACTTCATCATGGTTAGTAATCTCTCCGCTAAATACTGCTACAAATCCTTTTTAAAAATCTAGAGCTATACGGTAACTTGATTATTTTTTCAGAGTTTTGGACTGCCCTCGTTGAAAGTGAAGCCAGAAAATGTCTGTAACATCAAGCCACAAGAAGGCCCTTTCGGTATTCCAGATCCCATGATAGCGGGAATCGCAGCAACAAAACCGAAAATCGGCGTGTCACATCCTCTTGAGGCGTCTGAACGAAACGTAAGTATTAAAGTGCTTTTCTCATAGATTATGCTCTTTAACCTCCGTCATACCTAAATATAGTTTTTGGTAAAAAATGCGTATGAATTCCAATGAAAACAGACACAGGATTATGACCCTGTGGCCTTTTATTCCATGAAACAAACAGCTGGAGATATATGTTATTGTTATTCTAAATTTTAACATTTGATTGGTCTTTGTAAAAGTTCCTTCACATATTGATCCAGGGCTTTTTTGGTGGGAGCAGGCCAAAATAAAATATTAATTTAAAATATATTGCACCATTTGACTTTGAAGCGCTTTGTGAATCACTTACTAGTGATTATTGCCATTCAATTAAAAGATGTCACCACCATTATCCAACAAGACCTAAACATTAATTTGTTCAATTTACCTGTAAGAAGAGGCAAAGAGTACAAAGCAAACAGCTAAGTTTTAAGTATTATTTGGCTAAGTTAAATGATGATAAATAAAAATGAGAGCTGATTGATGAATAATTGATAAAATGAAATGAAAATAATTTATACAAATGGACTTGAGAAAGATGTTTTGAATCGTCCAACATTTTTACCTCCCTTTGAATGTGTATTCAGGATGTCTTTTAATTGACAAAAAGATATGACACAAAAAACTCGCCAGTTTTCACAGAAGTAACAACATTTACAATAATATAAGTCATCACGTAAAGGTCTTGTTGATAATGGTGGTGGTCAAGATGACGTCTTTCAGTTGAATGGCAATGGTCACTAATAAGTTATTCACAAAGCCCTTCAAAGTCAAATGCTGAAATATTTTATAATTAATATTTTATTTAGGCTTTAACTTTATGGATGATTTCAAATACCTACTATGATATCTCACAACTTCTTTAAATTTCAAATCCCTAACCTTAGGAAACAAGCCATTAGGTATGTAAATCCTCAAACATTAAGTATAATGTTATTTTTATACTCCTTCACTCTCATAATTCTCACACTCACTCACTTCTCACTCTCACAACAAAGAAATTGAATATACATAATATACTCTTGATATAAACTACCCTCCTTCGCAGGCAGGTAAAAAGAAGCAATGTTGAAATCTGTTTGCAACTGTTACACATAAGTTTTAATTATTTCAGTATTACCTAAATGAAGAAAGAATGAACATGTCAATGCTCCGAAACATTCAAGGCCTCCACGCTCCTCTGAAGCTTACCATGGAAATGAAATTTGCAAACAAGGTACCTATATAGTTTGTTATGAAGTCTTAAAATGCCAAATGAAACAGTATAGTGTTAGTAGAGAAATTCTCTCTACACTTTAAACTATCCTCTAAATAAAACAGCAGTAAAATTTTCAATTTCTAGACTATAATAGTAGTATGATAAGAAATTTCATTTATTTATAACCTTTTTGATTTATATTAAAACCAAACTATAATTAACCATACAGGAAATGGTAATTTGAGATAAAAACACACCTATCTCTCAATTCCCATGCCTTAACTACCCAGTTAAATATAGTTTTATTTCTTGTCCATATAAAATGTATAATATATGTATATATATCATGGACGGGCAATATATTTCTTATACTTTTAAAATACTATCTGATTCAGATCTGCTGACTGCAATAGGTCAAGATGAAAGTTAACTTATGAATGTTGCTCATTTTGCTCGGATTTATATTTTTGCAACTTTTCCATTTATATTTTCAAATACACTTAATATTTCATGTACCCACTGTAACCTGCTGTGGTTTTCTTCCTTGGCATTTACTTTCTAATTTTGTACTAACAATATGTTTTTTTATCAGGTTGGTCGCTTGCCATTCCTCCCAAGTTCTAACTTACAGCGAGAAGTTCTAACAGGCAGGTACCTCGACATAGGCTTTGAAGATATCCTCAACACTTCAGAACTTTGTGAAATATCAGGACAACCACATGCTGTAGTAGAGAGATCACTTGGTATATTGTAAAGCAATACTAACATGGTAATAAATGAGTAATTTTTTCCCATATTATTTTTAATAAATACCAATAGCTTCCCAAAATTGTCTTTGTATTTAAAAATTTAAAGTGTTTCTTTATTATCAGGTTAATCATTGTATTTAATAATCAACATGATAATAAAGAAGGATAGTTCCACAGCTTTATTTGTAATTATTTATAACATTAATTTCAGTTAAAGAATTTCATCATCATTTTCTTCACTCTTCTTTCACTATGTCAAGAATTCTAAGTTTGCATATCTTCTTTACTTCATTAATCCCAATAGATATCTCTTGCTCTCTTGTATTGTTGTATCTCCGTTGCAAACCTTCTATTATGGACTGAACTTTGTTCTCTCGAGCACAGATTATGAATGGAAAGCCAAATTTAGCTTTATACCTAGAAATATAATAATTTGTAAATATTTGTTACTTGTAACAAAAACCAAATTACTAACGTTGTTAATAATAAACGATGGCAGAAAATTGGCGATGCAAAGATTCTAACTAGCGCCTCAAGCGTCAAAATTGTGTAGCTAGCTGTCTAAGGACGACACTTTGACAGATTTACGTCACGAACAAATTATTTATAAAATATAAATCAGATTTATGTGGTTTAATGCTGGACGAGGCAATATTTATGTTGCCAATAGTCAATGTAATTAAAACGTCTGCAGGATACAGAAAACCAATGTGTTCTAGAGAAGAATTATTACGGAGTGGAATAGTGATTTCTGTATTAATGTACAAGCACTGGTACTGCGCACGTCGGAAAATAGTTTAAAGCTTGAAAATTATGAGAACAAACGCTCTTTGCTGGTGAAATCGGTTTGCCTATTCTTAAAGCAGTCTCCCATTTATTCTTTATAATTTTGTCTTTTGAAACAAATGAAAACTTATTAGTACTACATTGAGGAACGCAACAACATTTCGTATTGCTGCTTTTATAAGCAACAGGTTTCTGTATGTAATCGTGATCCATCTAAACTTAACCTCAACTTTAAAGCAGTGTCGTTCTTAGACAACTTCTAAATTTCGCCGCTAGAGGCGCGTGCATAATCTTTGCATTGTCAATAGAAAACCAAACATTATTTTAAAACTGACAAGAACCAAACAGATTAAAGGTACATATCAACGTCTCAGGGTGCAGACATATGCTAGTCAATATATTATGATCCAAATCGGCGGGCAGCTTTCGTAAATTAGGTTTCGTAGTTACGCTAACAGCAAAAGCAAAAGTTCAGTTTATTTTTATAAAGAATAGCGACTCTGCCGCCAAAAGTGCGCACTACTAACTTGCTACTCTTAAAGTGGGTTATTTTAAAAGCAACATCTACACGCATGCTTTGTTGTACTCAAGAAACATAGATGTCGCTAGTAGTACTTTTAAGCTATACTTCCTGATTTTACAAAATTCCTCACGATATTTGGGACAAACAATAATTATTAACTTCAAATATTGTGAGAGATTTTGTACTGAACGATAAAATTACTGAAATATGACTATCATAGCACATAGTACCTGATTGATAAATGGGCATAGGTGAACCACGAAAATATTGAATTTACCTACCTCTCGTTATTAATGTTTATGGTAACTTTTTGTTCTTCTGTAAGGTCATTCAGGCCTGCGCTTCTTTGTTCTCCAGCTGACTCACGCGTCAATTCGCCTGCGTCTGCCATACGGCCCGCCAAGTCAGGGTGGAGTTTCAGAATTACCAGCTTTCCTGAAGAGTTCCACAAAAGGCAATTAAAAATTTAACTGAGCAACTGCTTTTTAATTATATCTAACACACGTGTTATGTAAATTAACTAAAACAAATTCTAAGCCTGCTTGGGTTAATGTTAGCTCCTAAAGAGAAGAAGGTAGATAAGTATAGTGAGGTGGGACATTTCAACAAGAGGCGACACAGTGCAAAAATAGTATTGGTTGCTGGCATATAATTGTCAAATTGCGGATTTAAGTGGATTTGCTGAGAAAAACTTAGGATAAATATATAAGTAACTCCTAACCTATGGATTTTTCTGTTTTATAAGTCGTTACCTAAACTAGTAGCTTTAGCAAAAGGAAATAACGAGAAAAACTATATAGAAGTATATTTTGCATACATTCTATTAAAAATAGATATATTATTAAATAACCTTAAAGTATGGCCTGGATTCCAAATGAATTATAGGTATCTACAAACTGCAGTTACTATTGCATGCTATTGCATTGGAGTTTTAAGAACCTACTATATTTTATCTCTTAGAAAGAACTACTTAATAACTCTTTTTAGGGTTGCGTTACTCCAAAGCGTAGATAGATTGGATTATATAAATTATATAAAAAAACAACTTATTTATTTTCAATTGAAAAAGGAATCATTATAAGGTTATCAGTTAGTTTTTCCTCAGTGCTTTTTTCCAGGAAATATTGACATCTAATATCAATTGAAAAATATATTAATTGGTAATAAACCTTTAATAAAATCAAATTATCGCAATTGAGAATAGCTCTATTTGTAGGTAAAATTGAAGTTGAAAATCGGTTGTAGAATTTTTTATTTTTTATGTATGTTAATGTGGTGTTGACCGTACGCTGTTAAAAATAGCAAAATCTGTATTTTTTTTTTATTAATTTGGGTACCTATCGATAACAGCTCAACATCTACGATAAAACATTAGTGTTTATCAATTATTTTTTAACCCCCGACGCCAAAAAGAGGGGTGTTATAACTTTGACCAATATTTGTGTGTGTTTGTCTGTGTGACACTGCAGCTCTTAAACGGGTAAACCCATTTGGATGCGGTTTTTATTCCGTGAAAGTAAGTTTTCTAACAGTTGTTCTTAGATATATTTTTATCAAAATCAGTTCAACTGTGTTTGCGTTGGAAATTTTTTAAATAATTATTTTAATTAACCCTTTTATCTTACGTAATTTTAAGTTAAGGTAGGCAGTTTGGGTAGGTTAATTGCTGTGTACTGTATCTTGTTAACTAAGAATAATTTACGAATTAAAGAGTACATTTAATTGGATCAAATTCTGTTATTATTGATTAGGTAACCTAATAACAATATAGCTAGTGGTAGAATTTCTAGAAATTGAAGATTTTATATTACCTATTATTTTTTATATTAATGCCATCAACAGAATGAAATTTTTCCTGCGTTGTCTTAAATTGACGGGAGAGACTCAAAAATTCAAATGACAAATTTCTATATAAGTTAACCTCCATAAGGTAACCTTTAAAAAGACTTTAATCAGACTAAAGCATTAATATTTCAATATTCTTCACCTATTACCTTCGATGTTGAGGTCCTCTAAATACTGGTAGAATGCATCGCATAGCTCCACTATTGCCCGGAATGGTATTTTCTTGTGAACTTTGGTAGCTGCATCTATACACAACTCGATCACATTTCCAAACATCCACTCAAATTGCTCTTTACTTAATTTATTCACTTCAGAAATATTTATTAGTGAGGTCATGATGCCCACGTCGCTCTCCGAGTCAGAGTTTCGTTCAAATGTTATCTGACTGAATTATCGTGTTTATGGGTCATTAAAAGTTCAACTAAAGACAAATATACACATTAGCATGTCTGTTCAAATTGAAATACCATTCTACTAATGTGTTGATAAACATTTTTACTTTAATGAACGTTCGCGTTGACTAACTCGATATTTTTTATAAAATTATTCTTTTTTAAATAAGTTACATTCCATGGTTTACTTATTCTATAAAACCGGTCTGAGTGAGCCCAGATATTGGCGGTCAAATGTAATGTGGATTGTAATAATTTCTAATAGTTTAATGATGTGTGAGATCACTTAGCTGTTGAATAGCAATTTTACATGAATTGTAGTGTAACTAGTGGCCAACGGAATTATTTAAATACCTGCTATAAGTGTAAAAAAAAACATCATTGATAGAATGAGGCGTCGCTTGGGGAAGTTCCATGTCCATTTATAAAACAAAGCATTTTGCTTGTCTTTTTGCAAAAAAATATGTTAAATATAGTTATGTAAGTTGTTTTGTTTTTTATAAATACATGAAAACAGCTCTTTTATGAGGTACCTACAGTCGACAGCATCAATAATGATTTATTTATTATTTACTTTTTAATGTGCACATCTTTGATGTGCCGTATATACGACATTACAAGACTTGTTCATTTGACGTGACATTAAAATTACGTGATGTAGTAAAATTTAAATAATCAATTCCGTAATAGCCTTTATTCATAAGGGGCTTTTGATAACTTTTTATTTTTTTTCAAATGGCTCTCTTTAATTTTGTTTAAGGTAATAGTACATGTATGACGACCATGATGATGTATCCTATGATCAGTCGTCGGAGTCGAAATGTCAGGATTAAATACAAAAATAAAATAAAATGTGCAACTAATTCGACAAAAAAGATTTTATTTAAATGTGTAATATGCGCGGAAGTATAGAAACTAAATATTCTCTAAAGGCAGTTCAGGTACATGCTGTGGCTTCTTATTGATGAGTCTCCGTTTTTTTGCAATCTGAAGCTTGAAACATCAAGTTTAGTTTTGTTTTTAGTGTTGAACGAATGGTTATCTTTATTTTAGAAAAAGTGTTATAATATTTTTTACATTAATTATACATATATTCGATATATACATATATTGGGAATTGTCGCGAAAGAACGCGATTCCTGATTACACAGGTGAGTAAAACGAAACGTCTTATTGCGATTAGGTTGGTAACACTGTTTTGTTGGTAACACCGACATTTTGTTTATAAGAAGGTAGAAGCAAGACGGGTGGGGGTCAGTAAAGGACGAGAAGTCTGGCGAAGCGGAGCAGTAAATCGGTAAGTCCTTAAAAGTATTATTACTCTAGATTAAGGGCCATGAAGAGAGAAAGAGTGAGTAAAGTAAAAATAATAATAACGGAGGCAAGGGAAAGACTGTGAGGGGATGGAGGAGGTCTTCCTGGGGAACTGTGGGTTCTCCTTGTACAGACATATAGGTTGAAAATAGTCCCTATATGTTAAATGCTGATACTTTGCATTAATAATAAAATTGAGATCTCGTCACTCTTTCTCTGTAGGGCCATTGTATTAAACTACTTTGTCGTGGTTAGAAGTGAAATTAGAACCTAGGGCAATTACATTTCACGACAAAATGGTGGAGGAGCTGGGATCCTCCTTATCGTGTTGGCTAATAAATTGAAGAAATAAAATGAATGTCGAGAACAATAAACTAAAGTGTGAGTATGGTTATCTGCCTTGACTCATTGGAACGACGGCCAGCCCTGCGTGGTGCACAGTGGCGTCGACGCAAAGAAGCGACAAGGTATAGTGGTCGACTGGCTGCTAATCTGCGGAAATAGGGCCAGCCCTGCTTGGCGCACGGTGGCGTCATCGCAAGTAGCCACAAGGAGAATAGTCTGGCCGGCTCGATGAATGCTGGCGCGCATGGCAGTCAGTCGTTTTGTACACAAGGGGTCTCTTTGGCAACCGGTGGTAAGTCGCGCGTGGCCCCAGAATCTTGCCACGTGAAGGAGAAGCGCAACATGGCATAAGAAGTGCATGTGTTGCTGAGGAGACCGCCCGCTAACAAATTTTTTCTCTTGGCAACCGGTGGTAAGTCGCGCGTGGTCCCAGAATCTTGCCACGTGAAGGAGAAGCGCAACATGGCATAAAGAAGTGCATGTGTTGCTGAGGAGACCGCCCGCTAACAAAATTTTTCTCTCGGCAGCCGGTGATAAGTCGCGCGTGGTCTTAGAATCTTTCCACGTGAAGGAGAAGCGCAACATGTCACAAAGAAAGAAGTGCATGTGCTGCTGAGGAGAGGGCCGCTAAGAAACATTAAAATTACAAGAAAGGCTTAATTATAGCGGGCTTGCGATAGGCTAGAGAAGGCAGCTATCGTAAACTAAAGCAGTTTCCCAATAATAAATAAGAATGTAATTATGTTGTCTGATAAGGCATGAAAATACCTACCTACATAATTAATTTAATACCTAGCCATTTGCGAGGGGGAGTATCCAGCAACTCATTTTTATTTTATATGCATTAGTATTGGATTATACTGTTTAATATAACACAAAAAAAGGGGTTAAAGATTTTCACAGTTGTAGCCAAATTTAAGATGGCTGACCAAACCAAATCATAACTATTATACCGAACTACTCTTCACAGACCTTTGTCAAATTATTTATAAATTTTGTTTAAATAATAAGAAGATAATTGAAAAATTATGAAGAAAATTTATACACTACATTTTTGTAAGATAAGGCTACGGAATATCTGATTATCCATCACTTATATAATAATAATAAAAAAAAATGTGTGGGTTTCCGAAAGTTTTATATTTATGTTATGTTGACAAATCCGAGATTCTCTTTGGTTTTCTTCGTAAACTTTTTGACATTGGAAAGTTTTACAGTCCTTGTGTTTGGTGGAGGGGATCGCTCGCGGGCGCTTGTAAGAAAAATGGCGATCGTTGCGAGCGATAATAAGCAAATGGCGGATTGTGTCTGCGCAACCGAAGCTAGCAAACGTGTCCTGGCCGAAAACTGTATAGTTTTTTTTTCTTAGCTCTGGTAATCGCTCGCAGACGCTTTCTTCCGCCGATCACGGGGAATGTGTTTGTGCCCGTCATCGTCATTGTGTCTTGGAGAATTTAAATAACACACGAGGACGTGTGTCTCGCAGGATGGCCGTGTCGTATCCGGTCATGAGTACGGACACTAAACGAAACGCAAGCGCGCCCTCTAGCCGGCGAACATAGGAAACTACGATGTCGTATCCGATCATGAGTACCTACGGATACTGAACGAAACGCAAGCGCGCCCCCTAGCCGGCAAACATAAGAAACTACGATTTCCCGCGCTTCGACAGAGTCGTGATGCTGTCAACATGCGAGCTCCGATTCACTTTTGATCGGCCGCCATCAAGTGAAGACGTCGTCATGAAACTGTCCTACGTTTCGCTAAGTACCTTATTATAAAAAGTTTGTTACGTGCTACGTGGTTCTTAATACTGTGTCCAATAATTACAACATCATATCATTGCACGATTTCTACTCTGCCCATGTGATATCGGAAGGCTCGGACCAAAATCCTGACGTTCCCCCCGACATCAGAATTGGGATCGAATCGTGCAAATGATTTTCTTCATAATAATAATGAAATGAAATGACAGGATCTGTTATAAATTCAAAAACTACAAATGCGTAAGTTAATTCAACCTCCAAAGACAAACTTTCCTGTTGAGATGAGTTTAACCTTCACAAGGTGACTATAGACGCAAGATCATGGTACGTGACAGCGGATTTGTTTGGATGGCGGTCAAGCTGACGGCACTGGAGCAGTGCGGAACGAGTTACGTGTGGATGCTAGCGTCGTTGGGTACCTTAGATTATAAAGGTGAGCGATATTGTTTTTCGTACGATGTTGGTGCTGAATGCTCGTATATTAAAAATGAAAAAAAAAAATGTTCATAAATAAGGATAGTGTTGTTCAAAGTTGAGTGGTAAACATTTTAATAATGTTACTGTCATGACCGGTATAAGTCAAACACAAGTATTCAGCGCAGAACAGGTATAATGTTGTGTAACGAATAACCATTTGAAATTTTTTTAAGTTTTACAAGACCTTTATTTGCAAAATGATATTAAGATCGACCGGAACATGTTTTTGGTCGAATGACTGCAATTGTATTTTTATTGAACAAAAATGTTAGTGTGAATTCTTTTAATTTTTTTATGAACCTACCCCCGATCTAAATAATATCGATACGTCCATATCGTTACGTATGGTAATAGTTAAACTTTGAAAGCTGTAAATTCTAACCTTACCTTACGCATATGATCGGTTGAGAAGGATGCCAAAGGGTTATGTACCAGTCGAAGTTGAATTTGAGTTACATGTTGATCAATGATAATTACTTTTTTTGTGGGAACTCGTTTAGAGCGATCCCACGAGTAAATCTAGGTGATTCAATGTTTTAAAATTTTTTTGGAAAAAGTTTTCACTTAAAATGTTTTTCTGAAATTTAAATTGGATAGATAATATTTCACATAGTTGAAATAATGTAATTTCATCCGAAGAATGTTGTTTTTTGATATTTTCTTACAATAGTTTTATTATTCGTAATTGGAGATTATAAATTAGATTTGTGTATGTTTTGTAAGTTCGTCCGTAGCTACTTAACCCATAACGTATGTATGAACCAGCAAGTGCGTAATATAACATTAATTTTACTTTAAAGGGTATTCGAGTCCTTAAAGTAGTCATATTTGCTAAAAATTGTCTAAGTTTATTGCAGATATGAGCAATATGAAGGCCCCAATTAAACTTTTTATCGATTTTTAAGCCAAGATTTGTATGAGAATTCAGATTTTCTATGAGAGGGCAGTTGTAGATGCTGTCACTGGATGAATGGAGACAGGAATAATGATGGGCCATCAGATTCTGAATAGGTGCTGGTCGGATATAGGGCGATACGATATGGAGTAATTTTGCTTTTTTTGGGTTTATCACTAATCCAAAATCACTTACAAGTATGCTCACGATAGGCTCAGGAAGATGCCCGAAATAGAGAAAATAGTTTGCGAGACAGATAATGTAGAGTAAAGCGATGATGACCAAGTTGGGTCAGTCAGTGTGTAGGTAACATTTCATTCGAGTTGCCAATGTTGTTACGTTGTGTCAAGGTGACACAGAAGTTGACCGTACCAGACTATTTCGTAGCCGTAGTCCAGTAGAAATCGGCATCTACCATGAGGATTGGTAGTCCGTGGATACGCGGTACGCGGGTAGATCTGGCGGAGGTCGGGTTTCAGGAGGAAACCGTAGAGTCGTTGGACTCGGCGATCCCATGAGGGGATGCGCGTAATGTCACAGTTGTGTCAGGGTGACACGGAATTGGTGAATGAAATATTACTGTTAGATTTGTTGTCAATGAATAAAGTTTAATGATTGAGAAATAACGATTTTCCTGTTTCGGAGCAACAATGATAATAAGAGAGCTTGATGTAACTAGTATGTAGATTTTCAGATTTATTGTAAAAGTCTTTGATTTATTTGTGAGTTGTAATGAATTGGTAAAGTTCCTAATTGTTTGGAAAAAGATTACCTAATGAAGCGTTATTATTTCAGTTAAAGAATCTAGATAAAAAGAAAATGAATAAAGTGTTCATTTGTTTAGTTCTGAAAAGTTAGGTCAGGTATGACCGAGCGATACGGAGATAGTCTAGTTCCAAGTATAAATTACATGAGTGACCATTTATGTGGACTGCAATCGAATCCTCTGAAGTCTCTGGATACAGAACAAAACACCAAGGAAATAGAAATTCAGCAGACTGAATCTAATCATGTTCCCCAAGTACTAGCTCAGGATTCACATGAGCAAATTAATTTAGAAATTAATAAGGAATTAGAAGTTAAAAGTCGAGATATTGAAGTAAGAACTAAAAGAGATGCTGCAATTAAAGTGAGGAAGAAAATTGCTGAATGGATACGTCAACTTACTGCGGTTTTCTTGGCCGTCAGGAGTGTCGCGAAAGAACGCGATTCCTGATTACACAGGTGAGTAAAACGAAACGTCTTATTGTGATTAGGTTGGTAACACTGTTTTGTTGGTAACACCGACATTTTGTTTATAAGAAGGTAGAAGCAAGACGGGTGGGGGTCAGTAAAGGACGAGAAGTCGGGCGAAGCGGAGCAGTAAATCGGTAAGTCCTTAAAAGTATTATTACTCTAGATTAAGGGCCATGAAGAGAGAAAGAGTGAGTAAAGTAAAAATAATAATAACGGAGGCAAGGGAAAGACTGTGAGGGGATGGAGGAGGTCTTCCTGGGGAACTGTGGGTTCTCCTTGTACAGACATATAGGTTGAAAATAGTCCCTATATGTTAAATGCTGATACTTTGCATTAATAATAAAATTGAGATATAGAACTCGTCACTCTTTCTCTGTAGGGCCATTGTATTAAACTACTTTGTCGTGGTTAGAAGTGAAATTAGAACCTAGGGCAATTACATTTCACGACAGGAATTTCCTTAAATTTCCTTAAATAATTCTAAAAGATAGTCTCTAGGCCTTAACTTTTAAATATCGCGCATTGCACTGCTAATTTTTGAAGAATAAATGTGTCTTTAATATTAGCCGCTGCTATTAATATTAGAATGTGAACACACTGTGAAAGTATCTGAAGTAAACCATTCTAGCTTTTTCAAAATCAGATATGAACCTTATTTTTTAAAGGCAAATCTACCCAACGGACCTTTTGTCTTTTGTCAGCGGAGTCTTTTTGACAAGGCATCAATATGGCGATACCACTGTAGCCTAACTTCTAAGTTGATACCCAATTGTGGATTCCAAGAATTCTACTGCTTCACTTGGCGTTTTCACATGTCTTACAATTGGTAGAGAGAACTTTACACGGTTGGTTTTACTCGAATTAAGTGTTAGATCTTATTGGTAAATTAGTGAACTACCTACCACTACTAGCAAATATTGCTCTCTTATTTTGCTGTTGAGTATATATAAAAGCGTAAGTATTTTCACTTTTTTATACTCTTAATTAAGAATACTAACAATGCGATAAACACATTATTAATATTACCGGTAATCTATTCTGGTAAGCTAAATGCTTACAATTATGATTTATATCCGTAAATTAAATTATAAGCTATTGAAATAGTACCTAATATCTATTATCAACAAAGTTTAAAATTAGTGTTTCGTACTTAAAAGCAGAAACAATAATTATCGATAAAATATTTTTTATCTAAATTCGATATATTTAATCGGAAGCTCATTTTAACCTTTGCCATGTAAACTCTTTTTTGGTAAGCTAAACAGGCCCATCTTTTCCACTGGGCACTCTGGGCAAATGCCCAGGGCCCCAAAATCGATAGGGGCCCCCTAATTCTTGCCTGATAACTAAATCTATACCGACATTTATTACTGAAAAACTTATTTAATTACAGTAAATCGAACCTCAATTAGGGACTATATTATAGACTTTCTTATTAGCTTTTGCATGCGCGAAGCTACTCTACTCTCTCTCCTAAAATAAGGCTATCGGATTTCAGCATGCTTAGATAATTTTAAATATGTGATAATCGCCCCATTTAAATTAAAGATTATGTATTCCTCTATTGAATGTCAATAAAAAAAATGAAAACTTGTTTATGTACTTTCATTGTCTATTCTAGTAATAAAAAAGTGTTCTGTCAGAGTCATAGGAGCCCCATTATTCTTATATGCCCAGGACCTGCAATAGGTTAAAGACGGCCCTGAAGCTAAATGATTGTGTTACGAGTGGGTTCACAGCCGTAGTACCTACATTGGCGACGATCGGACTCGTTCAGATTGGGTTAAAGCTGACATCTCAACCGACGGGCTACGGTCGCATTAACAATTGTATTTGTTATTGTACAATGATTACGCTTTTCTTACATAAATTAAATTGTAAGCTATTGAAATAGAAAGTATCTAATATTAACAACAAAGGTTTAAATTACTGTTTCGTACTTAAAAATTAAAACAGTAGTTTTTGGATAAAATATGATCATTCCAATCATAGTAGGTATTAACCCTCGCTATCTTTCTACTATTTCTACCATTTAATCAGAACCTCATTTTAACCTCTGCAATGTAAACTCTAAAAACAGGTCGAATGAATTTTGTACTACTTTCTGGGAAGATATTAATGTAGGTACAAAGAAAATTTTCAAATCGCGAAAGTAATCCGGTGAGTGTGTGAAATCGATATCATTTATTTATTTATTGATTAACTTACATTTGTTTACCACAACATAAACAATAAAATACAAGCGAAATAAAAATAAAAACAAGTCCAACAAACACTTATAAGTAAATACATCATGCAATAAAAAACAAGATACGCCTCAAAATTAATTATACCAAATAATAAGGAAAAATACTAGATTGAAAAATCTAAAAATCCCACATTTTTCAGTGACCAAAAAAAAACTGGTTGGTTGCCTGTAAAGTCGGTATACGGGCGAAAGTTTTACGTGACAACGACTTTGAGTGGTAAAATAATTTTAATGTGAATATTCATTCGTATAGTAGGAAGAAGGATGAAATAATAGTAACAATTTAAAACATTTATTTATACAAAGAATTATATTTAAAACATTAATTTATAGGCACGCGTCCCTTCCACTTTTTATGTCTGTCTCTCTCGCTCTTAGGCGGGCTAACCATGCCCGAGTGGAAGGGACGCGTGCCTCTCACTCGCTCTCATTGTAAGCGCATAACGTGAGCGGAGCGTAACGCAGTTTCTTGAAGTGTCACCCGGCAAACCAATTTATAAGACGTTGTCACGTCAAAAGAATAAAATAAACCCCCACGTTTTGAGTGGCCCCTCGCTTGGCCCCGCAAGGTTATTTTATTCATTTTAATTATTAACTCAACGAAGTAACCATGTGTTACGCAACAATCGGAAAAGCCCCATACAAAAGTGAAAGTTGCCGAAAGTTAACCTGAAAGTGCACCTAGAAAGTTGAAAGTTGTTTAAACGTGCATTGTCATCGGGTTCTGAGCTACCCTGAAAGTTTCAACTCGCTAGGTGGCCGGGAAGTGCCTCAAAATTGAGTTGCAAGAAACCAACTGCAAAGACAGACAGACAGACAAACAAGAAAGCGACCTGAGAAAAACGTGGGAAAATAAATTAAAGGGAAGATTGAAAAATTAAATAAAAATCAAGTCACAAACAGTCATGAAGCAATAATGGTGAAGATCGATTGACGAATTGGGGCTGTTTTGATATGAATTTCGCCATCATTTAATCGAGTTCTTCACAGTAGTTAATCATATCTCAGGAAGCTGCTTTAAATTACACCATAAGGTAACCACCTAATATTTACTATCACTTTTCGTATTGGGGCATTGGTGGGTATGATCACAATTAGGTTACAAAATTCCTTCATTTCTGTAGCCGCAGAAAGGAGAAGTACTTTCCCGTCCATCGACCATACAGAAGTACCATCTGAAGGCAAGCTGCAACGTGTGTTGTTCTCCGTAGTCCGTAGATCAGTCAAATCATGTAGCACAATCATGTTTTAAGATCTTAATTCTAACGCTTTGCTACAAATGGGCCAATGTTGTGGGCAGATACCTGCCTATACAAAAATCAAATCATGCTGCTAATTCTTCAGTAGGCAAAAACAGTTCAACTTCTTTTAGTGCATAAATGGCTTATCTAAGCTCCGAATTGTTTACCGAAGCTTTCTTCCGAAAGAATGTTTGGCCGCATTATTATTTTTTAATGTTTGCTAAACTAACTTTACCCTATTTAATTAAACCTAGACTTTTTTATTACAAGCCCATAATCTATCAGGATTATTAAAAAACAAAATAAAATAATTTAATGCAAAGAAAGTACTTAGGCTAATGAGTGTTATTTAACATTTGTTCGATAGACCATAACTCTAAGGAAATGAGATTTGAATTTAAAATCTTAACTCGAACGTGATTGTAATATTTGCGTATTTGAAAACTTACCAACACTCAGGCTTCAGGCTTCTAAACACATGCAGACTTCCCCCTAATTTATTCTTCAAGTTGAAGTTTCTACTACGGACGTGATTAAACAATAACACGTGTTGCTTTCTAAGTCGTAGATATCCTCTTCAAACACAGCATTACGAGCAGTTTTTGCCACGTTATTCCCACTCCCACGTCAGAACTCGCAAATTGTTCTAATTTGCGAATTATCCACGTCTTCATGTTAAAAGTTGACTGTAAAAACAATTAATAACGAACAAACAAAGGATTTTTTATTAGAATGTTATAGATTTCCCGTATAAGCAGTTTTACTCTGAAATCTAACATAACAACCAATTCATAATAGCAAAAATTTTAGATTGAATAAACGTATAGGTATGTCATGAAATTTAAAAAAATATTATGCTGTCATTTAATTCTTACCAACAGCAGAAGCTCGACACGACTTAAGACTATTATTTATATCCGAAAATCGAGTTATTTTGGTTGTACTATCTCAACATTAGTTAATATGGTATTATATAAAATTATGATTTATAACTGTTTTTTATATTGCAACAAAAATCACCGTGGCGTTGAATAATGTAGGCTGGCCGGAAAAGTGTGTGTGAACTTTCATCTCCATGGTGGCTGTAGGAAAATCCGCAATAACAATCAATTTTGTAGGCACCTGCTACCTGAAGTACATTTACATTATATTTTCAACGTCGTAAGAATTTGTTAATATTACTGGCCGGTTTAGAATAGGTTTTGATGAAAACCCGCTTCACTTCAGACGCTTTCCAATCTTTTAGTTACCCTTTATATAACGAAGTATAGCATGTTGACGTTCTAACTGTGACTGTATTGGCGCGCTTTTGTGACGTAGAGTGGCACTTGCAATTTTTGACGTGACAACGTCTTAAATTAGGTTGCGGCTGGGAGTCACTTATGAAAAAGTGTAACGCTCGGTAACGTTACGATGAGTCACCGAACGAGAGAGAGGCCCGCCGAATGCCTTGCGTCTCTCTCCCACTCAACTATGATCGGTCTGCCGCGCGCATTGTGCAATTTAATTATATTCATATCAATAAATATTCTACCGAGAAAAAGACGTTGTCACGTAAAATCTTCGCCCGTAAAACCGACTTTACAGGCAAAAAAAAAAAAAAAAAAAAAAAAAAAAAAAAAAAAAAAAAAAAAAAAAAAAAATGGTTTTTTGTCTAGCAGTACAAGTTTGTCGAGCTTAACAAGTACAGCAGTCCGTTGTTGTTTGTAGGTCACAAAAGCCGCGTGCACTCTAAAACAAAAATTTCCTAACTGTACAACCTCATAGGATAGAGTCACCATTTAAATAGATATCTATCTGTATGTGTTACTTTTCCATACACCTTATGTTAGTTATCAAAGCAATGAGCCCTTTTGGGCCTCCGTAAATCTTTCACATATTTCTCAACACACTCACTTACGGACTCAATGTTGTAGGGCATCACTTATAAGTATCATAAAATTGTAGTAAAATAACTTAGAAGTCTGACTCGCGTACCGAGAGCGTCGGACAATGTATATTGTAGTTTGACAGTTCGATTTTGTTCTATTTCTCAACATGATCTCCCTTAAAACATAAACACTTCCCCGTGATACTAACATTAATATAACCAGTCCAAATAATAGTTAGCATCTTTCTTTAATTTAAGGAAGCAATGCCCTCTTCGTTACACACCTGTACACCGAGCCAAACTTTAATTCTAAGGAAACACGATAAACTGTTTCGTATTTTGATAAATTGAACCAGAAATCTTGAAATTAGGTATGCCGTTGCAATCATTGTTTTATTATGATATCCGGTGGGTTATTTGCAATTTTTGCCTTCAGCATACCAAGAAGCGATGCATAATACGCTCCTATTATTAAATTTTCTTTTCAAGATAGTCACGAATATAAATTCGTTGACATGTGATGGCGACGTCGCCATCACTTTTCGGCCGATGAAACCTATTTAGTCTTTATATATGTATAGTAGGTATGTTCGTTCTTTGCAGTTCACTGTTTGGACTGCTGCCAATTTTGTAGTATAGACCAGCCAGCATTATATTATACACCTATTATAGAATAGGTGTATAATATTATAAAATAGGTATATTATATAATAGTTATTCCCTCCCTTTAGTATCATTAGTTGCCTATTACAACTTCCTAAGAATATAAAGGTAGTGATATTCTATTCAGCTAGACAGCACACGATAAACATTTGAGATAGTGAGAATCTTTGTATATTCAAATGCTTTGACTATGCAAAGATTCTCGCTATCTACATGATAGCCACGACATGATAGCTACGTGATATTTTTACTCGGTTACAAGTCAAATACATTGAGGAATTGTCACCACATTGAGCCCTTCTTTATTAAATGGAGAGTATAAAAATCTTTGATAATTGCCTAAATCCAATTATCAATATTAATAAGATGCGATTCTTAACGGTCAAATTATTTCTGCATAGCGTCATATTCTTTTGAAACACTTTCTAAAGCATTATCAGGTTAGTCATCTATGATCAATACCATTATTGATTTGACAGAAAACTCACAGAAGACGAATCGACACGTTCTGCGCTGTATACAAAAGCGCGCACACTGATACACACATTATTTATTTTTAAATTAAAAAAAATACTGAAGCTATCTCTCTTTTGAAACTATGTCTCTATTATATATCAGGTGATAGGCATCGTTGTTTTTTACAGGCGTATTTTATATTTATTAGAAATATAGCATTGTGAATGCAAAAAACAAAATACATAACTATATTTCTGTCAAGAGATGAATCTATATCTGCAATACTTATGCCTATCGATATAGGTGAGTAAGGTATAACCTCGCCTTCCAATAATACGTGTCTATAAAAAAATTAAAATACTTTTCCATCTCACACTTAATGGGTTAATAAAAGTCTTACAATTAATCAAGAAAAGAACGACAATATCTTTTTCAAAAAATGGGACGATTATCATGATCTCCCTCAGCAGGGCTGCTCTAAATCTTCTGGTAAAGGGAAACAAAACCGACATTTATATGTCAGTTGTATCGAGCGACCGCAACCGGGGATAAATCAAGAGCGTTGACGGGATGGCGAGAACGAGCCCTCTGGGAGGCGTCACCGACAAATGGCCGTGAGGGAGTGCTGAGGGGCTACGTCATCGACTTATGATTTTTCAGGACTAAAGTATTTTTCCCAAAATTTAAGTAATTGTAAAGACGACTCTACAAATATTGTTACGGCTTCCATTAATTAAGCTATGATATATCCTAATTATGATAAGACTTAAAGTTTTAATGACAGAAGAAAAAAGAACATATTTGTATCTAGCTTATTAAAAACAACAATAATAAGGTAACGACAGAAATAAAATATTGAATGTAATTTGAGAAAATACCAATAATATAAATAATATTAACAGAAACGTATAGAAAAGTAAAAAGATCAATGTTGCAATGGTTAACGCCTTTGGTCTGAGAGAATGAAGGTAAAGTACACCAAGGCAAGGGCAAGCAATCTCGAACGTTATATTTCGGAAGCTATTTACGTCCTAGCCGCAAGGATGCCTTATAGCAAGGATGCAGGTCCGTGTGGCGGTCTCCACACTATGTTTTATCAATAGAAAAGGACTTAAGCCTCAGTAGCAACGTAAATTAAATTTAGGTTTTTGTAAAGTCGTAGAGGAAAACGCGAATTATAAAAGTAGCAAAAAGATACACTTTACCAAAAATAGTATTTATAATATAAAATTAAACGAAAATTATTGACATTGAAAAATACATTTACATAGATTCTTTTTGGTTTCTCTTCTTTTCAGAAAATATATATAGAATTGGCAGTTTCAAAAACTATGCATCCAATATTTATTAGTCCCAAACAAACGAAATCATTTGGTCACCCGTTATGAAAGTCTTTCTAACCACGCATTCAAAACATGAATGCAAAACGCTTTCCATAATAACAATTTGAAATTTGATATGACTGCTATTTGTCACTGTAATTTTTTATGTTGAGATAGTAGTTAATTTAAATTAATTTTATTTAGACGCAATTTAGTACTTATTACATTTTAAACTAAATTTTTAAATCATTATTCAGGTAAAAATTACATAACCTAACAGTTTTACATTTATTTTCAATAAAAAGGAAATCTTAGTTAAAATTTAATTTATTTTATTTAAATTGTTTCAATGGCCTAATTGCAATAATAACATAGGATTTGTATCTTATAAAAAGTAACTTTATTAAGTTTCTAAACAGTTTATGACGAATGGTGATAGCGCAATAAAATTTTAATATTAAAAGCGTTGTCGCCGCATAACGTTTCATACAAACATTCAAGACTAAATATTACTTAATTTTTAAGTCAAATAATTCTTATGAAATTGTTTAAACTTTGGGACGAGACCTAATAATAATATTTTATACATTCACACATAACTAGCCTAGCTCAAAGTAAGCACCATAAGACTTGTGTTGTATGGATACTAGAGTAACAGCTAGACATACATATATGTATGGTACATAGATATGTAATATTTACAGAAATAAATATAAAAGCTCATGACTCAGGTACAAATGCTCGTTTTCATCACACCAACATCTGCCCCTCCCGGGACTCGAACTCAGGACAAAAGTTAGACATATGTTCAAAAGGTGGATAAGAATATTATAAGATAAATTATTATAATAGAAAAATACTAGAAAAAATCGACTCGGGTCACAAGTGAATTCTCAGGCGGGACAAGTGAATTCTCTCATTTGGGAGAGCATTGGACCGGATTTCCAAAGGTTGCGGGTTCGTTTCCCGCCTGAGAATTCACTTGTGACCCGAGTTGATTTTTTCTAGTATTTTTCTATTATAATAATTTATCTTATTAGATCGCATTGAAAATGCATAAAAGATATAAAAAATATAAAAGAATATTATACTTTAAATTAGAGCAATTTTAATATTTCCATAACAATAGAAAAGTAGTATTAATTCTCTTTATAATTACATATTACACAAACATTTTTTGACACAAAAAAAAATACTTATCGTTATACGATCCTCAAACTTAATAACATAATTTTTATAAGAATCAATTTATCTATATATTATAAATTATAATCTATAAATTTCCTTATTTTAAAGTATTTGGACAGTTGGACTTAATAAGTCTGTGTGCGTTAACGCTTTTAATCTTTGAAAAAAAGAAAACTAAACTCATGCATTTACTTGTCGTCTCATTGATCTGAAACTCTTTTAACAAGTTAATTTCGTTTTTTTTTATTTAGTCCTAACAAACGATGATCAAAATTTGCCTCAACCTTTTATTTTTAGCAAAAGTTTTTATAGTTAAAGAGAATTGAGCACATTTAGGGATCGGTATGAGACAAATAAAGAGAAAATATATTAACATACTTTGTTTGTTGCAGCTAGATTACTCACGATCACGAACTCATCCCAAAAACAAAAATGAACTCAAAATAATTGGTGTAAATAAAATTTAAAGTACGGTCACAGACAATTACAATGTCATTGTGGCATAAGATGAAATATGGATATATTTATAATATTATTTGAATTGTTTTTCCCGCACGTAAGTGCTAGATTTTTATATATGAAGATAAAAATCTTCTTCCAGTAAAAATTAACTCAGTTTCAAATTTTAAACCTTAAGCTAGCTTAAATAACGAAAAATATAATAATTACATATTAATTTCTTTATCAATTGTTTGATATTTGTAAAAATATCACATTGGGACGTTGTAGGTATATAGTTACCTAGAACTAGGAAACATGACGCTAGTTTTCAGCCTAAGAAACTCTTAGAAAAATTTAATGAGCCTGTGAAGTGGTCGGTCGATGTCGGCCATAGCAAGAGGATATATGGGTTCGAGCCCTGCCTTACTGCTGATACAAGTTGAATTTTTCGTAGTAAACATTGCTTTAGACATGGATATATTGTTCCGAAACTAAAGTAGCACATAAACTAACAAAATTCAAGGGCATACACCATTCTGCCTACTTGAACTGTTCGACATGACGCTGCCGATTTGATCAATTAGAAGTGACCGTGTTTGGGCGTGAATTGGCTAACTGTCATGTCAATACACGCCTACACACAGTCAATTCCATTTGATTCAATCGGCACAGCTGTCATGCCGAATCGACAATAGACAAGATGGTGTAAAGCTTCCTTAAGGCCGGCTTAGAGCGTGGGCAAAAAATGGGGCAGACGAGGTTACAAAAGCTTTCAAACACCATGTAAAAAACATACCACCCGGCCAATGGCCATCTCGTTGTCAAATATGGTTTGAACAAATGAAAATTTGTTCAAAATTTCATGGCTACTTGAAAAAGCAGTTTACTTTACTTTCAAATTGTTTAATGTATTTCACTATAAACTTTCCAATGTACTCATGTAAGAACTTATTATAACTGCAGTTTTTCAGTTTTTATATGAAATCGTTTACTTTTGCTGAGTTTTCAATGGTTATCACATTTTAGATAATATAATATTCACTTTCCTAGCCCTCTATATTTCCCCATTTAAAGTTATATAAAATGCAGCTCTTATCAGCAAATATTAACTAATCCGTACATTTAGACACACATTTAGACCAGGAAGAGAAGATGACCCAATACATAACAGATTTTGTAACATTGGTGTGCTGTTGACTTACTACACCCGCACTATACACGTATGTAGTACTACTCGTACACACCATATATCCGCTCCCTTAGATTGGTACCAGTAATTGTGTATATACCTAGTCCAGGATTGAGTTATTCATGTTCAATCGAATGGTTATTTTAACAGTGAAATGAGAAGCGCGATGGGGCGCAGCGGCTATATAATTATAGCCATAAATTTGTCATAATTTTGAAAGGCTTAAGTTAATATAGTTTGCCTGCTGGTAATGGTTACAAAATATCTCACCTCTTGATTAGTATGCTAAATGACTATTATGACAATCGAAATTATTAAGCGCTGTGAAAGGTTCCCGCGATTAGCGTCTTCAGTCTATGATTGCGGAGGTTAAGCAACATTCGCAATTGCAGATCATCGGTGACTCTACTCTACGAATTTATCTCTGAGGATACAATCGCGAGTTCCTCCATTCTTTGGAAAACACATTTGGTCAGTTGCAATTGCAATTGTCAGCACTTAAAAATCCGCACTGGGCCCACGTAGTGGATAAGTAGCTGTCGGTTATACGTCTTTGGGGAAACGTCTTTTTAATTTTTTGTTATTTAAGAATTTAATTGTGAGATTTATTTAAAAGATTTTTTTTAGAAAAAAGCTTAAGATATAAAATATAGTCATAATAGCTTTTGCCCACAGTATCGATCGCACACAGTAGCGTGATTTTGAGTAAATAAATGAATTTCAAACTCAAAAATTTAAAAAAAGCTCTACAAAACTTCTTTATAGACAATATTCTTCAAAAATCCAGATGCCAAAATCACTAAACTACTCGGCGAGCTTACTCGTGAACAAGCTACGTGCCATGAGAGAAGCGGTTTCTTAAATCTATCCCACCACATGTGAGTTTTTGTCTTCGAGACTAGTTTATCGTCATCGCGAAGCAGACTTTAAGGGGAAACTGCAATCGTTTAAATTGAAACGGAAGATCTACTATTTAATTGTAAGTTAAGCTTATGTATAGTTTTTATTCGCATCTTTACCTGTACAAGCAAGGCCGGATTAGACAATAGAAATAGAAAAAACAAATTTCGACGGGTCAATAACTATCACGTTATTTTCTAAACAGAATTTCTTATAATAAAACACTTATTTACAGATTTTGCGCATAATTTATTTTATATTTAATCCTGACGTTTCGACTCCTTTACAGCCATGATCACAGGATGACTAAGATAAGGCTTGTCATATATTTTCTACTAATAATTTAATCGGGCACATTCCTAATTGTCAAAATTTTATTGAAATCAAATTGTTTTATTTTTACATTTTATTTAGTTATTAAATTCTCACTACGATTACATTGTATACTACTGAACCTACTGCCAGTTCGGAAATTGGAAAGGCCCTTCCGCGAAGAACTGATTAAAGAACCTCGGGCAGGGGAACCGACCTCCATTTTACTGTTATTATTTGCAAAAAGAACTAACTAGATCACCAGATCTTGTAATGTGTGTCTTTGGAGTTAATTGTTTATTTATTATTAGATCCCAAGCAGGTGTAACGCACCAACCTTCGCCCTGTTGAAATTAGGATGTTTCCTGATTGCAATAGCCTCGCGTAGCATCCTAGGAACAAATCTTTGTTCTCTAGCGAGAATTTGAGGTTTATCGAAATGAATGTAGTGATCACACACTGCAGACCTATTATCTCGCCTATGTTTTATGTCGGCTAAGTGTTCTTTAATACGCGTCCCTATACTTCTCTTTGTTTGCCCGATGTATGAGAGACCACAGTCACAATAAATATTGTAGATACCTGCTGCCTGGAGGGGTATATTGCACTTGACAGGTCGTAAAAATTGGTTAATCATCCTGGCTGGTTTAAAGTAAGTTTTAATGAAAACCCGCTTTAGAATGTTCCCAATTTGTCAGTGACCCCCTCCATGTAGGGAAGGACAGCAGGTTGAAACTACTGTAGCTGGTTTGGCGCGGCCTCTGTGACGTAGTCTTGGTACTCGCAACTTGTTATCTTGTAGTACCCGCTTGACAAGCCGCGAGCTGTATAGGATGTATAACTGTATAGGATGGTGGTGATAGTCACCATTTAGATATCTATATGTATGAGTTGTCTTTCTATAAATTTGTATGACTAAGGGTTGGATTTGGATTCCTGCTGATTTGAATATCTAGGAATGCGATTTTATTGTCTGTCTCCAATTCCATAGTAAATTATATGTTGGGATGTATGGAATTGAGGTGACTTGAAAAGGCAGAAACTATATCTCTTGGTAGTACCTATCGCAAATGTGTCATCTACGTACCTTTTGTAAAAGCGTGGACACACTGGTGCTGTTGCTAGGGCCCTTTGCTCATAGTCCTTCATGACAATGTCGGCGACTATAGATAATACAGGAGTGCCCATTACTACGCCATCCACTTGTAGGTTAAATGCACCATTCCATAAGAAAGAGCCCGATGTTAGGCAGTGTTCTAGTAATTTTGAATATTCACTTGGTATATTGTGTTCCTCTAGTCTCTTCCTAATGACATCAATGCAGTCTTGTACAGGTAAGATTGTGAATAAAGAGTGAACATCGAAGCTAACCATGGTTTCATTATCGGTAAGATGTAGCTTTTGTATCTCACTAACAAAATGGTAGGAAACCTTTACATAGGCTGTTGTTTTACCCATTAGTTGTGATAGTATTTTAGCTAATTGTATAGTCAAACGGTAGGTTGGTGAGTCAATTTGGCTAACGATAGGACGTAGCAGTACGACTTGTTAGTGTATTTTCAGCAACCCATACAACTTCGGCGATTAAGGGCAGGAAGGGATAAGATAGTTGACGTCAAGATCAAACAATTATCTTAGTCATCCTGTGATCACGGCTCCTATAAAGGAGTCGAAACGTCAGTATTAAATATCCGTGCGTCAGTGCTCAAAATCCACAAAAGTGTTTTATTCAAATGATAATGTACGCGGAAGTGTAAGAATTAAAATTTTCTATAAATTTGAGATGGAAGAATATATAAGAGCTGTTAACTTCTTTATAACAACTGTATAACCCATATTGGCATTAAACAATTTTGATTTTGAATTTTCCGGATCCCTAAATCCGGTCCTGTGTACGAGATTGCAATGATAGTCTTAGGAATAGGCTAGAGAAATACAATATGCCCCGTGAATATTCGTAAATAATGGACCACAGCCTAATATCAGGCTATCCCTTGTGGAATGATGAAATCTACCTGCAAGTGGATGAAATAGCAATGCGCTCTCCTATATCATTTTCATGGAGTTCAATGAGCAAAAGATCCTAGTATCAACGCCGGTGTGTCTACGTTTCCCAAAAGTAGGACAAAAGTACGAAAAGTATAGGATATTTGTTATATTACCAAGAGCTATGGTTTCTGTCTTAAAATTACCCTCAATTCTATATATCTCAGTATACATTTTACTATAAAATTGGAAACAGATAATAAGAAAGCCTTCTCGACATTCAAATCACTAGGAATCCGGATCAATCCATTAATTATATAGTGTGGAAAAGCAGCCAGTATAAATAAATACGTAAATGGTGACCGAAGGGAAATCTTTGTTTTAGAGAACTCGCGGCATTTGTGACCGAACAACAGAAAACAAATTGCAAGTCCTCTGCACAGATACCAGCAAGCAGATGACTCTGGAATTTCTTATATCGGGTAAAGAAATGGAAGAAATTAAAGAACATAAAAAATAGGCGCAATAATGAGTTTGCAGTATGTGAGTATGGTTTTGAAGGGCCCAATCACTACATTAGACTTAACAAACCACGAATTCTAAGAGAACATTCCTTAAATGCTGCGAGAGGCTATCTAGAATGTTACCTTAGGATCCCATAGTAAAATAATAACTCAAACAAACACATATACTGTACGACCTAGTAATGAAGAGAGCTCGTTTTTTAACTAAAAATTTAATTGTTAAAGAAAACATTGCCTAAATTAAGTTTTTAGGAATACCCTATTTAATGTTGAACGGTAGTAGCATTGGTCATCCTGTAAACAAGTCTTCTGCAAAAGAGTCATAATGTCAAAAATATATATTATAAAACCAAGAATAAACGCGTTGCAAATTAGCTTAAAATGCTTACATTTCCTTTTTTTAATCTTCTTTCTCGAATTCTTATTTTTAAATCTTTGCATCTCAAACCGCTCTTGATCCGAATCAAGCCCGGGGCCAAGACAGGATCCACGATGGAACGAGCTAATCCAGAAGGTAGTTATTCACCCTGGCTTAAAAAACGGACGGGTTGTAAGTACTCGGAAATGCAGACGCAGGGAGGGAGTTCCACACCTTTGCTGTGCACGTTATAAATGATGTTGAGAAGCGGTTGTTGCGACAGGTAACCCCAACCATAAAAGCCCGCAGTGCGTCTGGATATCCGATGGAAAGAAGGAGATGGCACGAGTTTATGCAGCTCCTAAGCACAAGATCGGACTTGAGTTTTATAGAGAGCTAAAAGTTGTCTGGGCGTGAAATATCGCTTGACCTTATTTAGGACGCCCAGCTTTTTAGCTGCAGTTTAAGCCTTGGACTCGATGATGGCGCTGAATATTCACGAAACTGTAAGAACGAAATAACAAATTAAATTTTGAGTTATACCATATTGACCTTGTAAACATTTTGCTCTATTATCATTTTGCAATCACTTATTAATCTGCTCTTTTAACGTTATGCGACTATAGGTTTGTCAATCTATAGAGATCGCTACCTATATTTTCTGAAAACTTTAGTTTTTATCACCAACATTTCTTTTACTGGCCGACTGGCCTAACTGATGAATTTTATTTCTTTTTGTGCGTTTAGTAGAGCTGTTATCTAGGCCCACACCATATAAGAAAATAAAGTTATGAACTAAAAATAACAATGGTATCTAAGCATCAATACTGCTCCATTAAAAAGAACCTATGTAAATGTATCTTTGAATATTAATCAATTTAATATAATTTGATTTTGTTAGTAGACATAGCTAAAAAATAATGATCTGGATTCCAATTAAATTATATAAACTGTAAAGTGTGTAGAAAGAATTGGGAACTCAAACAAAGGCGTAATAAGACCTATGTTTAAAAATGATTTATATTATTAACAAAAATAGGTTAACTGTAAATAGTATTTTAATTAGCTATATCAAAATCACAGATAATATTATTTTGGTAACTAAATAATATAATAACTCACCAGATTTAACATATAGTATTTACTTTTAAACTAAGCCACTTTATTTTTCTCTGACGTCCATTAACTTTTATTTACAAAGCTAATTTTAAAGAATGCACAGTAGTTATCACGACATTACACAAAACAGTATTTTATTTAAGTAAATTACTAAATAAATTGTAATTTTTGTGTTTCATTTAAGATATTTTGTAACAGACATGCTTGTAATCATGAAAAATGTTCATATTTAGTACTTTGACACTTTCTAATATGCTATCTTACAATTTTATAACATTAGTTATAACTGCGCTTTACTACTGCAAGCTAGCAATATAAGTAGTCGGTTCATATGGATTTGAAAACTTGTTTCTGATAGGATTTGTGAATAACGTTTTACAATCCGACAAAAAATTTGACATTTCGAATTCGGAAGGTATCAGTCACGGAAAGTTTCGGACGTTTATGAATAAGTAGCCTATTGTCGGAAAATTTCCCCAGGTTAAAAAATAATGAACTGAAAATACATTGTTCTGGTTTTGATATTCGATCACGAATTCAATTTTTGGTAAAGCATTTATTAGCTCAAAATAAATCTCCCTATGCTGATAGAAAAAAGCGAGTAATGCTTTTGTCAATAAATATGATAAGTTAATTAAATAACCATATGATTACTACGAGTATTACAGCTCTTACCACAATGATGATATTTACTCATAAAAATTATTGGGGGTTATTACATTTTTTATTCACATAGCATTAATGCTGAGTGAAAAGTTGCGTAATAATAATTAAACAACGATACAATCTTCCTCACAGATAATAAACACGGGTTATCCATTTGCCAACAAAAACATTATGGCGGTGACACTCTGGAGAAATCAAAATGTGGTGCTTTAAAATGATATGGAAACAATAAACATAAAAGCTGCGTCGTGCAAGGCGCGTGTGATTGTTGTGAATTAATTAAAGTGGTTTTCATTAGGACCATAAAGGCCGGCGACGTGCGGCCGCCATGTTGGCACGACGGCGAGCGGCGCGGAGCCGTCGAGGGCGGGGCTCCGATCGCAGATAACAAAGCTCCGACACGACCGCCTCTCCGCTGCCGAGTGCCAATATTACTCCATGCTTTTTTAACCGTTTTTTAAGTTCTAAGGAAGTAGCTCGTATTCTTCGATAAAACTTTATATTGGTACTTATTTAAATTTTTGGAACGCTACCGCTTAGAAAATTGTATCACCCCGCTATATATTATGGCAAACGTTAGCCTAACGGCTAAAGCGTTAGAAATGACGCACAATGACCAAATGTTCGTGTAATTATTATTAGCATTTTTACCGGAACCATTGGTATTTATAAATAAATATCTATGTTACATTTTTTTTTTTTTTTTTTTTTATTGCAAAAGTTGGCAAACAAGCAAACTGCCCACCTGATGGTAAGTGGTAACAGTCACCTATAATACATGTGGTTCTTGTGAGATTCGCAGCAAAACTGCAACCCCACAAGAACCACAGTGTACGTTGCCAACTTGTGACACAAGATGTAAAGTCACTGTACCCAGTAATTTCACTGCCATATCTTACCCTTCAAACCGGAACACAGCAATGCAAGCACTGCTGCTTTGCGGCAGAAATAGGTAAGACGGAGGTACCTAAGCAGACGACCCTGGTACAGAGTCTCCCTCCAGTAAATGTCTCCATTATACATATGTACCCGTTATTAAACATCCAAGTCCAGACTGAATGTTTTAAGTTATCCTCAATTTATTTTAAAGCTCTAACCTATGATGTAAAGGTACTTACTAGCGCTAGTAGGCTTTATCTGATTACATCATGATCATATGACGATAACTGATTGTAAACATAAACACCTATCGCAAGTTATGACCTTTTAATATTTTATATACCTGCTTATTTAAGATATATCCAGCTACAAAACTAGTAAGAAGTTATAAGTATAGTTAGCAATGTCTAATTTTAAACAATATTGACAGTTTATACTTTTGTTATTCAAGATTCACAGAGCTTATTTATGTTACAAAAATTATATTTGTTACTAATGTAGACGTCTAATTTTGTTTTTTTATCTAAATAACATGTACTATCTAGTACAGTTGTAATTTTTATAATAAAAATGAGAAGATTAGCATTGGGAAAATGCAAAATACCATCAACGATCGTTTTAGAAGGTAGAGTTACCAGTATGGCTTCGATAACTTTTGCAACGATACCAAATTAGCTAGTTTTCAGCTATATTTCAATTTAATGCAAAATCTGTCGCGGCTAAAGACGGCACAATGCTGTCAATATTGTTCAACTACTCAAACGCGACATTGAGGTCCCTTATCGCTATATAGGGCTATAAAACCCTTTTTACGTTACGATGAAGCCCAAAAAGATTTATATCGACATCATGAACACTGTCCGAAAAGGTACAGTAAGCCGCTGGTACCCAAAACTGTTTAACTTAACCAATTTTCAACTTAAAATCCATAAGTACAGAGTTTAATAATTTTATGTCATCTTGGTTGGTTTAGATGTTGGCTGTACAGCATAGACAATCCGAAAGGATAACACAATACATTGAATAATTTATTTACACGCAATGGGTAAACTAAGGAAACTTTATCTCTTTGTTTGAGACTTTAAGTCTGATAAAATGGATCATGTGTCCCTTTATGTTCGTAATCGTAAAGGTTGGCGTCATGGGGTGTGATGCCAAGACGTAAATGTTACAGGGGTCTCAGGTCTGTAACGTTTTGGTATTACGTATTTTATGAAGGAAATAAATTAAACGATATTTGGTTAGGATCGTTTTTAGATTTATAGACGCCTCTAATATCTCCATTTGACACGGTTTATTGAAACAGAACATTTTGTAACTTATACGTGCGTTGCGGTACATTAATTTAATTTAACTGCCGAATATCGAATTGCTTAACAAATTTTGACATCGTAGATATCCCTGTTATATTATACGAGGATTTAAAAATCAAATGTCAATGAATTTAAGACACTTAAAAATATAGAACCATCTTTTTAAATTTCATATAAAGATAAGATAGTTACCTACACAAATCGGTGAATAAAATACATAGTTTTATATAGGTACCTATATCAATGCAGTAAGTAGCTTTATCTGTTGGCAATTAATAGAAGAAACAATATAGGTATATATTTTTATTATTTGAATATGAAACTCCTTGTTATATATTTAAAAAAAAATTCTTGATACAATTATTAAACCAATGGTTATTAACGGACTTTAATTAGCTTTTTTTACATAAAGAAAACCGCAGATAATGGTTTAGGTAGGACACTAAAAATACATATATATATATATATATTTGAGTATGTACTTATATATACGAATAAACATTAATCCAGAAATGGTGAACCAGGGGTTACAGCACATGGAAAGTTCACACGGAGCGTTTGATTTATGCGGTGGCGTGACGCAGCCGCGGTGCGGGCGAGGCAGGTACGGGGCTGGCGCACGTATAAACGTGTATAAAGCGGAACTTTAATTTACAACCGCTCTAAATTACGTGGATTTACTGCGCTCCTTTATTGGCCTCGCCCCTCCACTCTATACCTCTTTCCCCCCACGCCTCCTTTCATCGGACCGCTAAGAACCTCTGCTCGAAAGCATTGCTAAAAATGCATAATTTAATGCGCTGTAAAACCGATAGCGAATTCTAACTACGTCGTAAACTGGCTCAGGTGAATTCAGTAGCGTGGAGGCTTCTACTGCTGCACTTTGCTTTGGGATAGATATAGGATTGAGTAATGCAATATTATACCATTACACTGTGATATCTACAGTCTATGCAGTCCTAAAGTTGTAACGAAGTCATATAGGTACTACGATATTGAAAATGATCTTTCGTTTCAAGTTAGTTTTGAGAGTATCCTATATATTTGAAAATTGCCTCTAATATGCCAATTGTAAGCAAATATATACTAAATATAGTTAGATATTAGAGTTGATAGGTAAGTATTACCTTACACTCATTAGATGAATCATCATGTTTTCTATCTAGTAAACAAACGCACACAGCATTTTATCCCTTCTCAGGAATTTGTCAAGTAATCGTGAAAAGCTCTGAGTGCAAGCGCAAGGCCACGTCACATCCGGCCTTATCTACGAGGAGAAAGCGGATGCTGTCTGTCGGTAACTTCAAAACTCTTGGCCCTTTGTCGGCATTCTGAGCTAATTGCACTTGCGAAAAAACTTTCATTACTCCAACCTTTTGAATTTGAAAATGTTAAAACATTAAGAATTTATTGATTTAATGGTGCATATGTTTCTTTAACAGGCCACCATTCATACTTTTGAAAAATTTTATCATTGACCATGAAAATATATCTCAAAACACCACGCCACTTTTAAATTGTTATGTAGTTTTGTTATTCATGTTAGTTTGTTTTTATTGAAAGAATAATTCTACGTGTACAATTATTTGGTCAGACGTGTCTAAATTATGTACAATAGGTTTTAGATAATCGCAGCTTATCGTGTTAAATTACCCTGATAATTCCATTCGTTTGGAACAATTTCATGCAGATACTTTATTTTATACCTCAACACGGCTATCGAACAAAGGACGACCGTCTCACGTCATTCAGATAATTAAAAGCACATACATATCAGTTTATTTTTTATTAGTGAACTGAGCCATCTAATGAGAGCTAACCCATGTAACGAATCCTGAGAACTATTTAATGGTCTCGGTCCGGCTTTTAACTTCTAATCTAAGCCTATTAGACATCACGAAACCCTCTCCGATCTCTCATGAATGCATTTCTAAGTAACCGAACCGATATATAATTGTAAAAAAAAACTGGATGGACAACAAACACGTTCTACCTAAGCATAATTTGCATCCAACTTGTTTTAGACGCCTTAATAAAAAATATCTAAGCAAAATAAAATAGGAATTGTATCAATCGCATGACAGTCGAAAATTCAATGGCAAAGTCTGTAGTTGGGTCGTTTTACTGTGTTTTTGAAGTTTTATAGCATTGGCGGCTGGACTGTAATTGGAAGCGAGGATGCGCGGGCGCAGTAAAGCGGTATTTGACCAGAAAATAACGAGCTCTTCGTCCACATCGCATACCTCCTGCATATACCCCTATATACAGCTGCCGTGTGTCGAGCCTTTTATTGCACCCTTAAAATATATTTTACGAAAGCTCAACCGCTTAATGAGAATAATTGTTGCTGGTGTCTTTAACAAAATAAAAGTAAACGATAAAATATAGGTTTTTTAATACGCGATGAATAATATGTAATTAAATAGAATTTTTATTAATGTTACTAGCTGGTACCTAGTGCAATATTGTGGTTATAAAAGATATTATTATGGAAATATATAGATTTAATCTTGTTTTATAAGGAATATTTAAAAGTACGGTACTTTTTTTCTTATTTACAAGGAATTAAGTGTAAAATTAATATATTTTATCGGAGTGTTTAAACAATAGTTATTCTATTATTTACATTATTTTTTTAAAATAATTTAGGATAGCAAATCTGTTTTTTATATATGCGCGATTAACTCCGAATGATTAAACTATTTATTAAACTATTTATGCTCACAATTTATTCCATCAAACTCCTATATTTAACTAATGTAATAATTATATTTAGGTTTCAGGGACCAAATCGTCTTCAAATTTAGGTTGTAGTTAGAACTCTGCTCATAGTTCTGTAGAAAGTTAAAACTATACTTTACTTATGTTGCATTATCTTTTATTTTATGTAATAAATTTGTTGCACTTATATTGACATAATCTATTGGCATCAAAATTATGGCGTCAATCTTCAGAAAAAAATAATTTAATTCAAACAAATTTAGTAAATGTAGATTGATAAGTAAAATTATATCTATATGGCTTTGTAAAAGAAATGTATTTAATCTTTCTTTCACTATGCATGTCAAGATTATGACTAATAAAACAACGTAACAAAAAGGCATGTTATTACAAAGAAAAATTCAAACTATTAGCGAGAAAAATATGCATACAAACAGGTAATTTCATAGGTAAACACTCAAAACCTTTAACGTGTATGTACTCGTAGTTTTCGCACAGCACTTTTAAATAAAAAATTTGGATATGTCATGTTTAAAAAAAAAACTAATAATGATAATGTGCCTTGTAGGTCTTAATACATTACAATTAAAATAAATTAAAAAGTAATAGTTTTTAAAGTTTATGTATATTATATATTATATCAATATGAATAATTTATTTTCATTTAAATATTGTCAATAATTACTTCTTAAGTATGATGTCAACATTCGAATCAACAATGCATTTTAAAATAACGTCGGGGAAATAGACACATTTATTTTTCTATTATCATTAGATTTTTTGACTCGGCGTTTTTTACTTTTGGTTTATCTTGAGGGAAAAATTATAGTGACGCGTAAAAAGTATTTGTACCTATACTATAAATAAATATAAACCGATATTTACTAATATAGATCAAATGGAATCCCTGAGATCTAATTTTCTATAACACAGAATATCCAGAATTTTATAGGTACACCCTCAATAAATACCTAGGTAATTAATTATCGACCCAGTGAAAATTATTACAATCATTAAACCTTAGTCATCCTCTATTATGACACGAGAAATTTGTCGTTACCACAGAATTAAATAAAACCATGAAAATAAGCGAAAATTGTAATTTTTGTGATTACGTAGGAATTATATTACGAATTATATTCAGATAATAATAAGTCCTGTTGTACCACAGAGTATATTTTAAATTAAAGATTTTTTAAAGAAAATTAAAGAAGATTTAAAATTAATTCTTCCTCCATAAGTATTTCGAGCGAAACCATTTCTAACGCGAATATAATGTTTGAATGTTCAATATTTCTAGTTACATAGACTTAATTACTTCACAACAATGTTACAACAATATTAAGATCACATTTAAAACAACATACGAGAAACGACCAAATTCAACAGATTTATATTAAAACACAGTTGATTATGGTTGTGGACCCGCTAAGTGCGTACAGTATAGTCTCTACAACCCGATAATGATGATTCCATAAACGTATACAGTATGTAATAAAAAGGCAGCTTGGAACAAAACAGCGTCACCACCGTTTATGGTCTGCATAACCCGATCTTTGTTCATCGGGAGTGGAGCTTTATCTGGTCTATTACGTTGTTATAGTCTGCGAGGCGTCAAACTAATTGCCGTGAAAATGGACAAACAGTGACTCAACTTTATTGGGATTTAGCGACTCACCATCCAATTAGTCTATGGTAAACAGAATGTCGCCTTGACATGAATGTACCGTCTTTGATGACACCATGTTAATCAAAACGCAATATAAATCAGTCGGTCGTGCAATAATCAATATACCAACTTACTACAATTTACACATTTGACTACCATTTACATAAAACGTAACATAATGAGAACGGATTTGGATCTAAACATCTAATTATTACCGTTTTAGTGATTTAAATTTTCAAACATGGTCAAAGAGATACCTAACGCGAATGGTACAAAAGGCTATGTTTCAAAATCACCAATATTCAGAATTGACTCTATTTTGTTTAGACTTCTTTAATGTCACTTAGCTTTTCATTGCTAAAGAAACGTAGGGTCTTAATTTATTTAAATATGGTATGTACATATTGCGCCTGAACAGTTCACACATCACCTTCGTTGCACCACTATTCTTTAAATATAGGAGCCAGTTACCTATATCTCCAAAAATCTCTGGTGTTGTTGGACGTGCGGCTATTGAAAAGCTGTTTTCTGCTAATTAATGAATGGGTAATTATTTGTTTAGTAATTACAAATTAATTAATTTTGTTTGGGAATAAGATAGTACCTACTAATTTATAACAAAATAAATGAATACATGCTGCTGTAGCGATTAAATAATACTAACATGGGGGTGCAAAGTTACTTTTTTGGCGAATATAATCTTAACTATTGTAATGTCATGGCTAAGTTATAGAAAACACCGTACCTATACACTTAATCCCCAATACAACAGAAATAAAAACCCGTCCATTCTCCGTCCTTTTGCAGTCGCTCGCACAGCCAATTCAACGTAGGTACACGCCTCAATCATGGCGACCCGATTTTATCCACCCACACTCACCTACAAACTTGACCATCTTGAAAAGTGGCAGGGAACGCGCGGGCGGCGGCGGATTACGCTGGATAAAGGCGAACATGAAAGGCACCGCCGACTCAGCTTATCGCACCTTATTGTTTGTTGCCCGCATATTACCCCCGTATGCCGTATATCAAACTCACGTGGACGTACGTGTGTATACACGATAACGTCCATTACCTGTGTTTAGATAGTTTTATAAATGGACTTGTATCAATATATTCCCAATGTAATATAGTCGACGGTTGTGTCTCCCAAAAATAGGACGATACAAAGAATACGACACCGAACACAATCACCGCAATTAAATGTATAGCAGATAAAAAAATATTAAATGTAACTTCGTATGAAAGCTCCACTTTTTTGATATAAAACCATGAAACTAAGTATTGAGGCTTTTAAAAAAATAAACGTGCCTACAATTCTACCCAGTAGATGACATAAGAAAACAATTTTTTTTTAAGTCCGTCATTTTAAATTAAAATCTGGAAATTAGATACATAGGCACCTTAACAATAAGTAAAACCTATTCCAGGGTTTCAAAAATTGTACTCTTCAAAGAGTAAAACGGGTTTGAAAGTTGGAATAAATTGAAAGTGAGTAGTATATAATCATTGATGTAATGATTCAAAATAAATATACACATTTTTTTTAGTAAACGGAGATTTTTTGGAGACCCTTTTTAAGTACGAAATTTAAATTGCTTTGAACTTATACTTAAGGGAAAATATATACATGAGCATTAATCAGCATTTTAAAAACTGGATTGAGTTAGTAGGTGAAAAGTGTTGAAAGTTTGTATGAAAAATTTAATCACCTTGACGTCTAAGAAGCACAAGTAAATTTCACATCAATTTTAAAAACTTTAAATAAAACAAACTAATAGAAATTATCATTTAACATCATGTCAAACACTTCATTGTTTACACGACAAAACTTTTGTTTTGTAAGATGTAAAGTAACAGATAATTGCTTAAAACTAATGTGTAGCAGTGGCCGGTCTTATTGATAAAAGCGATTAATTCCAGAAAACCTGTGGATAGAGAGGATTATATATATTTTTTATAATCTATGTTTATTTAATAACAATAGGGTACAAAATATGTATATTAATTTCACAATTTTTCAAATTAGAACCATGAACTTAAGTCTTGCGCCTTTTGTTTAAACAATTAACGTACCTACATATATTTTATTATTTTTGAAAATACTAAGCCAGTCAAATAGGGGTATGATTTTTTATCAGTTAGTTCGTATTTTTTAAAGTAAAAAGCCTTAAATTTGATGCAAAAAAAGAGAGGGGCAGAAGTTATTTTTGAAGCGTTCGTCGCGCGCCGTGAATATGTTTAAAACTCATTTTTATTGGACATCATAGTTATATTTTCTATTTTTAATAACGTTTTTGCATCGAGGGGTTTCAACCAATCAGACTTGTAGGCGTCGACATAGATTGTCGAATGTTGTCAGTTTCAAAGTATAACATTATTACAATTTTGCTGTGCATGTTAAGGTTTTAAAATGCTTTTTCGATGTGGTCATTAGCGGTTGCCATTTTTGTAGAAAAGGTGATTTTCATTACTTCGTTTTATATTAGGAGTACGGGAGCCGAACGCTGCCAAAGTAAGGAAAATCTATTCCAGTCGATTGTGACTTACGTTGCATATGACGATGAATGAATAAAAGCTGGAGCCTATTTCTCCTTCTACCTTGCTTCAATTATGTTACATAAAGAAACATGTTATTTCTATATACATAGTTTTCTATGCTAAGTGTCGTAATGATTATCTAGCTCAAATCACTTAAAATATTCTTTAATTAAAGTAGACATATCAAAAGTAAGTATAACAATTTGACGATAACACGTGACTTACATGTTTCCCATACTTATTTCTATGTGTAAGTGTTGTATATGGCCACTGCAGCGAGTCCAAATTTTGAGGCGGCGAAGTCCTCAGATGCTTGCCCACACATCGCAGTCTAACAAATTACGCAAAATTCACCGGTACAATGCAAAAATATATATTTTAATACTTTAGGTACCTACTTACTGTGCATCGAGAGTGCATAGCGACTTAAGCATCGTAATTATTACTACCTTCGCTGTTTTTTTATCTCTCTTGCATTTGACATCTAAATTCTATTTCATATAGACCTTGTATTAGCGTTTCTTTACAACAAATTTTTTGGTTTGTCTAAACCGCGTATTAGTTATTAAATAGGTATGGCACTTATAAATATTATTGTGTGTCTTGCAATATAATATCTTTTTTGAATTTTGTATCAAACATGAAACTCATATTTTACGTGTTGCATGTAACAAAAAGACTCCTATTAAGTGTCTTCATCTACTATTGTAGTTTTAGTATTAAGATATTCGGTTGGAAACTGTTGCAGATATAGCACCCGATATCATTTTGGTTTGTTGTGGCCCGTTCTCTTGATGGTGTTACTGTCGCTGTGGTATAATGTTATCGCTGTTCGAGTCTTTTCACCATAAAGTTTAGTAATTATATCAAATCCCCAGTTATATTAATAAGGATAAAAATTAAATTACTGAATTAACAGAAACATTTATTCAGAAAACCATAAGCTATTCTTCTAATGAAGTATAATTTTGTATAACTATACTTCTAATGAAGTAGAGTGATACAAAATTATTAGACGATGAGTGCAAAAAAAACTAAACATTTCATACAAATCAATAATTGAAAGCTATTTGAGCTTATATAAAAGTTGATTTAAGTTTCTTTAATGTTGTTATATTTTTTATTTAAGCAACTTCCGGGTTGAAAGTATTACATTCAATAGTGTAAGTAGTAGTAGTACCTACCTAGAATATGAAGAAATTATGTCGGCATCAGCTTAAGAAATACTTGGGAAAATTCGATGGGTCTGTAAATGTCTCTGTAGCTCAATTGGAAGAGTACTCGCCCGGATAGCGAGGGGATGTAGTTTCAAGTCCCGCCTGACATCTGAAAATATATATATTTAAAGATTTATAAGAAAATATATATTCTTCATGATACATTAAATGTTTTTGTTAAATAATTAGTGGATTTCAAACACACTTAGATCTTTGTAGGGTCCTAGGGATATGGGAACATGCACTTCAGTTCAGTTCAGAACAGAACTTCAGTTCTGAGTAAGTTATGAAACTTTTATTTCGTGTTCCAAGTAAAACAAATCAGTGATTTACTGAACTAACAATGAGATCGCTTAAAATCTCCGTTTTTATCATATCCCTACAATATTTCAATTCATAAAGAAGATTTGTACGGGATATTAATAACGTATAGTAATGATTTCTATAGCAATAGTTGTGCATATAACAAATTTCTTGAATCAGATATTATTTAAAGTAAGATTTTTCTTTCGGCTCTAATCTATAGAAAAGTCAATAACTAAATGCTCCATTGCAGTATTCTATATAACTTAATGTAACCAGACTTGCTACTGGCCGACCAGCCGATCGCAAATTGCCTCGGCCGGGGCAGCCAGCTAACTACACATTTACTGCTTTTTATGGCGCATAATCGCTACTCTTATTAAAATATAAGTGGTTGCCTTTCCTGACTTGGCCACAATTAGTGGATCTCTGTATTTTACTGTAATCTTAGTTACATAAATATAACGTGCACGTGCGTAATAACTCGGCGAAGTAACTAGCGCTCGCAACTAAAGTTAAACAGCATTCCGGTGAAATTTTCAAGTTTTTCCTTAGAATCAGATATCATTTCATTTTGGTTTTTCCTCTCATTGATGAAACAACGCCAGCCTACAGCGTGAAACATCAAAAAGTACCTTCTAGAAACAATTTCGAGTCCGTCGAACAACACACAAGTCTCGGTAGCTCAATTAGACGAGCAGTGGGCCCGACATCCGAAGGTTGCGCCTTAGACTTAAATTGTGTCAATTTTTTTCTAGTAAAAATAAAGCTGTTAAAAAGCAAAAATATAAAAAATCATAAAATATTATATTATACCGCTGTTATATATTACCGCTTACAGTGTAAAAAAAAAGTATAAATACTTACTGGGGAAAAAAATTATCATGTCCCAGTTGAATTTACAAGTAGGTACAAATTTCTTAATAGTTGTCAATTATTATTACTTTTCAGGAATGAGCAATAAATTATCTAATTGATAACTTCCATCCGAGGATTAAAAACTTATCCCTTAAAGAAATAAATTTTACATAACCTTTTTACCTTAAAAGGACCTTTTGTAGCTGCATGAAACTATATCTACTTTATGTAACGAGAGTAGACACAATAAATACATACATAATACACAGATACACTATGCAACACATATATAAATCGTGGACTCAGTGTAATGGTGTAAGAAGTTTATTTATAGATCTTTGACGAATCAAAATTATTGTCTAATATTTAAATTAAATCTTAATGGTGTCAACCGCCACCAAGGCCATCGTCCTGAGTCTCCAGTCATAACTTCATGTTAAAATTTTCTAGCCATACACAACATTCTAAATACGTATTTACTATAAAAACTTTATTGTTTAATGTATTTAATCTGTATGATTTAAATTCAAGTATAAATTTAACGTTTCCTATATACTGTATATACCTACTGAGAAAAGTAAACGAAGATGATTCGATAAAGTGTGATAAAATCACTCACAAAAGTGGAAAAATTATGCAAATATTAAATTTGTGTTTCGACACTGTTTTGAAATGATAATACATTTTCCTGTAATATACCTAAAAAACCATTGACACTGTTAGGTTTCACATCGGTCAGTATTTTCTAGGTTAACCAAATTAGTACTAGATAACAGTAATTCCGTAAATTAATATATCTATGAAAGTATTATTAACGTATTGGCGATTAAGTAGCATAACATGCGGTATCCTCGCTGTGTAAAGGGCTATTACAAGCTTTTTTTAGTTTCACCTGTCCCGTTGTCTGTCTGTAATCAAATCTTGCAACTTAAATTTGATCCACTTCCCGGTTTCCAATTGAGCTGAAATTTGGTATACACGTTTAGTTCGGATGACAATGCATGATTAACTGTGTGACGTCATTCTAAATCCAACATGGCGGCGTATCCAATATGGCGGACCAATTATTTTTAATGCACTCCTATTTTGATAATAACTATAGATAGATAGATTGAATCAACGCTATGTTTTAGTAAATAACTTTTTTAAATAAGTCACTATAAATAAAGATTTTATTAATCAAAGCAACACCTTGGTGTAGCTAAGACCTTACTCTGAATTTGGATATAAATAAAACAATGGGCAAAAACAAAGGGCTTAAACGTGTTAGTAACCAGTAAACAGACCTAAGCCCCGACATGCTCATTGTCTGTGTGTTTCACTAAAAAGATTATTTTCATGAATATTTAAACAAATAATACAATTATCTGTCGGTGTCGATAACGAACACTTGCCTGCTAGTTGTTAAGTCGGTGCCTTTGGGGAAATAATACAAAAGGTATTTTTTATTATTTACGGGTTTTCCTGTAGTTCACGAGCTCGAACAATTGTAGAAATAGCTTGGAATGATACAATGCGCCGGCGCAGGTAGCCGCAAAAATGGCTTAAACCTTCTAATAAAGGAAAAACCGTTTCAGTAGTAGGTTTAAAAAAATAAAAAAACACCTGCTAAAAGTAATGAATACTAACCCACATCTGTGTTCAGGAAAAATGATAAAAAGTGATTTGAAATGGATCTCTAGTTAACGAATTTTACAACTATGAATTGGTAAAATTCTTTATGTATAAAAGTTTAGCAGTTTAACGCTGAATTATTAAAAAATATAAAAAAATCATAATGATCTATTTCTGATGAACATTTCGTGTATAATAAATAACTAATAATTCTACATAACTTCGATAAGATTATTTGTAAAATAACTCGATTCAACCCCTTTGAAGTTCTCTTTTAAAAACTATATATTTTAGAAACTTAAATTTTAACACATAAGCTTTCATAACAATTTTAGTATTACTTCAAAAATAAGGACCTATGAAATATAAGCAATACATCAGGAATCTATATTATGCAACCTTTCAGCATCATCTTAGCCGAAAGACGTCCACTGCTGGACAAAAGCCTCCTTCAACCCCTATTTGAAAACCAGTCGGCAGCAAGCCTGGCACATAACTTAAAAAGGTTCAATTTATATGAGCGATCGATTTGAACTTCCTTAGGTCTCTTCGACGCCATTTGGGGAACTGGGTTTTGCAAATGCCCGAAAAAATCCTAAATATTTATTGTTTGATTGCACTTACAGTTTGAATAATTTTCAATTACTGTACCTACGAACGGTAGAGAGACTCAGTAAGAAATTTAAAGAAAAAAGTTCGATGCATTATATCTACATAAAAAGCGCCTTTATATAAATAAGCTATCTGCCGATTTACGTGGAAATGAATTTAATTAGTCTCTGCACATAAACGTTCTGGGGGCTCGGTAAATCACTTTGGCGCGGCAGAACCTCGCTGGGGCCTGGTTAGCTACGTTTATTGAGCCGAGCCGAATACAAAGACGCCCCTTTTACGACGCCATAAAATCACTATTGTGCCAACCTCCGCACGAAACGCGGGCCCGCTCATTGTCAAAACTTAAATAAGATATCCATTTTTTTCCCGAAGAGCCCATTACAAACGATTGTTAGTACATATTTTGACTCCAAACCATCCGATTCTATTGTAACGAAGTCACTTTGATTTTGCCGACTAGTGGGAGTATAGTTTTTCGCAAAATTATCACGTGCAAAACCTAGCCTCCTTTTGTTATTATCTTCACTTGCAATAAAGGGGAAACCGTTAAAATTGTAAAATAAACGAAACACAAAGCTTTTGGGGAAGCACATTTAAAAAAAACAAAAATATTCATAAGTGATTACTTACTCCATGCCTACGCTAGGTTTGTTCGATCAAAATATTTTGCAATCTGAGAATGTTAAGATATTTTTCTTTTTTGGTGTATCAATTGGATTTAATAAAATAATAAATCAATTGGAATACATAATCACATAACATTAATTAAAAAAATGTTAATTAAAACGTACATTCGTTGTAATAATCGCCATTAATAATTATAACATAATAATGCCTAGTATTCATTTGTAGAAAATAATTCAAAGCTAATTTCATATAATCCGCAATTGCCTCCAAAAATTATATTTAAGGTATTCCGGTTGTTTTTTTGGTTGACATCAAGTATATTTGTATCGTCAATTAATTTTATTCTTTTAAGGTTGAATGGAAGCGCGTCCAAAATTTTTTTTCATTTTAAAATATCGAATATTTTAACACATTCATAAGATAATTTGACAAATGATAGCAATATCCAAAAGTTATTACTTACTTCATTACTACGCTAGTTATGTTCGGTCAATAATTTACAATCCGACAGTTTAAAAATATTTTAATTATTAGGAATTATGAAAGCTTTTGTGAGTTATTTATATTAAGAATAATTGTCTTACGAGAAAGGAACTTTATTCTCAAATTTAATCCATTTAAACGAACACTGTTTATTTACCCTTCGCTTTACACTTCACATACAGAATTTTTAAATAATCATTATTTAATTGACTTATATAATTATTCAGGTAATTTCAATATTTTATTCACCAATTATGTAGATTCAACTTCAAATCGGTAGATAGACTAAAACCTAACGAATGCGCAGGTAGATACGCCACGATCGACATCGAGACGACTTTCGAAGTATTTTATTACATGCTATAAATTAGAAGAGCTGTAAATATAAATCTTGCTCAAGTCAAACTCCATCACATATTCATGCTTCAATGGTAAGTATTTCAGCCCCGTAATATACGTAAATTGTTCAATTAAGCTTCTTAGCCATATGGTTTAAGTAGGACAGTGTGCATTACCAATAAACATTTTATTACCTATAGATATTTACATGTCATACAACTAAGTATGGATCTAGAAAATGTATAAATATTTACCTTTGACATGCAATTTATTAAAGGCTCCTTAAAGTACCGCTATGTCTATACACATCCTTTATTTTCTTTTTGGGTCACCAATATTTTTATAGTTCATTCGTTATGATTTGGTGAATGAAGTTTGAACTAAAATCAGAATTTTTTGAACTATTTGAAATGTTTTTAAGCACTTAAACCCTATAGATACATAATAGATACTGTTTAGCCATTTAGGTATGATTTCATTCGCAAAGTTCTTTTTTTACTTTAACCTGATTATCTAAGGCCACTAACGGTTTTTTGTTGTTCATTCGTGTGCACGTAGAACTTCATATTGAAACTTATTTCTGTACAGTTCACACCTACATCTATATTATGCTACATTAAGATAATAAAAAAGTCTATTAATATTTACTGCTTTGATATTTATATGCATTAAAATCTCATTTTGTATGCAGTGTTAAGTTGGCATTTCAAAGATACGGTATCGGCCATAAGCGTTACTATATAATTTGTTATTAAACAGCAAAATATAAATAATATTAATTCGTTTTAGAAGACTAGTGTTAAGACATTTAATAAGAGTATTTAAAGTCCATCAGATCAGAGGTTTCTTCAGCTGACGCTGATTTGGGATTGAGCCCTAGCTCTTTTCCCGAGCTGCTTCTCGTAGAGGTACACCTCCACGGGGTTAGGTGCCGCTGTTGCAGCGGCCGTCGAGACGACGATGTGGTTGTGCTCACTCGGAATTGATTGCGTCACCGGATGAGACCCCTCCGAGGGGGAGGAGGCCCAGCGAATGCCAGCGAGGGGGCCACGGCAGTCGAGTGATGGGTGTGGGGGTAGGATTGATTATAGAGGAAGGAAAAGAGAGGTAGACGCGGTATATGGGGGAGAAGTGAGTGAGCTGAGCATAGGTGGTACTAGTGGCGCCTCGACTGAGCTGTGACTTCGGAACTATAGGCAGGTCATCGACGTCGGACAATCGACGAAGCCCATCGACTGGTCCTCCAGCAAGCGCCATCCGCTGCGTCAGGAGGAACATCATGGCTGTGCACGGGTCCTCGCCGAAGCTGAGTTGCTCAATGGCGGACTGCACCATGCTCGGCACGTTCTCCAGTGCGCTTGTGGGCATGAAGCAGACGTTGCCTTGGCGGAGGCAGGAGGAAGTCCATCAGGCGCGGATCCAGGATTTTATAGGGGGGGGGGGGGCAACCTCTATAAATATTACCCCTAGATGAAAAAGGGGGGGGGGGGGCTAGCGTAACGGTCGGTAACTCCGAGGTTTCGGGTTCGATCCCCGGTCGGATCAATGTAGAAAACGAACTTTCCTATATTGGTTCGGGTCTGGGTTTTGTGGTATGTTGTTTCTAAATTCCATTACAGAAGTGCTTTAGCTACTTGGGTTGAGGACAGTATCTTATATATATTTTTTTTTTAAAAAAGCAGGTGCAGAATAATAGATTTCATTATTAAATGGTAATTAATAAAATTTACATTTACTTGTAAGTACAGAAGAACGCCGATTTATCCGAACGCCGATTAACCGAATCGCCAATTATTATCCAAATCGGTTCCAAGCAAAATATAAAAAAAATTAAAACCTAGTAATTTTTGTTTTGTTTTGTTGTTACAAGTTGAAACTCGCTGGAGTCCAGATATATTTCAACTATTAGGGTCGAAATCTAGAGGAAAGACACTACATGTAACACTCTGAACGAGATGTTCAAGTGAGCGTTATTATAGAACTGTGTTAGTTAAACTTAATAAAGTTAATTATATGTGTGACAGATCGTTTTTCTTTATTACCAGTCTATGTCCGATTATCCGAATCAACTTCGGTCCCAATTAATTCGGATAATAGACGTTCTACTGTAATTAATTAATATTACAGGAAATCCGGTCCAATGCTCTCCCAATTGAGTTACCGAGTAACTCAATTGGGAGAGCATTGGACCGCATTTCCAAAGGTTGCGGGTTCGATTCCCGCCTGAGAATTCACTTATGACCCGAGTCGATTTTTTCTAGTATTTTTCTATTATAATAATTTATCTTATAAGATCGCATTGAAAATGCATAAAATATAAAAAAAATTATAAAACTAAAATGGCTGTTTCATCTTAATCGATTGACCAAACATTTGTAAAAATGTTTCTTTCGAATACGAGAGGATGTTCCTCTCATTGATGAAACAACGCTGGCCTACAGCGTAAAATCAGGAACGTACTAGAAAATTTCGACGACTGTTCGCAAGGCTCGGTAACTCAATTGGGAGAGCATTGGACCGGATTTCCAAAGGTTGCGGGTTCGATTCCCGCCTGAGAATTCACTTGTGACCCGAGTCGATTTTTTCTAGTATTTTTCTATTATAATAATTTATCTTATAAGATCGCATTGAAAATGCATAAAATATAAAAAAAATATAAAACAAGTAAGTGTTGTTTGACATCATACCATAAATTTTCAACCACAGACTTTGTTGATAATATTGACTTAAATTCGCGTAGGAATATAATGTTAACCACAGTTCTGGTTCATTAAAGCTTTCTGTAACACAAAAATATTAAGACGGTATTACTGTCACCGTCAAAGAAAGATCTACAAAATTGAAACAACGTAGTTGTAGACATTAAAATAAATTGTATTGTAGATAATAAAATGTAAAATCTCCTCAAAATTTCGCCAAATAGATTCTATAAGCTATCCTCGATATTTTTATTTCCCCAATTAGGGGAAAAACTACAACATGGAAACATGCTTTTATTCTTTAAAAGAATCGGTTCATGCATGCACTTATTTAAAAAACAATTAAAAGCAGAAGGTTTATAACAACGACGTTTAAATCTATGATGTAGTATCAAATTAACCACAGTTTAAAAATAATTTAATCTACAAATTAAGGCAAGAAATGAAAAACTACCTTAGAATAAACATGTTATTTTACTGACGACTAACTTATTTACTCATATTTAAGTATTTTATTTTACTGAAAACAAACAAAAAATCACTAACCTTAAGTTGTATGCATTGACAAGAAATAATTATTATAAAAAGTATGTATGCACTTTGTACTTAAATTTTCAGTTTTTTATTAATGGTCTATATAGAAAATTTTAATATTCAATTGCAAAATAAAGTTTAGTCGTCGGCTAATGGTGAGAAGTAATATTTCAATTATAGATTAACTAAACGATCCTATACTATAGATAAAGTTGGAAATATTGGAAACATTTTCATATGGATTTAGATTAAAATGGAAATCAATGTCACATATTTAGAAGCATTTCAACTTAAATTAATCCAAATAGATTTACGTAAATATCGTATTAATAATATTAGTGATAAAAGTTTTATCTGTCAATAAATATATGTGAACTATAGCGCATAAACCGCTACTCATCATGCCTCTTAGTATGTCCGTATATTATATTACCTTGATGCCTTTCTGACAAATTCAGTTGACAGCTCCTTAATCTAAATAAAGTGGTAGTACAAAGAACTAGTATGTACTTATTTAGTATATAACACATGTTATGATGGTTTGATGAAATGTCTTGTATTTAAATACTTATCATGAATTAAAGTAAACAAATCATCCTAGTATGAATATTTTTTTTATTTTTTAAGAATTTTATATCTGAAGACATTTTTCCTGGTAAAAACTTATTTTTAAATGTTAACCGATTCGTTGCTGATGACACGCCTGGCGTGCCATCACTTTCTTTTGCGTGTGGTTCTAGCCACTGAAGCCGTGTCATTTTTACATCGATGATAACTCCTTCTAATTAAGGTTTAGGGAAATCTACCCAGGATAAAACTATCTTTATTTTTCACGTAAATTAATTGCAAAGCAGTTTCTTATTTGTCGATTGTATGGAACTTATAAAAACATTACACACGATACTGTAGGTTGTTAGAACATAAACAGACAGCGCTGGTAGTAAGCTTATAATATGCTTGGGAAAATTCAACGTCAAGGTCTCGGTAGCTCAATTGGATGTATCACCCGGAAGCAAGAAGTGGATTCGAATCCCGCCTGACTCATGAGACGAATTCAATTTTACCAGTAAAAAAGGGTACAATTATCGCCAGTAATATAAGGTCAAACTAAAAGTAGTTAAAACAATCTTACGCTCTTTGACTATAGTTATTCACTGTTGATATCTTGATATAAAATAGCATATCAGCTCCACCACCTTTGTGTGCCTAACATACGTGGCAAGATATAGTCAGGTGACGATGGGATGGCTGGATTAAAATTCATTTAAAAACCTTTTCATGTTTTGCCGATAATCCTAACTTTATCTTGATACCAAATCGAAAGGATTAAACCAGCCTAGTTAAATAGAATGCACATGATAACAACTGATTACCGGTACACATTTTAAGTAAACGTATTTTGAAGCATAATATTGCGAGTTTTTTTCTAAACTTAACCTAAACAGTCATCATAAAACAATGATAAAGTTTGCAAGCTAATAAGCAATGATCTCAAATGTGTTGGAGAAGTTATTCTGAAATCATTCTCAAATCATCAAAACGCAAGTCTATGTCCATGTTATGTCGTGCGTTTTCTAGAAATAACAGTAGTCGCCGTCTCCGTGGGCTGGTCTGTAAAAATACGGTACAAATACCGCCACGCCCCAGGTCAAAGTTTCTAACTTATATTGCCCGGTATTGTTCAGTATTTGAAATTTAAAACTGTTGCAATGTGTCTTAATAACTTTGTTATCAGTGAAAACTGACTGTTTGAAAAGAAACATAGTTGTACTTAATTACTAAATTTCAATTAATAAAACAACATGCAGGATTTACGTCCGAATAAAAAACGAAAATGTAAAGACGAGATATCTTTCAACCTTGAATCAAAATTTAGAGTTCAAAGTCATGGTGTTTAAGTTTCATTTTATTGCGTTTCGTTAAATTAACAATATGAAACTATGTGATACACTTCTGGGAAAATGATTTCACACTTATATTTCCTACATGAGATAACACCAAATATTTATTAACTTACTTAGTTGAAAGAAATCCTTATTAGACTCGACTTACGAATACTAGAGTAACGTAGAGTACTAGAGAGAGAGTAACGAATAGAATGTTATGTAATAAGAGAGTTAGGAATAGGTTATACACCTAGTAATATAAAGGCTCTCCCAAAAATTGGTACTATGTATGTTTTCCCAATTATTCATGGTTATCGAGTTCATGCATTTCTCAAATTTATTTTCACAAATCTTAATTTAAATATGTTATTCATCGATCACATAGAAGTCAATTATTAAGATAAGTTCTTGATTATTTTTCCAAAATACAACCTAATCCCTAATGAATATACCATGCACAAACAAAAATAATGATGGTTAAGTTGCGCCAAAAAAATGTTGCTTAGTAAAAAAAAAAATTTTGGAGAGCAATTCAAAAAAGATCCAGAAGAGATATCTTTTAAAAACATTTTGATAACTTCTAAATTAGCTGATAAATCAGCTATTTGCCTTGTAAAGTTGACAGAGCTTTTCTGATAAAATTACCTATTTAGAGAGGTGAGGTGGAATAAAATGAAACTATTATTGTTTATATAATAATTGTGACTTTCTAAATGCCGTCTTTCGAAATGCTTAGCTTCGTGTTTAATGAAATAAAAATTAATGGAAGTAGAATCTTAAAACTTAAAAAAAAGGCTACATTGACAATCAAGTCTCTTGTAAATCGGGATTTGTCAGTAAAACTAGGAAAACATGAATAAGCCAAAAACTAGAAAATATAATCATAATCATCAGTAAGTCAAAAATACCCACGAGTCAAGCAAAACCGATCTTATGTATCACAAAATTTTTTGCTCCTACCGGAAATCAAACCCGAAATGGATTGGCTTGTAAGGTAGGGTACGATATTTCCGCTCGACCAAGCTAGCCGTTTTAAAAATATACAGCAATATGCAGCAGACAATAAACAAAAAAATGCATTTTGTCTCAAAAACGACATGTCCTACTTTAGTTACCTTTTCCTTTCATTAATCCAAATTTAAGTAAATATTTGTCGTTAAACAAAAACAGATTTGAAATGTCATTAATTACAAACAGTGACTGTATTTTGTGTGTGTTATGAGTCGACGAGAAGGAACAAATCTTCCAAGTCGCTCTTAATGACGACAATATTATGTGTGCATTGCTATGAATCGTCAAGGAAATAACTTTTGTTGCCCGGTGTTTATACAGTCTACATTAAAGGATGACGCGTTAACGACCTGTGAGACTGCTGTCAAAGGGCAAACATTCTACGCAAACATCACCGTGTTTGTGATACAAGCCTCCGTGTGATGTCCAAAGATGCTGTGGTCGCATTATATATTTTTACTATGATTTCTAAATACATTCAGACTGTTAAGCAACACAATATAGAAAACTATAATAACTATTTTTTACTTATTTATTATAGCCTTTATTCAGATACTGATTTTTTTGTTTTTTTTTTAATACACATACATCACAATTCAAAATTTTAACAATCTATTATAATATTTTTTTTCGGTAATGCATCCACTCCCTGTCTGTATGTTAATTAATTGACAAAGGTCTTCTCCAACTCCCGCCACTTCTCTCCATCTCCAGCAACTCTTGTCCACACACCACTAGCCATGGCCTTAACATCATCAACCCATCGTCGAAAAGATCTACCCCGCTTTCTTCTTATGTCACTTGAAAACCAATTAATTATTAGTTTTGACCATTTTTCACTTCCTCTGATTGTATGGCCTGCCCACCTCCACTTAATCTTTTTTATTGTTTTTATAACATTCTTTGTTCTTGTTTGTTTCTTGATGTTGTCAATTCTGATTCTATCGGATAGCCTTTTCCTAGCTAATAACTAACATTATAAAAAATATTTTTTGTAAATAAAGAAGTCATGACAACCGTCTGGTGCACCGGCAGCGAACCTGCCTTACTCGCTAAGAATGCGACGGTCTTGGGATCGAACTCCGAAAGGGCCAGATGTTTATGTGATGAATACGAGTATTCGTACCTGAGTCAGTGTTATTTTATATATTTCTATTAATATTAACTTAAATATGTATATCTATCCGTTACCCTAGTATCCATAACACAAACCTTACAGTACTAATTTTGGGCTAGGTTAATTGGTGTGAATGTAAGAAATGTTTTTATTATTTGGATTTTTTCTGTTATTCATTCCCCTTCCTATACTTAGAATGAACCTTAAGGGTCGACGCCAGCAGTACCTATGTAAGTTAAAAAAAAAAGCCTTTGCTTAGTTATTTCACTCGGGTGAAATCTCGGTAACAACAATTGCTTTATAAAACCAAAATGCTTTTAGTCAAATATGCTTTGAGTGCTCACTCAACCAGTCATTAATTATATCTATTTATATCGTAATATGTCACGTATTTCTATCTTTTGTCAGCTCTTCCTTCTTCGCTATGGAGAAAAACAGCATATAGGGAAAATAGACCATAATGGTAATATGCGTAACATCTACTTCATAAGGCTTAACGTGCCTTATGAAGCCGGAGAACAAACTTGTGATAAGATAACTGATAAGATAAGATAAGATAACTTCAGCAATCGTAAGCCGAACCCGCTAACTATGGGACCTGAGCCATCCAGATCTTCCTAACCTTTTTCAACTTTGACGTCTATGTCAGTTTAAAAAAAAATATATATATATATATATATATATATATATATAATATATTATAATACTTACATTGCAGATCTACGTACTCTATGTATTTAAAATCGATCCACTTTCCTTCAAATCAGACAAATATAATAAAGATATGTTTTAAATGCAAATAGCATCACAAGTTGTCCTGCCCTCTTGCACCCATTCAATCGCACACTTAAAATTACATCAAATTGCTTGCGCTTTCTGGGGAGAGTTCAGTAATACACGATGTATAAAGATAACTAGCTTGCAAACACAAGTTCGTATTTTTCTTAATCATATCATCAAATTATATATCCGTAAGTAAGAATAGCCTATGTAAATTTAAATTTACATTTACAACGACCGACGTTGCGCTATCGGTCATCTGGGCACCTTAGATAGGGAATATTTTAAAGTTAGCTTAACTATAGTATACCTATATTGTTTTTGAAGTTAGTTTAGTAGGCTACTGATTTGTATATTTATGTATGTAAGTTCAAAAGATCATCTCAAAATCTTACTGTCCATAACCGTACTTACCTATATGTGTAAATACATGTATGTTTACCTCTATGTTATGTATATATCGCTTATAACAGTTAATTTCCAAATGATAGAGGTTCGTCCTCTATCATTAAAATAAGATTAATTATTTGAAATCAATGCAAAGGTATTTTAATTATTTCTTCTTTCATCAGCACCGGAAATTAGAGCAGATGAAGCGCAGGCGGCGAGCTTCGAAGTGAATGACGGCGCCTTTGAGCTTCGGCCTCAATAAGCATTCGTTTGCTTTCCAGTTAGTAGCAATAGCAATAAATCTCACACCTTCTTCCCACTCACCCTAACTAAGGCTGACACAGACTTCGGCAAATTTTAAGATAAAACCAAAAAAAACTTTTCATGTCCTAGTACTCTCCGCCTATTTCAAATATATGGATTGTCTGTACATCTTGCAAGGTTTTGTTCGCAGTGATGGCACGTATATATATGTACGTCAATGGTGGTACTTACTTAGTGGTATTTCCATTAACGTAAACCACTCGTTTTTGCATGTTACCTAGTTGCCCAGCTTTTGAAAATGGCACCGACAACTTTTAAGGTTTTTTTATGAAAAAAATTAAAATAAAACTATTAACCGTTTCAATTAACAAACATATATTATTCTTACCATACACACCCAATCTGTTGCTACGTGCCTTAAATTCCATGTCAAGCAGAATATATATGACTTTTATTTATATGTATTAAAAATACATTAGTATACTCCTGACCTATTGTGTTTAATACATTTAAATAAAAGCAGACGTTGTCCTATCCTAAGTCGTGCTTTTTGGGCAATGTTACATGATTTTGATGTGCGGATTACATAGTTTGCCCGAACTCTTTCTTATTGTCTCTTTCAACCCAGCTTAATATTAAGAGTACTAATAGCGGAAAGTCCAAATCTTGCTACAGTTTATAATAAATGTTCTACCTAAACAACGAAACTTGTCACGAAAAGTGACAATTCCATTTTTTTTACCTTGTGCATTTAGTATTTTGCCTCGTGTATTCCTGTTTATTCATTCTTGCAACTTTATTGTTTATGCATTCATTCAATTGCAACAAATACAGAAAAAGGAGGCTTAATGCCTTGTAACATTCTCTACCAGTTAACTGATATGATAAGGGTGTACAAGCAAACGAGCGATAACCTAAAAAAGCATTAATAAAAAAATCCTACCTCGAACATCTCTTCACATTTTTGAGAGTTTACTTGAATAATCATGTCTTGATAATATATTATGATTTCAATCGGAAGAGTCGTTTATAGACATTTATTGATCAAGCTTATACTGTTGGCATAACGAATTAATGAGCGATCGTCTAACATCAGGGAAAGAAGAAAGGAGTGCTCTTCGGCATCTGTTACCGAAGTAAAAGTGTTAGCATTAAAAAAATATTCAAGAAAACAGAAAATTCCGTACCAAGAGATTCGGCATATATTGCAGATTGGAACGGAAAACACGGACATGTTTCCATACGAGTACCTTTGCATGAGAAAGATAGTTTTACGCTGAATGCCGAACAACCTTACCTATCTCGGTAGGATTACGATATTGTGACAGGTGACGAATCCTGGATTTATCAGTCCAGTGTTACTCAGGGTTCGGTACTCTCTGCAACACTTTTTCTGCTTTATATTAATGACCTGCTAATGCCTGTTATTTGGGATACGCAGTCAAACCAGCAAGGAAAACTGTCTTACTTGCTGAAAAATTAGACCTACCAGTATTGGTCAACGACTCGGCATTGCTGGTTCATGGGTATATTTTGCTAACTAGTTAGGAGGTAAATAGATTTTCATCTTTGTTGCCTTTTCCCTTTTTATGTTTAATAAGGTGATGTGGTTTAAGGTAAATAATGCGTAAAGAGTCATCATTTCAATCTAATGTTATATTTACTATTCGCATAATAATATTGAAATAAAATGAATTCAGTTTTTTTTTCTTTTAGTTTTTTTTAACGCAAAACTCAGAATCTCAGATCCTAGAATCAGAAGGGTTAGTGATATGATTCACTCTTGATTCATATTTGACTCATAGGTATGCATCATTTATTCTTAACAAGCTCGATTTTATATTCTCTTGTTTGTATTGGCTGCGACATAATATATTTCGAATTATCCACAGAACAGAGTTCGATGTGATCATGTGACCATGACTAGTTTTTTAGCCAAATGAGACCTTATCTCATTAAATCAAATTAAAAATTCGACTTATCCATAGAACAGAGTACGATGTGATCATTACGCAAAAACTAGTTTTTTTAGCTAAATGAGATAAGGTCTTATTTAGCTAAAAAACTAGTCATGATCACATGATCACATCGAACTCTGTTCTATGGATAAGTCGATTTATTTATATTACTATACAAATGGCGGACTAAATTTCCTTTAGGCATTTTCTACAATAAATAATTCATGATTAAGATATTTAAAAAATCTCAATTAATTCTTGTTCTTCCTTTAATTGTTATAACTGTATTAACTGTTGTTAATAACAGTTCTACAGTCACAATAACGCAGTATTTTTAGTCGCGTTTTGCAGTGGTTCGAGTTAGAAAATTAATACAGGTACCTAAGTCCTGGAGCTTAAAAACGTGATTATATTCTCTATAAAAATAGCACAAGGAAGGGAGAAAAAATAGCCTGATTTAGAAATACATTAACATGACTTTATTTATTTTATTAAATGTGTTGCGTGATAGTGCTGCGTACTTACTAACATATCTCGTGTTTACAAACGATCCATCCAAACAACAACACAATTATTTTTACAACAAGCTCACTATACAGTTATATCATAATCGCTTTCAAAAAGTCTACAATAGTCAAATTAATCTTTGAAAAAGTACTGACCAAAACGCTATTAGCACCACTTTAACATTTATGAATCTTTCGGTATCACAAATCAATAAAATCAGTTCCCCTACTCTCTGTAGGTTCTGTTCAAATTAATAAATTAAATAATGCAAAACATTTTGTAGTCGATGTTATATAACTTTAGAAATTACAACTATCAAAAAATTCGTTTCGTGAATCAAGTGTATTATTAGCTGTGTAATATTATACGAAACAGGCATAAGTTATTCTAATTACAAACTATTATTTACAGAACAATTATATTTATGAATAATCTCATTCAACATAAAAAAATCAAACTATTTCTCAGCGCTACAAATGCAAATTCAATATAAAATCAAATTAACAGAATACATTTTAATTTAATAAAAGTTACTATGAGATTCGATACAATTTTCAAAAAACTATGCCTTGAAAAATGAGGCATGTGAGAACGTTAACAGCTATGAAAATGATTAAAAAAAACAACTTCTGAATTATTTTTAAAGTTACATTTGTAACATTGACAAATATGCTCCAACTGCTTAGAAATAATCAATACAATAATCTTAATTATTATAATAATATAAAAATATAGAAATCTATATTTACAGTGACGAATGAATTAAATTAAAATTACCTCTTCGAGCAATGACAAATAATACGGCGTAAAGAGTTTTGATAGTTACCCTAATTATATATGTATATTCTCGTGAGGAGTGGCTTAAGTATTGACTTTAACGAAAGACCTTTTAAAGTACTGGTAATATGAAATGTTAATTTAAAAATATGCCCACAGCACTGAAAAAGACCAGACACTAAAATATCACCTTGATATTACACGATAAATTTATCCGCGTATATAGTATATTAAATAACTCATTAAAATATTTTCCGAGGATTGCACTAGACTATCACAAATTCTGAAGTCATGTCGAAGAGAAACTCACTATTCACAATAGTATGTATACCATTTTAGGTAAGCACTGGTGTCTTTTGGATCACTACGCGTAATCATGCGAGCAGTAGTCTTGCTGATGAGGTCACAGCAACGGCACAGGTGGAACCCCTGGTACTAGAGGCTCGGGGACCCCTTGTAAAACCCCTTGGTGATAATGATGGTGATGCATCATGCCGTTCATCATTTGCTGGTGGTGAAGCATCGTGGCGTGGTGCAGTTGTGCGTGCTGCAGCGAAGCGTGATCACCTTTCTCTTTCATCACAACTTCTTCCCGTTTTTTCACCTGCTTGCGTTCCTTTGCGCGACGGTTTTGGAACCAGATTTTCACCTAGGAATTATAAGGAATATCAGAAAATTGGCATTGGAAAAAAGTTCTGCAAGTAATATTATATAATCAAGTCAAATTATATTTTTTCTGGTAATTTGCTCACGTTATTAGTAATAACAACACCATTTTACAAAAAAGAAGTTGTCTTTTTTACAAGTCCTAAATACAATAAAAATTAAATGTATAATCATTATTCATAAAAGAACTGTTGTTATCAATTTATTTAACAAATTTATTTCATTTAAAAAAACTGGAGGTCTTTTGATGGGGATAAATTAATAGGAATGTCAATCCTATTCCACCTATCATATTGGGCCTTATCACCTAAACTTCCTTAACTGATTCAATTGATATGTAGTTCAATTCCTATGGAGTAGCTATTCATTTTTAATAAATAAGTTTGAAATTTTGCTTTTTATAAGTTGCTTATCTATGAAATTGGTGATTTTTCGGACATTTCCTGAAATAAAAAACATTTAAGTTTTTCGATTCGTAAAAACTTTGTGTGTTTTATTTTTCGATATCTAGGCATGTATTACAAAATGCAATTAAGATAATATTTTTGTATTTATAAGACGCAAAGTATCAAAGAAATAATTCTGCGAAATGAAAAAGAAGCAATAAATATGTACTTTTGAATATCAATTCATTTCAAATAACGGCATTTTGTTTGCAGCAATATCATAACTAATTGTGTTAAAATCGACAATTTCAAAGATAAGAACCTTATATTAATAAAACAAAATAAATAATTGAAATTCTCGCAAGTAATTATGTGTTATTACAAAATACCGCTAACACTCCCCGTGAGTTTTTCCTATAATCATATTTTTTCTGATCACGATATATTCAATGCCTTAGTGCACAGACTGGAGCATAAAAAATGTATTCTTATTTAGAATCCTTAATTATACTCTTGAATTAATTTATTGTTGTCAGCCTCTTTGATCTACTAGCACTGAGTGAAAAAATGAAAATTGTCAGCGCAGTCAAAAGGCTTATAATTAGCTCATGGTCATTTAATTTATGTATCTCTTTTATATAATGATTATAGCGTCAGTTTCCGAACCTTAATAAAGAAACAAAAATACCTGTCTTTCAGAAAGGCCTAGGCTGGCAGCAAGCTCCGCCTTCCGCCGAATCGTGATGTACCGGCTGTAGTGGAACTCTTTCTCCAACTCCAATCTCTGATGGTCACTATACACGACGCGATACTTGTCCTTTGTACGCGTTTTACCTACGGCGAAATAACAACATTGATACTTTTTCTTGAAACAAGACAAGATAACATAATTATTGAAGAAATAAATTACAATTAAAATAAAAAAAAAACTAAATATTGAAGAAGAGCACAAGTGTATAAATTAGTCTACATAAAAAATTGGTATAATAAAATAAAAATTTGTTGTTAGCAAGTTCAAAAACACTTTCTTTTATCTGTTGTCGTAAACTCAACAGTTATGAACTATTTCGGCAAATGTAACAGTTTGTAAAATCTAATTTATTAAATGCTGGTTATTTTCCAAATAAATAAAGTATATAGCTTAAAATGAAGCTCCAACTAGGTACTTATTAGTATTTTATATAGGTAAACGAAATAATATATAATAAAAGATAAGATAATAGGAGAGATCGATGTGCAGGGGTCATGTTGTTTAGTCTATGATCGCGGAGCCAATTCCGTAGAGATCGGTCATCAGATTAATAAAAAAATTTACTCTCTTGCAATTCTCCGGAGCTTCGAGAAGCACTTTAGGCCGTTGGTTACGGCTGCATCTGCAATCCTTTACTCATCAGTACTATGCCCGCGTGGTAGGTTATAAACTTATGAACCATTGTTTTAATCCGTATAGAACGCTAATGTATCATGATAATGATTTAAATCGTAATAAATAATTTGTTTTTTACACGCTTTTATTACGTAGAACTGTAACTAACAACAAACATATTTATTGAAATCTAAGAAGTTGAATATCGCCCCCTTGTAGTTCTTGTATAGATGACAAGTAAGCACTCGTATGCAATAACATGGCACTACCGTGCTGATCTGATGTTGGAGCTCTAAAATAGGAGATGGATCCCTGATAAACTAACTAGAAAATCCCAATAGGATTGCCTATTAGACTAGTCCTAACAAGTCCTGTTCATTTCAGCTTACAACGATAATCTGGCTGGTGGATCTTTTTTGCTTTTTAGTGCACAGACAGTACAGATAAAAGCGTGTTATTAACTATATTTAACTATTATTATTTTGTTATTACACTGTTGTAATAACAAAAGTAAGAATTGCTGAAAATTTTTTATACATAGCAGTTTAATTTCTGTGTAAGATTAGCAAAAAGTTATTAATCCTATAAGGCTTAGGTTAGTATGAAATAATAATTTTAAATGAAGTTGTTTTTGGTTTGATACGCGTACATATTTAGCTAATTATTAGTCGTTACCTATCTTTTTTAAATGAATATTGCATTTTGTTCTTCTGAATCCATATTTTTTTCATGAACTAACATTTATTGTCTATCAAATGTTAGATAATTCTACAAAAGAGGGTTGAACCTGAAAGTTCGCTCTGAAACTTAAACAAGTAAAAAAGTCAGCTAAATGAGATCATACTAATTTATTAAACAGACTATTAGGACGTCGCCCTTACGGAATCAAAGTTACCGGAGAACTTTTTACTAGTCGGTCTAAAAAGTGATTTTTATGTGGCTTATAAATAACACTGGTCAACAAAATTTCAACTTTGTCGTGCCACACGGACTTTTTTGATATTTTTTACTTTAATTGGTGATTGTAATAAAAAATCAACAGTTAAAAAAAATTTCTAGACAAAGATTTTATTCTATTGAGTAATTTAAAATATTAAGAAAAAATACGGATCTCGTAAATCAAAAGTTTATTTTTTTATAAATGACTTAGAAAATCTAAGATTTTCTTGAATATTTAGCTTCTGGTTTGTCCCTTTTAATTGTCCAGCAGTAATCTGCTAACATATTTGGGCTCCATTTGCCCTGGTACCGCTTTTCCATATCAGAATTATCCTGATGGAACCTCTCGCCGTGCTCGTCACTGACAGCCCCTAAATTGTCAGGAAAAAAATCCAGGTGCGAGTGTAAAAAATGGATCTTAAGTGACATGTTGCAACCTAATGCTTGATATGACAATAACAGCTCGCTAACCAACTCTCTGTAGCTGTCACTCTTGTGGTTACCCAAAAAATTTGCAACAACATTTTTAAAAGACTTCCATGCTGATTTTTCTAAATCGCTTAATTTTTCTTCAAATCTTGAATCTTTTATTAACTCCCTAATTTGAGGGCCAACAAAAATACCCTCTTTTATCTTTGCATCACTTATTTTAGGGAATTTTTCTTTTAGATACAAAAATCCACTCCCATTGCGATCCATTGCCTTCACAAAATTTTTTATTAATCCTAATTTGATATGCAATGGTGGTAGAAGCACATTATTTGACTGTACAAGGGGTAAATACTTTACGTTTTTTTGCCCAGGAACCAACGATGCACGCGTAGGCCATGTTTTTTTTATATAGTGATTAGTTCTGTCTCGGCTATCCCATTCACATAAAAAGCAGCAAAATTTTGTATAACCCAGCTGAAGTCCAAGTAATAGTGCAACAACTTTAAGATCACCGCAGATTTTGAAGGAATATGTACTGTAATTTATTTTTTCAAGTAAAAGTTTTATATTTTCATAAGTTTCTTTTATATTTGCAGCATGGGCCACAGGTACAGACTGAAGCTTATTTCCATTATGCAATAAAACTGCTTTTAGACTTGCTTTCGAAGAATCAATGAATAAACGCCACTGAGAGAGATCAAAATCTATGTCCAACATTTTCATAAGCTCATTTATGTTATTGCAAAACACCAAATCTCCATCCTGAGAAAAAAATGTTCTGAAGTGTTGATCACGGTTTCGAAAATAGCTAACTTTTGTATTATGATGTAACAAATTCCATTCTTTTAGACGAGATCCTAATAGTTCTGACTGTTTTTTTGACAAATTTAAATCTCGAACCAAATCATTTAGGTCTCCTTGAGTTATCAAATGTGGCTCCTTTGCAATTTCTTCAAACTCAAAGTCATCGTCCTCGTCAACACATACACTTGAAGTAGACGGTTGTGAATTGTCGTTCTCAACAGACGTAGTTGCAACTGGTATTACTTCTGGCAATTTTTTACAACGAGAGACTGGTCTTATAGCCGAAGATAAGTGAGGGTAAATAACTGTGTTTTTTTCTTGTAATTTATACCTTTTACGTCAGTGAGACAAAAATAGCAATCTGAAACGTGATCTCGCTGTTCAGTCCATATCATGGGTACAGCAAACGGCATAGGTCGTGCACCTTATTTCCAGTCAGTTAAATTTTTCACACACGTTATGCAACAGACATGAGGGGCCCAGGATTTGTCTTGATGGGCGACAGAAAAACCAAAACATTGGTGATAACACTCCATCACAAGATTTGTAAAATTTCGTCGTTGTTTTTTGAATGTAAGTTCTCCGCAGACATAACAAAAAGATTTAGGATCATTAATACACTTCCTTGACATGCTCACAGGGTTAATAAATCCCAAAAAAGTGTTCAAATTCAACGATAAATATTTTTATAACGATTTACTTGTAAGCGTTTCTGTTAATTTACTGCCGTAGTACTAGTTATGAGTATTACCGTATCACAACAAATAGAAGGCTAATTGACATATGGCAACTGTGATTTAATAATGAGGGTAGATTGATAAAACAAAATTAGCTATCAAAGTTCGTGTGGCAAAACCAGTGTTGACCAGTGTAATCTTCAATTCTCCTTTTCACTTAATCTCATAAAAATCCCTTAAGAAATTTAAACCTTTTAGCTATCCAAGAACAGTATTTTTTTTTTTCAGAATACATGAAGAAGGACAAATCACCAAGCACACCTTCTGATTTACATCTCTTGTTATTCTAGTATCCATAACACAGGCTTAACAGTGCTTTAGGCTTAGCTTATTGGTGTGAATTTAAGTAAGAAATAAGTCAAGCTGTAAAAATATTAGAAATATATCTTATATATAAAAATAGTAGTCCAAAAGGTTTACATAACAAAACCTAAACAAATTTTTTCCAAAAATTGTTACTACACGAATAAGGAAACTTTTGTTTTAGCTTTAGATCATAACGTGGGATATCTCAGAAAGTTTTGAGAATCAAAAAACTAACTTATATAGATCAAAAAATTCTTTTATATTTTCATGACACGAAAAGTATCATATACCATCCTCTATTCAAAGTTTCGTGCGTCTTTCCACAACCTTTTCGTATGCTGTTGACCGCTTCTGCCGGCGATAAAACTTTATCGGTTTCAGTTATTTTTTGTTTTAAGGAAAACAAAAAAGTCACTCGGTGGCATATCAGGATTCAGAAAGCTTCTAATTGATCGTGTTGTCATAATGTACCCGATTTCCGATCATTTGTTGCTCATTACAGTGGCAACTTCTAGGAGGCAATTCATAGTATGTATATTTTGTAACGGAATTAACACTACGTACCCTCTAAATGGAAGAAAATAGCGGGAAAAAAAAATTATGAACATTTCCCAATTCAAATACAATATATGCTGAACTTTTTCGTACGTAATTCGTCTTTTTTCTTGAACTTGACGTATTCTTCGATGCCTTCCGTCGAAGGACAACCACTCCTTTTTCACTGCGCATGAACTCTTGCTGTTGTTGCTTAAGAAACACCTTAATCCACGCTGTTTGGAGTTGATCAAAGGAACTGTTTCGTTTTAGGCCACATTTGAAATATTAAAATCATGATCACACGAAAATGCTCCCGACGCAGATCTTTTTACAATAAGACACAATAATAGAAATTAAGTGTAATTAAGTGAAATTAAGTGCCAAAGTCCTGGAAGCTGGCCAACGTGCAACCTGTGCCTAAAAAGGGCAGTCGTGCTGATCCTATCAATTATAGGCCCATCTCGGTCACGTCCATTCTCTGCAAGATAATGGAACGTGTACTGAACCACAGGCTCCTGTCGTATCTAGAAGAAAATGACCTCCTTAGTGACCGGCAATATGGGTTTCGCAGGAACCGGTCTGCCGGAGATCTTCTAGCATACGCCACTTACAAATGGAGCGAAGCCATCGAGAGGCATGGTGAGGCGCTTGCCGTCTCTCTTGATATCTCGAAGGCTTTTGATAGGGTGTGGCATGAGGGCCTTATTAGCAAGCTTCCGTCATATGGTCTTCCCACTGGTTTGTGTGTCTGGATATCGGACTTCCTGAGGGATCGGTCAATACGAGTTGTCATTGACGGTAGCTCGTCTGACCATTTGGCTATCAATGCCGGCGTCCCTCAGGGTTCCGTTCTCTCTGCAACTCTTTTTCTGCTGCATATAAATGACCTGCTTTTGCCCGGTATTTTGGGGTACGCAGATGACAGCACTGTTGTAGAGACCTATATGTCTGATGCACGAGCCAGTGCTGAACAGATCCAGTGTCATAGAGAGGCGATGGTTAGCCGTATGAACCTATCTCTGCAGGCTGTCTCTGAATGGGGCGATGCCAATCTAGTGGGGTTCAATCCGTCAAAGACCCAGGCGTGTCTTTTCTCCGCTAAAAGGAGTCCTTTCAACTTGACTCCTACTTTCCGAGGTGTATCCTTGCCGATCACTGACCATCTTGAGCTTCTCGGTATGTCTTTGTCACCGACGCTCAATTTTGGCTCTTTCATTGAGAGCAAGGCTCAAGTGGCTTCAAAAAAACTTGGCATTCTGGCGAAGGTGAGAAAATACTTCACACCGGAACAGTTGCTCACCCTTTACCAAGCACAAGTTCGATCGTGTATGGAGTATTGTTCTCATCTTTGGGACGGTTCCGCCCGATACCAGCTCCAGACGCTTGAGTCCATCGAGAGGAGGGCCAAGAGGCTCATCGGCAATGAAGATCTTTTCTGTAAAAAGCTCAAAAGCCTTGAGCATAGGCGGAAAGTTGCAAGCCTATCAGTATTTTATAGGATACATTTCGGAGAGTGTGCAGCTGAATTGCACAACCTTGTTCCGCCATCCCCATTTTTTCATCGGACAACCAGACTAACAAATTGGCGACACCGTTATATGGTGGATACACCAAAGAGTCGCACTAAGCGTTTTGGTTTCAATTTTATGATGCGTACCGCTAAGGAGTGGAACTCTTTGCCTGAGTCTGTGTTTCCTGACAAATACAATTTGGGGGTCTTCAAGTCACGAGTAAATAGGTATCTTCTAGGCAGGCGCGTCACATCCTAGATCGCATCGACGCTTACCATCAGGCGAGAGAGTGGTCAAGCGCATGCCTATTTTCTATAAAAAAAAAAAAAAAAAAAAAAGTCTTGACAAATTTGGAAGTATATTCAAGATTCGAACGAATCTTTTATGTAAATAATAAGAGCTAGGGCCTCATATACAGAAAAAGGTATTTACATAAATTTCTAAGTGGCCTGGTAATGAAGTCTAATTGTCTATCTAGGAAATAAAGTGAAAAATTTTAATATTAAGAGTGGGAAAATTTGAATTTTTTGTAAATAGTATGAATAATGTGATTTTTCTCAAATAGGTTTATAAATAAAATATTGTAACGGGTAAATACCAAAACATTATATTGCAATACTCGTAATTTAAGAAAAAAAGCTCTGAACTAGTGACATTAAGTATTATATTACTTCGTCATAATAAAATGACGATTGAACCCTAAAAACTTGTTCTCTTCAAACCCAAAAGATGTTTTCCTTACAACTAGTACTTTGCAAAGCAATAAAAATCTAGAAAAATTGTTTTTATAACAATTAATGTTTTTTGTTTCATTTACACTTGATTTGTTTTCGTCTCCACTTCTTACACGTTCACATTTTCTCACAAATGGTACATATTTTACCACGTCTCGTACGCTACATTCGCGGTTTTACGTTTTAACTAATGTTGACGTTTCGCTTCTCATTTAGAACACATGCGGAATTTTATAAAACCATAACAAGATCATGGAAAAGAAATGCCAGTTGATGAACAAAATGTATGCGCCTTATACGGCATCCCTCAAGAAATATAAGTAGGAAATGCTTTTATCTCTTAATTAAAAACATAATCGCTAAATTCCATGTGGTTTATTTGATAAATTTAATGTAGTTGTTCAACTATCGTCAAGTAAAAAAACTTTAATTATTTGAGATATTGATGAAACCAATATTTAAGGGGATTTAGGAAAAATATCCATCATTTTCCTGAATCGTAATAGATATAAAGATAGAAAAATTTCTAATAAAACAAAACGAGCTTCGATCTTGTCACACAAAAACGTGCTTCTTGTAATTGGTTACTAAAAACGAACTGTAATCACGGGCTTGCAATACTTATTATTTTTTGAGAAAAAAAAAACAAATATTTTTAAATATATTATAGTTTTAAATATACCGTCAAAAAAGTACCCAACTAAAATTTAAAAGAACGATTTACATTTTTCTGCTTAACTTACAAGGGATGAGATGATCAGCACTGCTGGGAGAGCCGGCAGCATTATGGTGCACGGAGCCCAAAGTCAGCATCAAAGGCTTGACTTGCGTTTGGCCTTTTCCCAGCAGTGGATTGACGCATTCTGATGATAATGAGAAAACAACCTTCATACTCGAGACATTTTATGCGGAATCAAATAAGTGTATACAGCCTAATATCCACAACACAATACCTGTCAAGGCTATCTTATTTCCTGTTTCGAGTCGCTTTGACGCGTTTTGTATTTTATTTCAAAAGAGGCAAGGCTTGCTTTCTAAAGCTTCACTATTTACTATCGTATTTCCATAATAAAGAAGCGAAACAATAATCAAAATCAAAACACGCCAATTAAAGATTATTATCGTTTCTGCCACATAGAGAAGTGATGTTAGTTCACTTTTATCGGAGATTAAGTCTTTTAGACTGTCTTAACACCGATAGTAAAGGGTCATACACTCCTCATTTCCCCACCGCCTTCCTTTGGGGATCCCGAGGGCTCGATAAGGTAAATCTACGCGGCGAGAACTGAAGCGGTGCGCGACGTGCGCTTAGCATTGGGATTAACTAAGGACCACACCTGGTGTCGACAATATATAACTATCTCTTTATGTCAGGAAAGAATTTGTTGTTTACGGTTTTTTGTATAATTCATAAAAAAATTAATAAATCATCAAGAGTATATCAATGTTTTGATAGCTAGGCTCGTATCAATCGATTTACTAGATAGTGTCAACCTTGATCTAACCGCAAGAAATAAATTAATATTCAAATACCACGTCACATGAACTATTTTATTGAAATCATACTAAATTTATACAATATTTAATAAGACATAGTACTTAAGTTTTAATCTGCTGCTTAGACTCGCCGTTCTCAAGTAACCCATTAACTAGAAATAATGCTTTCGAATTACCTTATATCTTAGATATCTAGGTACAAGAATTTCATAGCGAGACTTTATTCTACCCAACAACGATGCGAGACAATTATATCGTGTATATATATTGTTTTTATATTAAACCAAATATTTGTTATACCTATCCGATAATTTAATTGAACTTAATACAAATTGTCACACTAATACCTGACATTCGGACTTTTTTGCCAAAGACTGTAAAAGTCATAAAAGTCTATAAGCAGTTGCGACGAGGAGTAGAAGAATCTGGCAGGTGAGGCAAGATAACTTTTCTGCTTCATAATACTCGTATCTAGTGCTTAAATGAGACAAAATATGTTTTACTATTTAAAAACTATTTAAAAAAAATATGTAGATGATGCGAACGGTGTACTTTAGAATAACAGTGTTTGTCCAGTCGACAGCACAACAAACTTTACACTTTGACTTTTGAACCTTATCCCATTGTAATAGAGGTAGGTATCTAATTTATGTTTGCCCTAACTTATGTTAAACAATATTTTTGTACAAATATATATTTACCTGCTAATTATATTTTTAAAGTTAGAGCTTGTTGAGCTGTGGATCGTATATGTTTACAAATGACGTTTTTTGTTAAATGAATAATACCATCTTTACTCTTTATCTATTTTAGTTTATCTCATTAAGATTTAAGAAACGCTATTGGGTAACTGACAAATTTATGGGATTTCCCATTTCTAATACAAATGAGCACATTTTATTGTTTGTTTACCAGTTTTATCTATCTCGTAGATTTCTCAACAAGTAAAATTACGAAGATACGTAGATCTGTATACATACATACACTAAGACACAGCTCAAGCGTCGCAGTCGCCTGTGTACTTGAGTGTGTAAATATTTCTTATCTTGGTATTAAGAACTTCATAAATTATGTTTGTCACTTGCTGGAGAATTCAGAGTAGAATTAAACATTTACGTAATGTTTAGATATAAGACACTAGACACGTTTGTGTGGAAATTTCTTAATGTTGAGAAAAAACCAGATGATCTTCTCGTCCATGTAAAAAGATATCCATAATTCTCCTAATTGTTCTTAGAGAATCACAAAAGCAGAACATATTTTTAACTATAAATGTACATTTATGTTTGAATGAGACATTAATTAATATACAATGTGTCAAACAATTTAAAAACTTAGACATTTATGTACTAATGTGTTTAAAGTTTAAAAATATAATATTAAATATTTAAAAGTCGAACATTGAACATTCTATGCAACATATTAGAAAATTTCAGAGTAAAACAGGTATCAAAATTCTTCATGCACCAGAAATGTGTATTGAATTACGGAAAGAATACGCTTGGATGACACTAACTACTTTTAAACTTAACTATTAAATTTTGATACATTCTTAATATTTTTTTATTAGCGTTCATAAATGAGTTTTGTAAATTAATTGTAAAATCTTTTCTGTTTCTTTGCACTACTAATCATTCACAATACCACCAGTTACACAAGTATTGTCAAAGATCTTCTCTAGCGATTCCCCTTTAAAATTTTTCTGTATTCGTTTTCTATCTGTATTTCTAACATCAAATCATCAAAAACATTTATAATACGCATCATGGCGAAAAATGACTGAAACGAATTATAGCCGGAATCACAAATAGGGAATCTGCTGGAAAGTAAATACTTTGACTCTGACAAAATTATTACTGTTATATTGTTGAACATTTATAAAAACCTAAGATACATGAAATTTAAGACAAGTATATAATAAAATAATATATACACATTAAATCTGAGAAATAAACATACATTAGTATTAGGTACCTAAGGTTGGACTATCCAAAGAAGAAAAACAGGAAAAATATATGAACTTCTAAAGCATTATTAATAACCTTTGTCAGTAACAAATCGAGAAAAGAACGATTTTAAAAGAAAATTTAAATAGATTTTTGAGTACATATAACGCGTTTTATATCCTGTATTTTATGAATTTGCCTAAGAACGAAAGGTGACGAAAGCCTCATTTGAGCAATACAAACAATTTAAGTTGTTAAAATAGTTATTGTATTGTTGGCTGATCTTTATAATCGATATATTTTACCTAGTCGATAAATAAATTTAACAGAACATTACAATGGAATTTATGCTTTATTTTAATATTGATGCATGTTTGAAAAATGTTTTATCTCACTTGTTAATGATATTGAATGAATTTTGTTTACGAAATAAATACTTATGTGATAGCGAACTGATTAATAAGCTATTGTTTAATAATAAACGAAGATCTCACAACTGTAAAGTGACTTTATATTCTCTTTCAGAATTTGTAATTATTCCATGTCTAGTGCAACGTTATCTGTTACAAGATAAACAAAGAATTATAATTCAAACGATCTATTTCGCTTAAGTGGAACTGATTCGGATCATTATGTTTTTCTGGAGACTAAATCCATCATCATCGTTGCATCTCAAGTCGTTTCAGAGTATTATTCACTAATAAAAAAGTCACTACTTCAACCAGGTATACCCTCTTATTGAAAATTATATTCATGATATTTGTAAATTATTATGCCTTATGTTCTCAATGATCGCAAAAGAATTATTAAATTTACTACCTATACACCGCTGTACAATTTATGTCAACTTTATCTTTAATCCCGACATTAAACAGACAACTCAGGAGACACAAAGAAAATGTACACAGGTATTTTTTTACTCAGGGAGGTCACAAGTCAACAATGTTGACATGTTGTCTTACAACTTCGAAGTGTTGATAAACTCTTTCGAGTATCTCTTACGAATGACAGAAAATTATAACTTAAATAAATTTCCTGTTAGAGAAGCAAACAGATGAAGATGGCTGGAACTGGTTGGGTAAACAGATGAGCGCTATCTATAGGCGATGCATCGTTTGATAGAAGGCGTTAATTCCCAAAGCAAACTTAGGTCACCCGCCGATGGTATTTGGGTTCGTGGCGTAGAGGCAAGTCAATAACTCTGCCCTTTTATTCATACTAGTGGTTGCCCAACGGTCCATATTAGACCGTTTTTCCAATTTTTTTATTGATAACTTTAAAGATCGTCAAAAGCTACGAAACAAAAACAAATAATGTAGATAAAGTTATATCAAAAGCTTCAAGTTTTGTGAATTAGTTTTTTATATAAAATTGGTCATGTGTTCACCTCATAATGAACATTAAGGCCGATTTTATAATTTTTATATACTTTTTGCATTGTATTTAAATAATTTATCTATTAAATGCGATATTTATTTACATATCATACTGGCGAAAAACCAGCTTTTTTCTATAAAAGCGTGTAAATTATCAGAGTTTGTATTAAATTAGATAGACCCTACAAATTATTATATACATTCAAATCAACCTAAAAGTACTAATTTATTAAAAACATAGTAAAAATTGTTGTTTAGTGTTTTAAAAGTGTCTTAACTTTTACTTTGGTTAACTTCATGTGTTGATTTTTAGCCAAATTTGGGAATTCGCTTTGTAACTTGCTCTTTTTTTATAAAATTAGAGTTTGGGCCTAGTAAACAGCGCGGGCGGGCTGAGGGCGGCGGCGGTGTTTATATAGCGGTTATCACGTGTAAATAGACAGGTGCAACGCCAGATAAACCGGAATGGAAGCGAGTTCACAAGGAATTCATCACTTGATATACGAAAATGATCTTTGACATGATAGATAAAGGATTCAAAAGGCTGTATTGTTAAGTTGCGCGTGCTGTCGACCGTATTATGTCGTCAGCGTCACGCCATTGTAGAGTTTGCTGTAAGGCTACTTTAATACAGGAAATCTAACAAAACCTTTTAAAGTGTGTTTTGAATATTTAAAATAAAAAATCGTACGTAATTTTAACTACTTAGTCGTCGACCAATGGTCAAAAATCAAACGCAATTCGCATTGAGTTTAAACGTTTGTTTTGTCAAAGATATATCTTCTCTTTATTCAAGGCTTCACAGTTTTTAACCTATTGACGGAAATACAATTTTAAATAAAAAATGAAGATTGCATTAAAGCTTCAGTTGGTAACGTATAATAATTGGATTTGTTATGTTTAACATTCAGTAAGACCATATTAATCTCTTTTCAGTTTAACCACAGACTAAAAAAGTTTCACCATATAAAAATATCATTTACTTAGATATGTGTAAGTTATACGTGCGGAAAATGTGTAAAGTTTATTTTAATTAATTTTGTACAATTCTAATGAATATCAGCTTTCTTCACACCTAGTCCGTATAAATTTTACCCGTGTCAGATTTCACATTCCTCTGTCAATAATTCAATAAATATATAATACATTTTTTCAAACTCAATGCTCTTAGTTTACGCAATCAGAATGAAAATAAAGAAACATCAATTAAATAATATTTGCTACAAAAAATTACATTAAAAGGACCCGTTCTTTTCAAAGTTTATCTTTCTATCCTTATATTGTCTGAATTGTTTTTACCATTCAGGAATAAGAATATATCTATTCTTATCAATATTTATCACTATTTGTCTAGATAGCCAACGTAGATGGATAATATTAACTTAGACAGCATAATTCGTTATCTGGCTGCAAAACGCTCTATCGTAACCGTGTTAATATGTAATTATATTTTAGCAAAAATAGTATTTTCCATTTTCTTTAAAATACAAAATTATTCTTTTTACTCGAATAGCAACATTTTTGTTGATTAAATCAAAAAATTAATTTACTTTTTACAATAACCTTATCAAAAACATTGAAAATGTTATCACAAAGTAATAAAACCGTTTGTTATATTAAAAAGATTACCATTTTACAAGCGACTTGAGGACACAATTAATTGTTATACAAAATATGACTTTGACGATTAGGTACCAACTATAAATATTGTCGATTTTGTACTGATTGATGAGGTGAAGAACCTTATTCGAACACTTCTATTGTGGAAACAACTATCGTCTGACAATATACTGCTACATATGTATATAAATTTAGGGCAGGCTATTCTATGCAAACAGAAATTTTACTTCTACTAAAATTTTAACGCGATGCCGCTATTTTGGTAGTTAGAAATTAAAAACCGTTTAACTGTGAGATGATTCATAATAGTAGTTACTTGCAGGTTACTACATACGTTAAGATTAATTTTTATAATTAACAATTTATTGAACTTGAAAAGCACGTTGTTATGCTGAAGTAACAATAAATAGTCGATTTTATTTCAATTTTGATTAATTCCACCATCTCTAATTAAAATATTTACTTAATATTAAAATTTAAAATATGTCTATTAAAAACAACCACAGTAATTTAACTCTTATGGAAATATGGCATTGTGTATGAAAAACAAAAAAAAAACTTACTAACAAATGTACCTACCTAATAAAGTGATTAATTGACTGTCGACGGATAGAATAAGATACAGGTATCCAACTTCCGCTAGTAAATGAATAAGTAATAAAATAAATAAAGCACAATTACTAATTACTGTTAATAAGTAAAAAATCTTTATGTAAAGAAATATATCAAAAAAATTGTAAAGAAAATCTTACTACAATTTGTTATTGGGTAAGTTACCTAAATAACTTTTTATAAAAGTTATTTTAGTATTTCCAAGACGTGTAGACACTCAAATAATGCCTAGAAAAAGAAAGATGAAATAAAATAAGGGTTTATGTAAAATACAGCCTGTAATTTTGAAATATTCGCTAACATACCTACTTAGTTTTTACACCATTTAAAAATGTTGTCCAGACAAACATTTTAAATACGAAAAACTTTTCTTTAAGGGTACAGAAAAGGCCATTTGATGCCATATATACGGGTTATTATATAAAAAAATACTATCTCAGGCTCAATCTAGTCTCCCACGTAAATGACTGTTCCTATATGATAGTTCCCAGAAAACTTTAGATTAATTTGCAAAATATTAATGCCAAGGAGAAATAATTTACGATTTTTATTTAAAATTTTGGCGATCCAACAGCTTACAAAAAGCCAGTAAGCCATACACAGACTTACTTATTTCATTTTGACCTGTATTTTACTTACAATAAGTTAAAATAAATATATTCTAAGTAAACATAAATCAAATCCCTTTTTTAGCATTTACAGAATAGGTAGGTATGTAATTCTTTCTTTCTATTATATTCTATTAAAAGGATATGAAGAAAATTCATTAGTTTTTAACTTTCTCCGCTGATGAGGGCCTTTCTTTATGAGAGAAAAACCGTAACTAGCAAGCCACAATCCACAGCTTGGGCCCAAAACATTGGATAAACATTGATGACTTTTAATACTGCCGCCGTGATCAACATCTTAACGTGCCTCTCAAAATCATGAAAAGCTCGTATGCGTTTTTGTTCTTTACCTATTTTTACCTATCTATGCAACGCAACGCGATAATCAAAAAGGATTAAACGACTATAAAATTTTTATGTTTTTATCATTCATCAGGCTTGCAATGTCTTCACAAATGTCAATGATAAAAAAGTAGAGGAGTAATGTAAAAAAAGGAAGAGTTATGTGTCCCTAAAGCGTGACCCAGTGCGGATAGGTGGGTGCTAACGAATACAGATGTAGCCAAGATATGTTTATCATGCTATACGTCGCAGGAAGCAGCTCTACATGTTAATTTTACCACGTTTTTCTTATCTCACTTTTCTTATTTGTTTGTTTGTCTGTCCGGGCAAAATCTTGCAACTTAAATTTGAGGCACTTTCCGATAAGCTAGAAAGCTGAAACTTTCAGGATAGTTCAGAACCCGATGACAATGCACTCTAAAGCAACTTTCAACTTTCCAGGTGCACTTTCAGGTCCACTTTCGGCAACTTTCACTTTTGTATGGGGCTTATCCGATTGTTGCGTAACACATGGTTACTTCGTTGAGTTAATAATTAAAAAGAATAAAATAATTATACTAGATTTAAAAAATCTAAAAATCCCACGTTTTTCAATGTCCTAAAAAGAATAAAATAACCCTGCGGGGCAAAGCGAGGGGCCACTCAAAACGTGGGGGCGCATCTTTACAATAATCGGCATCAATGCATGTCATTCATCTCTTTAAAATCTCCTCTTAGTAATATGCGCCCCCACGTTTTGAGTGGCCCCTCGCTTTGCCCCGCAGGGTTATTTTATTCTTTTTAGGACATTGAAAAACGTGGGATTTTTAGATTTTTTAAATCTAGTATATTTTGATCACCCACGCGATGACCGGCACTTGCGAAAGTTCCTTAGCTCGTTAATAGCAAACCAAATGAACCAAATACCGCTGTGCTTCTTATTAGTTTGTCATCATGGTCTCAAATAGCAGTTGAAAATCACATATTTTTACTAAATTTCGTCGACATCGTCCCCTTTTTTTCGTTTAAAAAAGCAATAAATATGATATTTACCTTAATAAAACGAAACCTTTCTGTGGATAACTAAATAAGTCGGACCAACAGTCTTTCAGTCCAACGTAGCATTTCTTTAGAGCTATGTTAACGAAAGCATTATTACAAACTCTAGTCATTTTTACACAGCGATGCCGTAAATACCTGCTAACTCTCGCCTTACCAATTTTGTAGTTGTACGTTTAAGGGACTGGTTTTGAAAATAAATTTAAAAAACAACTGGAAAATGGGCAAAAATCTTCTACACGATACTGATATTATCTTAGATTATATATTATCAAACGTTAAAAAATGAAAGAAAATATCAGAGAAAGCTATATTGACAATTTTTGTTTTATTAGTCGTGGAACATTAAACATCAATTTCTTCATATAACCATCGTATCGCAGGGTTATTTAAACTGATACATATGCGTGTGTATTGCTTGTCGGACACGGCAAAGTATGAACACTGAATAGAAAACAATTAATCGTCGTGTTATCTAGACTTTGTCGGCCTGCCGAAATCCTAATACTCGATAATCGCGGGTCGAGCGATAGCGGCTCCTTTGATGATGTTTACTCAATCGATTGTCATATCACACTCGCCTTCTAGTAAACCCGTAATGCGGTTTTGATAGACTAGGGAGCGGCTTTTGGAGTGAAGGCACTGCAAAGATACGTCTACAATCTATTTTGACTCAACTTCTTTGCACTCGAGATGAGATTTTGTTGAAGTACTTATCGATCTATCTTTGAATAGCTACCTACTTTGACTTTGATAAATGAATATAAAATGTTGAAAAAGATAGCTGATCGTAATTGGAAATGGAACATGCATCTTTCGCTATCCGAACCTCTGCGCTATCGAGATATTGGTGAAATTATAAAAAATTGTTAACGAAATGAAAATGAATGAATGTCAATCGAACATCAGCAGTTAACAAAATGTTAACTTATTATTATTATTTATATATAAAAAATCTATATATATATAAAGAATTGCTCAAAGAAAATTGACATGACGATTACATGATACGCGGTCGATTGAACCACTTAAATAACGGATATTCTTGACATAAATAAAAATGTTAGAAATAAGACTTTACAAAAGCAAATGTTCGCCAGTCATATTTGCTCGTAACGGGATAATAAAATGCTACGGAATCGCATAGTCACAGTACAGAACAGTAGGTTATCTAAGGCCGCCCGCCGAGTTATTAGCCTACTCTTGCGTTGATCCCCAGGGTTGTGACTTTTACTTTTAGTTAATATTTTCGAACAAGCAGCACTTGATCTAAATTTATGTAATAAAAAGCATATTATGATTGAATATTTGTTTGCGAAATCGTTATTGAGGCACCCGAAAACACTACAATATATTTTTCCCCTTTTTGAAGTCATGATACTCGTAATAATTGATATTATGGTAAGTGGCCGGCGAGAGTTGACGATCGCGAGCGGTCATGTGACGTACGCGCATGCTCACAGTCGCGCGGCACAGCCCGTACTGCCGCTACCTTATTCCCCCATATATTATGCTAGCGTGTGCGTGAAATCGCGTGCCGACACGGCGCGCGGCGCGCACGCACACATTCAAACCGAGAGCGGCACGTTTGTATGAAGATATTTTACTGTTCTTTACTGTGGCATAGTGCTAGGCGACTGTCTTTATTCGGTAACATCAAGACACACGATTTTAAAATAAATTATACATAATAAAAGTAATTATACACACCGTGTGATCAAAAATAAACATCCATAGTATATAAAAAATAGGTTGCTTCGTAAAGAAAGTTGAGGGAATCAGTCGAAGCCGGTGAAGGGGTGGGGGCTTATGCATATACCTACAGAAAGGGCTCACAGAGGGCGGGTCGTAAAATGGATTGCTTTACGTATATCTTTGCGGCTAATGGGGCTCTAGCGAAACAAATGCTTTCTCTATATTATCATAGATTACTGAATACTTACTACGTAGGTATATTTAAAAATATGTGTTAAAAATTGTTCTTAGATGGGATTTGAAAAAGTCTTTCTAGAACATTACTATTAAGCTACTAAGGCTTTCATCTCGCTGAATTGTGACACTAAAACAAAATCAACTTATCTCAAGCGGGAGTCAAACCCATAACCTCTCGCTGTTCGAGCGAGTTCCAGTATAGGTAGGGTAGAAATAAAAAAAGTATTCAAAAATCCATAAGTTATTATTTGGGTGCAGTTGTTTTTTTTTTTCTGCAATACCCTGGCACTAAGCTACTTAGCAGACCTCAACCCCGATCGGTCGCCGCTGTAAGACATGCCGCTTTTATTCAGCTTACAACCACTTGAAAAATTCGACGGGTCCTTTAAGGTCGGTATCTCAATTGAAACACCACTCGCCCGAATAACGAGAGATATTGGTTTTAAGACCCTTCTGACTCCTGATATAAGTTGGATTTCATGTAATAAAAAAATAAGTTAAATGCTCAAAAAACCAAAAAAAAGTTAGGACAGAAAAAACCTAACATATATTTTGTTTATTTTGAAATCACTTTCTTCGATTTTGGACTAAGCGCTGTAAACTTTTTAGTTAAAATTACTCGATCTAGGCATGTAACTTCAGAATAAAAATAAAACACAAATAACAAAAACCTAAATTAAAAATAGTTTAAATTTTTTTAAGTTAATTTTCAATTATTAAGACCCGGAAATTCTATAAATTAAGTTAAATTTAAGAGATAAATTGGCAATGGAAAATTTTTGGTGGTCACCTAATTCAATCGTTAAAAATATATTATAATAACAATAATAATTGGGTTTCATAAGGCGGTTAACTGAACATATTGAGGCAGAATAGCATTTTTCCTATTCCCCATTTAATATTGACGGCACAAAGACTACCTACCACAAATCGCATTTGTAAGTTATATCAGTTATATATTGAATTTAAATTGTCATACCTACCTTGCCAATTTTCGAATTACTTTAAAAATAATATAAGTAAATACAATTATAAAAGAAATTTTTATTTTTAATGATCTTTGTTGAATCCAATCTTGGCATGAATACTCTTAGAATTGTGTGTTTAAAATATTTGTGATATATTCAAACTATATGGTTTACGTCAAGTTTTTCAACAAGCTAATGTCATACCTATATTAAGCAAAATAAATGAAATCTTGTTTCTGAGACATAATTATAAATATTTGTTGTACATGTGTATTTTCAATCATTTTTCCTTAAGCCACGCCCATGAAAAAAATATAAGCTCTATTATTCAAACCTAACATAGTTAAAACTACTTAAACTCCAAATTAAAATTTGAGCATCTGTTCTTGTAACTTACATAATTGCCCTCAGCTTGAGGTCTGGACGCTTTATGTCACATTTCTACAAACTAGTTACAGAATGAAACAAAAGAGAATCAGACCCACTGTTTGCTTCCGAAATTTTGCGACACCCTACCGCGATGTCGTGGTAACAGAGGCCAGAAAGCTCCATGACATAATCCATTATTTAGTCAACAGGCAGTCATAAATAGAAAGGTGTCGAAATAATCTATCTCAGTGAGCGTAAAATGGAGACATGTCTCCCGTAGAGTCGAAACGCCTTTTAAGATTGTTGAATGTGGACATATTGAGATATATTTCCCGGAACCTAGCTGGTTGTGCAAACAATCCAAGATAAAGCCGAAAGAATACACAGTGAATTGGTTCAGGTGAAACCGACACAATGGATTATGAAATAAATATATTAATTAAATTATGGCATATAAGCGAAATAGCAAACCGGCTAAAGATTTTAACCTCACAAAGCCCCATTTTGATTATCATGAACGCATCTACAAAGTACCTACTTAATAACAAAAAATGTTCTAGCAGGTCTTCGTATTTTGCGTCCAATTATTTTTCTGAGCTTATCTTTTTACGGTCGAATTCAATAGCTTATGTACAATACAATAAATCGCATAGATATTTATGTTCAATGGCGAAAAACATCATCTTTGCCAAGTAACTGAATTAAAGTAGGCGGCTCTCCCAGTTAGGTCAGGTTCTTCCTATGATCAAAATAAACAATATTTTCAAAAGTATTTTCGAAATTGTGAATAATACATAGAGATTAGTTTTTAATATTCATAAAAAGTGAAAGCAATATAATAATGCTTAAAATAAAAAAAAGAATAGAATACTATTACATTTCTTTTAGCCGAAATCAAATTATTCAACGATTTATTTATACTTTTATATAAAGCATAAATATTGATCATAGGTATCAAATCCATCTACACATTAATTTTATCGATTATCTAACTAGTTATAGTTGGGTTCTACTGTCGAATAAGAAGAAATATAATTTCCAGGTATATCCTTACCGCTGCTTTGAATAAATTAAGAAAACCGCGGTCATACTTGAGAATTAAATATAAACATTAAAAAGAATTTACAGCCATAAAAGTAACACACTTGAATTCATCTTCATGAACAATAATTTTCACAAATAAATTCATAAAAAAAGAAACAAAAGTCACGCCCAAATTTGACATAAAATAAGAAAGAACTGCATTTGCTGTGTTCTAACAATCCGCTGCACTAACTCGAAATAAAGTACAATATTACATTGCGCAGAAGTTCTCAAAGATTTAACTCGCATATTCCCGGGGGTGCCGTTGTCTGTGATTGTCGCCGGGAGCGCGAGCATCCTCGCCTCCCCGAAATTCCCACCCCGGGAATCCCGGGATTAATTGCTCACACCGTGCACTCAATCCCCAGACACGCGTTAACACCGAATGGTTGCAGTAATCGCAAAGTAACGTGTAATGTTATGCCCTATGATTATTTTCATTGCGGTTTGACAAAATTACTCAAGTGAGACCCACAAATTACTTGTCGTTATTTGTAAAACGATACTTTCAGGAAATAGTAACTGCATTGTAAAAGAATTGAATATAATTATAATTCTGCACAAACTCAAAATTTTGCGAGACATGTACCTTAATAGTTTGGTATATCAAATTTCATTGCCACGACTATATAAGTAAGATTTAAAAATATTCTCAAAAAGGGTTTTTACAGTATTCAAAAAACATTAGTAAGGATTACCTTTTTTATACGATTTAATAGGAAATTTATTCATATACCTCTGCAATGAAAGGACGTTATAAATATAATAGCTACTAGGTACATCAAACCAAGTTTTTGAAATAACTAGGTATTCCTATCAACTACTTAGAAGTTGCTACATTGATTAGTTTATCGATTAAGTATTTAACTTAATATAATATTTATGCATGAGATTTTCAAATTCAACAGGACGAGAGATAACGTAACTAATGAAATTATATTTATTGTATCAGACACCCATTCAATTCTTGGAAATATCATTAAATAGTTCCCGAAGTTCCTGAATATAGTTAGTAGATTCGTGATATTATACACGTCTTTTGACAATAAATTATAATTTTTAATGGAATAACGAATTTTAATACATAAAAAACAACTTTATAACGGATATTTGTGCATGCTTTATAATAATCCTAACGTTTCGATTAGCTTTACAGGGGCTGTGATCACAGGATAACTAAGGTAATGGTCGCCAAACATGTCACCTTCACAATATTTTAATTGGGCACGTTCCTGACTATTAGCTTAACCATTCAAAATAAAAAAAATAACATTTTTTTAATCCAGTTTAAGAACTGAGTGCTAAATTATGTCTTAATCCGATGAGCAGTTTTTGTGCGATCGAGTAAGAAACAGCCTAACATACAAATACGAGTATAATAATATAATATAAAATAATGAATACTGGGATGATAACACCATTATCTGCTGCATGAAATATAGTTTACATAGGTATAGGTAGGGTGCGCAAGCGAGTTGCTTCCTTGTGGGAGCGAGTGCGATGCAGTGCCAACACTCTTTTGAAGGTGGTTGCAGATAGGGTGGACAGTCCAATCCTTGCACAATGGATGTCCACCCACGTTAAAAACAATGCTTATTTAAAGTTCTACTAACATAGTTCTTAGTCACTGTTACTAACATATTTTATGGATTTTTATGGATTTCATGGATTGTGAAAGTCCGAAATAAATTTTATCATTTCATCATTTCATTTCATAATCAGTAGTACCTACAACAATGTTTTAAGAAAATATGAGATTTAATGGTCGTTTTATGTACATTCCAGAGAATAAGTGTAACATTTATATTATAAAAACCTTTTTTTTTTCAAAAAGGTTTTAATTTACATATTTTTCTAAATTTAACTAGGCGATGCAGTCGCTAAGCATCGTATATTGGAGCGGAACGTAATACCTACAATAAAATAAAAAATATTTTGCGAATTTCAAAATTCGGGCTCCGTCACAATCTGGTCCTAAACCTGTTGATTCGATTCCACACAAAAAATATTAAAATCGGTTAAGAACTCGGGAAGTTATGGCGTAAAAGACATTGCGCCATTGAAGCTGATCCATGGGAGCTTCGCTTCGCTCCGCTCCAAAAAAATATCGAAGATTATTATACTTTGGCTTGTCATTGTCTAGTCAAATTGAAATAATTTGAAATGAAATATTTCCATCTTAACACATGTTCAAAATGTTGTCGCACTTAAATCATAGTGAAAATGCAATCTTATGATTTATTAGTAAACTACTGGCAAATACCCTATTGATGTCATTTTAAAAGATTAACTAAGTACAATTTTCATAATTTAAATCAAATAAATAAGACCAAAATTTCTCATTTAAACTATATGTGTTAGACTCTAAGCTGTAATAAGGTTCAGAAAGATTGAGAGCTAATAAATTGATATTCTTTCAAATTTACTGTAGTTGTTTGTATAAATACCTAATTGTATTGCACATTATAAAATTTTATTACAAGCCATTTAAAAATGTTTTCATAAAATCTAATATAATACTATTCCTTCTTATAGTAATGTTATTATATTTAAGCACAGTGATCAATATCATTCTACCGAAGCAGCTCTTAAGTAATTTTCCTTTGTGATGTCTCGTAGCTTCACTCTAATGATTTTTTCTTGAATAAGACTAATGTCACTGATTGAATTTTTATTATGTAATAATCTTTTAATAAAAGAATGTCGAAGCATAAATATTTTATATGTAGAAACTCATAATCGGTCTTCTGTAATTATACATCTACGATCTTGTAATTTATTCTATCTTGTAGCTTGTTGTTAGTTCCACTACAATTGTTAAATACATAAAAAGTCATTGTAATTTTTATATATAATTTGAATAAAGTACACTCATAGATAAAATTATAGTTATTTTTGAAAATTTTATTTTTTCAGTTTACTTATGGCAAAATGGCTGAGCTTTTTTCGACATATTGAACTTGAGATAAAATCAAACAACGTTTTTTTATGCAGATTCCAAAAAACTTACTCTTCTTTTAACAATTAATTAAATTGACAAATTATTTTACAATATTCTCAAGATGAAGAGGACATTTGTAAAGAAAGCCAGCCAGAAAGAAACTAAATACATCGGCACAATTAGCGGAACACAAACAATCATTTTTTTCATCGCTTTGTTTCTGTTTCCTGCTAATACTGATTTGTTAGTAAATTTAAGATAAATAATTCTAATAGAAAACTTTTTGAAGTCCGGTCCAATGCTCTCCCAATTGAGCTACCGAGCCTTGTGAACACCCGACGAAATTTTCTAGTACCATTCTACCGCCAGAGAATTCACTTGTGAGCTGAGTCGATTTTTTCTAGTATTTTTCTACAAAAAAAAATATGTTATATTATGAGATAGCATTGATAAATAACTTTTTTTTTGACAAATTCTCAATTTTAATAGTAGAAGTTATTTTTTTCCTCAATAGTATATACCTTAGTTAAAAAAAACTAAAAATGCTCAAATGAACACCACAAGAGACTATTAGATGAATTAGAAGAAATGGTCATTCCTACAGATCTATTCCCCCAGACTGCAGTAAATAATTTCAATGATTCTTCGCAGTATAACGGTACGGTTGACTGATTCTCTTGCGAGGAAGAGGGGCCAAGGCAGAAAAAGGTGCATATTCGATGAGGGATGACCATTTCCTACCATTTCGAGCTCGCAGGAACACGCGGGTAATGGCTGTGCAGGCTAAAAATGAGCTTGAAGTCGTGCGAGGAGTGCGAATGAGCGAGCGTAGCGCAGAAGATTTAAAGAAGAAGGAACAGAGCCAGAGCTCAAAAACTTCAGCGACACCATCGTTTACATTGGTTAAATATTACACGTAATATCATCTTTGGGACATAAACCAATGGGAGCGAATACTTTTTACTGATGAGTGTAATGCTCATAAACCAGATCGATGGAAGGCAGAGAATATGGAGACGCAAAGGACGACGATACATCACACTAATTTTGAAAATACGGTGGCATATGTGCGGCTATATATTATGCATTAGGCATATATTATGAGCAGCTGAGTTATGGTGTGAAGCGCGATAACCTTCGAAGTTCGTACGGAGTTAGTGATGGTCAATGGAGTAAATATGACGTCAAGGATATTTTAGAAGAACAAGTTATGCCATTTGCTCCTTATAATGATGACGGCTTTATTCTGATGCAAAATAATGCTCGGGCTCACAATGTTCGCTCAGTCCAAGCATTTTTTAAACCATGACCAAATTTAATTGTAAGAAAACCATAAGATATTGGCTTAAAGGTAGCTAAAAAGAAATTGTTACAACTTATTACATAAAAGAAATTATGTATAATAAGCGGATTCGACTCACTTTTATAAGCTTGTTTATTGTTATTAAAACAAAAATGTTAACCTAGTACTAACGCATTTGATACCTAAGATATAAGTAAACAAATTAGTAACTTAGTTACCTAACGATAATATGCACTACTAATCCCAATGTATGTTATGTCGACTAATAAACCTGTATACAATAATACTATAGATTTGAGTAACTATTTTATATTATTATATTGCTATTTAATAAGGTGTAAAATGTAGGCTATAACTTATTTGGAAATAAATTAATTATTATGTACTATCATGGACAATTTTATTTATGTATCTTCCCATTACGATAATCAATAATATTACTTAATTGGTTTATAAATATTTTTTTTATTTGTTTCTCAAAGTTGATGGAATTGAAAGTACCTATATGTGGTGTAATAAAAATATAAACCCCGTACCTACCTATCTAAACCATGTGGATATAAGAGAGATGCAGTGGCCAGCAAGATCCCTGGATATGAATCCTATACAGTATGTTTGGGATGTGTTAAAGAGATGCGTTAAATCCCCCAATAACTTGATAGAACTGCAAAACACATTACTTGAAGACTGGCAGAGCTTGATTGTATTAAATTGCCAACATGAGTAGGGTCTAACAAACTTTTTCTGATAAGTTCACATAGCCAAGAGGTTCTGTTACAAATCAATTACCAACATCTTTTATCATTAATATAATAGTAATAATTAGTTTTAATTTTCAGGCAATAGTTATTTTTCTTGTCTAAACTCTGTTGTATTATGTTGCGAAATGACTGGTGAAACTGTATCTTTAAAAGATAAACTGCCTACGTAAATAAATTGTTCATTGTTCTAATATTTTATCTATCATCATTACTAATTGTTGCGAAATTATATCTTACACCTATTTAAAAGAAGCTGGTATATTAAATATCCTTATTTACTGAAGTAAAACATATTTCTTTATACTAGAAGCTGATTATATAAAAGTAATAGTCACGCTGACTTGAAAGATATATCTCAAATCAAAAGAAAATGTATTTAACTCCGGAACCAATTCCCAAATTTTGAGCTGCCAGCTTCATGTTCCACATCCCGGTGTTGAAAAAAAATACAAATTTGAAAGTTGTGTAATATGCATTCCTTATGGATCTAAACAATAGAGAAACAAGTGCGAGTCGGACTCGCGCACCGAGGGTTCCGTAAAATATATTTTTATTATAATTATATATTATTTGTTTCGCAATTTTTCCTTTATCTGTGCTATAAGACGTTGCTTCGTGCCAAATTTCACGACTCCGAGTGCACGGGAAGTACCCTGTAGGTTTTGATTCCCTTGCGAGTGTCGAAAATTTGCGGAATTTTGCGGCATAAACGGCTGTATCTTTTGATTGCGTTGACTTAGAAGTTTGAGTTTTTCACAGCTCCAAGGGAAATTTCAGCTTGATACGTCCACGTGTTCCTGAGAAAAAGGGTCTTGACAAACGGACGGACGGACAACAAAGTGATCCTATAAGAGTTCCGTTTTTTTCCTTTCGAGGAACTGAACCCTAAAAAACAACCCATAAGCTTTAACCCACTATGGGGACCTCTTGCGGATTGGCAAGTGGTAACGTAAAAGCAACCGCAAATGCCACCATTAAATTATTTAACTACCTTTCGAAACATAAAATTCCATTTTCAGCATTTATAAAAAATACTTAATCTCTGTAATCAAAGCCACGATCATTACTCACTTCGACACTTTTTCATGTTTCTCTAATTGTATCCTATGTAGTACCTATAACTCATAATATGTTTTCATCTATTAAGGAATACTGTGGCACGACACATAATAACCTTCATAAATAAACTGGTGGAATATATAAGTAAATGTATATCTCATTAGCACAAAAACTATTTTAATAAAACATTGTTAAAAATAATGTTATAACTTGTGCAAGAACGGTACTAAATAAGGAAGGTTATTGTGATACAAATTGGTAGGAATAAAGTTTTATGAAAATGCTTTACTTTCCTGCTTGTCTTTTTGGTACTTTAAAAAGATAACTTGTAAATATAAAAGAATATAAGAAATTTCAATATTTAAAGAAATTATATTTGCCGCTTAGTATTTTGAGTAAATTATATTCCTATTTAATCAAAATAGTTATAAAAAGTGAGAATCACGCGACATTTTTCCTTTAAACTTTTTTCATGTCATAAATCTCCTATATACTTACGCATATTACCTAGATGCCGCCGCCAGTAATGATAACTTCCTCAAGTCTAAAAGTAAATAAATATGACAAAGTACCTATATCATGAATGATTTTATGTGTTTAACTTTAATGAAAGAAATTATATACGTCTTCAGTTTCGTCATATAGGTGTAATATAAAGTACTGTCCCAGATTCTAAATTGAGATTCCGGATGTCGGGTGCTTTAAAACAGCGCCTTTGTCGGCAATCAATGTGGTCTCCTCTCGCTGAGCTATATAGTATGTAATTTATATGATACCTTAGCTCTTTTTTAATGTCTTTGATTGCCTTTTATATCACAAACAAAAGGAAAACTTAACAGAACGCCTTTAAGGCAATAAAATAATTAAAAAAAAACCCTTTTTAGAATAATAACAAGTAAATTTAGAACTAATGTGTTTTTCACAAGAGGGAAACATAATAATCGCATAAACACCTCAGTACTAGATACACTACAGTACCACACATGGTACTTGCTTCGAGGCAATGGTTTTTTACATTAAAACATGGTAATAGTGACTCACGTAGCTTAACATCTCAATATATTTAAGACCTCATAATTAAAACTTTATAATCTCCTTGATGAGTGATTTCTGTATAATTTTCAATCATAACTATATAAAGCATTTACCTACTTTATCTAGTAAATTTGGAACTTAATGATAGCTATTATAATTTTAATAATTTATCTTATAAATGATAGCTATACAATAAATTGATCTCTGAGAATCTTCTGGTTATACTGGTATGTCTGGTAAGTCTACCTATGGCCCTAGCGACAATATAGATGTCGTGCGGTTACGCTAAAACCTCTAAAGAGGTATTTTTGTCATCTATACTTGTGTTATAGTTACATGGCAATAGTTTTGTAAATAATAATTATAAGTATTACTGGTTCTGTATTATTTAGGACCAAAAAGCAAGTTGCTCACCGTCTATCCTGTTTTTTGTAAATACAAATAATTGACAAAAAACTTTTTCAACTAATCACTAAACCCAGTTATATGCATATAAAAATAACATGATAGTGATATTATAAAGATATCGGCGGATGTTAAATGATAGATTTATGGTGATCATTTTTAAATATTTTGGAACTAACATTCCTGCAAAATTAGACCGAATTTTTGACCCGTTTGCTTAATTAAACGCGTTCATTTTTTATTCCAGTACTATTACATTAGTTAAGACAATACGATAAGTAAGTTGCAGAATATTTAAGTATCTAGAATTACTAGTGGATTCGAATGTTAATATTAGGTACTTTAACCATAAATTTAATACCATTCATGAAGTTAGTTTGCAACAAATAATATAATAAGTACCTAGTCTTATTCAGTCATTCACTTTGGACATTCAATTAGGTCACAAATAGTAAGTCAAAGATAAGTAGGTAGGTAAATAATAATTAGACATTAGTAACAGTATTGCGAACAAATTAATGCAAAAAAATTAAACTTCTACAATATAGATAGATAATTTAAAACAATTGACAAATCAAAGATAATTCATATGTATCTATTGCTTCCTGATGGTAAACTTGAGTGTATCATTTATCTAAATATCTATTTTTAGATAAACATTTTATTATCATGGATGAAATAATGACTCGATCAGATATAATGATTAGTGATAAAAAACAACAAAAATTTATAGAAACCTGGGTTGGGTTGTGTCTGATAGTTGGGCTTCTTCATCCATTCATATGGTGAGCGCGGCGGTGCCGGTGGTTGTGCTGGTCTCGATCCAGGGGAACCTTCTCCGGGACTAGCCAGGTCCCCTCGAGCAGGGGACGGGATATCTGTAATCTCCCTGTCACCCGGTTCTCTTTTAGGGAAATGGTGAGGATCAGGGCCCCATTCTCCTGCCGCCGGCGCTCCATTCCACGCACACCACTGCTGCTCCTCAAAATTCTGGTGCTGCCAGCCATACCATCCACCGCCGTATTGCCCGCCCTTGCCTTGGTACATGGCGAGCGGATTGACGTAATTCACCATGCTTCGATCACCGTCCGAGCATCGCACATTCACTCGCCTTCACAACACTGACGGTCGTCACGGTAACGAGACACACTTCACGAACCGTAGCGATCGCGACTGAGCGAAGTGGATTCGTGCTGGCAGCATTGCGGGCAAGTGGGTGGGGCTTTCAGAGATTATAGGGGGCGGATTCTAGTGCGACCAATGAAAGGTTCCTGCGCCCGGTTCCCGCCCCGAGCGGGGGCCCCGCGCTCCGAATGCTGCTGTCACATTTAATTTGCCTAATTACAGCAAAAATAATGAACAGCGTCGGTAATGAAATCTATTCTGGTGTACGCACTTTAAGGTAGCTAATTATACCGGTAACTTAAATGCGGTAAATTCAAGCTTCTACATTGGCATAACATAACTTAAGGTTTTTAATAAAATTAGATTTTTCTCGTTTCGGCTCACAATAATAAAGATCCGTAAAGATTAGAATTTTCAATGACTAATTTATGTTATTGAATTAACTGAGTGTATCATTATTCTATTTATGTTTTTTCATATATATGTATTACAAAAAAAGTTCAATTAAAAATTAAACAAGAACAAGAATTAAATATATAAAACCGATGCTTTTTTAAATATATAAAAAAGCATCTGTTGTAGCGGAACAGTATCCTTAATCTAGGAAATAGTTTAAAATACCTACCTAATTATGTTGCAAACAGCAGCGTGAGGCTTGTTTTTACCTCTTTTAGTTTTTTTTTTGTTATTTTAATATATCTAGATATAAATTAACCTGCACCTGCGGGCACCACAGGACAGGTCGTTGTGGAGATCCTTGGAGGAGGCCTCTGTTCAGCAGTGAACTTGTATTATTATATTTTTCTTTAATAATTTAATGTACCTAATATAGGAGAAATAATAAAATTATTATATTGCCTCTCTGCCAAAGCTAAGAATTATTTAAATTTACACGTGCCCGATTAAATCACTGTGAAGAACATGTATCACGACCACTGCCGTGGTCATCCTGTGATCACGGCTCCTGTAAAGGAGTCAAAATGTCAGGAGTAGATTAAAGTATGCTCAAAAAGCCGTGTAAAAATATTTTATATAGAAATTATACCTATTTATAATAATAATATTTATATAATAGGTATTAATATTATATTTATATATAATAATATTATAGGTAACTAGTCCCATTAAAAGGGTAAATACCAAAAGAAAGAAATAAATTAAAATCTATATGTGTGCCAAGTTCTGTGTAGAAAATCCTTAAATTTTAATTACAAGAATATGGAACATTTTAAAATATTTTTTATTACAATTTCTTGTTTCTTGTATGCTACTTATTAGGTTATTCTTAAATTTTAACCGACATATATACATATATAATCAATGCTTTTATTTCATTTGGGATGTTATTCAAGCTCAACACTGACTTGGCTTCACTTGGTCGAGTCGGTCAAATCACCTAGTTCATGTAATAAGACACAAGGTTGATGCTTCGCCAGTTCCTTTTTCTTTGAACTTGGCTGGACACGCTGCTGCATGTCTGGATTATTTATGTAAGTAGGTATGACATCTATGTAATGCAATTCTTTTACCACTCGTTTATAATTTGTGTTACCCACCCTTACAATCAACAAACAATAAACACCATGGGTTGACTGTAAGAAATCTTCTATAGAGGTATCTCAACCTTTGCAAACAATGTAACTAGGAAAATATATGTTTCTATAAGCTCTGAAGATATATACCTAATAGTATTTAATAAAATATACTTTCCTGGTTATAGGGAAAGGCCGTAGCGTTTGCCTGTGGGTGGACAGTAAAAACTAAAACTCATGTTGCATACCTATATACATCATCACAGTAATGCAATGTATCAAAAGTAGGAATAACAGATACCTAAGTATCTACACTATCTTCCACGTAGTAACAACAATCATTTCATATCTCATATTTTTTGAGAAGTTTATGGGCCGGAGACTAAGCTAGTGTGTATTTGGGATCATTCCATATTTCTTCGTTTCCATAGCTTTTAATTGTTTTAATGATTCATTATATTTTTGTGAGGTTGTCAATAATATCTACTAGTAGATTCTCACACCCAGTAGACATTAGGTAGGTACATATGGTTACAAAAATGCCAACAAAATCTTCCTTTTTTTTTTTAAAGAAATGGAATTACGTATTGTTATATTTATGTAGTGTATGAAAAAGCGGCCGCCAGCCGTGCTAACATAATTTTGGAACTTTGGATGCTCACAATCTTATCTTATCTATCGCTGCCATTATTAAGTATATGGCTGGGCTTAAAACCGTTTCAAACATAAAATGTTGGCCGCCGCCGCCAACACGTTTGTAATATTTTTTAATAATTAAACTAGTAACGAAACAAAACAACAAAAGGATGGGTGAAGGCATTATCTAACAAACACTCTTAAGACCCCTATTATACGGTTTAATCTTGTTAAGCTCACACACCTTTCTAAAATAAAAGAACTACTTATAACCACACGCTTAACGTATATTGTAAAAGAATAATGTTTTTCAAAGTTTTGAAAAAAAAGTTAAAGAAAAATGGCAATTTTTGTGTTTAATACCATTCTGTTTAAATATAAGTACCCAAATATTATCAAATATTTTTAAAAGTAATTAAAATAACATTTAAGTAGAAATTTCCTAGCCGTTGGTATTATTTAAATGGGCCTTAAACTGCTTTTTGTGCAGTTTGTATGAATTTTGCACGACGCAGAAAAATTTAAAAGAGATGCTAATCGTTGCATTAGATAAGCTGATTATCGATTTAAATGAAACAAGCTATGACGATGAGATAATCAGCAAAATTCATTTTTTCAATAGATTTGCAAAACTAAATAACGAAAGCATAGATCTAGTAAGTGTACGAAATATTGTTGATTATACGTAGACGAATATGTAGTGAATGTGTGCATTAAAAAAATCTTAGATACCTACTTAAGTTTAAGCCAGAGTCCTACGCCTTTTGCAGTTATACTTTTATGGTTAATTATAAAAAGAAACTTAGTGGTATTTTCCCAAATTGCTATAAGATTTTTTTTGATTAAAGATTTTTTGACCTTTCCTGTCACGAGCTGTGAAGCGGCTCTATCTCCAGGATGTCTTATATGGAAAACAAATATTAAATCTTATATAGCCTAAATATTTGTCAATTTTTTCATAAATTATGAAATAACAAAGGATTTACAATGTGATGAGCAAATAATGGAATTTGCAGCACGAAAATGCAGAAATGTTGTTCTATAATAATGTCGTAGAATTTCTGTTTGTACTCAAAATAAACGCGCTCTTATTACATTTTTTTAATTGTCTATTTTTTCCATATACCTGCATTACTATAGAAAACTGTTTCTTGACATAATCTCAATTATAATTAGTTACATAATTAGTTAAATAATTCAGTCTCCCAAGTATTATTTGCCCAAGGCCCCACAAATTCATGATATCCCCCTGGGTGCAGCTGCACTAACATCCCTGCCTGCGACTCGAGCCCACACCAATTGATGCATATGTATAGTACGAAAGTAGTAATACATAGTTCCCTGCGAGGCACCATGCATGCCTTACTTGAATTGTGCATCGAATAATTACAGTTACTGCATGCGTAGCGCGTAGAAACGAATTACGCGAAACGTTTCAATTTTTCAAAGTCGCACGTCACGATCGTGTAACTCAGGTTCGAAAGGGATACGTGCCTATAGTCTGGCCATAAATACTGTTACACTTAAAAATAAAAAAATATTACATTTGAATTTCGAATCTGTCATTTTTATACGGTTGTTCATTGTGTTTTCTCATTTTGGCGCCAATACATTTTATAATATTTTGCTATATTAAAATGGAGTGGGGTGTGGAGCCAAATGCAATTTTTAAAACTCTCCATACCCTTGGTATTAGTAAAATGTTTCTGTACCGGGCTATTAGTAGGTACAATGAGACTTCCTCTGTTTGTGATAGAAAAAGATCTGGCCGTCCACGTAGTGTTCGTACGAAAAAGGTGATCAAAGCAGTAAGGGAAAGAATTCGAAGAAATCCTGTCCGAAAGCAAAAGAAAATGAAGATATCAAGAAATGAAGATAGCACCTAGAACCATGTCACGTATTTTAAAAGATGACTTAGGACTTGCAGCCTATAAGAGACGCACTGGTCACTTCTTAACTAATAATTTAAAGAGGAATAGGGTGGTAAAATCGAAACAACTACTGAAGCAGTACGCAAAGGGAGGTCACAGAAAAATTTTGTTTACGGATGAGAAAATTTTTACAATAGAGCAACATTTTAACAAATAAAATGACCGTATTTATGCTCAAAGCTCTTCAAGGAAGCTTCCCAATTAGTCGACAGAGTGCAACGTGGACATTATCCGAGTTCAGTGATGGTTTGGTGGGGTGTTAGCTATGAAGGAGTGACTGAGCCGTATTTTTGTGAAAAAGGTATCAAAACATCGGCACAAGTATATCAAGATACCATTCTTGAGAAGTTAGTTAAGCCCCTTAACATCACCATGTTCAATAACCAAGTATGGTCCTTCCAGCAAGACTCGGCGCCGGCTCATAAAGTTCGTTCCACGCAGTCTTGGTTAGAAGCGAACGTTTCGGACTTCATCAGAGCTGAAGACTGGCCGTCGTCTAGTCCCGATCTTAATCCACTAGACTATGATTTATGGTCAATTTTAGAGAGTACAGCTTGCTCTAAACGCCATGATAATTTGGAGTCCCTAAAACAGTTTATACGATTGGCAGTGAAGAATTTTCCCATGGAAAGAGTGCGTGCTTCTACTGATAACTGGCCTCAATGTTTAAAGGACTGTATTGCAGCCAATGGAGACCACTTCGAATAAGCTTTATATATTTTTAATTGTTTTTTATTTATGTACTAAACTAACATAGTGTAAAAGTAATAAATGTTTTAAGCAGTTAAAAAAAATGTTTTTTCTATCTTATAATATTTATGGCAAGACTAGGTAGAGTTTTTACTTCAGAAATGACAAAAGTCAAAAAAGTTATCTCTTTTTTGACGGGTTAAGCACTGCAAATCCAAGTGTGCTATTCATGTAAATACTTTTAACACGCTAAGCCTCTTCAATGTTAAATGCCGTACACAAACTATAGATTTTTCACTCACTATGAAACGTGTAAAAAATGTCTATAAATGTATAATTTGTTTATGGACATTTTACATTAAACACACTTTATGCGTGCTATTTTAACACGTTTGTGAAATCTTGGAATTTACAGTGAGGGGCCCCAAAAAGTTGGCAACATCCTACATCGGTTATTGCGGGATTTCCCGTTTAAGTCAAACCACGGAGAGCAATATTTACGCGTTTTATTTCATTTCGGTTCAAATGTTATTTCATTGTAATACAATACAATCTTGTTGTTCTGATTATTTATTGATTAATTAGTTTGATTTGTGAAAAGAATGAGTGAAAGGAAAAGAGAATATCCCAGTGGAGCTATGAAAAGAAAAAGTAAACAGAAAAGGGAGGAGGTTACAAAAAAGATCCCAGACTTGTCAATATTGTCTATAGAGGCAGAAATTTAAAAAAAAAAGTGAAATCGTCTTCATCTATAGATGATTTAATAAATCAATTTGCCGAAAAAAAGGCAAGAAAACTGTACATTTAATTTCAATTGTTTGGCTAACTCAATTTCTAGGAGGAGGCGATAACCTATAATCAATAAATATTTATATTAATTTAATGCTAGCATCTTTGTTTCTTTTGTGAGAAAACTTCACCCTTCATTTAGGCCCCCCAACTTATTTTGATACAGGGCCCCTCTAAGGCACGCTACGCCACTGTTTAGGTGGTAACCAATAGCGTTATATTCTTATTATTATATATAATATATATATTATTATTTAATTTTATTGATAATTTTTATTAAACATATGAATTATAAGAGTAATATAAAATATAACTTTATCTGTTGTTAACAATAACAAAACAGCCACAGCCCATCGTTTGAGATTTCATATTACGAAGGGTTAACAGGAATGTTAATCAGGTGTTTAACGCATTGTTAGTATTTGAAAAAATTCCAAAAGATGTCTCTTGAATCAAAAAATTTAACTCAAATCCAGTTCTCTGTTGACTTCATTTAAAATCGACTAACTAACGTGATGCAAACTCAAGACGAACGTTAAACGCCAAAGTAGTCGTACATTTTCAATAGTAAGCATATTGCTTTTTAATCCTTTATATAGGTATCTAGTGAAAATTATCATGAAAGTAACTAGAACTCTGATTTTTAATTAGATGGACGAAAGTGACAGCCGCCGGCGCACTATTTTTCATTTAATGTTGCCAACTGAAGAGCATAGTGTTGTAAGGCGAATAATTTTACCGATTGAATTGAATTATCGTGTCGTCGACATGATTGTTAATAGGTATAATAAAATGTTTTGATTGTATTTTTTCTTGTGCTCTTATTTTTAATATACATTAAGTAGGTTTTCGATGTATTGTTCTTATTTGAAAATGTCGTTAAATAGTGATGAATTTATTAATTTTTATTTAATTAGCTCGCAAACATGTTATAAAACGTCGTATTACATAAAAAAAACAACAAACAGGAACAACAACACTCAAAAACAACATAACAAAAAAAGATATAACAAAAACTTATAGTCCGAAAATATTTTAAGTCACACGATTGTTTTAAAATTTACAGGAAAACGCCTTTATCATAAAAATTATTTAAGCTGGGGTGGGGTCACTGCATCATTCGATTAATTTTCAATTACAAGTATTTTGGTACATACATATTTTAACAGACAAAACCGATTAAAACAATATTAAGTTAATTAAAACCAATTTAGTTTCTGTAAATGATTTTTCTAAAATAAAATGAAAGTCGAAAGATAACTGTGTTTTATTTATGTGTTCTAATTGAGTAGATTTTTATCAAAATAACACAGTTTGAGTGTTTTGCAATTAACAATGTGCGTAATGGAACAAATAATTGAATTTCAATTGGATAAGGGGACTACACTATTTTTTATTTTCCGTAATGTGGTATCATTACTAATGTCACTTTAGTACATCTAATTAAAAATCAGAGTATAGTGGGAGGCATTCTAGGGTGTTTTAATTTCCTAAGGTACCTTACCACAGTCACCCTATGATTACGGCTCACGTAAAGGAGACGGAAAATTAGGACTGAATATTAAAAAAATGAGAATAAACGCGTCTTGAATCCGGGAAAGATGGATTTATTTTAACCAAACATCTCTTCAACTGTCAGTCAATGTTTCAGCCAGTTTCCCAATTACCCAGTCAAGAATCACGTTACATATTAACTTTTAAGTCAAATACTATAAAATAAGAAAAGCGATTGTTATACACTTAAAAACGATAAAGTAAAGTAAGTAAAAAATATTTTGGATTTGATTCGTATACCGACATACTTTAAAGGAGACTGCCTAGACTAGGGGTGTAACCTATATAATCAGTAACGTAATCGATTTCCAATACCATGATGTATAACGATATAATCAATAATTCATAAAACACTGATATTTTCTTTACCAATCGAAAGCTGTATTAAAGTCAATAAGCTTAATACAGTTCATTAAAACGATTTTCGATTTCAAGTATTTTATAAACGTTTTAGTTTAGTACAAAGATAATGACAAGCTTACTTGATCAATAGTGGATCGACACACCTAGAAGCAATAGCTGGAGCTTCCATAACAAATCTTTATTAAAAATCGGGGAGATCAAGGACGCAGCTGCAGTGAATACTTAAAACGTCATTCGTTTACTGTTAACCGATTCGTTACTACATACAATAACAGAAACGAAGGCTACGAGCCTGATTTACGTGAAAAATGAAGATACCTAGTTTTATTCTGGATTAATTTCCCTAAAACTTGATTTGAAGGAGTTATCATCGATTTAAAAATGACACGGTTTCAGTGGCTTACGCCACACGCAAAAGAAAGTGATGGCACAGGCATGCCATCAGCAACGAACCGGTTAAGACATTATAGTGAGAATAATACCTCCAAGCGGAGTAGTTTAAAAAAATACTGAAGTGCTTAAAATATTTAAGTCCATTTTTTTGTTTAAAAGTCAGTGAGACACAAATCATCATACAAAAGTACTGGCCATGGGCATTCTCCTTTGAGTAATTTGAAGATTTCCATAGCAACAGAATCAGTCAATCATTGAGGAGTGTGTACGTATTTGTACCTGATATTATATTTAAAGGTAACAAAACATTTTTATTTGAATTTTGTAATAAATATGATTTCCCAAAGAAAAATATTGTTTATTGTTTGAAAACCAGTACCTAGATACGACCTAAACAAACATATTACTCACGTAAGTCGGGCAAAAATTTAGGTCTATCTAAAGTGGTTCGGGATAGCGTCCATTCGGGCGATATTTGTCCGGGATAGCCTTCTTTAGGGATACAGTGAATTGGGGGTTTCAATTTTCAAAATAGAGTATAATACCTTGTCGAAAATTTAAGTATTTTTATATTTAACATTTCGAAAATGTTTTTTACAAACTTATTAGACTTAAATGTAGGAAGACTCATTAGGATCAGTTTCCTTATTATAAAGTATTTTGAATTGAAATTTAATACAATCTTTCAAAGATATTATTACATAAGATCTTCGCTAAAAAATGCGCTATTTATACGTATAACGTTCCTAAAAATAACCCTTGCAAATAAACCTGCTTACACAGAGCTAGGTAAACATGCTTACTTGCCGAAAGATTGTGCCCCGAGATTAGCCGTCAGGATGACCGACATGTACCTATGTCATTTAATATACAATACCTGCCTTCCTAGCGTGGATATCTTTCGTCTGAGATGAGTTTTGTTATATTGTTCCCGTTTATTTATCTCCTTGTCCTCTCGCGTACTACGTCAACATGACCTACTACATATGCAAGGTATTACATGTTTATTGCTTAGTTAATTTTGTTTTGATATTGTACTCTTGTCAGTAACTTTCTCTAAACAATAGAGACGTGTCGATGGATTCTTATAGATTTTGGACTGGAGAGGTAGGAACTGATTTAATAACGTAACTTTTTATCGGTATTTTAACGTTGCACACGGATGAAGGAGCCGGGCACAAACAATATTTTTAATTTATGAAAAGACACCCTTTGCCATTTTGTTGCTGTAATTAATCTCGTACAACCTCTCCTTAAGATCTATATTTCGTTAAATGATTATGGCTTAAATTATGATGGCCAAGAAGCCACGCAAAAGATTATCATTACCCCTCATCTTATAACTCAAGAGTAAATTTCTACAATCTATAATTTATTTATTAGGAAAAAAGGATTCAAAATGGTATTAATCTATAGATTGCAAAGTGCTTTTGGAGTCAGAAAGATTATTGATTCTTGAGTTTTGCGAGTAAGACATATTATAATGATTTAAAAATACCAAAACTTTCTCCCATAAAAACAAATGTTTCAGGTGGGAGTTTAGTGTTTTGAACAATATCAAAATTTTGATGGTAAACTCAGACACCAACTGTACTAGCAGAACTGATTTACGAAAACTAACTACAGTGTGGTATTCTAGTTAACTTGGAGACTAGGATAAAACCAAAAAACTTGAATTTATTGGATATTTAGATTGATCCACTATTTTAAACAACGCAAAATGTTGGAGGACACTTTTGGAGACAGAAAGGCATAAGTCATTTCTATTTCTATCAAGCCATAAACTATTTAAGGCATTACTATATATTTGAAGAATATAAATTATAGAGAAGAGAGCTCAACACCGAGCCTTAGGGCAAGCCCTTCTAAGTTAAGCTAGATTTAATATTTGAGTCATTTTAGTTACTTTTTGCTTGAAAGGAGATTGATAATAAATTTACATAATAAAGATAGGAGATCTTATTTTAGAACTTTGTGTTTTAAGGTTGAAATATTAACATTACCATATGCAGCATCTAGGAATGTAACAAATAGATATTGATTATTATAAAAGGCTAGTTTAACGTCTGTAATGAAGATACCAAGACTATCCATAGTGCTTCTTCCTTTCCTTAAACCATACTGACGGAGAGCTACAATTTTTTTTTCCACAAACCATTCTAATCTATTTTTCACTAAATATTCCGCTAATTTGGAGAGAACTGAAGCTAGTGCTATTAGTCTATATGAATTTGGATCTGAAAGGGACTTTTATGGTTTTATTTCTTGGGTTTTCCATGATAGTGGCATTTTACTATATATATAATATAGCATAACATATAATATCACTGAGTTAATAAGATGTAATATATAGAAAAGGCTGGTGTCATTCAAGCATATAATTAGCTTTAAAAAAAACTTTTCATTCGGGCGAAGGTGAGAAGGTACTTCAACGCCGAAACAGTTGCTCAATCTATACCAAGCGCAAGTTTGATCGTGTATGGGTACTGTTCTCACCTTTGGGACGATTCCACCCAATACCAACTCCAGACACTTGAGTCCATTGAGAGGAGGGCCAAGATGCTCATCGGCAATGACGATCTTTTTATTAACAAGCTGAAAAGTTGAAGTAGCTAGCCTATCCGTTTTTTATAGGATACATTTCGGAGAAAGTGCAGCAGAATTGTACAGCCTTGTTCCGCCGTCTCCATTTTTTCATCGGACAACCAGACTTACCTACAAATAGGCGCCACCACAGGGCGCCACAGTTATATGGTTGATATACCAAAGAATCACACAAAGCGTTTTGGTTCTAATTTTGTAATACGTACCGCTAAAGAGTGGTACTCTTTGCCTGAGTCTGTATTTCCTGATAAACACAATTCAGTTAATAGGTATCTTCTAGGCAAGCGCGTCAAATCCTAGATCGAATCATCGCTTACCATCAGGCGAGATAGCGGTCAAGCGCTTACCTATTTACAATAAAAAAGCAACTAAACTAATAAATAAAGAGTAAAATAAATAAATAACAGTCATTATACTAATCCTAATATTTTTAACAGAAAAATTAAGACTCCAAAAAATACCGCCTAGTTTGAGGTTTCCCGCGCTTTTTCAAACCATTCATTCATTTCTCCTCAGTCACTTCCACAGATTAGATATTAGTTACTAATAGTAATGGCCGTAGAACGCTAATAATTATAATGCATTATTTTAACATAATAAATTACACGTTGTTCAAAAATCAATGACCATCTAATCATTATTCGTTGTTGCTGTTACAAATGAATTGTAAAAGAAGGTAGGCTATCAGCAGGTAATAGATGTGTAAAATTGAAGGAAAACTCCACGAACTAATCTAAATAACGTGTTCTTACGACTCGTTACCTAGCGTCTGTTATCAAGATATTTTATAGAAGAAAATAAAGTAAATATATACTTAAACTACTTCTGAATACTAAAAAGTTAGAAATTGCATATTTATTTTACCCACTACCCACTATTGTAAGCACTGTTTTGTGGTATATATGCTTTGGTAGGGTCACCACCAATAAGCCAAACTGATCATTATAATATATATTAATGGCACATTAATTAATTTTATAAATATAACAGAATTGTTGAAAACAGAAATATAATAAAATTCCAATACAACACAACAGCAGGATAATTCGTTGTTACGAAACAGCCGTTATTTCCATGATTACATTGTTACTACAATTCCATACCGGTCGTCATTTAGTTACTCATTCGTTCATCTTCATTTCATTTTATCATAGTTCTTGTCTTTTCGTTGCTTCGATAAAAAGGCGTATTAGAGAATTTGTTAACTTGATTTGATTAAGTAATTATTTCAGTATTAACTGTCTTGCAACAATCAGGATCTCTCTATTAAGTCATGATGTCTTCTGATAATATTGAAAAACTGTATGAAAACTACGGCATTTTGGCTGACGCCAAAGATGACATTTCAAAGGTATGTTTCTGAAATTAACACGAACATAATAATCACGTACTTCTTCACTTTTAACATATTAACTCCTCTTTCAGCATGAAAAAGAATATATGGAAATACTTGCAGCTGTTAAAGGATCGGACAAGGAGAAACGCTTGGCATCACAATTCATTGCGAAATTCTTTCACAGTTTCCCTAACCTAGCTGAGCAAGCTATTGAAGCTCAATTCGATTTATGTGAAGATGATGATGTTGCTGTAAGTTATTTGTATCCGTGGTATTTGAATTGGTTTGTGAATGACAACACACATATAATTACACTAATCATGAGACATTATCATTATTCAGTAGTATAATTATTTGCATAACTCCTTTTAATTGTAGGTTTCTAACAATGTACCCAAAAATCACATGCTAACTGTTATATTTTATTCAATGATTAAGTTCTGAATGAAATGGTGTATGCAATTAACTTCCATGAAACAGTAACACTACATCCAATGAATTCCTCTCTTCTCCTTTACTTCAAATTTATCATGAAACAATAATATACTGGAAACATGCTTACAGATTCGTAAACAAGCCATCAAAGATTTGCCAGTGCTCTGCAAAGACAATAAAGAACATACCCAAAGGATTGCTGATATCTTGTCGCAGCTCCTTCAATCTGATGATACTACAGAAATAAATGTAGTCACAAACTCACTGCTTGCAATATTGAAAGGTGACCCAAAAGGAGCCCTAACAGGCATATTTTCACAAATACATCAGAGCACAGATAGTGAAGTTACAAATGAAATTGTGAGGGAGCGTTGCATAAAATTCTTAGCAACAAAAGTAAAACAACTTGGACGAGAAATCATAAACAAAGAGGCTGAAGATCTCATCATTGTTGAATGCAAAAAAATCTTAGAGGCAAGCAAAACTTTTTCTTAAAAAAGATAGTCTATAATATAAATTCTTAGCATGTGCATTCAAGCAATGATAGTTATAATTTTAGCTTAACTAAAAGTTAATAGGTGTTGTAAGTAATACTTATATTTCAGGATGTTGTTGCTGAAGAATTTGAACACATAATGGAGTTGTTGACCTGGTCTAGACTTGGAAAGACTCCGGCAGGGAAGAAGGAATTAGTTCAGTTAGTAGCTGCACTTGCATTTACTCCAGAGGACTGGCATCCAGAAGATCCAGAACACGTGGACAGAATTATACACTGCTCTCAACATGCCTTACCATTTTTTTCTGTAAGTTCCCTTTTTATTAAGAAATTCATTATTGCTTTTTTATATGTTTAAGTTTGTATGACATGATAGAATACCTAATTCACACCATATACTTCTTCGATAGACAAAATCTCCATTTCCAAACTAATGTAGAGATATGCTTTTTTTACTAAACATAAGAAATGTTATTTTTCATACTGTTGTAGTTTTGTCTCATTCTAATACTAGATAATAACATCTGTATTTTATTAAATTCTGTTAATTTGAAGATTTACAGCCCCATTTTAAAGTGGTGAAAATATTTAGAATTACAACTCACAACCCCTATTTTAAAATATTGCTACACCGCTGAGGCATACTAATAAGTTTCGTTTGTTACAGTCACAAGTAGATTCTACACAGTTTGTCAAATTTTTCTGTGACCATGTATTAGTCCGTTGGGATGACATTACCACGGCAGAAGGTGGTGTAGACTCTAAACTGGAGCTGCTGAAAATATTTGCTGAATTAACAGAAAATTGTGGAGACATTGAGAATTTGCAAGAAAAAATAAACACTGTTTATGTTATACTCATGGTAAGGTTCATGTTTATCATAACACATTCTGTGTGCATGACCCACATGTGAGGCACTAAGTGGTTGAGGTGTGAGTGCACCACATATGGATCACTCCCTCTTACAAAGTTTTGGTCTTGTTAAATCTTGCATGTATCAGTTAAATCATTTCAATTGCCTTACACATGTGATATATAAAATTGTAAACAAAAAGTACAGGTACTGGGTGGACATTTACAAGATTTAATAATATTTTTTTTTATAGAAATACTTGCCTGAAGCGCCATTGGAAAGTGAAGAAAGCTCTGAAACAGATAAAGAAAAATCTGAATCTGAAACTAAACAGGAAGAAACTTCATCTGTACCATCTTTACAGTTTTCTCATGTAGAATGTGCTTTATTTGCATTACACTCATTGTGTCGTAAATCGCCTGATACACTTGGTGCTGATGTTGCTCGGTTAAAAGCTCTACGTCTGCGATTGCAATATACTGCAAGACTTACACAGGGATACATAAAGAAACTGAAAGAAGTCACACAGGTATTATTAGACGTAAGAGCATAAACTCTGCATTACATTTTATACAAACTTAAACCCAAATACTTTGAAATAAGACAAGAAATCATTAAGGCAATTCAATGTTCAGTAAAAAGTTAGTACATTACATTACTTGACAATTGTCATTATTCCATAAAGGATGTTTTAAATAACAATAAATGAAATCATTTTAATCATAATTATAAAGTTATCAAGTACATTTTGTCTTCTATATACATACAGACATAAATTGTATTGTGTGACATTTTGTACTCATATTTGGACAATAAAAGAATGAGTTTGATGGTACTGCTGTATGCTGCTGATTTGATGGTACATATTTGTGTCATATGCCAACAGTTTGAACATAGTGTTGAAGAAGATATAATAATTTAACAAACACCAATTAGCCTAGCCCAAAGTAAGCACTCTAAAGCTATATGTGATACATAGATATGATATTCAAAGAAATATACATGGTGTTTCTTTTAAGGTGTGAAGCCGTTGCTAGGTGCTATCCATATTCCGCAATTTTTTGTAGTTTTGGAGTCATAATTATATTTTATGATTAAAGACTGAATGGCTTTAAAAAATAACTTTTTTAGTAAGTTTTTTAAGTATTTTTTATATGAACAATGCCTTTTGATTGTGGTTTTGTGAGTAAAATAATCTCCTTCCGTACTTTAATACAAGATACAATTTTTTTATCGATAGTAAAAAAATTGGGAACAAGCAGGACAGAATGGGATTTTCAACTTTAAAAATAAATAGAATAAATATCTTCCTTAGCTTCTAACTATTAAAACAGCTTGACAGCCCAAACTTTATAACATTATTATTAAAAATTAAAAAATAACTCCAAAACTACAAAAAATCGCGGAACATACATGGGGTTAAATTGATAGGTATGATACTCAACTATCACCCAGCACCGGTTTGACACCTTAAAAGAAACATGCTGTATGTAAATACCCATGACTCAGGTACAAATACTTGTACCAATCTACCCGATCTGGAACTATAACCCAGGCCGTCAGTGCAAAAAAATCACTACCATTGCACCAAACGGTTGTCTAACTAAACTTTTAATTTATTTAGGGTAAGAAAGGACAAGATGCTAACTCAGAAGAAAACAAACTAAAGATTGCAGCTTTGAAGACAACATCAAACATCAACACTCTCATCAGAGATATATTCCGTACTCCACCAAGTTTCAAAAGCAAAGTACAACTTTCATTCCAGTCCACAAAGAAAACTGACAAAGAGGTATTTTAATGTTGTCATGATTATTTTATTTTCGATTCTAACATTATCTAAACTGTATCCCATTTTATTTCAGTATTAGAAATCACTAACGATGATATGTTTCTCATATAATCCAGTTGTCATCATGCTAATTGGATCTTCGAATTATTATTATATCTCACATCATTAGTCATATAGCTCTTCATTCATAATGTTGATTTATCATTTGTTATATAATTAAACCTCTTATTTTTCCTTTTTCCTTACACTATCTATTATATGTCCATACACAAAATGTCCACCACGACCACGGGATATTGATTCTGTAATCAAAACATTACTTTTTGGCAAAATATTGAGTCTACTTGGGTAAATACGTCACGATTTTTTTATTTAAAGCCGCAATCTTTTCTATTGACTCCTTATAAATTCTGTCTTTAACATACACAACCCCACAAAAAATAATCCACCAGTGATAAATCACATGATTCAAGTCGCCAGCTGAATTTTGTCAAGTTATGTGAGCGGGAAATTTAATTTGCATTAAATTTATTGTTTTAGTGGCTCTGTGACGTTTGGCATCAGCTTGTTGAATCCACTTGTTAGTTATTTCCATATCATCAATAATAAGCTAAAATTGAGTTGTAAACATCGCTCGATAGCGTAATCCATTGACCATAACCACATTTCCACAATTCTTGAACTTTGAGAAGCCTAAATGCTGTAATGTTCCTTGTTGACGTAGCCAGACATGAAAATAGGTTTTATCTAAAAAATTGTCATAAAAAGATGGAAAACGGATTGTCTGGTTTTTCGTGGCGGTAGTTTCGTCGTCGTGGTGGACATTTGTACGATATAATTTTTACAATAAAAATTATAATCATTGTCATCTAAATTCATTGTTTTAAATAATAAAATTCTTGTTGAAGATCCCATTTTTGAGATTACTACAACAAGAGTTTGAAATTTGTGATAATAATTACGACATTAGCCTTTTAAAACTATTTGACTATGTACTACCAGACCATCCCCACTTCACATGAGTTAAATATAACAAACAAAGAACATAGCCCATGTCCATTAGAGGTAAACAAGTGTCTCATTAAAATATTAATAAAGATAGTTAATTCAAAAGCATCAGTGTTTAAAAGTAAAGGGATAACAATTTTAGTTTATGTTAGATTCATTATAAAATATAATGGAAAATAATAGTTTACATTATTTTTGTTGAGATGGGTTTTTTTTAATGTTTTAGGAAAAACAGCTCAGTAGCTCAGATGCTAAAGAGAAACCAGCCTCAGGCCAAAAACGACACCAACCAATCACATTTGATAATGGTGAAGAAAAATCTCCTGAAAAACGGGCACGCAGTGGTGACAGAAATTTAAAAATGTATACACCACCATCAGGCAAATACAGTTCGAGACTAAATAATACTGGGAGATTCTCAGGTCCTAACCCTGGCAGGGGTCGAGGGGGGTATGGGAGACGTGACTTCAGAAATAATGGCGCACCATACAGGCGTCGTAGCAATTACTAATACAAAACTCCGACAAATGATTTGACAAAAAATATTTTAACTCTTAGATGATTTTTTTTCCAATTCGGTGCCCTACTGTCTGAAAAAAGATGACAGAAATGAGTGTCTTTTTGAGCACAATTCTGGGTTCCGATGTTTATATAATATATTATGTTTTGTTTGGAAATCTCCAAGATTATTGGCAAAAAGATAGTTGACAAAAAGATGGATTTCTAGCTTTAACATTCTAAATTACTATTGCTAGTGAGAAGAGAGAGTATCGAAACCAACGTATTGAACTTTTGATAGACATAATTACAGGTAGAGTTTTTGCAGTCTGTTTGGAGTTTTCTTAAAATAGTATTGCAGTTGTGCAGAGCAGTGTTGCAGTTATCTTAAACGGTAGGTAAAACACTCTTTCTCTATTACGGCAAGGATAGTGACGGACGAAAAGACTGCATCTTCTGTAAGTATTAGATTCTAATTACATGTAAGGCGTTTGCTGTTTCGAACTAGCACTAAAATTTACTGGTAAGTCTAATTTTACTGTAAATACAAATACTACTTTTGATTTTTTTCTATAGATTTGAATCCGGCGTGTAGACGAATTTAAAGGTAAGTATTGAGGCTGTGGCAAATTCCTTTTTTGTTTCAGATAAGCTATTCTATCTTAATTTCAAGCCACCGTTTCCGCTGGATGATTTGTTTAATGGTAAAATGTGAGGTCTAATAACTTAATAATAAAGCTTAGTTGGCAAAACTTTGTTTCATTTTATCCTTCCTATCTTTTCTATACATAGAAAATAGCCTTGTAACAAGCACCAAACTTATAATTGTTTCAACTAGTCTTTACGATAAGTGCAATAAGTCGAGTTTTTGGGCAAATTGACTTACGTACAATTTACGTACAGATGTATGTACAAATATAATATACAACATTAAATTCCGCTTCATTTTATAGTCATATAGTAAAAGTTTGAAGTCAATAGCTATTATAGTTACGATGATACACAAAAAAACAAAAATTAAATCTTGAATCGCAATTATATCGAAAATAGCTGAAACTACTTAATGCACTTTTTATAAGAACGGCAGTAGTAGCAATTGGAGACTGCCAGGGCAGACGCGTAGCTAGGTAACCAAAGACCTTGGAAGTGCAAATAAAACTGGGCCACCTACTAAACTTGTAGGAAATTCCCGAAGGGAATGTCTACACCTTAAGTTATAAATAGAGCGCACTGCTCTTATTTCAAAAACAAATATAATATTAATATTAGCTGCTGACCCCTACAGTAATAGTCCGTAGGACATTACACCGTGACAGTAGCTCAAGTAAACCATTTTTGTTGTTTCAACAACCGGTATGAGCCTTTTGTTCTTAACGGCCTACGGATTCTACGAATCCTACCGCTTCGCCATTCATATTTATTGACGTATTCCCCAGTCTTATATTTAGTAAAGAGAACATTACACATTTGCTTTTACACGAACTAAGCTTTACATTATTACTAGTAACCAACCTTGGAGAGAGTATCGTTTACAACTAAAACATTGAAAATAAAATATAATGAAAAAACCTCTGTCTAGGAACGCCCGAAAAAAGCGAAGCTTGTAAAAAGAATGAAAAAGAGATGGAAAGCCACGCACACTGAGGTGGGGAGGCAGTTGGCTCCTATATTTTTTTTTTTTTTTTTTGTTATCTGGCTTTTTCCGTTTCTCACAGAAATTTCGCCAATGTCCTGTAGTGAGAGATACACGGAGTACTGCGTTAAAAATATCCAAGGAATTGGTTAACTTTCGATGGCTACTTTCTTTCTTGAGTAAACTCTTTCTGGGTCCTAAAAACAACACAATACAACACGTCACAACACAAAGGGTTATTAAAATATGTTTTCTTACGGTTATTAATAAGTGTAGGTACAGTAAAGGGCTATAGGGGATGGGTTAGAGTTTTATGTTATTTTTTTTAACATGTTTACACACACATAAAAAGCCCGATTTGTTAGAAGTGGATAGGAGAGTGTTAAGGTTAACTGGGCGGGGAATGTTGGTCGGAAGTTGGTCGTAAAGGGATGGGTATTTCAAGCAGTTAAAAAAGATGTGGTCAGTAGTACCCTCTTCTTGAACGCCACATTCACATAGGGGACTAGTTAAAATACGAATTTTGTACAGGAATACAGGGGTAGTAACATGTCCAAGACGGAGGCGGCAAATGGTCGAAGTAGCTTGCTTTGGTAAGTGGCGGTATTTCCAAAACCATGGTTTCTTAGGTATATGCATTTGGATTCCGCCATAATGACGACCTATGATTTTGGAATTACGGGACTATCTCGACTGCCATACAGCTTCAAGATCGTTTTTGGCTATTTGGAGGACATCGTTTACATAGTTTTGCAGTCGAGAAGGATTGCCTGTTACCGTAGCGTCCCTAGCCCATGCGTCAACTGCCTCATTGCCTTGTATACCACTATGACCCGGGATCCACGCTAAGGTTACACCAATATTACTAGAGTGGCACTGGAAGAGTAGGTTTTTTATTTGATATATTATGGGAGAGGAGGATTTGTATTTAAAAAGATTAGAGGCGAGGGCTTCTAAACAGCTTTTGGAATCCGTGAAAACTACAGCCTTATCAAGTCGGTGGGAGAGTATCAGAACAATAGCCTCTAGTATGGCCACTGCTTCCCCTGTGAAAACGGATGCTTCCGCCGGACACTTAAAGTTCAGCACAATATTGAATGTTGGTACCCATACTGCAGCCCCGACATTTCCATCTGGTGAAATTTTTGATGCGTCGGTGAAAATTGGAAGGCAATGCTGCCACTCCTCGCCCAGTATGCTCATGAAATTATTGTTTGCCAAGGGGTCATTTTTTTTAATTCCAAAATCCAATATAATGTTAGGAAAAAAAGTGAGAGCATCGAAATTTGTTCGGAATAAAGGATGGGAGTCAAATTTTATAATAGGGTGTGACAGAGTTGTTAACTTCCTGTAGCTAGTAACTATCCGGGGGAGGGGTCTACGGGACGAATTTGGAGGATCAGGAAATAATTCAGATAAACTCTGAAGGCGTGAGCACAGTGGGTGTGACTCAAGTTGCAAGACTTTAAAGGTAAATCTATCTGAAAGAAATTGTCGCCTCAGGTCTAAAGGAGGGTCCACAGATTCGACCTGTAGTGCAATACCAGGAGAAGATTTCATGGCCCCCAATATGATACGCAGGCATTTTAATTGAATTTTGTCCAGTTTACTAAGGGATTCTTTGTTGCAGGGTTCCAGCAAAAAGGAGCCGTAGTCCAAAACACTGCGGACTAAGGCATTGTATACAAGTTTTAAGGAGTACGGATGGGAGCCCCACCATACGCCGGAAAGGGATTTAAGAATGTTAGCGCCTTTTTCACATCTCTGTGCGATTGTATTAATATGAGGTGATCCTGTCAGTCTACTGTCCAGGATAATGCCTAGAAACTTTACTTGGTCAGAGTACGGGATAATTTGGTCATCAATTCTAATTTGAATCGGGGGGATAATTCTTTTCCTTGTAAATATAACTATGTTACTTTTAGGGGCAGAGAGAGAGAGACCATGATCATCAAGCCATTGCTTAAGATAATACAAGGCAGAGTTCAGCCTATTTTCAATTGTTTCGGGATCGGTTCCAGCAGTATATAAACAGATGTCATCTGCATATTGTAGTATATTACAGAAACAAGACACACTCTGTTCAAGGTCATAAGTATACAGGCTGTATAGCAGAGGACTCAAGACAGACCCTTGCGGTAGACCCTGCCAAATGTATCTAGTAGGGGTTTGGTGATTGAGGTAATTGACCTTTACAGACCTACCAATTAGAAGATTATAGATAAATTGTACTAGCTTCGCAGGAAAACTCAATCGAAGAAGCTTCTCTCTGAGTACCGGAAGTTGTACGTTATCATAAGCAGCAGACACATCCAAAAAGGCTCCCACCAGATATTCTCCCTTTGAAAAGGCAAGACGAATATCTGATGTGAGCATAGATAGACTATCTAAAGTTCCTCTGCCTTTACGGAAACCAAACTGACTTCTGGCCAATATGCCCCTATTTTCCGCCCACCATTCCAACCTATTTTTTACCATATGTTCAAGGACTTTGCATAAGGCAGATGCTAGAGCTATAGGCCTATATGACGCGGGATCCCTTGGGTTCTTGCCAGGTTTAAGCAAAGGAATGATGACCTGTTTTTTCCAGTCAGGAGGAATGTCACCTGTTTCGATTACCTTGTTATATAAGTTTAGCAGATATACCAATGCAGTTGGGCCAAGGTGGGAAGCAAAAGAGTAGGGTATACCATCCTCTCCCGGAGATGTATCTTTTAGATTACTAAGCGCGCGTTTAAGTTCCTCCAGGGAGAAAGGGTTGTCAAACTGGGAGGGTGTTGAATTGAGGGGCTGGGAGTTGACAGACTGGCTGGGGTCTACTGGGACAAAAGGTGGGGCTAATCTACTCGCAAAAGTGTCAATCCAGGCAGATGGATCATTTGAAGATGGAGAGGGCCCGACAAAAGATCCTCGAAATCGCCTAATGTTTTGCCAAATCTTCGAAGGAGGTGACTGAGGGGAAAGACTTTCGCAGAATTTAATCCACCCGTTTTTCTTTTTCTTTTTGAAAAGGCGCTTGCATTTGGCAGCCACTTGCTGGTAGGCAAAAAAATTATCCTCAGTCATATTTAAATTATATTTAATTTCAGCTTGTTTTCTCAACTTAACCGCTTCTGAGCACTCTGAGTCCCACCATGGGGGAGAAGCTGAGTTGTTAGCTGAGCGGCGCAACGGGAGTATGTAGAGATCTGCTGATAAAATCAACGCATTTGTAAAGTAACTATATTGATCTTTTGTCCCGAGGGGCTGAGAAGATGGAGGATGGGCTAAGTGTGAGTCAACTTCACTGGAGAATTTAGCCCAATCTGCTTTGCGAGTGTTATATTTGCGGAGCGAAGGCAGGTGGGGAGCGGGCAGAGATGCTCCGGGTTTAGCGATTATTATGGGAAAATGATCGCTACCGTAAGTCTCCAATAAGGTCTTCCAAGTTAGTAGCGGTGCTAGATTTGGGGAGCAGGCGGTTAGGTCCACAGCTGACCTTTCATCTTGATTGGGATAAACTCGTCTGGTTGGGCTACCGTCATTCAATAAGCAGAGACTATGGTCGTCAAATAGTTCAATTAAGTGCAGTGAGAATGGGTCACAGTTATGACAACCCCATGAGGTGTGATGTGTGTTGAAGTCACCTAGCACTATAAGTGGTTGAGGAATAGACAAAAGGATTCTTTGAAGATCTGCGATGAGAGAGGTAGTTGATAGGGGATATACAATGATACAAATGAAATGTTTAGAATATTGGCCGCAACAATATCGAATGTGTCACTATGAGGAGGGATTTGAAGTTGAGAGTATGAAAGGCCATCTTTGATCAAGAGAGCGCAACCATCGTGGCCGCCGTCTCTGTCATCCCTGAGACAGGCATATCCACGAACTCGGAACCGAGAACCCGGTATAAGCCATGTCTCAGAGATGGCCGCGACAGCCACAGAGTATTTATTCAGTAAGTAATTGAGTTCATGAGACTTTGGACGGACACTTCTACAGTTCCATTGGAGAAACTGGCATGTGTTTATCACTGGGTTGTTCAGAGCCATTTTTGGGCAGAAGACTATTCAAAATACTTAGTTTGTGAGCTACGTTGGGCGGTAAGGCATCATTAAACCTGAAAAGAATATCTGTTTAGAGAGATATTATATGTTCTAGAAACTTGTCTTCCTTAGAAGTGGAGTATGGGTTTTCTAAATTAGACCCATTAGGTAATGAAGGGGGAATATCTGAAGTAAGAGATTGGTGAGTAAATCTGTCATATCCTTTCGGCAGTGGGGCTCTGGGTTTTGGGGATAATAAGACTGTCTTGCGGTGTGATGAAGAGGGTGAGGATGGATAAGGATGGGAGATAACATGTGAGGTGGACTGGGAAGGGTTGTGATGATTGGGAGTTTTGGAGACATCTGCATATGGACGCCGTACCGGGGGAAACCGGGCAGAGGCTTCCAAGTAAGACACATTCTCTTGAGACATTACTGCTTTTATGTTGTGTTGTCTAATAGTTTCAAGGCAACCTCTACTTGTCGCAAAGTGGTCTCCAGAGCAATGCAAACAGGTGGATTTGCTTTCGGGTATGGGACAGCTATCTCCAGGGTGTTCTTGAGCACAACGGTAGCATCTGGGTTTAGAACGACACTGTGTCTTGATATGTCCAAATCTACAACAATTATGGCACTGTATTGTTGGTAATTGGTATGTCTCTACTGGGAGAGAAGTAAAGTAGGAGTAGATTCTCTTGGGCAAAAATTGACCCTCAAAGGTGAGAACAATAGTCTGGGTGGGAGTCCAAGTAATCTTATCATTAGCTGTGACTTTTCTGTTTAGCCTTCTGGCTTTTAAAATAATTCCACAACCCTTCGGGAGGTCAACGGAGCTAATAAACTCATCAAGCGTCCAGTCAACTGGAATATTCCTTACAATACCCATCCGTGTAATGTTATATGTGGGAATGGACACTTTGTACTTATATTTTTTTCCAAAATCGGAAGAGATAAATTTGTTAGCGTCAGGACCAGTTTTAAATTCCATTTCAATTCTGTTTCTACCTACACTCCTGATTCCACCTCTACAGATATTGTCTATATTGTGTTTATGGACTAATTGCCCGAACTTAATTGGTCGAATGGTAGTTCCTGCAGCTGGGTCAGGGTCTTCCCTGCTAACGTGAACTATAAATGGTCCGCGGTCATTTTGGTTATATTTACGGGACTCCTGTGAGAGACTTGGGTGTGTGTAAATAGATTGAATGGATGCTGAGGTGTCTATATCGTTTACATTCCTAGTTCGTTTGTCAGAGTTGGGCGTTGAATCTGATGGCAATTTGTGCTTACGAGAGTCAAGTTTAGCGGTGAGTGATTGGGAGAATATTGGGGGTGATAAAAGTTCAATATCAGGGGGGTCAGGAGGTTCCGGATTCATATTGGATTAATACTAACCTTACAACTTACAGTTGGTGATATACAATAATACGTAAATAAATATATAAACGAGTACCAACGATCACAAGACACTCACAAACACTATGTTAAAAGAAAGAACTCAGTTTAGAAAGTACTATCTTAAAAACACTGCTGAAAACACAGATTTGATTCACAAACACGTGTATCAAACAACTCCAAGCGGCGAAATCCCCGTTGGCTCCTATATACAGGGTGTTTCTTTTAAGGTGTCAAGCCATTGCTGGAGGATAACTGAGTATCATTCCTATCGATTTAACCCCCGTGTATGTTCCGCGATTTTTTGTAGTTTTGGAGTTATAATATTATCCATTATTTTTTATGATTTTACGGCTTTAAAAAATTATAACTTTTTTTTAAGTAAGCTTAGTATTTTTTTAATACAAAACCTATTGCTTGTAGTTTTATGAATAAAATAATCTCTTCCGTAATTTTGCTACAAAATACAAAAAAAATAGTAATAGTAAAAAGGTTAGAGATAAGCATGACAAAATGAAATCTTCAATATTAAAAACTGCCCGACAGCCTACGTTTTTTCATAATAATACAAAAAAGATGTACTTTATGGGGCATTATTTGCTGAATCGATCTTCGAAACTTTTGAAAGTATTGAATCGGAAATGGCGTAATTTTCATATTTTATAATTTGTGATTACTTTCGCTTATTTTTGTCATTCTTAAGATTAATTATCCATTAAACTTTAAGTAGAGCTCAGGTAATGAAAACCAGTAATTTTATCACTACTATCCGTTTAATATATATTTATGATTCATAAGGGGAAAATTCATAAAATGCAAATTGTGGTCATATTTTGTTTACATTTTTTTTTTCTTTTAAAACAAGTGTTAAAAATGCTGGCCAACAGCTAATATGCTCATTCAGCACCTTCGCAAAAAAATCTTTTTAAATTTACAAAGACTTCGTGTTGCGATCTTATATGATGTTGCGGTTCTGTCAACTTAATTGTTAGTTCTTAAATATTTTCGTATTCTGTACAGTACACCAATTCTCTGTAAAAGCCCCATACGAAAAAATCCATGGGTTTTAGGTCGGGTAATCCAGGTGGCCAAGCTATTGGTCCACCGCGACCTATCCATCTCCCGGGATATTGTCGGTTTAATTCTTCTCGAACGGCTCTTGCAAAATGGCATTAACCCTACAGCGCATAAAGACCCACATGTGGCACATACATATAAATGTAAATCAATTTTATTACCATTCGTTTTTGGTAGATGTCCCTGAATGATTGTTTGTTTATGTTTTTTCCGAATCGACAGTATTTTGAAAGTAGTTGACAAGTGACGTGTAAAAAAAACAAAAAACCTAAGAAATTTTGATTGTTTGGTTATGGAATAATTAGTAGAGGTAAGTTTATATTTCTATTTGTTGTTTTACTTATTATTTTAGAATTTCAACAATAAATAGTACATAAAAATACGTTTTTTTGTGTGTGACATATGTGGCACACGATGCAATAAGTGTACTCAAAATATATGTACTGCTTGCAGATGAGCCAAAAGAAAAATTTAAATTCTGATAATATTCAACACTTTCTTGAAATACCTTCTGGCAGTGAGGATGACCTGGAAATGTCTGATGAAGATAGCGATGACGATATGATCAGAACCCAGGATTTGGTAATGAATGAAATGGAAAAATGCCCCGATATTCTGCAAGATGACTTCTTTGATGAAAACGTGAGCATACTTAGTCCACGGTCAAGCATTAGTATCTTAGAGACTCAACCGACAAGTAGTTTTTCTAAAACAGCCAACGTTACACCACAACCTAGTACTTCCAGGCAAGCAGCTTCTAGATCTCGCCCAGTAGCTTCACAATTTTCACCTGCAGCACCTTCTTCACCTTCCCCACAGCCTGTCAGGCCTGCCAGGTCAAAAGCTAGAAAGAGAGAATACATATGGAGGAAGATGGACTTGCTGCCACCTGATACCACATTCACTGGCGTAGACAAGTTGGAAGAACCATATAATAGTTTTGAAACTCCTTTACAGTACTTTTTATATTTTTTTGACGACGATTTGCTGGATCACATTGCTGACGAATCTACTAAGTACAGCATTCAGAAGAATTGCTCAAAGCCAGTATTGGTTACGAAAACGGAGCTCAAAAAATATTTAGGCATCTGTCTTTTGTTAGGATTGGTGCCACAGTCAAACATCCGCTTGATGTGGAATTCTGTATAAGGTATACCACTTATAATGGAAACGATGACACTCGGAGACTTTGAAAAACTACGAAGTGTCATACATTTCAATGACAACATAAATTACAAACCTAGAAATGACCCAGGACACGACAGACTTTTCCGTATAAGACCCTTATTGGAGACATTGATAAAAAAATGTCAAGATGTGCCGAAACGAGAGACACTTTCGGTTGATGAGCAAATGTGCGCTACCAAAGCCTGCAACTTTCTCCGCCAGTATCTTCCGAACAAACCTCATAAGTGGGGTTACAAGTTGTTGGTATTATGTGATGATAAAGGTTTTGTTTATGACTTTGAAGTCTACTCCGGCACTGAGAATGACTCTGAGTTGAGGCTTTCCGATGAATGTGATTTAGGAGCGAGTAGTAACATTGTCGTACGTCTATGTCGCTGTGTTCCAAAAAATCAAAATTATAAGATATTTTTCGATAATTATTACACGTCTCCTGAACTGATCTCTTACTTGGCTAAAAAAGGCATTCATACATTAGGCACCGTCAATAAGGGTCGTATGGGGAAAAATTTGAAAATGCCATCTCAAAAAGAATTGACGGCAGGTAAAAGACCACGCGGTTATTCAGAAGGGTGGGTAGCTACTGTTGATGCTGTACCAATATCAGCAATGCTTTGGCTAGACAGCAAACCTGTTGTTCTCGCTTCTTCTTTTGTTGGTGAACAACCAAAATACAAAGTAAAACGTTTCTGCAAGAAACGTAAACAATATATAGAAGTTGACGCTCCAAACATTATTGGACATTACAATCGGCGTAGAGTGGAGTAGATATACTCGACTCTTTCATAGGAAAGCATAAAATAAAAATGCGTACAAGAAAATGGTACATGAGAATATTCTATCATTTGCTGGATGTGGTGCTGATAAGCAGCTGGCTTCTTTATAAAAGAGTTGATACGCAGAGACAAAACACAAAATTGATGAAATTACGAGAATTTCGACTGGAAGTGGCCAAGGCTTTGTGCTTAGGTGGACCGTCAATGATAAAGAAGAGAGGAAGACCCTCTTCTTTTGTATCTGACATGCTAGATGAAAGAATGAAGAGAAAGCCAAAACTCAGCATACCACCTAAAGATGTAAGGCTCGATGGAGTTGAACACTTTCCTGTTTGGTCGAACGTTAGGAACCGATGTAAGTTACCTGCTTGTAAGGGGAAATCTTTTGTGGTTTGCCAGAAATGTAACCAGGCTCTCTGTCTCAACAAGGACAAGAATTGTTTTTTGTCATTCCACAAATAATTTACCAATAATTAGGTAGTTAGCTATGTTTTTTTTCTATAACGTGTCACGTTTACACTGAAAGTTATTTTTTTTTATAAAAGTTTCTATTATCATAAGATGATTGTAAGGTTCCATAACCAAAGCCTAGATTAGTATTATGAAACATATTATTTTCTTAAGTAAATTTTGAATAATACCAGTCTTTTTCATTCATACCGGTTCCTATATATAAGTACAAATTTATATTAAATTGCATGTTGTGCCAGATGTGGGACATACGGAAAAACTGACATAAGTGTGTTTTTACTAAGTAGCGTTTTTTTTAAATATTTTTCTGTGAAATAATATCATATTGTCTAGCTAATATATTTTTTTGAAGACGAAAAAAAAAATCATGCACTGTAGGGTTAAGCTCTGTCCATTTGATAAAACATCTACGTTCTTAATAGAAAATTTTCGTCTCGTAGAAATATCGGCAAATGTTTGACGAAATTTAAATAAGGTACCTGCGGGTAACAAGAGCTGTTGTTTATCAAGGGCCACTATTACAATAGTGCACTTCTAACGGTTTGATATTATTTTAATTACGCACACGTGTAAAGGACCAATGGGAAGGCTAATATACGGTAGCGCAGTCGCGCACGATCACCCATCTTGTCAGTAGCCGCGTCGCCGTTCAGAGATTTGGTCAACGCCATTCAATAGTAATTTTTTCTCTTAATTGCAACGAAATTGCGAGTGAAATATACTGTTGTTTATAAAACTTGGTGTTACAAAGTAATCTTTACAGTTTATTTGATGTTAAAGCAAGGTGAGTTCGAAGGATTTTATTGATTCAGTGTATTTTATCTCGGATCAAGTAAAATGAGTATCAATGCTTAATAAGTGCCAGGTGAATGGCGGGTAAAAGGGCCGGCCCTTATTAAACCTATGAATATGTACTTTTAATAATCAAAGTCTATTTTATTTTCATCTTTTATAAGGGTTGTAGTTGAATTTCAGCCACAACGCCAAAGCAACCAAAGAGAACAAGTGGAATTAAGAAGAAACAGCAGAAGAAGAAGGTGAACAATAAAAAAACAAAAGAAAAACACAACACTGTAGACGCCGAAGAGAAATAGTACTGCTACGCGTGTAATGAAGAGCGTTTTGCAGACATGAGAAATTGCCCTTCGTGCAAAAGATGGTTTCATGAAGAATGCTTGGGCTTAACGTAAGAAGATTTTGATTTTGAATGTCCAATGTGCAATTAGAGGATTAAACATTACATTACATCATTGGTAAATCAGAAAAAGACACTCAAAGTATTAAGTGAAACCATTTTAAATTTTTCATAAGTTTAATGAGGTCCACAGAATGTGTTGAACTTTTCTTTGGGTCTTTATTATTTTTTATGTCAAAGGTTTATTTAAAGGAAAGTATACTTTGTTGAGAGATAAGATAATTATTTTTAATTTGTTGTTGGGAAATATCGTTTACACAGTTTGTTTATTTCTTAAGTTTATTAAGGTCCATTACTATTTTTCTCGTAGATTTATGTGTATAAAATGATGTGATTTCATGCCAAATGATAATATAAGCTATAGGGACCTAAAAAATATTGTGTCCACTTTGGTTATCCCATTAAGTATTGACTCAAGATCATGGTCTTTATTAAACTGCGTATGTTTAATAAGGGCCATAGAAAAGGTTTTAAAAATGTTTATTTTGAAGCGAAATTTGACAAGCTTAGACAAAAAATGTACTAAGTTATGTTGCTAAAGTAATAAATGTTCTCCTGATTATTCATGTTTTATTGTTATCAATTATTTTTACATTAATATTTAATTTTGAAGTTAGGTGGCCCTTGTTTACCGCAAGTACCTTACGTCTGTCCATTTACATTATCTGGCAGCTCTAAAGGCCCAACCAGCTCTCTGTTTAGTATTCCCGTCTAGAGATTTACCGAGAATTGCATTTGAAAACTGTGGCGGCGAATCTTATGTGGATTAGCTCTAGCATACGAATGATAATTAAAAATGCCATTTCTTGTAAATTTAGACTCATCCGTCCACAGAATTTTATATAAAAAAACTGGGATCTTCGGAGTCCCGTCTTATCATTTCTTGGTAAAAATCTACTCTTCATTGATGATCGGTCGGAAGTAGTTGTTGCACTTTTTTAATGTGGTACGGGTGTATTCTTTCATGTCGTAAAATTTTGTGTACACTCACATGAAGAATTCCTGTGCGCCGACTGATAGCCCTGGTGCTAGTTGACGGATCGCGTGACACTTATTCCAAAACAACGTCTATTCGATCAGGATGTGCTCTCAGTGATCTTTGTCTATTTGTAGGCCCCTTCCTCGTACGCTCGATGTACACGTAAAATTTGTCGAGTCTAGGTACGTCTCGGGTTGTCATCCTCCTCTGCGTTGCAAATGGTTGCGAACCAACCTAGCGGTGAGTGAAGCCTTTTCACACGCGTACCCCTAGAAATAATGCAATTACGCTTAATCTAATTCCAACGCCATGATGGTGGTGATCGAGTAAGCACTGCGACTCGTCATTTAACAAAGATTCTCGTCTCTGCTGATTTTCCAGTTGTTTTTGGTGTTCTAATATAGATTTTGCAGTTGCATAGTTATCAGGGTTGCCACCTTTAGGGGAAAAAAAAATCGGGACAATCGGGCATCCATCGTTCGGAGTTTTGTCTTATCAAAGTATGACCCATGTGAGACAGTGTAAGGAAAATGAAACTTTATTTTGTGTTTTTAATTGTATTTATTTTATATAATTAATTTTTTCATACGTATTTCTTGTTGTTACGAGCCGCTTTTAATAATTCTACATCATTTTTGTATTTATTTATGAAGTCTGAACAAGACATGTGTAAGTTCAAAGAAATTAGTAATTCTGCTTTTATCAAATCTATCGAGCAACGATTTCTGGCATCAGACCATTTCATGGTCATTAGCAGTGATGTGACTTAGATAAAAGTATCTGAAATACAGATACAAGATACAAAATACGTATTTACATCTTGTATTTGAAATACTTTTCAAATTTTATATTTTGTATCTTGTATTTAGATACATTTTCCTGGTATCTTAGTATTTTGAAGATACTTTGTTCCCTAAGATACTTTTACTAAAATGAACTTCGCAGTTTTTCTTTCCGAACGCAACTGAACGCAGCGCGTCGTATATTTAGTCGATATTGGACTTTTTGGCGGGAGCGCGAAGCGTCACTTTAATGGTTTTGGTTTTCTTGTTAAATTTTGTGTTGTGTTTGATATTAGTGTGTAATAATGGCGTGTTATTGACCACTGAGTGTTTTTGAATATGCATGAGTGTTGGCAAGTGAAACAAAACAGTTGGAAGGTGTCTTTTCGCGCTCTGTCAAGAATGCCACGAAGGAGGTTTCAGTAAAACCCCACTTCTTTACTGAAACCTAGAAAATTACTCAAGAACATAGAAGAAAGATTATACTTACTTGACACTTGAAAATAGCCGATATTATCGGGAACTAAATGACAGATGGCGACACTATCTTTCTACTACTGTCTGTCCTCGGTCTTGGTATCTTGGCTATGCTGTACCTGATAACTCATCCTGGAGGGTACCGAGATCCGAAACACGGTTTTAGCCGCTGACCGACCGTAGTTAGTAAGGGGCCCAACTGGCACGCTAGCCACACGTGAACGGCTGCCCCGCCAACTCGCAAAAAATCCCGAAATGCTCCACGATGCCAGTTGGCGACTGGACGGGAGGACCCGGTGGCACGCAAGTCTGCTGCGCAAGCTTCCTGCGTACGGTATCCTCGCTGACTTTTGCAGCTGGATAGTCGATTTCATGACTGAACGATCGATCAGAGTAGTTGTCGATGGCTGCTCCTCTGACTTAGTGGCTATTGATGCCGGAGTTCCTCAGGGGTCCATTCTTTCTGCGACGCTTTTCCCGCTACACATCAATGAACTGTTACCAGCAATACCAGGAATTGTTGGGTATGCAGACGACAGTACTGTTGTAGAGAGATACCTGTCTAGCACAAAAGCCAGCGGTGACGACGTGATGTTTATGATAGAGGCCATGGTTGAGCGAATAAAGCAGAGGCTAAACTATGTTACCCAGTGGGGCGACAGTAACCTCGTTAATTTCAACGCCTCCAAAACACAATCGTGTCTTTTCACGTCAAAAAGGAGTTCCTTCCACCTCACCCCTTTTTCCGAGGTACATCTGTACCTGTGACCTACAGCCTCGAACTTCTTGGCATGGAGTTGTCTTCAGACCTCAACTTCGGCGCCAACATCGAATCCAAAGCCCAAATTGCAGCCAAAAAGCTGGGCGTCCTAAATAAGGTCAAGCGATATTTCACGCCGGGACAGCTTTTAACTCTCTATAAAGCTCAAGTCCGATCTTGCATGGAATATTGCATCCACCTTTAGGATGGCTCTGCAAAATACCAACTTGCTGCACTGGACACGAATCAGCGCAGAGCTGAGAAGCTTATCGGTGACAGCAAATTGGTGAAGAGCAAGCTACACACCTTAGGTCATTGCCGCAAAGTGGCCTGTCTGTTGGTCTTCTACAGACTCTACTTTGGAAAGTGTGCTCAATAGCTGCATTTGTTCATACCGCCATTTCTTTTTTTCCATCGGACATCCAGATGCACTGCAGGCTACCACCCTTTCTTGGTTGCTATTCCTACTTGTCGTACCAAGCTCCTTTCAACATCCTTCATAATACGCACAGCAAAGGAGTGGAACTCCCTCCCTGCGTCTGAATTTCCGAGAACTTATAACCCGTCCATTTTCAAAGCCAGGGTGAATACGCACCTTCTGGGTTAGCTCGTTCCATCGTGCATTCTGTTTTGGCCCCCGGGCTTGATTGGGATCAACAGCTAACCCATCCTAAATAAAAAAAAATGATAGCTGATATATACATTCAGACTATAATCTGAATTTATGAAAAATTGTTAAAACGGTTACAGACAACGGCTCAAATATGGTTAAGGCTTTTGAGTAAAAGTATTTGGAAAGTCTGATTCAGAGATAGTTGAAAATGAACATGTTTTACATGCATTTGGAGATCTTGAAAAAACATCAACTAAAATCGGAGGCTTTAAAAAACATTGAAGGTGATACAAAAACAGTTAAAAATTACTCTTATTATATTTTTCTAGAGGACTCCAATTCCTCTATTGCTAGTGGCGAAAACAGAAGCAGCACCAGTGATTTAGAGACACTCCAGTACCTCAACACTAAATATGCAAACTTTAAGAGCTTAAATGCTTATCCTACAATTAAAAAAATATTGGCCCTGTGGAGCGACTCTTCTCCTTTCGGGGCATGATAATGAGGCCTCATCGAAGGAAGATGAGCGGCAATATGTTTGAGGAATTACTTTTACTCAAATCTCAACTAAAACGTAAAAAGTCTCAATTTTAATACCTTCATATTTTGTCATGTCACATTTGCCTGATCCTTGTTATCAACGCGATCTATTCGACAATTGTTTCTCGAACAAATAAACTTAAATTCAACTAAATGATGTTTTCTTGCAAAAGTATTTTATCTTTAAAAAGTATTTGAAAGATAGGTATTTTGTATCTAGTATTTCAGATACCTTTTTAGAAAATTATTTGTATCTGGTATCTGAAATGCTTTCTTTTAAAGTATCTTGTATCTAGTATTTCAGATACTTTGTATAGAGTATCTTATACATCACTGGTCATTAATGAAAATACGCGCTCAACATACGCATTTGAAGGAGGTATGCTCAAAGCTCGAGATACAACAATAAATAATGCGTTCAACTTCTGCTCCTTTGCGGCTTTAAATACTTCTACCCATTTTTTATCAACGCTTTGCTTTTCTTCGATCTGTGGTAGTACCTATATTCTTCACTAGGAACTCTTCCGTAGGAAATCCTTCTTCGGAATCGAATCCCATAATTGAAACAGCATCACAAAGTTCTGTAAATTTTAAATTCCCACCAAGCGACAATAGAATTAATAGGCTGCGCTCGCGAAGACGAACGCGGTACATGCGGCGCGCGGTAGATGGCGCGGTGGCGCGTGACTGGGTTGGGTACCCGTGAATGAATTGATTGAGCCTATTGCATATTGGGTGCGTACAGCCGAAGCAATCGCTTACTAAATGCTATAGTCTGAGTATATGTTTCACGGTAAACTAAACTATGGCATTAAGTCAGCGCTTGATAGCTATATTCTAGTATACGTCTAAGAGTGCACTAGACTATTGCACTTAGCAAGCGATTGCTTTGGCTGTACGCACCCATTGTCAAAAATCGGGACAAAATCGAAAGGCCGTCGGGACGCGGGACAATGTCTTCGTAGTCGGGACTGTCCCGGCAAAATCGGGACGGGTGGCAACCCTGATTGTTACAAATAATATCGGTCTGAATGCCTTCCCGATCATCGAGTTGGTCATCGAAGTAATTTGCGCGTTAAATCCCCTTAGGTAATTTTTAAATTTTGTCCCTTAACATTACTACGTCTCATAAGTAATTCCCTTAGCTAGTTAGTTGACTTAGGAATTTCGTCTGTTGCCATCTTAATCAGCCTTAATTCGTGACGAAAACGTTAAATCTGCGTAATTACGTAAGTATGAAAAATAAATGCTCACGCCCCTCGCTCTAAAAACACTCGGCGAAACCAGAAACCGGCTTCAAGGGACGGCTGATGCTGTCAGCGGGCGCATGCACTTGGAGTCTCGTAAATAGGTACCTACAGATACAACTGGAATGCGCAACGAAACGCAGTAAATATTTGAGAATATGATTCGCATTATAATACAGCAATTAAATCTTATTCAATAGAATGTATATTGACTGAGTAAAGTATTAATTTTACCGTTAATAGGTGTAACGGAAAAAAAACTCTTCGTGGACTTGTAAAATATATTTGTTTCTTTACGAAATACAATGAAATTATGTTATTTAGAAGAGGATAATCGGTTTGTAGAATATATTAATTAGAGTTTTTAAAGTATAGCCTTGAAAGTAAAGAATAGCGGTGAATGATTTCAACAATTTTCTAGAGGCGGGTAATCTGGGATAATCGTGTAATAAATTTACAAAAATATGGATTATTCAGACACAACATTGTTAAAACAGTAATAAGCAGTTAAAATAGTAATACAATGATTATTAATAGATTTTGATATCAAATAGTTCGATTTTGAATGGATGTTGATGAATTTAGTGGGACGAAATATGTGTGGAAATAGAACAAAGAAAGGGCACTTAACTGTTGTCTACGCTGCGGTGTGATGCTTTAGCTGCTCTGGTACGGCTAGATTCTGAAAAGATACCTTTATAATTCCTTCGACCATTTTAGACTTTCTAATTGAATCCGAATTCTTGGTATGAATTTTGATGCAATGATGAATGATGCAATTTTGTAGATTTATTTGCTTTCTTGATTAATCTTGATTGTTCCCCTCATGGGCCACTATATTATGTTCTACGCAACATATGGTGCCAACAATAATAACGCGATAAAAAGTATTATAATACTAGCTGATCCGGCAACGCGTCGCTGTGGCTTAGTTATTACAATTTCACGAAACAAAATATTTTGGTTATGAATTAAAATAAAATAATTTTTCTAAAATAAAAGTAGCCTAAGTCACTCCTTATAACATCAGCTACGTGCCAATAAAAATTCCGTCAAAATCGGTCCAGCCATTTCAGAGATTAGCCGGAACAAACAGACAGACAAAAATGTGAAAAATGTTATTTTGGTGTATGTATCTTATATATATTCATATGCATGTAGTAAAAAACGGTTATTTCAATATTAAAAAAGACACTCCAATTTTATTTATATGTATAGATATTTAATGAGAAGCTAATTTTACACACTCCATAGCAAGTAATAGAATAGATATGAATGACAGTTCTTGTAATGACATTAACACGTTCACTGCGGTTCACCCACAATCAGCCTTTTTATCAGGCCGATTGTGGGTGAACCGCAGTGAACGTGTTAATATCTGTTTTCTGTAGCTGAGCCGCATTGCTGTTGTATTTCTTGAAGGCACTAGTCGCAACAATGGATAATAAAAATTATTTATACCAAAATATCAAGATTTTTTTTATTATGAAATTATTCATTTAAAAAACTCCTTTGTTTTCTTACCTAGGTTGTACTTTTAAAGTACGAAACACCACTTCAATACTGATTTAGGACAAACTAAGGAAGTTTGGGAATGTGGGACGGAATTGTGGGACAAATGAAGAATAAACCCTTTATAAAGATCTCTCTCAACATGGAAGTTTTCCAACACCCTTTAACAATTAATATTACTGATGTATCAAGCAATTTGCAAATGAAAATAGTAGCTTTGCAAATAGCACACTTAAAACTGCATTTAAGGAAAGCACTACCTTGGTACAGTTTTACGGAGGTTTGAGTACTGAAAACTTCAAAGAATTGAAAAATTTTGCTCAGCAAATAATCACTATGTTTGGTAGTATGTATTTGTGTGAGCAAACTTTTTCAATTCTCAACTACCGCAAAAATAAGAATTGCTTGCAGTTAACAGATGAACATTTAGATGCGATACTGCCCTTGTGAACCACTAAAATGAAAGGAGACTTTAAAGAACTGATAAGTCAAATGCAGCTGCAAAAATTTCACTAGTTCTCACTTTTATGTTAATATAGTTATTCAATTTAAATAGATATGATTATATGAATATATATATATGATTAAAAATGTTGATATGCGTTTTATTTCAAATATTAAAATTACATCCTTACATATAAAAAACATGCAGCCCGCATTCATACTCTGGCACCATTGATGGCCCTCCTATAACAAAACTTTGCCGACCCCTGGTGTAGACTCTACCCATATATGGGATGTTCAAATCTAAAAATGATCTGATGTCATTTAGGTAAAAAAAAATAATATCTTTGAGTAAATCAAGCTATATTAGAGTTAATTCTTTACAAATTATAAAATTATATTGAAAAAAATCAAAGGTCCCTAAAGTTATCTCATGTTGTCCACAACATTACACATTATTCTATCTAGATCATAGCAAGGGTCTACATTGGCACTATCACTGGGGCTGCACTCCATATGTTCCAACATTTCAATAGGAACCTTGAAATTAGAATCTACTTCATTCTGATCTGGCAAACTTTGAAGAGCATTCTGTAATATATCTTGAACCTTATCCAAGTGTTTCTTGAATCTGGAAATAAGAGAGAAAGTCTAGTAATATGAAGTATAGGTTACTAAAGATCATTCAAAATTATTAAGGGAATTGGCTTTGTGAGTGCTAAAGTTCAAGTCACAAACAATGGCAATTAGTATGCCATATAAATAATGTTTTAACAACATATTCTATAAAACACTGAATTAAGAAGTGAATAGTGCGTTTTCATTATATTTCATAGTAGTGTTCATCACACTATGAAATATACACACATCACACTATGAAATATACACACATCACACTATAAAATAGCTACATACCGTGTAGCAAAGTTAACATTTTGTAGATGTTGCTTTGCCATGGCACAGTCTACAGTGGCATGTCAATCTCTGGATTTTGGTGAAAAATAGCCCTTCTATCTTAAATGATGCTTTGTAAGGATTATTGCAGCCTTGTAACAATCATGATTAAATGTAAGAATATTAATTATCCTAAAGTAAAAAGCAGTGCTTGTATCTAAATCACTGACATAATATTTGATGATTAAAGAGATGTGTCTAATGCAAACCTTGTGGCAGTTTCAACACGCTGTCTTTTCTGTAATTCCATCATAACTCTCAAAGTTTCCCGTGCCTGATGTGGTCTGAATTCATTTAACAGATGATGAATATGAATAAAAAGTAAACTAAGATCCTCCACCTTCTCGGCTCTTTTAGGTGAGTCTGGACAATGGACCAACAAATCCAAAAGATCTAGGAAATTCACAAGCAATGAGTGATTCAATTTTTTTAATTCTCGTCTTCTTTCGAAATGTACAGGATAAAGTCGACGAAAGCCCTAAAACAAAAAATAATAATTTATTACATTTGACAACACATGTAAACTGCTTTAAATAATATTTATAAATGACAAAAATACAAACCTGGCTTTCTAGAGATCGAATTATTGTATCGTCAGCATTAAATGGATGCCCAAACATTGAATAAGAATCATGTATGGGTCTTGGTGGCAAGGGTGCCCTATTTCTTCGCACATTTTCATCCGTGTAGAAATTTATGTATTGCATAGGAGGCAGTGGTAAAGAGCTCACTTGAGCTGTCTCTGAAGACATAGTTTCTGTATCTTTACTCATTGTGGTGATTAAATTGCGTCAGTTTGTTAAATATGAAGCTTAGAGAGATTTATAAATTTATTTAGTTTATTTCCCTAACACAAGAAAAACCAAACATCACAAACACGGAGTAATTAGTTACATATATTAAAGTGCCACAAACACAAATATATCTGGTTAGGCGGCTAAATTTAGAACTGCAATGTACCCATAGATTTTGACATTTCTATGACACTTTTGTTCACCACTAGCGACACCACTAATGGAACAGTTAAGTTTGGCGCACTGTATATACCCCTTGTCACAATAGCACTCTTTACAGAGCTGTGCATAACGGCTAATTTCCAATAACTCGTTAAAAGCTTTAAACTATAATAATTTATTAAGCTCTTTTGAGAGCTATATTATAGCTTTTACCCTGAACGAACATATAAGCTTTAAAGCCATAACGTTTTTTAACCTTAATAATTTGTTGTTTTTTTGGAGCTATAATATAGGTCTAATCTAATCTCAACGTACCTTAAAGCTATAAATATTATACGTGTTTTAGCCTTACTAATTTATTTTTAAGAACAGTAATACAGCTCTAACCTCAACGATAATTTCATTTGCAAGACATCGCCATTGGAAACTTTTTACTTTATTACTTTTTGTACATGTTTCTCTTCTCATTTTGTTTACTTAAATAAATAATAAAGCTCTTTTAAATAGCCCTTTCACTCACTCGCGCACCGATCGCACGTAACGCGTTTAACTAATATAGCAATCTCATTCCTATAACACGTTACAACATTTATCGTTATAATCTTTGGAAATCTTGAAGAGATCAAAGACACGCCTGGGTCTTTGATGGATTGAACCTCCCTCAGGATTTAACCTTACCAGATTGACATCGCTCCATTCGGACATCGGTTGGTATTTTTTTTTATTTATTCGATGAAAATAAATCAATTGTCAATCGATTGTATGTAACATTAAAATTGCTTATAAAAGTGATTTTCATTTAAGAAAATCTCTATTTCAATCGCTATTTTCCATGATCGATTATTAATTCACATTTTTAATTAAAAAATAAATCATGGTCAAACAATCAGATGCTCATTAGAAACAAAATAAATAAATATATATAATATTACACAACATCACATAATTATATTGTTTTGAACCCAAGATAAGTAGCTAAAGCTCTTGTGTTTCGGAATTCAGAAACCATGTCTGCCTGAAACTGACCTGACTGAAACAACCATAGCCGAGCCAATATAGAAAATTTCGATTACTACATTATATTGACCTCGGAGTGGTTTTTCCATGGAACCGGTATGTGAGCCACTCGACCTCCGAGGTCGTTAATAAATATAAACGTTTACCAATAGGAAAGAATACAACAACAATAAATTAAGAGAGATTCTCCTAACCCCTAGGTTAGGAGAACCTATTTTAATGTTATTTTATATGAGTTAATAAAAACATACACATACACGCTTTTCATTTCAATAAATAAAAAGTGCTTAAAAAGCAATTTGATCCTAATCAATTTCTTTTAACACAGGATAGTATCACTAAAGGCGGGAACACATTATTAAAACGCGACGCAACGTGTCGACACCCGATATACACCGTGCACATTATCAACACGCGACGCCACGACAAACTAGCAATTTTTGAATACAGTTTGCTTACAGCAGCGGAAGTGTATGGTTATATACAATGGATTTAATAAATAACGAGTCAGATGAAGACTTTGAAGAAGATTTGATGCAAATTTTGTGTACATAGGTATATGATACTTAAACGACTCAATAAATAACAATACATGAAATAAATCAAAAGAGAAGTATGTGTGGTGAATATCATACTCTGTATCCAGACCCACTTCAAGATAATGAAAGATTTCATATGTATTATCGGGTTATTTAATTTCTTGAATTGGCAATTTCTTCCCATGCATTATTTTTCACACTATAATTGCTGTATATAGCGAAATTCATGTCATATGGAACAGGATATTGTTTTACTAACTTAACTAATTTTTCGTCGGACAATTCGCTAAATAAATGCAATAATTAATATTAATTTGGCATAAATTCCATTTCACAGTTTGAAGAATAGGGATGGGGTCAAAAAATTCGTACATTCGACACGAGGCGTCGGGTGTTGTCTTGAAACATACCGCGCGCGCCGCGTCGGATGGCGTGTTTACCCCCACCATGGACAACACACCGAACTGGCCCGTCTGGATCGGGTGGCGTGCGTTTGCGCGCATGGCGTCGCATCGGATGTTCATAGTATGAATCTGGTCTATAGAAAACAATACATTTGATTCAACTCAACACGCATCGCGTTTCATCGGGTCGCGTCGCGTTTTAATAATGTGTTTCCGCCTTAACTATTTTTTTAATATTATTGTTTAGTGTTATTTTTGATCAACAGGTATTGGCAACACTGTATAGCCCAGCAGCAACGCAGAGTACTTTGTTAGCATAGCACAGCAATCTGTCATTTTTGCTTTTCAAAAAGAAGTCTTTGGATGACTAATAAATTGAATTAAGATTGACAAAAGTTTGATAATGTTTCCGATACAACTTTAATATTTTGTCGTTAGGTAGGATTTAGTTTAAACATGTGACATACACTTTTGTAAAGCATTTTGGGTTCGTCAGTGTAACTTAGGTAGTGAGAGATTGATTCCTCTTCGCCGGGTTTGTTTTGGTTTTTCAGTTTTTTTTTTAAGTTATAACCCAAACATTAATATTTTCAGTGATCATGGCTGGAAAAGATGAAGATGAAATTGTATTACAGACATTTATGGTGAAAAGATCACAAAACAAGAAACTATTTACTCCTGTTAATTTTAAGGGTCGTTGGGTGGTCCTAAAGCGCCGTGCTCTTGTCTACTACGATTCTGATGGAGAAGTAAGTTATTTTTGCAGTCGTAAACAAACATTTTTAAATAAAGATCATGTAATATATAATAAGAATACTTTATATTTTTAACAATATTGTCAATTCTGTTCTGAATTAAGCCCGTTTATTGGAGTTGTTGTATTTTTTCTTTTGTTTCTAATGCTATCAAGGATTGATACTTAGTATTAAAGGTGAGTAAGTTTATTACTAAAATGTCTGAGTTAGGATGATCCTTCAAGTCTGAGATTTTGATAACATAACTTATAACAAGTTATATGAAATTCATGCTTTATTAAATTAAAAACTGTCCAATGGACTACTTATTTTAAGAAAATATAAAATAAAATAATTTCCCTTTCAAAGCCTAATAATATTTGTGATGCTAAAAATTCATACTTTTATTTTTTCCATGCTTTGTATGTTGAAATTTTCAACAAAAAAATAATTTAGAAAATATCCTTCTGAGGACAATTTTTAACACATATTTGAGAGATTATTCAGACTGATCTTATTTATTTTTCTGATAGACAAAAAAAATATTTTTACCTAAAGATCTTCAATTTCTAAATAAAGTATTATAAGTAGTACATATTAAACACAAAGAATCCAAAAGTTTGGTCATTTTATTTTTACTATATTTTTAATCAAATCAATGAAGTGTCGGAACTCTGAATGAATGAAAGCCTAAAACTTTATATAACATATGAAGGTTAAAATTATTCCAAAAAAAGCTTGCTTTATGAGGACAAACTTTTAAGCTTAATATCTAGCAAATAGACTCCTGAATTGAACATGGCCTTCACAAACTCGGTTATGTATTCTTTCTATGACACAGATGAAAAAAGAAGTTCATCTCCATTTAACTGAGTACCCTAATAAACCTTTTTTAAGGTTTTATTATACCCTTTTGTCGGTTTTATTATGCCAAAGTACAGCTCTCTGTGTTTCAATGGGGATAACTGTGCTATATCTGGGACAGACAGACAGATGGATACATAGCTGCGTTAAATACTGGAATTTAAGGCATGGAAGATAAAATGTTTAATTATTTTAATAGAAAAATAATTTATCATATAAGATAACATTCAAAAATGCAAAAAATATAAGATCTAGTTTGATTTCATACATATATTGTGTATGTAAAGATTCATCACAAATATCATATAGCCAACAGCACAATAAACATATAGAAAACACAAATTTCCCCATTCTATTTTAAGCTTTAAGTTCTATACATAGAAGTCAATATCAATTTTAAAACTGTCAGTTTATGGTTAATTGAAATGCTGCCGTCCCTACCATAAAGCAAGTAAAATTATTAAAATACAACCCAATGTTTTTTTTTTATTTTTAATAGGCTTCTATTTGGTCCAGCTGTAACTAAAAAACTATGTAAAAAGAATTTGAAGCTGGTTGTAGCTCACTTCTAGTTCTTGTATCGCTATGACACTTGGCATATATACAAGGTGTTACAAAAATACCCGTAAAGCGGAAACGGACTTTAATGGCCCCTTACAAAGACTCAATTTACAATATTTGAAAACCGTAGTAGTCATACTGGTATATGACTTACCGCCAAAATTAATAAAAAAAATTTTTTTTCATTTATGTGCCAACCCTATTTCCATATAATTAAAGAGTAAATAACACAGAATGTTTATGTACATTTTTACCTAATATCCGCGGAACGACATAGAGTCAATAACAAAATGTACAGAAGCCGCTCAGATGGACATTACATGTCAAAAAATGTTAAAAGACCTGACATAGTTACTTTATGTTAGGTCTCTTTCAACTTAAACTAACACTTATTTTTTCGTAACGAACAACAAATTCACAGAAACGTCTCAAAGTGTGCTCCGCTTTGCTCAATGCACAACCTCGCCCGCCGGAATATGGTTTGAGTGGCATTTCGCACCATCATCGGTGTTATTGACGCGAAAACAGATCTTACACGCTGCTCCATGTCTAAAACAGTTGGGCGATCGAAGAAATAGACTTTGTCCTTCACATAACCCCATAGGAAGAAGTCCAAGGGTGTGTGTACATCATATAATATACAGAATTAGAAATCATAGCCGTTTTTTCACTTTAGAAGTAATGTTGATTAAAATACGAAATAATTGTAAGATATTGATTAGAAGATTTGAAATTGACAACATAACGTTTTTTTCGACTTGAAGTTTTGCGAAGCCATTAATTCCTGTTATTGAGTTTGCAAACCTTTTAGAATGATACACTTAAAATCCGTTAAAGAGTCCACTCTGTTAAATAATCTATTATAACTTCAGTTCTATGCAATGACAGCTTACTAGGGTTGACAATATTTTCCCTTTGATAATTTATTACATTTTTACGGAGTTTTTTTGTAACACGTTGTATGTAATTTAGATACTCGTATGATACTACTGAACTGGTTTGATGCTAGAGCTAGGAGATAGAACTCTGGGTTGCTTACTATTCCTAGTAAGCAATCGAATTATTTAGGTTCACTATTTATCCAACGGTGGCTAATCAATTATAAACTTTCATATGGTGCGATGGCGGGTCGAAATGCGCCCCCAACTAACTCCGCCAGTGAAAGGCAGGTTTTTTTCGACCGGATTGTATTTGGTTTTGCATGCAGATCTCCAAATTATTTTATTTTTGTTTGAATTTCTTTATTTTCTTAAATTTCTAATTTTCGTTTGCATGCCATTGTAGTTATCGATAATGAACGACATGTCAACTAGACAGCACGACACTAACTGGCGGGTCGACGCGCGCTCTGTGCGGCGGCGCACATTGGGAACTGACTCATTTTCAACTCGTAAATCTATCACTTCTGTGTTAATAAAAATATTAACATGGCTTTGTTTCCCTGATAGTCCAGAATATATAGGTTTTAAAATAATGTATACTTTGTAAGTAAAAGTTTATAATAGTTATAAAAAATATAGAAATACAAAAAATAAACATTTCATAAAATTCGTGTGATGTAATAAGTTACATCACACGAATTATTCGAGATATAGTTATTTTTTTCTTTCGTTTCAATTTAAGCGAATATGAATCAAGGTCTATGCAGATCTAACTGCCATAATTCAGGTTGATTTTGGAGTTGTTATAAAACCTTTGCTCGTAAATGTTCAGCAGAAGAAGGACTGAGGGTGAAAATTTAAGGAGCCGGAAACATTTTACATGCACATACACATGCAATACAGAAGCTTTAAGACGGTTTAGAGAATAATTCTTTCGTAAATGTACAATGTTCATTTCTGTTAGAGGATGCAACTTTGAGGAGCTATTATAAATTAATAAATATTATTTTATTCAGCTGTGGTTTAATAAAAAATATGATAAATATGTCTTAAGTATGTAATTCTAAGAGACTAATCTATAATCTAAGATCACAGTGGTGTGTGTTTGTCTGTCCGCTCTCTTTCCCGCTCTTTTTCCATTGTATCAAAAACGTTACCATAGCAACGCGTTAACCGCAAGTAGTTCGTCTACCGGACGCTAGATGGCGCTAACGGAAAAATATTTAATAATAGACAAAATTTAAAAAATTTTGTCCACCCGTGCGAAGCCGGGACGGGCCGCTAGTTAAGTTTTTTGGTGAAGTTTTTTTTATGGTAAAGGGTAGGTTCGCCTAAAACCGAATTGTGTTTTTATTTAAATTCATTTAATTAGCAATCTACACTAGGTGGTGACCTGCAAATCTATTTTTCTTTAGCTTTGCTCGCCTGTCTAGGTCAAACAGGGCAAACTAAATAAAAGCTTTTAAAAATACAAGCAGTTAGGTACTAGATACAATTGGCTGGTTAGGAATTGATTTTCTTAATTTACGCACTGAAGAAATATATTTTTATCTGTAACAACTTTAGAATAGGTTGTTTAACTATTAGATAGTTTCAACAATTCCACTGCATAATTACGATATTAATAAGATTAGGTATTAGTTTTATAATTTTTATATATTTTATGCATTTTTCAATGCGATCTTATAAGATAAATTATAATAGTAGAAAAATACTAGAAAAAATCGACTCGGGTCACAAGTTAATTCTCAGTCGGGGATCGAACCCGCAACCTTTGGAAATCCAATCCAATGTTCTCCCCATTGAGTTTAAGGTATTAGTGTTCCTTTCCAAATATAGAATTTTATCTAAGATATAAGGGACAGAACATGAAATAATTAATCTTCTGTTTAGAAATCCAAGTGTAACTTGGTTATAATGATTGACGATTATGATTCCTAATAGCCCTTCATAATCGGACAAATTCGTCACCTTGGTAATGCACATTATAGTAGTTTATGATACTGTTGCATAATAAAAAAACGAGCCGTAGGCGAGTTTTTTTATAGCATCACACGAGTGTTATAAGACCAAGTTATGTACAGTGTCATACACTACTTTATCTACTCTCATACTATAATATGTAAAACAATATTGCAAATAAAACGCTGAATATAACAACAAATTTATTTAAATGTCAAATGTTGGCGCCAAGGTGCAAACATCAATTGCGCATGCGTGTTGCGTCGGTCGTCGAGGACTCGTTCATTGAAACCTTTTTAAAGTAGAGGTTCAACCTCCTTGGTCCAGCTGGAGGTTGTATAGGTGTATCGTTATGATAAAAAAGTTATATTATGTTACAGGTGTCCATACAAGACCTGTATCGTAATGAAACTTTTTTTTTATTATTTTTGGCCTGTACGTAATGTTTGTCATAAGCATTTTGTTTTCAGTTTTAGAATCTTTGTATTATAGTATTAGAGTAGATAAAAGGTTTTTTTATCTAAAACAAGTCTATTATGATGCGTGATATCTTTTAATTATAACCACAAGCCGAAATATACAGTGTGTCTGGTCATGGACTAGCGATATACTAAAGTCTGTTAGAACAACTATTCTAATACACAAATACACTACATAGTTAAGTCCAAACTACTTATCAGGTATGTGGCAGCCATTTTGTTTTTTTTCTTGAAATATTCTCTACTTGGACACAAAAAAATCATATCTCCCAAAGTGTAGGCGTTAATGGTATAAAAATAGGCTTATTCGAAGCGCAAAACTCTAGTCTATCGTAAATAAATCAATTATTCTTTCAAATTATGAACGTAACAACTCCCTGTTTCAAATTTATTTACGATAGACTAGAGTTTTGCGCTTCGAATAAGCCTATTTTTATACCATTGACGCCTACACTTTGGGAGATATGATTTTTTTTTGTGTCCAAGTAGAGAATATTTCAAGAAAAAAACAAAATGGCTGCCACATAGCTGAAAAGTAGCTTAACAATATGTAGTGTATTTGTGTATTAGAATAGTTGTTCTAACAGACTTTAGAATATTGCTAGTCCATGACCAGACACACTGCATATTTGTCTCAATCGAACTCTTACAAATACCTGAATTAATAATAATCGTGGTCAGTAGACCACTTATGTTATAAAATGAACATTAATGGGCATTGACATTATGGGTCACAAGCTATCCCTGGTATCGAATGATAACGAGTATGTTGTTAATTTGATATGTAGGCAAATTAGTTTACGAATGAAGTACTAAAACATTTGATATTTTTTTGCTTTACAACCAACGTTTAAATCAAACCAAATATTCATTTCATAAAAAAATTAACCCGCTAATGATTTATTTTAAAAATAATCACTTTACAGACATTTATTTTACCAAATTCCTTTCATATTAAGATTTATTTAGTAAAATAACGTTTATAGTAAATATTATTTTGTGTTTTTTACTTTTTTTCTATAAGTTGTAGTTTTGTGATTTGTTGTCGTTTTTGTCGTCTCAGTTTTTACAGACGTTTTTTTTCGTCTAAACATTTAATCTAATTTGACTAATTCGGCTCCTGTTGTAAGAGTCGTATCTGTTATGTAAATTTATGCTTAAAGTAAATCGAATTCATTCATTTTCTCTTTTTTGCCTATGAATGCATTAATGCGTTTTATTTTTAAGAAATTGACATAATTCATTATGAATGTGTATAACGTTTCTATGACATTTTTAATGAGATAACATAAATCAATATTTGCCAAAAAATGAATCATCAATTCGGCTTCGAATTGTAAATAATGATGATTTGTCAAAATCATTTGTTTTGCCAATTGTTGGTAATCGAGTGAAAATTTGTATATCTGTAAATGTCGATAAAATGACAGTACCTCCATCAAGCTAATTTTAAAATAAATAAGTTTCTTCCGAAGCGGCCTTCTTTTAAGACATATTACATTTATGATTAATTGGTAGCAGTTGCCATAAAACCGATTTTAATGAGTCACTTGATAGACGGGGTACTTTAAAGACTAGTTCCAAATTATTTTTAAGTAAGTTGCCGCATAAGACAACTAGTGTTTTCGACTATCTTTGACCTTAAAATGACTACTAACCAGTAGAGTAATTAATAATTGTAATACGATGTTTGCTATTATTGATATTAAGTTTCCATTCATAACATGATTCATGGTTTTGCATCTACCGAGTTGATTAGCAGCGATGACAATATTCTAATCTAGACAGTATCTGACGACGTCGGCGTGCAAACTATCAAGTACCTATCTAACGTTAGGAGTTCCGTGGTGCTTTGATTAATGGAGTATAGGGGTGGTAGCGAAGGGTGGGCGGTAAGCGCATGCGCGAGCTGGGTGTGTCTGCTGTCCGGCGCTCCCGGTGATACCAGTTCCGCACCGCCGCCGCCGGTTGCCGTCACGAGCACCTCGACTCGTCAAATACTGGTAATTACCAATCAGTCATATTATACTTCAACATCACCTAAAACTTCTATATCTTTATCATCTTCATAGCTCACTCTCAGTCGACTCAATAGTTTTTTTTGCATCGGATTTATATTTTGTCGTGTATGTGCGTCTTCCATTTTCGGTTCAACCTACGCAGGACCACTTTGACGAAATCTTAAAATGGTCAATATAACTTTTTAATTGCTATATTTTGTTTTGTTTGCGTGTTTTTCTTTTAATTCTCATTTTAGTGATTTGTTGCTTCGAATAACCCTTTAACAAAATTCGTTTTTAATTCATTTATATCTGAAAGACCAATAAAACTAATTTTAATTACTTATTTTTGCTTTTATGAAAACTAAACTAATTTTACCATTCTATTTGGCTTTTGATATTTATGATGACTTGTGAGTGCGTCAATCGATAAATTTTAATTCTTACCTTACGTACATTAAAATCTCGTTTAATATTTTTTTATGAGTTTAGTCTATAATATTGTAATCTTGATTTTTCGTATTATTCTTGTAAATGTAAATAATAATAAGATTCGTTGGTCTCGTTACTCGTAACTTACCCTCAATGATAAACACTCCGCACAATAGAGGGTTGCAGCCCTAATGTATGTGTAGTCATGTCGGTCTGTGGTCCCTCACAATGTGAGCAGCTTTAACGAAGGACCCTTTGTCGAGCCTCGTGCTAATTGTTTGAAAAAGAGTCACTCTCTCGTGTGCCTTGTTATTTCGCTTCAAGTCAGTCGATGCTCTATTTGCAAAAATGCTTTTTGTTTATCGTCTTTTTCACCTGTGTTTTTGTGTCGTTGCTGTCGCAATTCCGAATAAAAGTATTTGCTTTTAAAAGCACTTACAGGTGTCCAATTTTTACGGACACAATCGATTTTTAATTTAATATGTAACTTTTCATTGTTAAATATATTGCGTCTAAGATAGTCCAATTGTGATTGTTGAAATTAAAAGTTCTGCAAGATGCAATTTAACATAATATTTGATAAGATTTAAGATAAGATATAAAAAAACAAGATAATCCGATTAAATGAGAAAAACATCATAATAACTTGGTAAAAAAATAGATACTAACATCTAAATACGAAAAATTTTGGTCGGCTGATGCGTAGTATTATTTGATTTATGGCACGATCCCCATAGTATATGAATATTTTGAGACCCTTCCTAAGATATATGTATTTTAATATATTACAAACATGGAATATGTGTAATTTTATTTATTTTCTGAGTAGGTATTGGTTAAATACAATAAAATAAATTAATTTAAGTATGTCGGATAAATTTTTGCTAAAATAAATCCTAATACCAAACTTAAATCACAGAGCTTTGAAGTGTTTGATTCCATTTTCCACTTCCAACTTGTGCCAGTTGACGTAATCGTCAATAGGCATAATAAAAAGCAAACAGGGATATCGCTGATTTTATTGATAATGTAGCAAAAACTTGTGCTGCTGGTTGAATGATCACCAAGAATAGTCTCATAATCATTGTTGTTTTTCAAAATTCTTATATTCGACGATTATTAAAACACACGTATCAGTTTTTTCTCACCCTAATTCGGTTCTTTCAGTTTCTCCCTTCTTTTTCTCTCAGTTCGGTTTTAGAATTTTTTTTAGGGTAAATAAGAGATCATCAAGATTTGATTAGAACTTAAAGCGTCTTCGCGTATGCCGACGCCAGCTGGCCATATCGAACTAATATGTAGAGCAGAGTTTCTGAATTTTGATAAACAAGACCAGATATTATATTTTTGATACATTTGTTTTTCGAAGTATATACCCTTTTTGCAGCCGTTATAACCATTGTGTGAAGCAGTGGAGAACGCATTCACCGCCAGTTCCGGGCTTATATATCGTAAACCTCTAAGCTTATCTTTAATTTTTGGAAATTAAAAGAATTCTTAAGGTGCGTGGTCCTGGTTGTATGGCGAATGCGTCTTGTTTTCTGAGCGGAATGTGAGGATCACGGTGAAGTACGACTTTGCTGCGAGGACTTTTTCTAAGACTCTGGGCAAGCAATTTTTTACTTACCAATCTACATTCACTCACAGTGCAGGTTTTCAAGTAGCACTGTGATGTATTATCCTGATTTACCGAAAAAAGAAGCAACCATCTTCTGGCCGGTGCTCCGACTTTTCTTAACTTTTGTCGACAAGTCTCCAAAAGGAAAGACCCATTCTACTGACTGGCTTATTGTCCGGTTCAAAGCAGTACACCCAAGTTTCGTCACCTGTCACGATATTATAGATAGCTAATGAATGTCCTCCATGAAACTTTTTATCATTTTACGGCACCAGTCCACACGCAGTCGTTTCTGGTCTTCCGTTAAATCATGTGGTATCGATCGAGCGCAAAGCTTCCGAACTTTCATATGCACATGAAAATTTTTTTGCACTCTGCTTATTCCAATGCCTAATACACTACGAATTTGCTGATAAGTAATTTTTTTGTCAGTTTCAATCAGTTGTCGTACGGTATCAATATTGGAATTATTGGATTCCGTAACCGTAGTCGCCGGCCGACCTTCACGTACATCGTCGTGGAGATGATCACGTCCACGTTTAAATTCTCCGAACTACCAATACACAGCGCTGCGACAAAGGGCTTTATCACCAAATGTCAATTGAAGTCACTGGCAACTCTCTTATTGACTTAAGCCACAGCTAAAATGGTAAAAAATCATTGCAGGCAAATGTTCAGGAGTTTAATTAATTTTATAAGCGACACAACTTTCTAAATTAGGCCACATGACAAAAAAATTAGTCTCGTAAATAAAAAAGTAACATGTTCCTTGAGAGTTCCATTTTCGGATTCCGTAATTGCTTTTTTATTTATTTCATTGTAAATGGCCAGTTCCAGAAATATTCAGTAAGCCCCTAGTATTCTTACGTATTATAATCGTGGCTCTCACTACATGTCGCTGTAAGTTCAAGTGGCTTAGCCTTTGTTTCCGGCGAAATGCTTGTCTATTCATATTTGTTGGCCTCCTCAAAAAGTTTGTTTCCATTATCTTGAAAAAATATTTCTGTTTTATATATTGTGTTAATTTTTACCCTCTTATTTTAATGATGATTAACTCCTAACATTATATTAATAAAAAAAATTTTAGAACATTTTTTTTCATCGTTAACTCGTAATATAATCTTATTACAAAAAATAAATTAAAATACGAATACTGCAGTGCAGTGTTTGTTCTAACATACAATTCATGTAAGGTTTTACTTGGTTTGAATGAAATGTAGCAATTTTTATGCATGCTATGGCACTGCATCTACGAAATTTCCGTATACTGTTTTCAGCTTTACGGAATTCAATTAGCGGGAAACGTAGCATGAACTACAAATGATTTATTTTCTACTTCCTCAGAGATTAATGTTCTCATGTCGAGTAAATTCAGAAATAATGGGATCCAAATCACAATTATTGAATACAACCACCTTACACCATCAATGTACCATTAATTTTGCACCAATCAACACCAATGGTTACATAATATAAGATACAATTTTTTCCCGTATAAAAATGTGTGTCGAGTTGATAAATTAGTTTATTTAGACGAGCGATTGAAAATCCTAATCTCCATTTTAGATTTATTATCTTGTTAATTGAGAATTTATTTTCACTGATAGAGAAAATTACTTTTAAATTGATCCCGTGATTGAGTGTATCACGATGATCCTGAGAGCGTTGACACGTTATGTTATAAGAAATCAGAAATACGTGATCTGGTTAAGAAAGATGTCGCAAGTAAATAAAATATATCTTTTTATTTACTTGAATAATACTTAACACAAACTGCAGACTCTAGAAATAGTGTTAAAGGTTATATAATAATCTATAAAATACTAATTTTTGTTATTATAATATTACGACAGACCTGTACAGCACAGCAGTTAAAAAGGAATTAAAACGACGGAAAATTTACATATTCTATTAATTCCAATAAAGAAGTTAACTGATCCGATGACACGTGATATTGTCAAAATTTCAATATAGAATTTAAGATATCTTAAGTCATGATTCATGAATATGTGGAGAACTTTTTAAAAAAAGTGTTTCTGGATGTGCATTTTATCTTTCAACATGCTGTATGTTCAGCATGTTAAAAGATAAAATGCCCATTTCAGTTCAGCCCATTTAGTGACCAGCCGGGTAAAAGTGTCTCGTACTTATATATTTCTTACCATCTATGTTATGAACTACGTTCTGGCAAATACGTATACCTATTCCTTAAAAGTCAGAATGTGGTTGCTGAAAGTACAATCCGTAATTTGCAAAGAGTTTTGCAGAGACGCAGAGAGCGTGGCAGGATCGCGACAGACTCTATCCACACGATCGAACAGGCGCAGCTGGGTGAGCTTAGTAAACAGATACCGGACGTTGGCGAGAACACAATTTACAAATACCCCTTTCAGGTAAGTCGTTTTACAATTTTGTTTTATATTTTTAGTATTATATTATATTACTACAGTACAAATATTTTAGTATATGTAATACAACCTGAAAAGACCACTATGCAAGCTCGAAGGAAAACTTAGATACTGTACATCTATCCGCTTAGCCAAACCAGGATTTATTTCGAAAATTAATCGGGGTGGTCCACGTAATTTTTAATTTTAATGGTATTTGATTTATGTTAGTTAGTAAAATAATATTAGTAGAATGTATGTATTCATATAACAGATTGTGCGCAGGTAGGCTACACTGAGCAGAACACCGACTACACCTTATACCTTATCGTTGGCGACCACAGTGAGCGGTTACATTGGATACACACAATCAGAAGCCGTGCGTATAATTCATGTTCTAATTAATATTTTTTTTTTCTTTATCGCTATTTTTGTCCTAACTTAGTTTTTATTTATTTACTAACTATCATGTAAAAAATATCCTTATTTGATTTTATTATACCTTAGATTTCTTTTCATCGATAAACACAAACAAGACACTTGTCTCTTTAGTAAGAAAGAGTAATTTTCCCTCTTTTTACGACTTAATATTGGTTGTCTTACATTGAACATGATCAAAATTAGTTTAATGTAAATAAAAAAGACAGTACTTTCGTATATAAAAAAAGTCTTACGAAGAAAGCATATCTAATTCTTTTCAGTATTTAACCTTTACAACATTGAAACTCGGTGGCACAGTTGTAAATAAGCGCGGACTTAATTGCAGAGATTAAGAAATTTTCGCAAACGCTGGTCATTGAATGGGAGATCGAGCTCAATGCTCCAAAAGCCACTTTAAAGCTTGATGCAGTCCTTCCCTCGCTGCATAACATATAAGCAATACATGATGTACGCAAAATCTCAGTGTTATCACCAAATCAGCATTGGGTTATGCTTGTTCTCCTTACAACGTCTCTAGCCATAAGGCAGGCCTTTATCGCATCAGGGAGATATTGACTTATGGAATTAAATAAAGAATGTAAAGGCAAATAAAGATAAAAAGTAGTTAAAAATTTAGTTTCAAATTACTTAAACAATTGATTTTCTCCAGTCTCAAAAGATTCAAATTTGATAACAGTGTGTGTATGCAACGCACGACGGGCACGTTATCACTCGGGTGCGTGGAGTGCTCGCCGTTGGGCCTGCTGTGACGCGGAACGGCGTTCGGCCCCCGGTTGCCAGATTGCAACCGTTTGGCCGCTGCCAGAACCTAAGCTGGAGATAGTGGTGCAAAAGGAGAGGCCTGTTAACGACGTTCCACGTAAGTGTTGTTAATAGTATTTTTTATACTTTTGTAAAATAGGGACTATTATAGGTAAATTCGGACCAAAGGTCGATTTATGGCTGGAGCCGGTCGGAAACAATATTGGAACATTTCACAAAATTACTCATATTTCTGAAAGTAATTAAAAGGTAACCAAAATCTGTTATTGATAAGTTATAGACATAGAAATCATAAATATCATGGCCGATGAAATCTATTTATATATAAAAAATATAAAAAAAATATATAAATGTTATTTTTAAATGCTTAGAAGTACTCATTTTGAGATTTTATTCCACTACTGTTTCCGACCAAGGCTCCTCGACGCGTTCCCCTTTTAATAAATCACTCATATTGTGATAGCCTTTGTTCATGAACGAAACTAAAAAATATTATAAAATTTTTTGAAAGGCAGTTCAGTGAAATTGTTCTAAACTTTTTTTATGAAAAGTAGGTATCTCTGCCCAATCAAGAGCCTCTTGTTTTTTGTTGTCCAAAAAATGGAATAGCAGGTTTAACTTTTCTTTTTTTATTATTATTGTATGATCATTGCTATTTTTTTATAAAAGTGTCCAAACATACATAGTATTATCATTGATATATTTAAAAGTAACCGTTAATACTTTCATTTCCCTAAAAAGTTATCCAAGGTAATCTGTGGACAATAAGTTGTATATGGTGCGCCCCGCCCTTTTTTTAGAACTTATGAAAAATAAATATTTTCCCTCAAACACATAACAACTAGGTCATTATGCTATGAAAATAATTAAAATATACCATTTTTGCCGTTTCAATATCAGGCCCTAGACTTTAATTGTTTAACAGCATATATCCTGGAACTAAGTCTACTCCACAAGGTGAAAAGACGATCCCGTTGCAGCCTTGATTCTAAAAAACTTAGTGGAATTAACAAGTTTCACTGCTTCGTCGTTCACATTTATTGACCTGTTGGTCTGCCTCACGTTAGGTAAATTTTATACTTAGTTTTATTCGAATTAAGTCTTAAGTTATATTAGTGAATTAGGCACTTCTTTAGAAAGAGCTCTGTTTACGTAGTCTGAATACAAACTGCTTTGCCAACTTTAAAAACTAAAGAGGTATCATTTGCTAACAGTACAGTCTCACGCAAGTTTTTGTCAAATGAGGAATTTATATTAATGATATAAATTAGAAATAATAATGGGCCCAATATCGATCCCTGGATCACGCCCATAGTTATTGGTGCTCCACAAGACTAAACTTTGTTAATACTCCTTTTTGAACACTTGAATGTATGAGGTATATTCATATCTCTCTTCAATGGAAAACTATGAATATAACTATTAAATTAAGACAATACAGATTTTTAAACTATGTGGATATTATTAGTAACTAGCTGACCTGGAAATTGCGTTATGGAGTTATGTTTGTACAAATATCTCATACAAAAAAAACATAAGCTACCTTTAAAAAGTAAAAAATAATAAAAGAAAATTAATCCTAAAGTACCTATATGTATAAGTATGTATTAATATTTAAAAAAGAACTTCGCGTTCGGGGACCGCTCCAAAACTAAATTACTAACTATTAAATTAAATTAAATTCTTAGATTAGTAATTTTTAATTTTGTTTAATAGTTAGTAATTTAGTTTTGGAGCGGTCCCCGAACGCGAAGTTTTTTTTAAAATATTAATACATACTTATACATATAGGTACTTTGGATTAATTTTCTTTTATTATTTTTTACTTTTTAAAGGTAGCTTATGTTTTTTGTGTCGGGGGTATTTAAAATTTTTAATTTTATACTTTTTAAGGGTAAACATACTTATAATATCTCTGGTTAAGTTGTAAATACAAAGGGTTTTGTCGATTTCAAATTCATTTGAGACCCCACTTGAGCATATTTGCAGACATTCGGTTTTTCTTCCTCACTTTAACCCCCCATAACTTTTAAACGGCTCAATCGATTTTCATCATACATGTCATGTCTAAGAACTCTCGCCCGTAAAACACCTGTAATACAAAAAAAACTAAATTGAAATCGGTTCATTCGTTCGGGAGCTATGATGCCACAGACAGACAGACAGACCCATAACTTTTAAACGGCTCAATCGATTTTCATCAAACATGTCTAAGAACACTCGCCCGTAAAAAACCTGTAATACAAAAAAAAACTAAATTGAAATCGGTTCATTCGTTTGGGAGCTATGATGCCACAGACAGACAGACACGTCAAACTTATAACACCCCTCTTTTTGCGTCGGGGGTTAAAAAACATCATAATCGGTTTTACGAATTCCTTGAAAGCAAAGTTTAAAATGTTAACAATAAGAAAAAGCTACATAACGGGGGATGTGGGTTCTAGTTCCGCCTGACATCTAAGACAACTTTTTTTTTTAGATATCAAATGTTTAAACACCAAATATAAATATCAAACCCATTCTTAAATGTGGGGTTTTATAAATAGAATCAATATTATTTTAACGTATAATAAGTGCAAAATTCATTCTTGAATATAAATGAATAAAGTTTTACTAAGATTTGGAATCTTATCTTGTATGTAAATTTATACCTAATGACGCCCTATTGTGTCGTCTGCTGTGGATCTATATTGTAATCTTTGCATCAATTGTCGTCGTTTTCGTTGTGAAATAAACGTCTATTGCTCAATATAATTCGCAAATATGGTAAAAAGGTGCGTTTAGTGCAAACCCTACATTAAATAAGATGTAAATATCATTTCACGGATAAGGTGCATTAAGATAAAAATAAGACATTATCGTTACTGGTAGAGTGTCGATTATTTTATCGATTTGTTGGACGTAACATTAGAAACGAGCAATATATGTATGTTGTTATTTTGCATTCACGATGCCATATTTCTATTAGATAAAAAAACGCCCATAAAAAAGCCACATCTTCGAGCACTCCGGTAGGATTCAAACCTACGACCTATCGCTATTTGGGCGAGTACTCTGACCGCTGAGATACAGAGACGGTGGAAGACTTTTCGAATAAATACATTACTATAGTTGATTCCATCTTAATCTATTGTTAGAGTTTGTAAAAATATTACTTTCGATGTTGAAGATAGGAATAGTATACGTTTGTAAATTTCGAGGCCTCGGAGATGTGGTTAGTTTTTTAAAAGCATATTTTAAATACTTAACGTGTCTTCTACAAAATATACTAGAGATAATACATTTTTTTATACCATGCGATGAGCAGCCCGAAAGTCACTTAACAACGAGCTCCTCGCTGTTACATATGGTTACATGGTATTTACGTGCCAAAGAAGAGTCGTGATCGTAGGATTGATTGAAAATTTTAGTGACCATGAAAGCTTACAACAAAATAACTCCGGCTAAATCTGCAGCTACTTCACATCGCCGGATGAATGTATGAATATTGATATAACGATTGATACCGGGCCTCCGCTTAATTATTATGTTCTGCAAATCGCAGAAGAACTGTCGCTCTACAAATGGTTCATAGCTCGTTGTAATCATTCTACGTTCGTCGGATTATAAAAATGTAATAATTATATAACGTTGTTGCAATTACTATGAATAAGCTGTTGGATAAGTTTCCTTGTAAATATTGTTACACAGATTTGTTAAGTGAAAAATATTAACTAGCTTCCTATTTTTTAAATATATACAGCTTTTTGTGTTTGAAGGCATTCGTTAATCAGGGAGGATACTATTTCTTTCGAAATTTGACTTTGAAGTGATATTAGGACTAGTGTTACTAGTGTCTTCACATTATTAAAAAATAAGCTATTAATTAATATTTTGTGTGTAATAAAAAAGTTGACAGTGCATGATTTTCAACCAATTTTGCGAATATGTCATCTAAAAACTTAAAGTGCTCGCATCAATATGCGCTAAAAATGTTATATAACCATTTGTGAGTTGTAGAATTTTTAATAATAAAAGTTATTTAAACTCTTGTCAGTTGTTAATAATATGTTTTCTTTGAAATGATAACCAATGAAGTCCTGTTTACTGTTTTTAAATTATTTGGCGGTTCTTGAAATTAATAAAATTGACAATAGAGAAATATTAAGTCAATTCCAATATGTCCCGAATCGCTAGCTCACATTATTAAAGTCAAATATTAGCTATTTCGCTCGGACCGTTTTTACGTATCAGTGCACATTCTTATTGTACTTAGTAAATATGAGTTCCATGGCTGCAGTCAGATTAAGCAATAAAAGACTGTACACAAAACTACCTATATCAAAAAGTCATAAATAACTGTAATAAGTTATCATAGAGTCAAAATAAAAAGTCTCTTAAAATAAAAAGATAAGAATCCTTAATTTTTTTATTAATATACACTTTAAACATTACAATTACGTTATTGAAAATTACTCACCTTCATAGCGATAGATTAAAAGACAATCTTCATTGCTTTGTGACAATTGAGCTACCAAGCTTTGTGAACACCCATTGAAATTTTCTAGTACCTTCTAGAGCATTGGACCGGGCTTCCAAAGGGTACGGGTTCGATTCTCGTTCGAGAAGGAGAGAGAGAGAGAGAGAGAGAGTCGGTTTTTCAAGCATTTTCTATTAAAATAATTTATCTTATAAGATAGCACTGAAAAAATGCATAAAATATAAAATTACATATAAAACTAGAATAAGTTTGTCAATTCCTGTTCCTGTGTAAGTAAATTATGAAATATTTTTGAAGAACAAATTCAAACTTAATCATAATTCATTGAGCAGTAAAAAGCTTTCAGACGGTGAGTTAAAAATTATTTGCTATCGTATAAATAGCTGTGCATCTTTATTCAAATTACACATTTTTCGTTATTGGTAATATTTTTATAGATTGATAAGTAATTGGTATGATAGAATCAATAAAATAATAGACATTTTCGTCTAAATCTACTTTTATTGCAAACCTAAAAGTGTAAACCTAATGTACAGGTAGTTTTGTTTCTAGTAGCAAATAATACTATAAACTTATACAGAAAATCCGTTGATAAAATGAATCATGGGCAAATACGTTTTTCTGCATATTATTTTGTTTGAGGTTTTAATAATATGATAATAAATAATTTACCTGCTTAAAAACAAATTAAAGCACTATAGATACTTAGTAGGTGCGGTTTAGTTTTATAATTAGAGAAATATTAGGTGCTTATATAACTCGACGAAGGAGGAAGGAAAATATCACTACATAGTATAAAACAAAGTCGCTTTCTCTGTCCCTATATCCCTATGTATGCTTAAATCTTTAAAACTACGCAACGGATTTTGATGCGGTTTTTTTTAATAGATAGAGTAATTCAAGAGGAAGGTTTATATGTATAATTCATGCATAATATAGTAGAGCATTGCATCCGTGCGAAGCCCGGGCGGCAATTTGTGGAGAAAGTAACGCTGTTGATGTTAACAAATGTAGCCAATGGATTGAAGACCTACCACTTCTATTACGCAATTATTCTGCTGATGATATTTTTAACGCAGACGAAGCGGGTTTATTTTATAAGTGTCTACCCGATAAAACTTTTACCTTAAAAGGTGAGTCTTGTCATGGCGGGAAACTTAGTAAAGAGCGCATTACAATACTTCTAGGTGCTAACATGTCAGGAACTGAAAAGTTGCCTATCCTATTAATCGGAAAATCTAAGTCTCCACGATGTTTCAAAGGTGTTAAAACTTTGCCTGTGAATTACCAAAATAATAACAAGGCATGGATGACATCCATTATTTTTTCTGATTGGGTGAAGAATTTAAACCAAGAAATGAAAGCCCAGAAGCGAAAAATTTTAATGTTTGTGGACAATTGTACTGCTCACAATAATATGCCCGAGCTAAGCCACATCAAACTCGTGTATCTGCCTGCGAATACGACAAGTAAATTGCAGCCAATGGATCAAGGCATCATCAACAATTTCAAAATTTATTACAGAAAAGAAGTTGTTCGACATGTTATTAAATCTATAGAAGACAATCAGTGCCCACAAATCGATGTTCTTCAGGCGATGAGGTTTGCTAGGAAAGCTTGGTTTTCTGTGACCAAAACTACTATAGCAAACTGCTTTAAAAAATCTGGATTTAAATCTGAAGTAACTGTAGCTGAAAGCTTACAAGAGGAGGACGAAAATTTAGAAACTGATCCTGAAGATTGGAACTTAGCCATCAGCAACGACAATAATCAACAGCCAACATTCCAAGATTTTATAAACGTCGATGACGGTTTAATAGTTTCAGGAGAACTTAATGAAAGCGACATTGTTCATGCCTTCTCGTCTTCTTCATTGGAAAATGAAGAAGAAGACGATGAAATGAGCGCGGAAGTAAATTTAGTAAAAATTTCTAAACGCGAAGCAGTAAAAGCACTAGAAACTTTGCACAGTTATTTTGAAATGTCATCAATTGGTGACCAAAGCATATTTGATAAAATTTATAACATCGAAAAACATCTGATGGCTGATACTTCCAAACGACAAACTAAAATGACAGATTTTTATAATTGATACATTCTGTTTCCAAATTCGTACATATTACGTGTAAAAACGTGCTTGAATATGTTTGTTGATTACATTTGTATGATTACCTTTAAGTACTATTTTTTTTTATTAAAACTCATTTACATACATAACACGTTATTTTATTTAATGATCACACCTGTATAACTGAAATAACCTGTATTTTCACCTCTATTAATGGAACCCTCTGTAAATGAGACAGATATTTATTTATACCTGTATATCTGAGACACCTGGGTAAGTGGAATACCTCTATAAGTGAAACGACATTGCAGGTCCCTTGATGTCTCACTTAACCAGGTTCCACTGTATATTCATCTACACGCCAATTTCATCGCCCTTATGAAGTTTGAAATTTTTTGTGTTTTATATGTTTTTCTTTTTCTTAACGCTTTGCTAATGTGAGTGTTATCGTTTCACTAAAACATTTTAAGTAAACTTTTGTGACGCTTCAAATGTTACTTTGTTAAATATATATTCAATCGACTCGTCAAACTGGAAATGCCTGATCTCAGTGTAGTTCAAGTCTCGAAAGCTGTAATTTTAATCGAAAATCGTTACATAAACAGAGAAGTGGCTCAAACTTTGCAAATTTTCAAAATCTGTTTTTTTTAATGTAAAACGTCGAAAAACTAGCCAGTGTATTAAGACTCATAAAAGAAGATCGCACGCATGGAACAGTGAGAAATAACAGACTTTTCTTGACTAGTGGACTAAGGAATCGCAATTTGAATTCTTCCAAATTTCTAAAAGTACGAATCAATTTTACTTTTTATTTTATTTTAATGGTTTATTAACTCGTTAAATTGCGATGATGGTGATGTTTGGAAACATGTGTTTAGGGATAAATCCATATTTTGCCATTTATTTGGCTTAACCAAATAATGGTAGGTAAGTTAGGTAAAACAAAGGTGAGAGGTGGCATTTCATTGAATCTGACGCAAAATAATGCACGTCACAAGTTATGGATCTGTCAGGAGGCTCTGCAGACCTCGATTCGATCAAATATGAATTGTGAAGCAAAATAAAAAATCCTTCACCTGTTAATATACGAGATAACTATAGATACTCATAAAGTTATCTCGTATAGCTTTGAATAAGGAATGGATTCAGATTTACAAAGTTTAATTGATAATATAATAAATAGTAGAGTAGGCAAATATGATAACTGCGTCTTCTCTCGTCGTATAAAAGAATAATGGTAATTTTATATCAGGTCTAAATGTATAAAAGTACTCACGTTGGTAAAAATAACTTAAAACTCAAACCATGCCATCCATTTAATATTTATAAGCTTGAAAAGAACTTGGCTGACGTAATAAGGGACAGATTTTAAAAGTATTATTCTGAAATTAAAAAGATAAGAGTTTATGTGTGCGATCTTTGTTAACATGAAAAATTAATGATTTAACATTGTCTTTTGACCAGGTCAGACAAGCTCATGCTTGTCAAGTCCGAGCCATAATACGGAGAATATTGTAATCCGATTTCAATGTTACTACGGAATATTGTCAACTTTATTATTAAGAAAGTAAATTTTGTTTTATATGTAGTGAAAGTATAACGTGATTAAATTTAAGGGACAAGTATAACGTGATTAAATTTAAATTATGTATGCTAACGATAATTTTAAAGTGGAAAAATAATTTCTAATGTTTTTTTATCTATAATGGCAGATTGAAATAATGCTTCGGATAAAAAATTCTAACCTCAATACCTTAGATGTAATTTTTTGGTTCTCTTGGCGTTTATTTAAAAATCTGATTTTAAACCTTAAATGATTGTAAAAAATAGATATATTTGCAACATAACGAAATTATAAACTCATTTAATCAACTCATTTATAGGTTATCCAATGTATGGACCTTAGCCATTGTTATTTCAATCCTAAACACATTTCTTAATGAAATATAAGATATTTGTTCATTGTCATGTTTGAACTGATGACGAAAACATATTTTTTTTAATATTATGTCGTGCTTTTCAATAATTGTAAATAATTACACATTCCTGTTCTACAAATGTTAATGTGAGGGTGCAAGGTGAAGACTATGTGGTGAATACTGTTTAATACTTTCCTGCCAACCCTTTAAGTTTTGGAGAATAGCTGCTGTGTTATCCACAACGGGGTTGGGCCCATGGATGTTGACAAAGAAGATTGGGTCGTGCAAAGAAGTTTTACAGTATTTGTATAGGAGGCTACACAGCTTTTCTATTTTCTAAGTGGTCACAAGTTAGAAAGCTTACAACTCTACAGCCACTCTTTAATGACCGTCAAAACGTTTTATTCGTTTCTCCCTCAGAGTAAACAGGACTGGAGTAGCCTTTGCCTAACATTACCCCTCTGCCAAATGCACAAGCGTCGGAATCCTGTGCGTTATATAAAACTAGTTGAGCCGCCATTTTAAAACCACAATAATCAGAACGTCTTACCGTGCAGAGCTCCCACGAAAATGCCTGCCTGTGCTGTTTTCTACTGTAAAAAAAATTCGAAAATATCTGGTATGCAAAAAGATGGCGTCACCTTTCATTTGTAAGCATAATTTTTAGGTTTTGATTATTATTTAATTCATAATTTCATGTTTTAGCAAACTACAATTTCAAATTTCGCGCTTAAAGTTCGTTTGATGACGTCATGGCTGCACTCCCCACGAGACTACCTAGGGTTGACCATTATCGCATTTCAATTAATTAAGACAAAAATTAGAAATAGTTTGTTGGTAATAAATAACTGTAATTTTGTATTAATTAATTACCAATTATAATTTCGTTTTAACAATGTACGTTGCGTGTTTATTTTTAGTTCAGTATTAAGTACATACCTACAATTTTGCGGCTGCTTGAAGCCTATTCTTTGCTACACAACATGGAAATATAAAATAATAAATAAAATAATTAATTAAAATAATAATCAAACTATTTGCCCTTTTATTCATGCTGGGCGGCGCTCATAAACATTAAGAGTACTAATGCTGTATATACCTACAGTGTCCCTGACTTCATAAAAAGCACGGTTAAAAGGGTACCATCGCCTAACCAGCACACCCGATCATTTCCGAGAAACCAAAATTTTTTTTCGAGCCACAGGACAAATAGTTTTTATTTTGTAATCAGCAACCCTTATTAATTTGTACAATATTAATTTGCACAATAGTGATGTCAACTTCATCGATATTGTGATTTTACGAGTGAGTAATGAATGAGTGAATGAATGCTTTTTCTTAACGATACTAAAAAACAGCTTAGATAAATTACAGTTTGTTTCAGTAATTATTACCAGGTATTAATGATGATTTCAAATAAGAATAAGATATGTGATTTTGAACTGATGACGCCGTATGTAAAGTGCGGAATTATACTATTTACCTGCGATATTATACATACGAGAATAAAACTGTAAAGATATAGAATAAAACAGGTCAAGTCCACCTTAAACCAAATGGCTAGTAATGAGAGTAGAGGAAGCGAAATCACTAATTTTTGAACATTTTGTCTGTCTGTATGTATGTTTGAGCACGCATCACGCAAAAACTACTCGACGGATTTTGATGACATTTTAGTATGGTAATAGCTAAATGTCATCGTCAACATTTAAGTTAAGTTTTTTTATTAATATTGTAGCATTTATAGCTCTTTTTAAAAACCGGCTTGTCCAACTGCAATACTTCAAGATACTAGGAGTAAGGTATGTGGTGCCAAAAGTCATTTGTACATAAATGAAAGCTATTGGAAGATAGTATTGCAGTATTAAAATTAGAAATGATCGGTATGTGTAGTTCAGGCAAATATACTCTGCCCCTAGGCGGTATACTAATTGTTGGTATTTATACTTTAAGCTTTGACATGCCCGGAAACATCTAATTTTTCATATCCAGTTTTCCTAAAGAATACAGCATACGAAAAAAATGGATTCATGCTTGTAATAGGTAATAGGGCATCTTGGGCATCTTCAAGAACAAGTACTATATTTTCCATACATTTTGAGCCGTCTCAGTTTCAAAAATTATTTAACAATAGAAGAAGATTAGTTGCCCATGCTGTGCCAACGTTATGCTTGAATGATCCTCTTAGTTTATTATATAACTAGTTATGTTTCAAATAGATATTAACAGTTTTAGTTTATTACATTTAAATGTATTAATTTTAGGTTAAAGAATAAGTTGAAAAGGAAATACCTGCAAAAAGTGATGTAAGCAAATCGCAAAAAAATACAAATAATCAATCGGTCAAAGTAAAAATCTGAGAATTATAACTATATACGCTTTGTTAAAAATAATGTTTCAGAGTTCCTCTTTTCCATTATGGTTATACGCGAAAGGGTCCACAGTAAATTCTATATATATAATAACACCTATTGTAAATATCTCTTAAATGCAATAAACTATTAAGTTTCAATTTGTATTTTATGGATGTAGCCTTCGAAACTGACTGTTGTAGCGTGTAATATCATCATTAATTTAATTTAATTTTTAATACATAATGTAGGAATACTAACGCAAAGTTAATACATTCATTCATTAAACGAAACTGATTTATCGATATCGATATTCTCGTGCTATGTCATGTCACTTCTCACACAATGACATTCGTGTGTTTGAATAGAACGTTAACACACTATTTTAGGCACGTGTGCGTGTATTTTAAATATGTTTGTCGTATTATGCATGTGTGCGTTTGTAAACACGCAAAGAGTTTTTGTTCCTGTGTGCTGGCATTGAATGTAGTAGTAACCTCACCCCCCGCAAAAAATGGCAGAAAAATATGTACGAGAAATTGACTAATGGCTACTCCAGTCCTGTTTACTCTGAGGTTTCTCCACACTTATGAAGAATTAATAATATTTATTTATTTAAGCATAATAGATTACATTTCTTAGTTAACTTACTTCTAGCTTATAAATATAATACATTAACAAATGTAGCATCTGCTTCCGTTTCGAACTAGGTAATACATAACCTGTATTTCAGCATACAGCGCCTCGGAACATGTAGGACACAATAATTTATAAGCTACAATAACGATTTACTTATACTGATTGATGAAATGGAATGATAATCCTCTCTGTGTGTAAAATGTAAATGAGTGGGTGTATGTGCGAGGGTGAGTATAATTTATTTATTTAAAATCAGATGGATTCCATTTGACACTTTCAATTACCATTCATCGTAGTATACCAATCAATTTTTCTGTTTCATCATAAGACTTAGTCACAAGGAAGGGTGACACTGCTTTTTTCGTCGCTATTTTATTCATAGGATATATATTAATTATTTTATTGATTTTGTTGTACACAATGGGACCTAAAAATGGAAAGAATCTCCGGGCCGAGGTTGTTCTTGACCCAGAAGTCTGATTACACGCAGCAAACCATCTACGCCTCTTTAACAAATCAGGGGAGTATTCTAACAGGGAGTGCTGCTTCACAACAATCCTAATTAAGAACAGTTGTCGGACTGTCAAAACCACATATTTAGCATAAAGAAATTTAGTGGGATACAGAAAAGGTTTAAAAGTAGAAATTTTAAGTATCGTCCTTTGCGCTACCTCAAATTTCTTAAGCGTAGTTTTGAGAGCACCTCCCCAGGATGATATGCAGTGTGCAAGCAGCGACTGGCACAATAGTAAATCCTAATAAGCGTTACCGGTGGAAGATTTCTTAAATTATTAGGTACAACGCATATTTAATAAAAAAAATTGACACTATAATTATATTATAAATAGGTACTACAGAAATATCTCTTACAATTACAAACAATTTAAAACGATTTTAGTGACAACTAACTGCAGACAAATAAAAATGATCATAATAGTGACATTTGTAAACTGTTTTTTGAACTCTTTAACTCCTACTTGGCTTTAAACAGCCACATCGCACATTTGCTAAGTGCTTAAGAAAAATCTTAAGTTTTGCCTAAAAAGAACATTTAAAAAGAACAGAACTATTTTGCTTGCCTGCTGCCTACTTTCCTTACTTGCTTCTTTAGTAACTTGTTTCTTATTTTGAGATTTATTGAGTAACTAGCTTCTGTCCGCGACATCGTCCGCGTGGAATAGTTGCTTTGGGCTAACGCTAACCTTAACCCGCGACTTCGTTTACGTAGAAGGTGAAAATACTTTTAAATAATACGTACGTTAAGGAGTTATTTTAATGACCTAGATCATGTTTTTATCAGTAAGAGTGGAACTTTAAAAAGTTGGGCAAAAGTACTGGGTCTAATAATCTTATATAATTTGATTGTAGTGACTGCCCGCCGGCCTTCCACATCATAAATGCGCGCGCAGTACTTGATCATTATTTTGCTGCGATGTTATTTTAAAACTGCGATATCTCCTAAGATATTAATTGAAATCGAATGACGTAAAGGACAATTTTGTTTTAAATTAAATACTTGTGATACATAACATATTTATTTGGATAAGGGTTAATATCATGTTTATAAAAACACCTTCGCAAATAATGCATTATTTTAAAACAAATTTGGTTAGCATAAAAAAGGTTGTAGTGAGCCAACCCTAAAAGATAGACATATGATGTCGTGTACTTGTTTTTAAAACTTTTAAAGGGAAACAATTCTGTCATACATGATTTTTGTGAAACTTTAACTGTTTACGCAGCGCACGCAGCGGAAGCTCTCAAAAGGAAAAAAATCTCCGATTTTGAAACATTCTTCATTGGTGCTCCGCTCCTATTGGTCTTAACGTGATGATATATAGCCTATAGCCTTTCTCGATTAATGGGCTATCTAACACTGAAAGAATTTTACAAATCGGACCAGTAGTTCCTTAAATTAGCGCGTTCAAGCAAACAAACGTATATGAAGGCTCTGATTCTCTGTTTAGGATTTTATTAAAATCTTCTTTCAATTTCAGAAAGACTTAACATGCTCTTATATTTAAAGATTTTTACAATATATTAATAATCATTATTAGTGATGTTTAATAATGGACAATCCATACTATTATTGAATGAGTATGTCATTGCGAATGTTAGATTTCTAGTTTTTGTAAATCTTAGAAATCTTAATCTTAAGAATCTTAATCCAAAAATGTTGTGTTTTTAGTTCTCAGAATTTTACATCTTGTATTCTTTCGTATTTTACAAGTTACTAATAATCTTGACAATAAAAAAATAATGAATATTTAATATACAATGTATAGGTATATGCACTCGTCTGCATCAAACATCCCCTGTGCATAGGCATAATAATAATATAAGACAAATAATAAACTGTCCGGCCACCATAGGCTTCCGCGGCAGGCTGCGTTCATTTTGTAGGTCTGTACAAAATACTCCATTTGTCGATAGTGACGTCTATTGTTTGTCTTTATCGCACCTTGTATTTTGTAAATAAGTGAAAGGGAGATCGTTAATCCGCCTGCGCGCGCGCATCGAATGGTGAATGTAGGCCGCGTGCGACCATCTTTGAAGCCCTCGCCACCTCGTCTCGGTGAGCGTAAGGCCTTGTTCCCATAAGCAATATTAAAACCCGTGCTTCGATCAGTTCTATTAGTATTTTATATTTTAATTTAATATATGTAATAAACTATATATTTTATTTTGTTCAAATGAATTATTTTCAAATAAATTTATTATAATAAAGACAATTTAAGAAAATACAATTCTTTTTATATAATTTTTTATATTTTTATATTTATATAAATATATACACTTAGGAATAAAAAGTGTACATATTTATATAAATATATTTTTCACATATACAGAGTAACAAATTAATAGAAATGTTTGGTCCTTAGTAATATTCCTTTTTTTATTTGAATATTGTATTTAATAGAGCGGGAATTTTCGTTTTTAATTTTACATCAAATAAACTGTCTAATGATTCTATCTAGAACTATTCTATTTAGTTCAATGACTAATTTTTATCAGGTGCGATTTCACCCAGAGATAATTATAAGACTGACTCAGACCAGCAAAAAATATAACAAAAAGTATCTTGGTTAGCTACGCGGGGCCGTACTGACTCTACTGTGCATTTCGCTTTACCTCGAGAGCGGTACATTGACACGTTACTTGCCAGTCGGGACCAGGTGACGCGCGCGGACGTCCGGCGTATACCGTTCTCATGTTGCAGAGCAAGAACGAAGACGAACCAATGGTTACCAAGAAGAAGTCCAAGATACCATGTCTATCACTGTCGTCCTTCCTCCCGGCGTTAGAGGGTACGGATAATTCGAAATGACCTCTATTTGTGGCCTCGCAGCTACCGGTTGCGTTCACTCCTCTCGCTGCAACTTTCCTTGGTCAGGTGTCGTGTAATGTGTTTGTGTAATCCCAGTGATTTGGTGCAGTGTTTTCTACATGTTTTTACATTTATGTATGTGTCTACGCTGACACTACGGAGTGTCATCGTCATGCTTCGTTTTCTCATAGACAATAACAACTCGTCTCCTTGAAACATTCAAGTTTAATTGTTTCCCTGTAACATAACAAATTATTTAAACCTGCTTTGATTGTTTTTGTAATTTGAACTTTGGATATTTGACTTAATGTAGAGAAATAATAACTACATGGCACCTATTTCCCAACAGTTTGCAATCATTTCGACATTAACTGCAACTGATACCTCGAGCTGTGCTATTAGTTAACGTTTTAAGTGTTTTTAACTAATGTTGTGGTAACAATTACGTAGATTGGTTTTTGGCAGATAGCTTTAGATATCATTTAAAAGATGTATTGATCTACACCCATGGTATATTGAGGATTATTCTAGTCATGTTAATTTGTTTACTATCTTAAAATTTAATATTTCGAATATTATTTGAAATTTATACAGTAGAACGTACATATAACTTCTTAAATCTTTTTGTTTCGTACAAAAGTATCTGACATGTTATGGCGTACATATTGATCATGTTGACGAATTTAACTTTTTCATCTAAATTGTAATATTTTTTGATTAAGTTAATTAAACAAAAGTAATGAAAGTTCTTTTAATTTTCTAGATGAGGGCTGATGTTCAGAAAAAATGATTATAGTATTTTTTTCATACAGCGGTCACGGCAGCCGTCACGATGCCAGGGGGAGGGGGCGGCCCTCCCGGGACTCCGTCGGCTAAGCCAAAGGTAAATAATAAGGTAAATATTTAATATAGTTTTCGTCACTTTAAGCCTTCGTCTTACATACGTCTTCAGAATGTTACGGTGATTTTTGTTATTGTTTAAAAAATATATAAAATTGTTTACCATTATTAGATCAAGTTCTCCACATATGTATACGTGTATACGTCCTACAAATGAAATTACCCTTTTTATCCTAAATAGTATTAAGTGGATAACTCCTGTTACTGTATACTTGCTAAATTCTTATCATATTACATTGTACATAGCTTCTTATTTTATAACATTCACACTTCGATTATAGCTTATTTATGTACTTTATAGTTTTCCCATACCAACAACTACATCAGATAAAACATAAAATATAACATCTATCGAATAAATACAACTGAGTTACAAATGCAATTTGAAAAATATGTACAATTAAGCTTATTGGAAAATATCTAAATATGTAAGTCAATTTCATAGATGTCTAGCATTTAATAATTATTTACAATAAATATTGCATCCTATTTGCCATTGCTAATGCTATACAATTAACAAATCTAATTTATCGAAATGTGCTAATTAACAAATAATTCCACTTTTTAAATACTGGCAGCCATAATTATTATGTAACAACATTAAAAAATCTACGCTGGCTCTTTAATCAAGAGTAAAAAGACACTCGACAAAATTCCGCATGATTAATGGTACCCCTATTATCCCGGATTTGAAAATCTAAGGCCAGTTTGTTTGAAGGAAATAAAACACTTTGCCTCCTTTCTTTGTAACGAATCCCTTTCATCTGTTACAATCTCTTGTACAACTTCCATGAAAGATGATTGTGGGGTAGTTATGAAGTGAGGCACTTGAATAAGAATATTCTTTAAAAAAGTGTTTGAAATAAGTTATGCTATGCCTTTGAATTTATTTTTAGATTTAAATAATTAGTTCACTATACTTTTTGCATGAAATTTGTAAAAACTCTGTCCCAGAGAGAGAGAGAGAGACACTGAAGGTTTTGTATTTTTGTTTTCGATTTCTTAATTAACTTCGATAGACTTTAACATAACATTTATATGTAGAACACATTTTTCAATGACAGTCTATTTTAAAATGTTACGAGGAACATTTTAGAATGTTCACATTATTGTTCATGAATAAAAAGATTGAAAATCTATATGAAAATTAAATGGGTGTTACATTTATAAATATAATATCACTTGTATTATATTTTCAGGAGAAGCAAAGAACCAAAGTAGTCGTTGCTCTTTACCCGTTTAAAGCCATAGAAAGCGGTGATCTTTCCTTAGAAAAGGTACATTTTGTTTATATCTTTTGTTTTGCATATCGCTCAGTTCATGACAGTTATCAATTTCTTCACTGTTATTATATTTTTAGGGCGCTGAATATGAAGTTATTGACGACTCCCAGGAGCATTGGTGGAAAGTAAAAGACGAAAATGGGTATGTATTGAAGAAAACTTAATATTTTGAATTAACTGTCAATTATATTATGGCATTAATTTTACTTTAACAATTTTCAAATTAGCTATTATTCGAATTACGTTCTTAAGTATTATGATTAATCGTTAGTGACAGTTAAGAAAGTAATGTATAATATGCCTAAGTAGAAACATCGCTTGACGTTATTGTGTGTAAAAATAATTTTCTTGCTGTAATTTTTTTATCTGTCAATACAAGTCAATGTTTTTCTAAAGATGAAGTAACAGAATTCTCTAGATGCTTTCCATTGGTCTGTGACCAATTCTAACTGTCACTAGTTACAAGTCATAATACACTTCATTATATTATTCTATTTGTATCTATGTATGTCCGTAAAGGTAAACCACATGTTTTAAATGGTTTGATCCCTTTATTTTCATAACACCAGTGTTAGTTAAGTATTAAGCAATTAATACCGGCGGATTTTTTTTTGTAGGTCAGTTGGATATATACCTAGCAACTACGTGAAAGAGAAAGAGACTATCGGATTACAGAAATATGAGTAAGTACGATTAAAAGTGAAGGGTCTATAAATTGAAGCGATATTAAATTACATTAATAAACACAACTTTCTCCTCGATATAAACAATGACATGTTTTTTGTTTGCACTCACTCTGTAACTTTATAGCCAGTTACCAGCCATAAGAAATAAACAGTAACTTAAGTCTGCTTGCTCAATGATAACAGAACTTTGAATTCTTATCATTAGGAAATACGTATCATTATCCTGTACGTTTTATCGCTTTTAAAACTTTGTAAAGATTCCATTAAGTATGCATAATTCACGTGGGTGTACTTTTTTGCATGAGCACTTAAAGAATAACGGTTAGTAAACGAGATGTTTTATCTATAGAAAAAGTGAAACTTTAAGGTCATCTTCTGTAGTGAATTTCAATCGATCATTAAATATCACCTACATTCTAATAACCTACCTATCGAGTGTTTGGATTTTCATACACCTATGAGTGACAGTCACAGATACTCATAAAAAAGTCTAAAAAACACCTAATATTTAGACTCTAGTGTTTTTTTTAGTTATCAGTAAAATTTGTTTTTTAAAATTAAGATATTACAGTAGTTAAATAAAAAGTAATATTACAATATTATCCACAAAACCCTAAAAAATACAAAACTGAAAAAAATATGATTAAAATTTGTTCTTTAGAAAAATACAGGCATAATATTTTTTTATTGTAGAGAGTAATTAAATAAGAGTATGTCCACTATGGTAACGTGGAAACTGAGGACACCGATAGTTCATAAAATTTAGAGGTTATTGATCTCAAAAGAATTTTTGTAGGTCCTGCAGTTATTGGGTGGTGAATATGCGGACAAGGTCCCTCAGAATTTTTACTTTTAACTTGTTTTGAAGATACGTTTCACGTGTTGCTGTGACTTGCATAATTCGATCTTGCCGAGCAATGGTCGTTTTAGTGTAATTACACTTCGATTTACATCAAAAGTCTGGGCCAGTCCACCACCGACCGGTTATTTCTTTAATTATTATTGTTTAGCTGTTGTAAAACGTAGTCAATATTCTTAATGTTTTAAAACAACAATATTATTTTAACTATGCAAACGCAAAAATAACAATACAATTAATTAGTTTTCTTTTAATAACATTCTTTAAATTATACTTGTTTTCTAAATTATGTCATGTTTCTTATGCATTATTGGAGTTATTGGCTAAAAGGCAATCCGAAGATTAATTCTGAGCAATCATATTAAAAATGCGTAATAAAAATGCGTAATCGTTATAACCGTAGAAATAATGAATACTTGACTATTTTTTGTACAAGAGCACATTATTTAACATTTATGCTCGCCCAAAGTTGCACTATAGCAAACTTTATTTGTTAGCTTCAAACTCAGTAAACTTTTAATCCGAGCAAGAAAATTTCATTATGAATAAGCGTTCTCTACCACGCACTATCAGCGTATCCAATGCACAACGTTTAGATGTAAAAATATAATGTTATTTTGCAGATGGTACGTTGGCGAGATGTCTCGGCAGCGTGCTGAATCCCTGCTCAAGCAAGAAGATAAAGAAGGATGCTTTGTCGTTCGTAACTCTTCTACTAAGGGCATGTACACGCTTTCGCTATATACCAAAGTGTGAGTATTGCGTTTTTTAATAACCTATTTTCTAGTTAATCAAATTTATTACTCAGCTACAAAAATTAAGCCTAAAATTCTTTTGTTATGGTCATAGGGTGACAGTATTTCCGCGCGTGATCACGGCTCCTAAAACATAAGGATTATATATAAAAAAATAATTATAGTGGTTTTATTTAGATAATTACGGAAATTTAAAACTTCATCAGTGTTATTCAGTAATATTACCTAAAGTTAAACAACAACAGCAATAACTTTTTCCCTTTTTATTATAATTTTTTCGATATCGAAATATTATAGACAATACGGGGATAGAAACTGAAAACATTAATGACGGTAGCTTCTGTATATATTATTAATTTCTCTCAAACAAAACAAAATTAATTGCCTTTTTTGCAGCAACATGACAATGTCGATCAGACGCAGTAAATTAATTGATATCATTGTGGTTTTCACAACTTTCACTTATTTATAACTCATGTTCTATTAACATATAGCAATGCTGTATACTTACTTACTTTTCTTAATAATTTTTGACTATTGATACAGCTAAATTACAATCGACCACATTACAGTGAAGGATTTTTACATATTTGATATTTATTGACTAAAAAGTTGCTCGACATTTATCGATAGCAATAGAGTTTGGAGTGAAAAAATGCAGTTTTTATCGCCATTCGATCAGGATTGATCATAAGCAACTTAACGTGTACCAAAGAATACAACAGGATAAAATATTTACATTCAGTAATTCAGTAACTATGAATTTTATCGCTCATGTATAAAAGATACTAAATACAAATTAAATTGTTAGCTTAGTTTGTCATTAAAATTAGGGTTATAGAAAATTCAGTATTATTTAATAGAGCCTTGACTCAACCCTAGGCATTATCCCTATTTAAAACATAAGACTCCATCCTCGGAGGAACTGTCTGAATACTGTGTGCGGGTATTCGTTGTTAATTAATCATGTTAGTTTTATTGATATCTGAATAATTTGTCATTGTAATTTGATCACCATGAATTCTCTTTCCTTTCAGTAATCATCCGCAAACAAAGCACTACCACATAAAACAGAATAGTCGCGGGGAATTCTACCTTTCGGACAAGCATTGTTGTCCAAGCATTCCTGAGCTGATCAACTACCACCGGCACAATAGCGGTGGGCTCTGTTCGAGACTGAAGGCCACTCCTTGTGACCGCCCCGCGCCTCCTACCGCTGGTCTCTCGCACGGTGCGTATTACCGGCTCGATTAAGATGCTTTACCATGGATAGTAGGTAGGAAGGTAGGACTAATAGTGAAGATTTCATAACCCAATTAAAGTAAATGTCTCGAAGATTTATAATTCAAACCACTGAAAAGCTTATTATTGTTACGTACTGTGGATATTAGATATTCCAAATAAAAATAATTAATTCCGAGATTTATTAACCTAAATAAATGATTAACAGTAAAAATATTTTCCAAACAAATTTACAATCAACTGCGCTAATTTGCTCTTTCGTCCAATAAACTTGCTGTACTTGTCAGAAGTTTATATTTAAATCGGCGCAGAATATCCCAATCGTATGCGTAAGCCATGGTCACAGCAGTCCAGAAACTCGCTGAGGTCGCTTCTTAAATCACTCCATAATTCGCTCCGAGGATTAGTTCCAAATCGCTTTGATAGTGCATAATAAAGTCTGTTTATTCTAACTTGTCCTATTTTGTAAACAATCTTGGCACAACTTTTTAACAAAATCACCCAAATATAATAAAATAATAACAAAGTCAATAATCTATTACAATAAATCGTTATTATAGACTGAAACCTATTGAATCCAGTTATCGGTTGATTTTTTAATAAAAAGGAGTGCCAAGATTGTTTACCAAACAGGACAAGTTAGGATGAATAGACTGTACATCAAAGCCTTTCGTCGTCACACCACTCTCTCCTTTATTTTCCTTTATTTATGTTTCATTTAATAAGTCTATTAATTATTAATATTTTACTTGTTTGTTGCACACTCAACAAAGACCGATGACAATATAATTTTGAAACACTTTTTAAAATACAAAGAAATGAAAAACTAAAATAAATGACATGAATTGTAAATAAATAACGCTGCTATAGTAGATCGAACTAAAAACTGAAAAATAAATTATAGTTTAAAAAAACTTACACTAACTCTGCATTTCGAACTAAATAGATGTCTTGGTAGTAAACTAATAAAAAAAATACAACAATCCATATTGAGATCCTCAAGTTTTTCTTACAATGACATTCTCTTGTTAATTACCCAATTGTTGTACTAATACTATTACTATTCTTGTGTATGATTACTTGTATTTTTTTAGTTTGGTTAGTTTTTTTACTTTAATTTTATTAATCAATATTCGATAGTCAAATCTAATTTGACTATCGAATATTGATTAATAATGAGTATATTTTGTAAATAAATCTCGAAATAAATTAATTATTGTTTGGTCTTCCAGACACAGTTTCTAACTAAATCCGCTAATATATACGAACCTGTACGAGCGTGCTTTATAGACAATACACAAAGAAAGTCCCTCGCACTAATCAGTAATCAAAGCGTATATTGGGCATAACTGTAGATACTGAATGATTTAAATATTGCATTCTACTTAATTTCATACTTTTTTAATTAGATAAATGGGAGATAGATCCTTCGGAACTGGTTTTACTAGAAGAACTGGGGGCTGGTCAGTTCGGCGTGGTGCGACGCGGGCGATGGCGCGGCCGCATCGACACCGCCGTTAAGATGATGAAGGAAGGAACCATGTCTGAGGATGATTTTATTGATGAAGCCAAAGTCATGACGTGAGTATTTTTGTGTCTTGTTGTTTACGCACATTCTTTTCGTTTAAAAAACTATTAGAAACACTGCTCATGATCAATGCGATTAAAATTGATGGAGCGATAGCTTTCAAGTTATGTTAATAATACAAATAGTTCTATACTTAATATGAATGTGGGCGGGGGTGAGTCATATTTTAGTAATGATGCTTATGAACATGTGTGTGCTACTTATAAATCTCAGTGCTTGTATTTATTTATACTATACATTTATACTTTAAAACAAAAGAAGTGTAAGCTTTGTACATCTTCTACACTCATAACTTAAATCAACCTTCGTTAGTTAGATTTGCTCCACAAGCAATATGAACTTAAGATCCACGGAAATTTGCTTCGCTGGATTCAATCATATTTGGAATATCGTTCTCAGGCGGTCGTGTTGGCTGGGTTTAGATCAGATTTTGTGAAAACACCGACAGGTTCCTCAAGGCTTGCACATCGGGCTTTTATTTTACAACGCATATCTGTATGACATTGGGGAACACGTGAAACACTTCGAACATTTACCGTACGCGGATGATAAAAAAAAATTTCTTCGTATTAAAAACAATTGCAATTTACAATTTGATCTAGACAGTCTTTTTAAGTATTACATTAAAAATAAAATTCAATTGTAAGTATCAGTCTATCATATTTACCCGTAAAGTAAATCCAATTAAATATAAGTATAATTTCAACAATAACCCGATCATGTCAGGCAATGAAGTTTGCGACCTTAGTGTCATTTTTGACATTAAACTGTCATTGTCTGCTAATATAGATCGCGTTGTCAATAAAGCTTTTCAAAAGTTAGGATTTGTGCTGCGATCATGAAAGTCTTTCAAAGATATTTCTGCGGGTAAAACAGATTATTTCACATACGTTCGCAGCGTACTAGAATATGCGAGTCCAATTTGGACCTCAATACAATATGTATAAAGATAATGTCATGTTAATTATCGTATGCGCATTTCTTCCGATTCGTACTTGGGTAGCCGTCTTCGGCACAATCTTTTGACACTTAAGGAGAGGCGAGACCTGTGTTTACTGTTGAATATATTAAACGGGCATTTGGACTGTCCAGGTCTGCTAGCGAGTATGGCGTTGTGTACTCCGAGGCGACGTACTCGACACACTCTTGTTGAACACCCCACTTTTCTCCACAAATAACCCCAAAAACAAACGTTCTCGCGCGTATTGCCCGCACATACAATGACAAATTCAATGAATTTTAGCTATACGGTATGTCAAAATAGATATTAAAATGCAGAATCGTACAATTTCTCATGGAACGCATGGAATAAACAGCAAATATTAGACAACAACACTTACATTGTTCCTTAACCCAAGTTCAGTAGCTAAAGTATTTGTATTATTACTAGGACTTTAGAAAAAAGGACGGTGTCACATCACCAATGATCGGATAATCGGATGCATATTTACCTGAAGTCATTTTTTGGCTAAAAAAATATGGAAGCGGCTTCTCAAAATATCTTTTTTTTTAAATAAATCCCCGGGATTTCAGAAAATTCTAAAGTGCTAGTCAGTAACATGGTGCGATAGCGACTCCTTTAGCATGAGGGTTTTTTTTTAATCTGGAAGCCGGGTTTACATAACTATCCATACGTATTTACTTGAAGTCTAGTTTTAGTTTCCCATGCGATTTATGAATGTACTGTAGGGAGTGTTAAAGGAAGAGTAGTGAATGTTAGTTAAAAAAACAATAAGCACGTAAAATAATACTTTATTGCACAAATTACAGGATACAAAATATAACATTAATTTTTAATTAGTTGATTACTTTTTTTTTCATTGAAGTGTAAGTACAATGGTGAGCTTATCTCTATAAAGATATCCTGATTGGGCCGAATCGTTTTTGTCTAGTATTTTTCTATAAAAATAATTTATCTTTTACTAGCGACCCGCCCCGGCTTCGCACGGATGCAATGCTCTACTATATTATGCATGAATTATAGTTGCGTAGTTTTAAAGATTTAAGCATACATAGGGACAGATAAAGCGACTTTGTTTTATACTATGTAGTGAAGATAGCATTAAAAAATGCGAAAAAATATATAAAAGTTCAAAAGAAGCATTACTTAAATTTAAGTGTTGACGTCTCTCCACAGTAAACTCCAACACCAGAATCTCGTGCAGCTCTACGGCGTATGTTCGAAGCATCGTCCCATCTACATCGTGACAGAGTACATGCGACACGGGTCGCTTTTTAATTACCTTCGACGCACCTCACCCGATCAGCTAGGCCCTGCTGTACTTCTTGACATGTGCATACAGGTGAATATTCATATTTTCGTACCTCTTTTCGTACACCCGGCCCGGGTGTCAAATTGCTAAACCATATTCAGCTTTAATTGCTAAAGTACGATTTGCTTAATATTAATTAGTAAGGTTAGTATTTTATTGCGCTGTGGCTCTCGAGTCTAGAAATCAAGTATTAAAACGACCACTGAATTTTAAAACTCTTAGACTAACTCTTAAAATTATTAATTCTATAAAGGACTATTGTCATTATACGGCCAACTTTTACGACACTACAACACGTAAGATCAAACCACCAACCAACTGTTAACCATATTTCACTTTTTCCCATTCTATTTCATTGCATTGAAAGTAACCAATAGTTATTTTAATAGTTTTTTATATCTCCTTCTCTATATTTACAGGTCTGCAAAGGAATGGCATATTTAGAAAGGCATAACTACATTCATCGAGATTTGGCAGCGAGAAATTGTTTGGTTGGTGATGAAAACGTCGTTAAAGTAAGTACAATTTAGATTTTTAAAATTTTGTTCAGGGTTAATTTCAGTACATGAACTAAATATCTGTAAACTATCAAACTAATAAGGAAACAATCGGTCAGAAATTTAGGCTTAACCAATCAAAGAGAATAACCAAAATATTAAAAATTCAATTTATGAATTTTCAATTAAATAAAACCACTTTAATCGGATTTAGGAAGCGTTTATTCTTGTTTACTTACTTTATTTCGGCCAGTCATGCAAAGGTATAAAGTCGCGCGTTAAAGAATATGTTGCTGACCTTATACAGAGGCGCGTTAACAAGGCTGCATTGTGTGAGCACGCTTTTGAATAGCTCAACTCATACTGTAGATTCGATAAACGAAATAAAAACGTGCTCGATTAACCCTTCTGTTGGCGAGTTAACGCGGTTACCATACACGAAACACGATTTTATAAAACGGCTTATTTCACCTTCCCTATGTCAGAAAGTGTTTATAAAAACTAGTTATTTCGTCCTTAGTTTGCTATATTTTTATATGATTTCTAAATATGTAATAAAATAAAAAATATTTTTTTAAAATGAGTGACACTAAATTAATATCTAAATACATAATCTTAATATCGGTTATTAAAATAAGTATCCTATTACATTGCGATACCTGTATTATATACTTAGCTTATATATAAACTATTGACTATTTCAAAACAAAATTAAAAGAGACGCTAAAATTATATATATTCTCATACTATATCGCTTTGTCATAAAGGTGGCAGACTTCGGTTTGGCGCGGTACGTGCTCGACGACCAATATACAAGCTCAGGAGGTACCAAATTCCCCATCAAGTGGGCTCCTCCAGAGGTTTTGAACTACACCAGGTTTTCCTCCAAATCAGACGTTTGGGCTTTCGGTAAGTTTTGTTAAAAATTTAAAATACTATTTTCTTCTAAAGTATTAAAGAAGTCAGTATCTTATAGAGAAATTGCATAATTTATGGTTTGAAAAATAAATTATAATGTATTTATATATGTAATAATTATTTAATACATGGTTTTGTCTGATCATGTCCATTTATTGATAATGTCACACTTCTATTTTTAATGTGTTATTCGGTAATGTTTCCAGGAGTTTTGATGTGGGAAGTATTCACATGTGGTAAAGTTCCTTATGGCAGGATGAAGAATTCAGAAGTCGTAGACATGGTTCAAAGAGGGCAAGTTCTCGAAAAACCTAAGGGATGCCTTAATGAAATATATAATGTGAGTAACCCTTTTTATTGTTTTCATAACCGGGATGATTACGACTGGGTTGTTCTGAAGTTTTGAATTCTGACTTCAAAACATGCTCGCAAGTTCCAATATTGCCATTGTTGGAATTTCTCGCAACTTTTTTTTCGACAACCACCCCATCAACTTAACTAATAATTTACAACCATAACGAAAAGTTTAAGCATATAAAGGCACGTAGGCAAAAACAAAGTGAATTGAGTGAAACAAAGTGTACTTATAAACTAGAAAAACATTTACATATTCGATATCAAATGAAATAAAGGTCATTTGATATCGAATATGTAAATGTTTTTCTAGTTTATAAGTACACTTTGTTTCACTCAATTCACTTTGTTTTTGCCTACGTGCCTTTATATGCTTAAACTTTTCGTTATGGTTGTAAATTATTAGTTTCCAAGTATTCATTTTAAAGATGCCAAGAGAACAGGCAGATGGAAAAAAAATATGTCTACTATTATTGATTATTATACTAGAAGTCGTGTTTAATAATCTTTCCTTAATTACAGATAAGGCGACAATAGTTGTTGCATAGTTATAATTAAATAACAAAGGTTGCCTAGCAACGGACCCAAAGTAGGCTCTTTTACCAAGGATAGGTTATTAAGAATGGCCATTAGTCTGTACCTCGTTTTTTCACCAGGTGATGCTCGCGTGCTGGCGACACATGCCGGACGAGAGGCCGTCATTCCGCGTGCTTAAAGACGAGCTGGCGGCCGTAGCACAAGCAGTGTTGGCCGATTGACTGCGCCTGTTATTGCAACTCCTCCGACCCGCTCACGCCCCCGGCCCCGCCACCACCACCACCACCACCCCCGCCCCCGCCGCTACGCTCCCCAGACAGCGACGTATACATGCCGCCTCGCCCGTTTGACGGCACTAACCGTAAATGCATTTCTTTATTACCCATACTTTCAAAGCTATGTCCATCTGTAACGTCAGTGTCCGAGTAGCGTCAGAATTGCAGTAACAATCTTTTACCAATATTTTTATAGCGCCATAATAGGGTATTTGATAGGTTTTAGGAAAATATTAAAAAATTGGTCATTATAGCATAATACATTTATTTGCCATTTCAATAATTCTTTGTTAATTTCTCCATTTTCTATAAAAAATATTCTCAACGTTGAAATGAATAAAAACCCGCCAAAACGCTAAAGTCACCTGTATGCAGGTTGCGTAAAGGTGACTTTAGTCTTGATGTCATGACGTCATCAGCTTGTAACCAAACTTTTAGCTGTCAAATCGTAATACGATACAGCATACAAAAACTTAAGACTGACATTTATTGTAAACGAGGAGATGACGTCACACCAGATTCAGTCCATCCAGTGCATTTAGTCATGGCAATCACGTGGTCGAACAGGAAATTTTCATGGTTTCTTAATAAATTCATAATAATAAATTGTAAATAATATGTGTGCTAAAATAGTTTAAAATATGTCTACTGTTAAGCTAACAACAGTTTGATCTTTATTTAAATTGTACTGAAATACCCTATGGTTAAAAGATAGAATTCAAATTGAAAACCTATCAAATTTTTAACTATTTTTGAGAGCCCATTAATCATATTTTATAAAGGTGGATCCAATTCACAAGGATTGAGAGACCCCACACACCGTCAAAGTAATTACTTTATGATTCACAGGTTTTTATGATTTGACCTAACTACTATCTAAGATTGTGTCGTTACGACAATTTCCAATGACAGTAATTATTTGTGTTAGTACAATTCGTGCAAGTACACTAGATCAACATATAAAACGAGTAAACAAATATTGTTCTGACTGCCACATATAAAAGTAGTTTAAAATGGTTTAAGCAGGGGCGGGGACAATGTCATTATAACAAACTGATATTTGACATCAGTCTTATAAGTCGCAGCATCATTAGCATTTTAAATCTAATTGATTTTATTTGTTCTATGTTCTTAAGAACAAACCAATCGGTGAGACAGGATATCTCAAATAGTATTTCGGAATACTGCAGATTAACTTGGTTATTAATGCCATACTTAAAAGGTGATAATTATGTAATAGTATGTAGTTATTATCCATTTCAGCCTTACACTAGGTTACTTTTAATATGTTAATCAAATTTATCTGATATAAGACTACCAGCTTCAGCATAAAGTTCTTATTTAAAACACTGAAGGCTTATTGTATATAATGAAACATAATTTATTATTAAAATATCACTCCAGAATTAACCTTATAAACATGAATGGATCTCGATTATAATTTTCATTGTAGTTTAAATTTTAAAGATTATTTATCAATAAGAATTCATAACGCAGCTCACTATTCACATATCCCATTTAATCAGTAAGCGAGGAAAAAATAACTTAATATTGTGGTATATTTGTATAAGACTTGTGAGATGACCGTCCATATTAGAGAAATATTTGTTCTAATGTGAGAAAATATTTTGTTTACATTGAACAATATAAACATTCTCAGAGAATCTATTCAGTTTTTATTACAGCATGTTTGAATATTGGAAGCAAATTATAGTACCCACTGAGCTTTTTGGCTGCTTTGAGCATAGTCATAGAAAGATGGGATGTAGATATCAGGGCAAAAACACGCACATTCGCATGTACTAACAGTGCAAACAGTAAGCATCATTATTATGCGCATCACAACTTCAATAAGGCGGCCTATCATTAAAATTGTACACTTGGCTGAAATTGTATCCCGTACGCGACTTGATTTACAATCGCCTACAAGTCTCATGAAATTGATTATCCATATTTTGACACGTTCGTCGCTGGTACTGCCAATATAATACGAAGTAATGAGTTTACCTCTCTTACAACGAAAAAATGGCGACCGATAATTACCACTTGGAAAACTGAATTTAAAACATCAATGTCGCATGGCTATATTCTTATAAAAAAAATATTTTCCCTCTTTAAAACTCATGTTAGATGTTGGTCGCCTATAACGTTAAACCTAAATAGGAAATTTCTGACGTAAAAAAACAAACGCTCAACAAGAGACGAACTATTACGTTATATAAAAATATGTATCCAGATGAGTTAAAACGTTTGGTATACCCACATTTTAATTGATTGATCATTGATTATTCAGTATATCGATACATATTGTTCTTTGAATTTTCTTAAGCAATATCAACATAAAATCAAAATCAATTGTCTTTAGATCTTGACTGTTTTAAGAGGACGTCATATCGATTAATTTCGTGATGTTTTGATTCACTTGATTATTCACCAGTAATCTCATGTCACGAATATTGTTTTACTCAATACGATTGTATAAAATAATCAAGATTGATAATACGAATTATTACGTTTAAGAAGATTGGAGTAGAGGAGATTACTAGGCATAATGTAAGAATGAATGGATAATTAATTTAAGCAAGACTTCTTGCTTAGCATGTCACAAAATAATGCGTCTAAAAATATTTACCCGACTGAGATCTTATTCCTTTTGGATAGTTTCTGCATAAATAAGATGAAAATAAATTGCTGTAGCGCCAATTATTGCTTTTAGCAGTACTTTATTGTCACAGACCAACGCTGATAGGGATTGAATATTTAGCAATTACTATTTTATGTATTGCAAACCTGCATCGAATCTGGACAATAAGCTATTCTGGTCTTAAACGGAATTGATGAAGCAAAGGAATTGTATTTCAAGTGAAATAGATTTTGCATGTCAACGTTATTCTAATATAGCACTGCCACTAACTTCGAGTGTAATCCTTTTTCATTTATTAATAATTATGCTAAAGTTTTAAGAGGTTTTTCTATTGTTGTTTCAAATAGTATTTGTCCAATATATAGTGACAGTCTTACGAATAAATAGATCAATGCAGATGAAATGCTTCATTATTTTTCAATGCATTACTTAGGATTTTAGCTCATATACTTTAATAGCGGTGATTAGGCACCTTTCACGTCATCATATCATTACATTTCCTAGTGTTATTATGTACATATATAAAAACTTGTATAGTAAAATAATATCCAAACAGCGTTTAAAACTTAGTTTCTTCCTTTATTTTTAAATATAGGTACAATGTCACTGCTTTCTTTACATGGTTACATTATTGTAGCTCTGGTGTTTTTTTTAATACAAGGCTGTATTCTACTTTTTAGACATTCCTTCTTTTAGAACTAGTCATCTCATATGTTAGAGGATAATAAAAATAGCATATTATGCTCAAATATGTATAGAGCTCTTTTGTAAATTCGTGTACCAAGGAATTTATATCACGTATATATTGTTTTCAGGCTAAATGTTAATTGAAATGTCTAGAAAGAAAAGAATAAAAAAACGTGACTTATTTTCCTTGAAAAATCAAACAAATTATTAATTAATCGACTCAATGTCTTAACTTCTGGATGCATAGTACTATAAGCATTTAGTGCTTCGAGTCAAATTGTTTTATTGAGTATTACTAACTTTTTAAAAAACTTGGTCGAAACTGGCGTGTGACACTGTAGAAATCTTTCACATGTCTAGTAAATTCGAACCCAATAAGACAGTGAATGAAGAGATAAATTTGTTTGACGTTGATATGTGTAAATGTAAGTAGTGTTAGCGTGTATTGGGTCGAAATTTTACTCGTATGTGGAAAGGACCTTACCAGCAGTGACACTTAAAAATGTGCCAATTATTTCAATTGTTATTTATAAACTTTGTTTAGAATTTCCAGATGTAATGACTGAATAAACAACACAAACCGTATTTGTCAAGTATTTTTTATCGTAAATGTTTTATTGTGATATATTGTAGTGCTTTGTAACAGCACTGGTATTTAGTTGTATCTATTAGGGAGATATTATATAGTTTGATATAAAAATACAATTAATTGTTAAAATAAGGATCGAATTCAGGAGCAGTGAATATATACAATCATCATGGTAAAAATTATACCGTGTTTAAATAGAATAAATATGATGTGCTTCGGAATTGTACAGCAACAATTTATTTGTATAACTGTTTTGTAAAACTAAGCCAAGTAATAAAATAATTATTAATAAAATGTATCTTTTTATTTGTTTGTCCAAATTAAAATTATTATGTGGATTATAAAGGTGCTAGAAAGGGAAAGTATGTTTTTTTTGCCAATGAGCGTAGTCCAAAGCACTATATGGCCTGTGTTACGGAAAGTAGGGTAACGGATTGTATATATAGTATATATATACCTACATATATGACACAGAAGGTGCCTTGCTAAGCTAAGCGTAAGCCTGGCTTGAAACCAACGTTCCGGACTTAAGAGCTGAAGAGTGGCCTTTATCTATTATGGTCAGTTTTTTAGGACATGGCCTACCTAAAACGACACGGCGACATCGAGTCTCTTAAAAAATCAAGCAGTGGCGAAATTTTCTATGGAATCTGCGTAAATCCATAGATTCGTGCCCAGACAGATTATAGGTCTGTATAAAAGCATATGTATGTTTATAGTAATATTACATTACTTCATAAAAATTGTGTTTTCATTTGTAAAAGAACTAATTGGCCGGACTAAGTACATATTATAATATGTATGTTAATGTAGTCGTAGAATACTATTGTTACACTTGATTCCGAGAGCATTTATTCAGCATGCCGTAAAAATATTTTCGTATGTCGTGTTTATATAAAAATTTTACTATATGGTACTTATTAATTAGGATAAAAACATGGTGCCTGTTTTCTATGATTTATTTATACATGTTATAACGTGCAGTTTGACTTATAGACTAGAAAACTATGTAAGGATTATATTCTATTTACAGTAACATTATTTAAAATAAGACAGGTATGTATTTCAATTTAAAAGTCTTAAATACAACATTGTATGTTATACAAAGTCAAATACTTACAAAAAGAGTTTATATAAATCTTTATCATAAACTTAATGCATGAATTCATATTGCAGATTATATTTGGACTTTGCAGATCACTATGATTTGTAGTTATCTTTTATGTTGAGATTAGAGCTGCCAATGTTTTTTGAAAGAAAAAGGTATTGTATTAATCCGTTTAGTGTTAAAAATAAAGTAACCATGCCGAAAATGAAATATTTCTCATATTTTAAGTTTGTCTTTGCCGAATGTGTATACTATTTTTAGTTATCACTAAAATATCAAAATTTATTTTGTATCGTTCAGATTCATATTAATAATTGTAATCTCACTCAGTGAAAGCTAAAGTTGCGGTTAACAAGTATCGACAAATCTTACGAAAATTATATTTTTTCACTGTAGTATTTTATTTACACGCAAAAGTACGTAAGTATGGTTGGCAACCCTAATTATGATATTTTTTTACAAAATTAACACCAAAGATACAACGCAGTGATTACATACTCTGTGCCAAAGGTAAGTATATCAAGTCTTACACATTTAACATTAATACAAGATGCAGTATTGATAATAATGCCAGATGACTGATTACTAATGCCACAAGCGATGGTTTCTTGTGCGTAATGAGCTGTCTGTGTGGGTTCTGTGATCTATCAAGTAATAACAAATACCATAAACATGTCTTTAATATGTTCAGCAGCCTAAAAACAACTACCTAATAGTGATATAATTTGGCAGGTGGGGGGGTGGACATAAATCGATGGTAAGTATAAAAATAGTATATAATTTCTTAATTATAACCTCAAGTCAGGCTCATTGACGCCTCACAAGAAAAATCTCACATCGTATTATACTCGAAGCTCATTTCCTAGATTACAATTCGAATTTCTATACTTATACACTTAGTAAAATCGATTTATTGGATCCCTCGAAGGGTATATGCAGTATAGAGATGAACTAACTAATATCTAACTGCGATACCTTTTCGCTAGGATGGTGCACATTCTGCTTTAAATTAAATAACACCGAATTCCAAGATAGATTTATTTCCAATTAAAAATATAAAAGTTACAGTCTCCTAAGTTTTTCTAACTGGACAGTACGATCCATAATTCCACTAAGCGCTCAAGTCCGTAAGTTTGAATAAAATATGGACTTTTATTTTGATATAGTATGGAAAATACCGGCAGCCAAATGATATTCTCATATTCATACTTTTTATTTTCACTGTGAGTAAACATTGAGCAACATTGAATGGCAATTCGAAAGTGCTGTGTAAACGAAATCTATCACATATTTCACAGCTGACCCTAAGTCCTTAATTTACAAACGTTAGTAACGCGTTTTGGTTAATATTTGTATGATAGATCTGTGAGGAAATAAGGACTGAATTTTAAATCTTAACTTTAGCGCGATAGTATCATATTCATATTTGATAATTTACACCTCAGAGTAGATCGTTTATAAGGGTAGGGATTTCCTGTCATTTAACTTAGTTTTCTGACATAAACAACGTCATATACATTGGTTTGAACCCAAGTAGTACCACAACGCCCAGATTATAAGGCAAAATAGAGAAGTTCCTTTACTACAGTGACCTGGCTGAAGCTCGAACCCGGGACGTCCGATGGAACGGTAAGGAAGCCACTCAACCACGAATGTAGTAGCATTAAACTGGACCTTTCTTGTTTTGATTTAGCGTAGTTTTGGCTTTTTTAAGATGTACAGTCCGTGTATTGTTTTAATATTATGCATTTTTTATAGTAGATAATATATCTAATATAGTAGATAATATATCTTTGTTTCTAAACTCATGAAGACGTGAGGTTTTCTTGAGGTAGTGGTAATATAGTTTACCAATATCCATTTAGAATAACGGTTACAAGACTATATTACTTTTATGAAATATGAAAATATCTTTTGGAAGTCACGAATTATAAAACTAGTGCCGTCGCGGGAATATCCATTGTCATCCATAAGGTAAGCGACTCACTTTCAAACCATTCAAACTGCCACAGGGACATAACTCTAAACTTTATGCACAAAAATCCTTGAAATAAGTTTTATTACATATAAAAAAATACCGAATGCCACTATGGTCCCTAACCCAATCGCTCGTGGTCCTAAACTCCTAAATACCGTTTCAAGCACCTTGCTTGTATTATCTTTACAAGGGAAACACATTATTGGTCAGCAGTTAGGTGACAGAACACCTGAATCAATAAAAGTATTTTCCCGAAGAATTTATTTAGCATACAATTTATTAAAATAAATAATATAACTATTTTAAGACGTTGCTAACATAAGTTTTGTAAGTTTTCTATAAAATAAGTACTAGTTAATTGACTTTTGGCATTGGTCAACATAAATTAAAGCATTCTGTAGGTACATACATCATAAGTTCATGGCAATAGTCACTTAAATATAAATATGACACAAACATCACACAGAAAACAATTCAACAAGATAACATTTTATTTACTGAATTAGCTTAGAATATGAATCAACAAATACTTGCATGTTTTAAATGACAAATGCAAATTATTTTATCTGTGATATGAAAACAAAAATTATATAATACACTAGTCTTAACCTATTTATTATAGTTCCTTTATAGTTATGTCAGTATGCCAAAATGAAACAAAATATATTAACTTGAATCTTATGTCAGGTTCAATTAATAGTGGAGTGGAATGAAAACCTATTTCTAATCATTTGAAAATACTGCAGTAAAATGATAATTCGAGTTGTTTGCTAAATATTTACCCTACTTACTGTTCAAAATAGAATATTTCATTCTTTGAAAGCATTGTAATAAATATTTACTTGAAGTAGTGTTACTATAAAACATTAAAATATTTTTCAATAATAATCAACAATTTTGTTAAATGAATTCTTTTTAATAATAAAAAAAAAAAATTGTAGCATTGATGCTTACAAAACCTTCAAAACTAAAACTAAGCAATGGAATTAAATATTAAAAAAAAAATTCAATCTAACTGACATAATAATAGGGATGTGCCAAAAATGTATATGCACCTGATGACGAACTACTTACTATGTGGAACAATAGTTTGTCATAAGGTGAAATATTTTTTTACTTTGTTGTATGAAAAAGTTACTGTAATAAAACACTTGTGGAATTCAATCAATCTGATTCAATTGATTATGAAAATAATTGCTTACACTTTACTTCTATAGAAAAATAAAATTCATAATTTATTTGTAAAATGCATTCAGTAATGATTTTTTATTAATCTCTTCAGGTTTTATTAGAAAATGTAGTCATACAATATAAATATTCACAAATATGTCACATACTTACTTACAAGATACACTATCAATGTTATCTATTTTCATATTACATATCAGTTGGCAGTATATCGGGTATCAGGTACTGGCATAGATCCATTTCAGAATTCACAAATGTTACTTTTCCTGCAGTATTTTCATCAAGCCTGTAAATCACAATAACTAACAATAATAAATCCAAATAATATTATTTGCATTTTTATGGTTTGATGGCTGTTAGTGAGAAGATCAACAATTACCAATTTTTTATTATTTACTGCTAGATTTTTAAGTATGTAAAGAATTTTTAGTTCATAATTCAATTTGTCTTAGACTAATGTCTAATGGAGGGGTTCGAACCTACATCCTCTTACCATTCGCGCCAGTGCTCTTCTAATTGATTTTCAATTACTGAGACAAAACCATGAATATTTTGAAGTGTGTCTCAGTTAATTACCAGTGTCACGTAAAATGCATTTGGTAATGTTCTAGGTAACTATATACTTACAATTACTGTAATAGTATTAAATTGTATTACTTTTACAAGCATTAAACAATTGATAAAGAAGAAACTGCCATGTTATATATATTTTATATATAGAATTTTTACTCAAAAACATGTCTCTTCAAAACTGAGCAGAGCTTGTATTTCAGATGCTACATAACAGATAGAGTAAGTATATTAAGAACCAAGTCTCCGGACCAAACAGGATCAGATGCCTTGCCTGGATCTGAGTCTGGTTGTCAAAAGTTTAGAAGATTGGTGATTAGTTGATTGAAAATGCAGTTTAACTTGGAATTAATGCAGGCTAAATATAATTAAGTGAGAAAGTAACATACCAGCCTCTAATAACAGCCCAACAGCCAGAGAAAAATGTTGGAGCATTGATTATAAGACAGACACCCAGCCTTTCAGGGTAATGTCTGCTTAACAGCCATATGAGGTTTTTCAACACTTGGTAATCCATGCAAGAAAGTGTAAAATTGTTTAAATCAAACAAAATGCATAGATTATCAATGACTTCTTCAAAACACTTTTTACTAGCTTCTTCCTGCAATAGAGAAAAGTTATAAATACAGGTTGTTTTATTCATGATTATTAGATTTTGCACATAGCAAACCAGTTCAGATTCAAGTAAAATGAAGATCAATTTAAAAAATAAAATAATACCTGGTTTCCTAAAATAAGAGGAATCGAATTAGCTGCTGGTAACAGAAAGAAAAAACAAGAAAGGCTAAACACTTCAATTAAAGTCTAAGAAATATCAATGGTTAATTACTTACAAAGTTATTATGAGAAACATATATTTATTTACCTTAAAGTAATTGGGATATTTAACTGTTCTGCTTTTCTTTGTGTTGTTAAAGTGAGTTAGCTAATGAACTACATAAGAACAGTCTATATATCAACTGTTCTTACTTTGAAAGTCAAAACCTTATTTTGAAAATCTAATTCAAAGACTAAACATCAAATAATAAATAACCAAAAATTCATTGGTAAATTCACATTGTTGGATTCAATGCATCTATTTCAACATGTTTTCTATAAATATAAAGAAAATAAAATTCACCATCATAAGCTCAAAAAGCACAATTTGTTCAGATATTGATATTTAAAGTAAAAGATATATGTGTATTTAATTACATTAAAATGCAGAAACTTTTGAATGTAGGTAAATCACCGTTATCTGATTTTCACAATATACCTTATCAAAGAGTGTTCATTGAGCCATATCAATAAAATGTTGGACATGCCTTTTTAAATTATAAACTGCTGTGTATAAAAAGAAATGTGATTACCAAGCAATATACAATAAATTTCGTTAGTTCATCAATATTTCTATCACTAGAATTGTGATTTTTTGCTGGTATGTACACAATGGGTCTGCCAATAATGTCCCGGTGTCTGAGGACTCTAGCCTTTTTACTATGCTTTACTATCAGTGCCTTGTCGTTATGCAATTCAGCAACTCCATACTCTGTGCGCCATTTATTAGTTTTTATAATTGCCTAAAAAGAGAATTTCAATATCAATTCATAAACAACAAATAAGAATTGTTATTTGTTACACTGAGTTTGTTAACAATTGTTTACAAACTCAGTGATATTTGGTGTCCTTTGATCGAACGTCAAACATAAAATAAATTATTGATATATGGAGAATAACTCCAACAGATAGCTCACCTGAAAAGCCTGATCAACAGTCTTGAATGCTCTTAAATACCTTCGTAATGAAAAATCATTGTGATATTGAGCAGGATCCGCACTAACGATTAAATTCATTCTTTTTTTTAGCTCCTTTAAATCCGTTTCATTAACTGGTTTAAGTTCTTCTGCCATTTTGCGTTCGATATAATTACAAGAATAAATAATAACGTTCTAACAGCCACTATCTGACTTTGTCAGATTAAAAGATTATTATACTGTAATTTTTGAGTTCGATATTATTTTAGTTTACGGCCATCCAATCTAAGCCCATATTTCCTTCCAATATTGTATTGTATTGTAAATTGTAATCTTTGGTTTGGTCCATACAAAAATGTCAATGTCAGCCAAAATTAATAACAAGATCGTTAATATTTTTTGCTAGGTATTAAGGCAAAGTTTACAATTCTCATACAGTCTTGTCGTAAATAATTTTTTCATTTAAGTTCTGAGAGCTGATATATAAATGATGAATGATCAAGGGATTACGAATAAATAAAGTATAATAACAACTCTTTTTCTAAGTTTTCAGTAAAGATGTGGGCAGACACAGGTATACATTAGGCATGAGAACGTTATACCAAAACGTAACTAAAAAACTTTTTGAATTTCATACCGAAACGTTACCGCAAAACATAAAACCGTTTTTCTCATAACCAACGCAATGCAACCAAAACTGAAAACCACGCGCCGCACCGCGCCGCCACGATTTTTAAATGCACCAGAAAAGCTTTAAAGTTCCCATTTATTCACATTATATTAAAAATACTAATTCATATATTAAAGTTTTAATAAACTAGTCCTAAGCCTAGTAAAAGCACGAAGGTATATCGTCACAACCATAATTACGCAAAACTAAAACAAAAACTGGCGTTGCGGTAGCTAACAGCGTTTTTGTTTTCATTCGTTTTGCAGTAGCCAAACCCTCTCGACAACCGCGGTAGGAATACCAAAACTGAAAACGGTTTTTAATAACGTTATGGAAACTTCAAAACCGTTACGTAACGGTTTCCAAAAGAAAGCTAAAACGCCCATAGCTAGTATACATACAGGTGAAACATCCATAAACTTCTTGAGACAGCGTGAAGACAGGGTTGCCAGATGTCGGACTTTTTTCTCATACCAGCCCGCTCAGCATACGCAACACGACAAAATTTTGTCGACCCCTTTTTTGTCTACTAACTCTAACATAGCAATAGCGTTTTGTCGACATCTTAACCGATATTTTCGAGATATTGCTCGTCCATCTCGTCCACGTTAATACGTAGAGAAGGAGACGAAAAGTGTTTAAAGAGGTTTAGTATAATGCGCTGACTAAATGTAGGTACTCGTTTGTTCTTCTTTGACTTTTAGTATAAAAATTGGGTCCCATTCTCGGTTGCTTTTTTACGATATATATTGGCACAAATATTTAATTTGTACCTCATTACTTCGACTCCTAGAGCAGATGTAATGAAATAAGTTTATAAATATATATTTACTGTGACATTCGTTATTTAGTTTTTTCCGTTTGATTTCCATTGTTACTTTCAAGTGATTTATTTAATCCTGTTTGTTAATAATATTTAAAATATCGGCGGTTTCAAAAAAGGAACAAACACCGTAGATTTAGGAAAAACCTGAGGGAAAAACGATCAACCACAGACTCAGAGTAAATAGGACTGGAGTAGCCATTAGTCAATTTCTCGTACATATTTTTCTGCCATTTTTTGCGGGGGGTGAGGTTACTACTACATTCAATGCCAGCACACAGGAACAAAAACTCTTTGCGTGTTTACAAACGCACACATGCATAATACGACAAACATATTTAAAATACACGCACACGTGCTTAAAATAGTGTGTTAACGTTCTATTCAAACACACGAATGTCATTGTGTGAGAAGTGACATGACATAGCACGAGAATATCGATATCGATATCAGTTTCGTTCAATGAATGAATGTATTAACTTTACGTTAGTATTTCTACATTATGTATTAAAAATTAAGTTAAATTAATGATGATATTACACGCTACAACAGTCAGTTTCGAAGGCTATATCCATAAAATACAAATTGAAACTTAATAGTTTATTGCATTTAAAAGATATTTACAATAGGTGTTATTATATATATAGAATTCACTGTGAACCCTTTCGCGTATAACCATAATGGAAAGGAGGAGGAACACTGAAACATTATTTTTAACAAAGCGATAGTGAATATAGTTAGTTTTCTCAGATTTTTACTTTGACCGATTGATTATTTGTATTTTTTTGCGATTTGCTTACATTACCTTTTGCTGGTATTTCCTTTTCAACTTATTCTTTAACCTAAAATTAATACATTTAAATGTAATAAACTAAAACTGTTATAATATAACATGTTAATATCTATTTGAAACATAACTAGTTATATAATAAACTAAGAGGATCATTCAAGAATAACGTTGGCACAGCATGGGCAACTAATCTTCTTCTATTGTAAGATAATTTTTGAAACTGAGACGGCTCAAAATGTATGGAACATATAGTACTTGTTCTTGAAGATGCCCAAGATGCTCTATTACCTATTACAAGCATGAATCCATTTTTTTCGTATGCTGTTTTCTTTAGGAAAACTGAATATGAAAAATTAGACGTTTCCGGACATGTCAAAGCTTAAAATATAAATACCAACAATTAGTATACCGCCTAGGGGCAGAGTATATTTGCCTGAACTATACATACCGATCATTTCTAATTTTAATACTGCAATACTATCTTCCAATAGCCTTCATTTATGTACAAAGGACTTTTGGCACCACATACCTTACTCCTAGTATCTTGAAGTATTGCAGTTGGACAAGCCGGTTTTTAAAAGGAGCTATAAATGCTACAATATTAATAAAAAAACTTAACTTAAATGTTGACGATGACATTTAGCTATTACCATACTAAAATGTCATCAAAATCCGTCGCGTAGTTTTTGAGTGATGCGTGCTCAAACAAAATGTTCAAAAATTAGTGATTTCGCTTCCTCTACTCTCATTACTAGCCATTTGGTTTAAGGTGGACTTGACCTATTTTATTCTATATCTTTACAGTTTTATTCTCGAATGTATAATATCTAAGGTAAATAGTATAATTCCGCACTTTACATACGGCGTCATCAGTTTAGAATCACATACCTTATTCTTATTTGAAAACATCATTAATACCTGGTAATAATTACCGAAACAAACTAATTTATCTAAGCTGTGTTTTATTATCGTTAAGAAAAAGAAGTAAGAATAGGGTATGTGTTTTTTAAACTGATGACGCCGAATGTAAGCTGCGGAATTATACAATTTCCCTGCGACATATAGATTTAAATTAAAAATTTTCAATTTAAGTATGTTACTTGCATTCATTCATTCATTCATTACTCACTCGTAAAATCACAATATCGATGAAGTTGACATCACTATTGTGCAAATAAATATTGTACAAATTAATAAGGGTTGCTGATTACAAAATAAATACAATTTGTCCTGTGGCTCGAAAAAAAAATTTTGGTTTCTCGGAAATGATCGGGTTTGCTGGTTAGGCGATGGTACCCTTTTAACCTTGCTGTTTTATGAAGTCAGGGACACTGTAAGTATATACAGCATTAGTACTCTTGATGTTTATGAGCGCCGCCCAGCATGAATAAAAGGGCAAATAGTTTGATTATTATTTTAATTTATTATTTTATTTATTATTTTATATTTCCATGTTGTGCGGCAAACAATAGGCTTCAAGCAGCCGCAAAAGTGTAGGTATGTACTTAAAACTAAACTAAAAATAAACACGCAACGTACACTGTTAAAACGAAATGATAATTGGTAATTAATTAATACAATACGACGATCTGGTTAAGGTCGCGGGAAAACGCTGGATGCGGGCAGCACAGGATCGATCGTTGTGGAGATCCTTGGGGGAGGCCTATGTCCAGCAGTGGGCGTCGTACGGCTGATATGATGATGATGATGATGAATTAATACAAAATTAGAGTTATTTATTACCAACAAACTTTTTCTAATTTTTGTCTTAATTAATTGAAATGCGATAATGGTCAACCCTAGGTAGTCTCGTGGGGAGTGCGGCCGTGACGTCATCAAACGAACTTTGAGCGCGAAATTTGAAATTGTAGTCTGCTAAAACATGAAATTATGAATTAAATAATAATCAAATCCTAAAAATTATACTTACAAATGAAAGGTGACGCCATCTTTTTGCGTACTAGATATTTTAGATTTTTTTTTTACAGTAGAAAACAGCACAGGTAGGCATTTTCGTGGGAGCTCTGCACGGTAAGACGTTCTGATTAATTTGATTTCAAAATGGCCGCTCAACTAGTTTTATATAACGCACAGGATTCCGATGCTTGTGCGTTTGGCAGAGGGGTAATGTTAGGCAAAGGCTTCTCCAGTCCTATTTACTCTGAGACCACAGATCATGTAAGTTATCAGTCAAGGTCAAAATTGATGTAATCCACATTTCCAAAAACTAAATACAAGGGTGAAAAACACAATATTTATTAAATAAACGATAACGGTGTGGCTATGTTACATAATAAAGTAGTTTGTAATCAATTCATATATCAATAGGCAAAAATTATTTTTCAACATGTTTGTGAAAACGAGACATATGTCGATGTCGACAAACTTCTCTTCAATCGTGCGCGAGATATCTCAAGTAGCGCATGCTAGGCCGGCTTATAAGTCGTCAGTCAAAGTCAAAATTAATGTAATCCACATTTCCAAAAAGTAAATAAAAGGGTAAAACACACAACATTAATTTAATGAACCGTAGCGATGTGGCTACGTTAGACAATAACGTGGTTCATAACCATATATCAAGAAGCAACATTAGTTTGTCTAAATAGTAGGGAAAACGAGAGATATGTCGATATCGACAAACTTCTCTTCAACCGTGCGCGAGATAGCTCAAGTAGCGCTTTCAGTGCTAAATCTCGTACAAGTATAAATTTCTTAAAAAAACAAAATTCACAGTTCAGTCTATTTACTTTTACAAGTTGCGCTTGGGGGTGTCTAATGAAACAATTGGTTTTTAGTCTTATAATTTTATTCACATCTCATTAAAAACTAGTTGTGTAAAGAATCAAATATATTGATGTACTACTTAAAAAGTAGATAATATTGTCAACTTATTAATTATATCAAATATCAGGGATATTAATAACATCTTTGATTTTTTTATATTTATTATTTTTATGATTTTATTATTTCACCCGTCATTTTGAAATACATTTCGTTAGATGGTTAGAAATTAACGCAACTTCCTTGACGATTTGCTCCTTTAGCGCTATCGGCAGCTAAAAGTGTTTTATTCGCAGTGTCTGTAATCCGATGATTTCTAAGGTCTGTCTTCACTAAATATGTTTTAATGACGACCCGTCTGCATTCAAACGATGCAAAGACAAAACTGCAAGGGCAAAACTGGCCAATTCGAAGAAATCTACTGTTTTCAGTAAAATCGCCCAAAACTCAACTCGAAAGTTTTGCGTACGGTGTTTAAAAAACTTGTTACCTTTGTTTTGCAGTCCATCCTCCCTTATTAGATATTGTTTAAGGAGTGAGTGAAGATCCACTGTCACTATTCATCATGTGCTATTATCACTAAATAATTAGAGTAAAATATCGAAACGCACTGTAACTTGAAAAACTTCAATTAGTAACGCGTTAAAATAATTACGCGTATTGTCCCCGGCAAATAAATTGAACATGGTTTTGAAATCACGTGACATGCGCAGTAGTGAAAAATGTACCTAAACTTGCTACTGCGCATGTCACGTGATTTCAAAATCATGTTCAACTTATTTGCCGGGGACCGTACCATACGTTTTTGTTTGTAAGAAAGAAATAAGATATCTATGTAAACATTAACGCAATAATTGGATCCCATGGATCAGCTTCAATGACGCAATATCTGTTACGCCATAATTTCCCGAGTTCTTAACCGATTTAAATATTTTTTGTGTGGAATCGTATCAACACATTTAGAACCAGATTGTGACGAACGAACCGAATTTTGTAATTCACATAAATAAAAACGTTATGATCAAAAAGCATTGGTTATATGGGATTTCCCTTTGAAACAATAAGCGCGCGCTTTTGAAAGTTTTCTTTCTTATGGAATAATAAAATTTACTAATCATTATTGATTTATTTTAGCTTACGTTCCGCTTCAATATATGGCGCTAGCGAAGCTTTATACTCAGTGACTGCACCGGTAACAAATAAATACAAAAAGCGGGGATTCCCCGCTCAAAGACTAAGGTTCTTTTAGTAATGTGGCAATGTATCTAGTGATGTGCTGAGTCGATAATTTTTGGTGTGGACACATTATTATATTTTTGGCTAGAATACATGTCGGTCCCAGTGAATATGAACAATATCTCGTACAAAAAATATTATTCTCGTATCTCGTACAGATACTGTAAATCTAGTAGCGGTACAAGATTTCTTGTACGTCTGGCAACACGGCCGAGGGGGGGGGGTGAAAAGGGAAACGCAGGATATATGACGATAGTGCGAAAAATGTTTAGGCCAAATGTTTGCCAATGATCACAAATAGGGCTTAAAAATCAGGTGATCTAATTTATACCCGCAATTTTTATCAGTTTTACCACTATTTTTTATCTGTTGAGAGACTATTACGTAAGTCTATTCACTATATCTTTCACACTCTTATGTACCTGATGATGGCGAAAGAGACAGATACTTTGTTTGTATTGATACGGTTGTCACTGTAACCATAGGTATACGTGATAAGGCCTTTACAATTCATATCTGTCAGTCAGTCAGTCGATTCATTACATTTTCATTTTTGTTGTGAGAGATTTTTGTACGAAGTTCCCAGAATTTGCAGTGTGTATGATTGTGACAGGGCGTCTTTGGAGTTTAGTTATGCATTTTTTTATTTGTAACCACTAACGACAGTACCGCTCTTATTTTTATGACGGTTTTTAGCGTATAGTTTATAGATTTTAGTTTGGCTGTGATAACTACTTTTAGTGATATTAGCTGAAATCCAAGGTAAGAGAAACACTGATTGTAAATTACTTACTTTTTCTCCTGAACTTTAATAATTTGTGTCATAAGTTATATCCTTGTAAAAGCAAATCATCTGAAAATTTTTTCGCTAAGTTTCTATCACCGTGGTTTTTATATAAACCATTGAGCGCTTGGGTTGTGGCACTTTGTCAATATAAGTTCTTCAAGAGTACTGTCTCTTGCCAGCATAAAAACTCAATAGTAATTAAAATTTTATGATTTTTATATATTTTTTGGCATTTTTTAATATACTAGCTGACCCCCCGCCCACATGTCGCTGTGGCTCATTTTGCGTGGAAAAAATGTTTGAATATGAATTAAAATGAAACCAATCTATGTCCTTAATTGGAACAAATCGAAAAAAAAAAAACAAAATCAGTTGAGTAGTTTCAGAGTTCATTGCAGTCTAACACGGAATATATATATTTAAGATAATGTTAATAAATAATAAGTATTTGAAACAATTGCCTTAGCCCGTCTGAGAAATTACTTGTAAGTTGATTTTTGCTAGTGTATTTTTATTCAAATAATTTATTAGGAATACCAATTTTAAGCTCTCTGCAAACTGACTTTTCCTTGTCCTGGAAATAAAGCATAGAAATTATTAAAAAAATATATTTTAAATATAAAATAGTGCAATTATTTTATTATTTTACTATGTAGTAAACAATTTAAAAAATGAGAAATGTTTAGATTAAGTGGAGAACAGAAGATCTTGTTCTAATATTTAATTTTAAAGACATTTTAAAGTAGTCAAGAATTGTTGTTATTCACATTCTAATGTTTTGCATAGAAATTGAGTATAATGCTAGGCTTTATCCCCAAAAGATAAAATGCTTTTTATTCAATATGCGCATTTATGATGCAATAATTGAAAGTCAACAACTATGCCATGGCTTTCTATGTCCATTGCTGTATTGAGAAGAAGTGGCAAAGGAATCCGCAAAGAGGTATTGTTTTCTCCCTTTAATGTGTTATATATTTTTAATTAAGAAAACTACTAGCGCTACTAAAGATATTTAGTTCTTACACTTCCGCGCACAATACACATCAGAATAAAACACTTTTTTAACGGATTTTTGCGCATGTTTTATTTTATTTTATATTCAATCCTGACGTTTCGACTCCTGTAAAAAAGTGCTACTAAAGATGTTTTGAAAATTAACTTTACAGAAGTAAGCTGCTGAGCCCACAGCAATAGTTCATAGGACATTACACTTAAGTTTAACGGGCAGTGATAATGTTAATTGCAAATTAGATTAGACAGGAAATTAAACTGGTGGATGCACAAAGAAACTGATATAGACTTATTGTGAAAATTAGTGTGCTAGATTTTACTTTATAAGCCCTTGTAGGCCTTATGTTAACACCCTCTTCAGGAAAAACAATTAATATGGATTTGAAATGTAAACAAAATTTTGTTAGCCTACTTTTCAACCTCAAGTATAACAATGCTTTGCTGGACCAGAAATAGAATAAGCTATTTTTTTAGTATTATAATACTAAATGGACAATAGTCCTAGGTCGACAGCATCTTTGTCTTGTTGATGTTTATTTTAAACCCACTTTTTGAGAGACTACAGAGGGCACTGAGCATGATACTAAGATCCTGTATCGACTCCCATTGGTGTCCAAACGATTTTGAATATGCATTCGCCATTGATGTAGATGCTATGCACTTTCCATCCACATTCAAGATCTTGTAGACATCTCCTACAGCATTAGTGGATATTTTCTGAGAGATTGTCTCCTTGTCTTCGCCATGCTGCAATGGAATTTGTTTTGTACTACAGTACCAGGGCATGTAAATACATACTGACATAGTGGCTTTTTTACACTTACATTTCAACACTTCGCATCGCCTGGGTCACGATTTAATCAAAGGTGTTCAAATAGTCCACAAACGCTAGACTGAGTTGGTGCTTATACTCCTCTGTCTTCTGTATTATCTGTTGGATGCTTGGAAGTCACCAATTTAGACGAAGCGATTCGAAATGAGCCCATCAATCAACTTGTATATGTGACTTGAGAGACAGATGGGCTTATAATTCTTCAGTAAGGCTATATACCCTTGAAGAGCGCTATTATATGCATTGTGTTTCGCTTTCGGCGGAGTACTTTGGAGGGTCACAGCGTTAAGTAGCCTCTGCAGGTCTACTGATACTGTTTTGACCGTTTCTTAGAAGCTTTCAAAGCGATTTTCAAATTCGATTGAAAGATTTCGAAGCATTCATATTGGATAGGACTTGATCGGAGTGGGTTCTCAGTGTACCCAAACATTCAGTGATCGCTATCGGCGGTTTTCAATTTGTTGATCACGCAAACGTCTCATTTTTCTCTCGTCAACATAAGTTGGTCTCCAGAGCCTCGTCAGTTGTTATGTAGAGAGCACCACGCGCAGGTGGGGGTTGACATTTGGAGCTAACTGTGTAATACAGCCGTTCACCCTCTTACTTGGTATGGTTTGAAAATGTTACTATTTGTTTATAATGAATGTAATACACACACCCGCACAATTAACGGGACAAAAAAAGGCAGAGTATAGATATAATAACGTATATATTAAAACAAATAATACTCAAACATGAACAAACTAATAAACATCATTGTAACAAAAAGGCTGTTGAGTTGCCTAGTAAATAAATAAATAAAAATGCCGATACGTGAATCTCGCATGCGAGCCGAACACGAACGATTTATAAATGGGGGCCCCACCCCCAGGCCTTTGTAGCTCTATTGGAAGGGTACCTACTCACCCGGATAGCGAGGGGTTGTAGGTTTGTGTCCCGCCTGGCGGAAAAAGCTGGAAAGCAATTGCTTTCGAATTCAGTTCGAGTACTTTTATTATATTGTTTATTAGTTTTATTATATTGGTGTCTCTCTATGTTTATCTATTTTATAAGAAGTTATCCAAATTCCGGAAAATAATTGAATCTCAACAAAATAAAATTTGAAACGAGCAAGGTCTGGGGGAGTACGGTTGATGTCGCAGACGCTCCAATTGCAGCTCCTCTAGTTTCACAAATGTACCAGCTAAATGGTTTACAAATTTAAATTTAGAATTCAAATCAAAGAAGAGATATTTTAGATCAAAGTGGCCAGAACGACAAGAAACTAATTTCATATGTAACGACCTATTATAATAATATCAATCGAACGGTAATACACACCAACTAATGTAATTTTTTACCTCCTTATTTGCCTATGAAGCTAAGTTTTTTGTACGAATTCTAATAAAATCCTTGATTGTGATACCTTGTTGGATAGCTATTGAAACGTAGATATTTAAAATCGAACATTTGCCTAACATCTGCCATAACAAATTTTTTTATATCCTTTAACGAAAAATAAACTTTCTAAAAATTTATTGTTTTTTTTAACTTTCAACGGCCTTGTACGACCTATTTGGTTAATTTACTTATAATTTTTGTTTTTGAGGTCATAAAGCATCTTATCTTACTTATAAAAAGTAAATAATAATACGAATTAGATTAAGAAATTTCAAAGTATGTAATTAAATATCCAAAAATTCGGAAAATGTTATATAAAAATAAAAGTCGAATATCTCGAAAATTGTTAAGTTTAGGGTAGGGTCCCCATTCGTGAGGAGGCCAACCAGTCGATTTCCAGGGTGGTGACTGCCAAAAACGGACCCACCGGATTGCGACTGAGCTGAGGGTACATCGTGTAGTTTTTAGTGGGTAGGCCTCCCAGCCAATATCGGGCACTAGGCCGGGTGGGGGCATGGAGTAGAGTCCCACATAACGTCCGCCGTACTTCCGGCGGCGGCGTATGCGTATGTCTCATAGCAGAATCAGGTAGAAACGATGCAAACTACACGACCTTAACGGATGTACATCGACTTTTCCTGTAACCCTGTATAATAACAATATAACAATTTATATTGAAAAGTAGTTTTTATTTTATAAACTTTAAAGTGCGTTTATTTATTTGAGGTTAACTGTCGGTATGTGTTCTTTTTATTTGTTTATTATATAAATTATTATTTTTTTACATTACTATTGGTTAAACAGTTTATTGAAATGGTTTTTGATATATTACTTGATTCTGTATACAGATATATAGAAAATCTGTTAATCTTTCGATGCTTCTTACTGATCACTATATAATTTATAAATTTATCTTTTTTGTCACATACAAAGAATACGAGCACACGGGAGGAAATTTTTAGTTATCTTTGTTTAGTAACGATAAAGAAGTATAACTTCTTACGTGCATACATAAGTACACACAGCGATTTTTTTACAACAGTAGAGTTTATCTTGCGTATCTGTTAAATAAATGTGAATTTTCTCTTAGAAATATATAAACTTGAAAAACATACAAGCCTGTCAATGTAAGCAATTTAGGCCTTTTGAACAATTGTTTACAGCATGTAAGAAGGGCTACTTCACATATCTCCTGAATGCATATTTTTGCGCAATAAAAGCTCTACTTTGTTCACTAACTTACCCCAAAATACAAGAACATATCTTAGAACAGATGCTACAAAACATCTTAATGCAAATTCAAATTTGTTTATTTTTTTACATACGCGTTCAATATGTGCCTTCTAATTTAAATTTATGTCTATTATGACTTACCTAGAAATACTATATATAAAGAATACCTAGAAATCTGGTTATGTCAACTCTCTATATAGTTTTGCCGAAGCACGACAAAATAATTATTAACTTGTCTTTATTATTATAATTAGTAAATGTCATATATTTGATCTTAGTTATATCAACATTCAGATTGTTACATTTTAGCCTATTAAGTACCTCTTCTGACGCAGATTGCATTAAATTTTCATAAGTTATAACTTCTTTATTATGATCTGCAATTATTGCATATACATCTGACTGAGAAACGTAAAGAAAAAAAGTAGTGGATCTAAAATACTTCCTTGGGGCACGCCGTATTTGTTTATTTGAGTAGTCTTTGACAATTCGAAGAAAGTTTTGTTGGTGGATACTCAGTTGTGGAATTCACATTGTCTCGTATAGAAATTTATGTTACGCTTTAAAACTGTGACTTTTGAGCAAATGAAGGTAAACTTTTTATTTAAAATCTAAACTATATAATGCAAAATAATGTCTGCTCTTGCCGAAAAGTTTTATAGAATTAATGTACCTATGTATACATTAAATTGAATTACCTAAATAAGAGGGCGGCAAAATTGTCCTTCGCCCCGTGCGGCCGACACCCACGCTACGCCGATGGTACCCACTATGCCTACTTTATTGTCGCACAGTGGAAAAATCCTTAATTGACCTAGCGCAAGGAGCATAGGCGGGGCATACCTATAACTAAAAAACCACTATCACGTACTACTTCCGTTGATGTCCAGTGGGTTCTTGTAATCACGCGCCCCACTCTTCCCTACCTGTATGTGTACCACTAGATCTGAAATATAGGTAGTGAAAATATTATTTCCCGATTGATCCTAGTTATGCAGCTATTATAGAGGCGGGTTAATTTAAATAATTAAAACAATTTCCTTCTGTCTACATGAAAAGAAACATCTACTTATACACTTATATAAATATATTTACAAAATCTAAAAAAAAATCTATTTTTGAATCGTGATAGAATTTTGAGTTATATAATTATTTGATGAATCATTCATTATTGTCTTTAGCTGGCTTATATTTCCGTCATCACTTCGAGTGTATATAGTAGAAAGATAATGATAACAGCAAGTCTTGCTCATACTTTTTTCGGAATTACCTATTTTCGCTACGGTTATCTTCTATTTACTTCCGAATCTACTTAACGTTACACCCTTTTTAGTGAATTATTTGTGATAGCATTATCCGTTATAAAGTTTATTTAAGCAAAATTATTTCTTAGTATGTTTTCTTGTTTCAGGATGCTAAGGGGAAGAGTGAAGCATTTATTACATTGTATTTCATTTTTTTACTTCATATTTTTGTCTTTGGTGTTTAGTGGAGTTATAAATTTGGACGACAAAAAAAAAGCAACTGTCGATCCATGGGAAACATATGGAATACATGGCACAATCATTTTATATACACTGCGACTGTTAACATTACTGACTATACCTCAGGTTGTGTGCAATATTGGCGGCTTAGTTTTGTTTAATGCCTTTCCTGGTAAAGTAAAACTAAAAGGATCACCTTTATTGGCACCTTTCATTTGCATCAGAGTGGTAACGAGAGGCGACTTTCCAAAACTTGTAAAAGATAATGTCACAAGGAATATGAATTTATGCGTCGACGTTGGAATGGAGAACTTCATGATAGAGGTAGTTACTGATAAAGCAATAAATTTACCAAAACATAGACGAATCAGAGAAGTCGTTGTGCCCTCAGAATATAAAACTAAAACTGGTGCTCTATACAAATCACGTGCATTGCAGTACTGCTTGGAAGATAGTGTTAATATATTAACGGAGGCTGATTGGATTGTGCATTTAGATGAGGAGACATTACTAACAGAAAATTCGATTCGAGGAATACTTAATTTTGTACTCGATGGTCAACATCAGTTCGGACAAGGATTAATAACATATGCCAATGAGAACATAATTAATTGGATGACAACATTAGCAGACAGTTATCGCGTTGCTGACGATATGGGAAAACTAAGATTTCAGTTTTACCTTTTTCATAAGCCTCTGTTCAGCTGGAAAGGTTCTTACGTTGTGACTCAGGTAAATGCAATTTCATTGTTTTTGTTTTCTGGCGATGAATTATTAAATGTTACGTAGGACACTTTTGCCTCATTATATTTGTCTCTTGCAAAATAATATTATTATTTTTTAGATGAGCGCCGAGAAAAAGGTTTCTTTCGATAACGGGCTGGATGGTTCAGTTGCTGAAGACTGTTATTTCGCAATGAAGGCGTACAAGGAAGGGTATTCGTTTAATTTCATAGAAGGGGAGATGTGGGAAAAATCTCCCTTCACGCTTTGGGATTTCATCCAACAAAGGAAAAGATGGATTCAAGGTATTCTGTTAGTTGTACATTCAAAAGATATACCAATATTGAACAAAATTTTTTTAGCAATATCATGTTATTCATGGGTCACACTGCCACTATCAACGAGCAATGTTTTCTTAGCCCCACTTTTTCCCATACCTTGTCCTCATGTTTTAGATTTTGTATGTGGACTGATTGGTGCTGTTAATATTTATATGTACATTTTTGGCGTTGTAAAATCATTCCCTTTTCATAGATTTGGGCCATTGAAATTTTTCTTGTTCATTGGTGGGGCATTAGCCACGATTCCATTTAATATTGTGATTGAAAATATAGCTGTTATTTGGGGAATATTAGGTAAAAAACACAAATTTTACATTGTTAACAAAGAAGTTAAGATACCGGTGACGGTATGAGTTGGAGTTATATAGAATTGAGAATTTGTTGTTGTTCTAAGTGCACAGATACTTAAAGAGTTACTCCTGCACTCATTTCATTGAAGGTATTTGTAAAGATTCAGATAAGGGGATTGTTAACTTAAATATAGATAACGAAACACTTCTCTAAATTTACAAGTGACTGAATCTTCTTAGCTTTTATTACCAAAGTACGTAGTAATTTTTGGCATTGAATTTTTCATATTAAGTATTTCAAATTTTTAGGACAATTCTAAGAACAATTATTTAAGAAAGAATCGTATTTTTTAAATATTTTAAGACATGTTTTTTTTTTGATAATTTTGTTTTAATAAAATAGTGTAGGTAATGGTATGAGCAAAAGCATATCAATCTACCACAATAAGTCCATTTTTCTCAATTAAAATTAAAATGTTTATGTTGTATTGAAACTTTCAATTCAAAAATAATATCATTCTTAAGTAGGTTGATGTGCTCTTTATTGTACATAATACTTAAATTAATAAAGTGCCATTTTAATTTTGGAAACGAAGTGTCTCTCACAAGCAATACTTGTTTTAAAAAAAGTAGTAGGTATATTCATGAAGTCGAGTAATGCAAATGGCTCAGAAAATTGACACCCATTTAAGTTCGAATATTTGATGTTTTATAGCAAGCTTAGCAGAAAAGAGAAGTTCAGAACTTTAGTTATCTTCCGATAGTTGGTTTTATTTCATCTTGTGTACCAATTTTCAGAAATTCCGCTGATAAAACTGATAAATATTAGGAATACATAAATGTTTTAAAGGGGCTTTTTCTTATTTTATTCCATTAAAATACTTTACGAGCATAAGTATCTTTATGTTCGAAATTGTACCACTCATAAAGAAACATATTTATTATTGTTTAATCCGACATTATTTTATGATTTATTTAAACTATCCATTTATTTGTTCCTATTATGAACGTAGGTTTACAAATATTATTAAGTATTTAATTTTTATGGTGTTGATCTCTAGTGTTAAAGCAAGACTTTTGAATTTTGGTCAGATGAGTAAAATAGATAATAATGTTCGCTATTTTAGGATAAGATAATAAGGATAGTGATTGCTAAGACATGAACTGCCTTTTTATATGGTAGAACTGCTACGTATCTTTCGGCAAATCATGACAAAACCCTTGGAACTTCTGTGTTTTTTTATCATTTTACTAAAATATGAAAGCTTTTGCTATTTAGTATTATATTTTATAGAATATACTTAATGAACAGATGATTGCTTGAGTTTTATAATATTTTTTTATTACACTGTGGTCAAAAACCTAAGTGTTCATGGCAATTGAAACAAAAATGCACGTGAATATTGTTATCTTAATTTGCTGAACAGTTTCCTATTCTTTTGGTTTCACTTTGTGTCATAATATTGATTGTTATTTGTTGAGTTTTGATTATTTTTTACGAACAATTAAGATAAATCTCGGTTTCCGTTGTATTAACATTAAACGATTATTACGAGTGGTAGTTATTCTTTCAGTATTGATTATAATGTGATATTGTTGTGTCAAATGCGAGAAGTTTATTGAGCATTAACGAACCCATTGTATGTTTATTTTTCTTTACCGGAAAATTATTGAGTGAAGAGTCTTTCTTAAGTTACTATGTTTTTGTTTTGGTTTTTTAAGAAAAGTACATAACAATTATTTAAGATTAATCACGAGAAATCTGCATTGACAATAATGCGTAGTTCAATTTCAAAATAAATATTATATGATAAAGAAAAGACGAATTGGAACAAAATCATTATTGTATGTTATAAATTATAAGTTCTGGAAAAATATGGTCCAAAATAGTAATAATTTTACTTGTATTACTTTAAATGAGGTTTAAGTAAGGTTTATATCGCTACCATATACGACTAGTCATGTAATTATCTTGGCGTGGTAATAATAGTTTAATCGCCTAGTTAAACAGAGTTCTCATTCATTAAGAGCCTACTCTTGGTAGTGTAAATTTGGTTACGAGTTGGTGAGGTCAACTACATTCGTTAACCCGTGGTCATCCATCATACCTTGTTCCTATTACGCAGTAATAAACACATTCTGTAGTACTATGCTAATCGTTGTTTACCTATAGGTATCGGATATCTATCCGATATTCGAAACAACTCCCATGAAAATTTGTCACAAAATATTTGAATGTACAATGTGTATTGCACACGTTGTTTACTATATATTAAAATATGTACCATTGAATATTCTTTACAATTACCTTGAATACGTTTCATTTATTGACTATTTTGACATTGATGTCAAAAATATGTTTAAATGATTAGCTAAAATGTTTGTGTTTTGTTATTTTCATTCGATTATGCCTACTGTACCTATGTAGAAAAATGTGCGTGTGAGTGTGCGTCCAGCCTTACCATTTAAGGCTGTTGTATAATGAGAGATCATTTTATAATATTTAATTAAATATCATCGCGAAAGCAAGAAAGAATTTGTATGGACATGTGTGTAATCTGAGTTAAAGTTTGCAATATGAACAAGTACCTATTATTATCATAGTTATAAATAAAGTAATTGAGAATGTATTTTTTTTCTTTTACTAGTTACCTACCGATTACTTACGTCTATAATTTGTTATAATCATCCTTTCATTGGCTTATACAGCACAAAATGCGCTGACGGCAGATTTTTATAAAGTAATATTTTTGTTTTTTATTTATAACACACAAGTAACATTCTTCATATTTATGCTACAAAAACGAAGTTTTGTCAGTTTTTGTTATCTGCTTTTAACCTACTTAAATGCCGTCTATCCACAGCTATAAGTACCTACAGGACGTAAGCGACGGTTTGTAAAATATATTATTTTACACAACCAATATTAGTTTTAAGTTTTAAAACATTAGAATTCAGTATAGAGATAAACGATCTCTATTCATTATTCGTTATTCTTATACAGAATGCGATATGACAGAGATATTTTCAATGGTTTGGATAGCAATTATAATTTACATCATATTTATTATCAACTGATTATTCGATATCTAACTTGAGCACGTAAAATCATAGTAGTGTCGAAATAAAAGTAAATTGTTATCGCAAATAACCTGTTATGCTACATACAATTTACCTTTCCTCATGTAAGTGCTCACATTTGCGTGAATGACACAATTTTCGGAGATGGGGAGAGTTTCAATAAGGTCACGACGATTCAGATAGGCACCTGGCAGGTTCTGCTTGCGCACGCTAGCAATCTAATAAGCAGGCAATTTACAGAAGGAATAAAATAATAAAAGTTTTGTGTTTTGCCATTTCTTCTTTATGCTTTTATAAGACAACTAAGAAAAATTTGGAGTGGTGTGTCTCTTAGATCACTCGATCATGTTATGATTTTTTTTATTTACCAATCTTCGCGAAGGAGGATTATTTATAAATAATGAGTCGTTCGTACGTCAACGGATACATCTTTACGTATGGGCTTTTATGCCTTTAAAAAAGAAAATATCTTCTTTCTCTGGATTAGGGCATCGAAAAAATATGTTACCTAGGTACATGCCGACATATTCCCGTCTTTAAGAGTAATTATATTTTCGCTACGTTGTATGTTTTTCAGATTTGTGTGGTTATGACATTACATGTGCTAGTTAGCAATAACCAGCGATTAGTATTGCATAGTTACAAAAGATGGTTTGTAATCTCATTACTATGAAAGGTTGTATTTAACAAGAAAAACAATAATTTTATAATAGTTTACATATATACAGGATGTTCGGAAGAACGTTGAACATACGAAAATGGTGGGCAGGCGGGGTGGTCTGTTCATTAACTAGCCCAATTTACCTAGGTCTCAAGATTTCTTTTTAAATTATGTTATTATATATATAAGACCACCCTACCTGCCCCCCTTTTTAGTATGTTAAACGTTCCTCCGAACACTATATATTCGTATCTTTTAGTTTTTCGCGCCCTTTCTATTTTTTAAAATACCTATGTCAACCCCTTCAAATTCATTTAATCACAGACTTAATTATTAGAGTTTAGTATTTGGGTAAACTGAAGTGTAAATGTAGTATTAGGTAATAAAAAAATTTGACAATTGTTGTAATATAATAAAATCAGTTTTATTTAAATGGACGCTTCTTTCAAACGGTAATCAATTAATAAATAAATATTGTTATAAGCTTTTATGGCCACTAACATTAGTATTAATTAAAACAAGCTTTTTACCATGTATTATTTTTACATATTTTTGAAGTTTTAGGATTACTGATTATGATAAGTATATATGAATGATAAGTATTTATTTAACAACATTTTTAAATTTCCCGTAAAATACAGTTTAGTCAAATTGTTTTGAACCTGTTTATAAATTACGACACAAGAATGCAAAACAGAGCTTCCTGTTCTTCGACATAAGTTTATGCCTTATTTTTAATACCCAGCGGAATGATGAACTCTATTTATCAAGCCATTTAAATAAAAGGTAAACTTTGGTCCTTTTCCTGTTTAGTGTTTAGGTCCTTTTACTGTATATTCAATGATCTTGTATTATAAAATTAACCAATTCTATTAATTCTTTTTTTACATATTTAATTTTATTAGCTCCCTTAAGTATATAGTACACCCGTATCATCCGGTGAAGTAGGTATCATCCCTTTTTGGGTAATACAAGTGCGTTTAAAAATTTTTAAGACTTGAATAACTACAACTAAATGTTAATAACTGTAATGATGTATCTATTCTTTAATGAAAATATTAGCAAGTAGAAAAATTACACTATGGGAAATGTTTTTGGTTACAACGACGAATAGTGTAAAGAATCATTTATGCCACAGAAGTTTCTTGCAGGATTGCCTGTATGAAATCAGCAGCCGTTAAAATTTAGATTTTTTTATCAACAAAATTGCTTTTAATTCATCTTTTCACCGCATCTGATTCTGCTTTTGGTACGTTCGAGCACAAAGAATCAAAGAATTTTTGAGATAAAATGTTCTGGATTTAATATAATATATTCATATATAATTGAAACAATATTTCTCCGATTACTGCATGTACATAATCAACACTGAATATTTACGTATAAGAATGCGTTTTTAAATATCCACGTTGTGGTGAACGATGTCAGCGGCTCGTGCATTCGGTTGTTTTGAGGAATCGGGGCGATGCCTACTCGACGAATTGCATATATTAGCCATGCGTATGACCTCTTGTCGTAAATTGAGTTGGAAGCTGTGTAGCGTCAGATGATGATCACGAAGCGGTGGGGACAGCATAGATTCTCGGAAGTTGATGTTGAATCTCGAAAGATTTATCTGGCTTGTCCTTTTTCCGATTCAAATATTTGCGATATATTATCACAGCTGTTATTAGAACACATGCACCGAATAGTAATACGTACATCGGAATGGTGGTGTGAGATAGGCTGTAGTCGGTGAGTGTGACCGGTTGCATTGAATTCTGCATCGCTATTTTAGAGCTTATTGCGTGAAGATGATCTAAGTTTATTAAAGTAAGTTTGAATGGTAATGCCTTAGTTGCTAAGATGCTGCTGGTTTTTGGTAGGTCCATAATCTTCATAGCTTCGCTCGTAAGGCCAAGGTCAATAAGGCCTATAAGGAATACTTGGTATTCGTAATCAGGAACTCCGGTGTTTCAATGAAGCATTTGTGTGGTAAAATGAGGAGGTAAGATTAGAAGTGTATTAGGACACGCAGATGTTCTAAGATAGTTTAATGAAACCTTTCAACGATGCCGTTTTCATTCGGAGCATGAGGTGTAACACGGTGATAATGTATCTTATGTAATCACATAAATTCTCTGAATAACTGATTATTAAATTCTGTGCCAATATCTGTAACTAAAGTGATTGGTATAAAATGGTGAGTATAATACTTAAGCAGCAAAGTAGAACTACGCTGACAGCTGTCCCGTCTCTCAGATAGTAGGCCTGTACTTAGAAAAGGCATCACTATAGTTAAGAATATCTCGCTTTGAATTGTTAAAAGATCTAAATTAATTATTTCAAATGGTTTATTTGTCGGTGGAAACTATACGATATTGTTGATTTATTGGGTTGCGGTCGTACTTAGCCTGACCGCAAACCGTGCATTCGTTAATAAATATGACTATGTGCTCGCGCATTTTCGGCTAATAATACGTGACAATGTTAGATAGGTTTCGTTGATACCGCGATGGTTGGTCTCACCGTCGTGATATTTATTGATAATAATATCCTGCTGTCTCAAATACTCTCTCACGTTTTCTAGTTCGCGTTTAGCTATCATGAGAATCATAGCGGAATTTTTAAAGGTTTTTGTATTATAGGGACTATCACATACATAGCTTTGGTTGGGATGTATAAAGAGTCCTGTATTAATCTTGGGATGATCATATTCCTTGATCGCGCTAATAACATCCTCATCTAGATATGATTGGGATAGTTGAATAGATATACGCGTATGCGTCTCGAACGGCTTAGTTACTACGGGACGTGCTTTGCCTACTACATTTAATATTAATTGTTTAATATTGTTCAAAGGATCATCCGTAATGGGTACCTCCAGTAAAGGGTTCTCTTCATCAATGTGAACTGTAATGGTTCTAGAATCATCAGGCTCTGGAGCTGCGATGGTTCTGGAAGCGTCAAGAGAGGGAGCTTTTTCTGTAGGGTTAACTATAATTAAACTTATTTCGTCGTTATTAATTTCAACTCGTGACAGGGCATCCACGTTAGTGTTAGATTTACCTTGCTTATCAAGTATCGTAAAATCGTATTCGATGCGAGTTAGGTTCTTTTAAATTAATTATCCATTGTTAAGTCTTGTGGTCGGTTATAATTTTAAATTTGCGGCCAAAGAGATAAAGTCTAAAATATTTTGTGGCCCATACGATTGCTAAAAGCTCTTCAATGGTACTGTAATTAAGTTCGCTTGAATTTAATGTGCGTGAGGCATAAGCGATAGGTTTGTCCGAGCCCACAATGCCCTGAGATAAAACTGCACCTATCACTAAGTTTAAAGCATGGTTGTTAATAAAATTCTTTAGAGAAGTCCGGGTATTGAAGTATCGGGTCATTTGTTAATAATGTTTTGCAAAGTTCGAAACAACTGAAGTAATTTTGACCGAAAGTAATTTTGGAACCCTTTTTAAGCATTGTGTTAGTGGCTTGGTTAGTTAAAATTTAGGATGAATTTTCGGTAATATCCCAATAAGCTGAGAAAACGTTTGATCTCTTGAAGTCTTTTTGGGCAGTGGATAGTTTTCAATGGCTGCTATCTTACCGAGATTAGGTTTCACGCCGTCATTACGAATCACATGACCTAGAAATTCGGTTTCCAACTTTAAGGATTCAGGTTTATCCATCTGTATTTTAAAATTTTATTCGCGTAGTTTTTTAAAAACTTATTCTAGATTTATAATATGCTCCTGCAGGAAGGTGCTGAACACGATAATATCATCGAGATAAACCAGACTTCCTTCTGAAGGCCTCTTAAGATTGAAAGGCTGATGGAGAATTCTTAAGACCCTTTGGCATTTTTAGAAATTCATAATGCCCGTTTTCTACGTTAAAGGTGGTCTTAGGAATCTCTGCTAGATCCATCTAGACTTAGTGGAATCCACTGGTCCAATCGAGGGTAGTAAAATTCTGACATTTACTGAACTTGTCCAGTACGTCAGTAATGTCCGGGATAGCGTATTTGTCCTTAATCGTTTTCTCGTTAACTTTCCTGAAATACAAGACGCCATTTGACCTTGCCGGACGTGTCAGCCTTTTTGGGAACGACCCAGATAGGTGAGTTCCATGCAGATTCCGAAGGTCTAATTATATTTTTATTAAGTATCTTTTCTATGTAATGTGATCTTGGACTTCTTGTCAGTGGACGTAAGGATAGCAGTAACTTTCATATGTACTGGAATTTCATCCGTAGTTCTTATTTTGTGTTTTATCTTGTAGGTGAATGTTAATGTTTCAACCTCAAGGTAAAACACATCGGCGTGTGTCGCGTGATTTGAAATAATTATTTGTTGGTGAGTTTCCTGTGTTCAATCATGTCCCGATGGAGGGTGGTAACGGCTTTGTTACAAAAGGAGCAACTCCACTCATCGGGCGCGGCGCACGGAATCTAAAAGACTTTTGCGGTTGATTCCTATTTTGCATCCTACAAATGTCCAAAGCAACATTTGTAGGATGCAAAATAGGGTTATAATTTGGTGGCGGCGCCCGAAACATCTGATGAGTTGGGTATGGTACGCGAGGTGGTTGGTGCCAATTAGGTTTTCAACCTTCCTTAATTTGATACTGCATAGCCAAAGGCTTGGACGATCCAGGAACATTAATTACATTCTGTGTGAGAAAAGTTGTTTAATGGTAGGTTAAAATTATTGCTTGGAGGCAACTGAGGTTGATATTCTTTTCGACTAGGCCCAACATTGTGTTGATATGCAATGGTATTTAGTTCCTCCTGTACAAATTCAAGAGCCTGCTCGACAGTCGCGGGGCGCATGCACCAAATACGGCAACTTAAGGGGTCCTTTAGACCCCGTAATATCCTACGACTGCGCCAATTAAGTTGCTTCGCAGCGGAAGGTCCAAAAAAATCAATTTTATTTCATAAAAACTTAGAATAACAATATAAATAAACGATGCTCGACCGATAGTAAGTATAAGAATGCGTTTTGAAATATCCACGATGCGGTAAACGACGTCAGCAGCGTGGTCAAGTTGCGCGGTGTCAGCGGCTCGTGCATTCGGTTGTTGTCTTGTAGAATCGGGGCGATGCCTAATCAACGAATTGCATATACCTACTAGGCATGCGACAGGTCAAGGGATTATTATTTAAATAATCCATAGACCCTTGACCTGTGTTGCTCGTTAATAAATGAAATGAAAGTTGCTTAATATTTTGGCTAACAGAGAAAGATATTCATAACTGGTTCAACGTCCATTATTGGTGTTGTTACCCTATAGTATAGACACTGTTAATACGTGCCCTATTGTTACGTTTAAGATTTTGTTACTTTTTTGTTTAAATTATCTTAAGTCAAGGGTTATCTTCTGTTTCCAGTTAAATGGATCTGTCATGCTTTCCGAGGCAGCCCGTAATTAAAACAACGCCTTTATTTAATTATCTACCCTTGATGTGTTTTTGTGGGTTGTCCAAATAAATTAATAAAAGAGTCAAAGGAACTGCAGCCTAATTGCCTTATTCAACCTTTGACCAGCAAATGCACGTTGTTAATCAAAATTCATCATCAAGCGTTTTGAATTAACTTTAGGGTAGCTTTTATTAACTTTCGGAGAGTAGGTATGTTTGGCTTAGATTGCTATTTCTTATTAATTTCCGGCAAAATTGATATAGCTACATAAATTGAATGAAATATTTCTTAAATAAACACAATATTGCAAAATAGTATGGAAACTTGTCATTTTCCTTTTTACGTTCATAAATTTTGACATTCTGTTATATATACATATTTCATCATTTTGTATATCCGAAAAGATCTTTTGTCTTTCCCTACTGCTCAACTACCAGACTGAGCGCAGGGAATTTTTCAATCAGCGATAAAATTCAGGAAATTATAAGATAACAGCATAAAATACTCGTCTTATATTTTTAATTATATTTCTAATACAAAAAATAAAATGTTACGGTTACAGAAATTAAACGTCGTCAGTTAAAAACGTAATAAGTAAATTTTATCTAGTGGATGGGGATCGCGTAGTTCGATTCTAAAATAGAAACGATTGCGGCCGGTAAAATGTTATTCTGAGGCCTTAATCTTTGCGCGAGCCTTAGTGCGAGTTTACTAGTCGATAATCGATATCGTCTGCGTAAAATATTACTATGGAGTTTTGTATGAGCACCCCTAGCGGTAACCATCAGGAACTATGAATCTTTATAGAAATCTGTAATGCGTTCGATAACTACTAATGAATGCGTGAACTCGCACTAAGGTCTCTGTTCGATGGATGGACCAGTGATCGAAGCACCACGAGCGTAGACACAAGTTGTTTGACATGACTACGTATTGTGTAAACTTCAAATAAAACACAATTCAATCTTTCTATTTATTGTTCTTCAATGTATTTCTTTAAATAATTTTTATTTAAAATAGTGACTTTATTGAGTGCAAAAATAAGTATGTACTTACAACGAAACGAGTGCTCTATTCTCTATTAAATTTACTTTTACAATGTTTGCATTTAATATTATTAAAAAACAGTTTATTAAAGTTTAAAAAGAATTGTAAAGATTACAAGTGGATCTATAAACATTAGGCATTACATTAAAATACCTACACTAATTCAGGTAGTTATTAATCCTTTAATAAGGCGGCCGTAGCCCATCGATTGAGATGTCAGCTGTAACCCAAGTGGGCCGTGTTTGACCCTCGCCGATGTCCTACGGACGTGGACCCACTCGTAACACAAGCATTTCAGTTTACCACGAGGGGTTAACGAGAATATTAATAATGTTTTTAACACATTGTTAATATTCTTTAAATCAATATTTCATTAACATTGTGTATCATATCATTCTTTTGTTCCTAAACAGGACAAATAACGGGTTTCACACAAATCACTGAAAATTAAAATCTCAACAAAGAATGGTTTAATGTACAAATAACTTATAGCACATTTGGTCGAATGTATCACTTACAGTAAGTCAGATTCGATTCCACCTAATGTTCTATCAACGATTTGTGCAATTGTTTTATTCTTTCCACTCTTTTATCTAAAGAATTAGAATCCTCAGATCAGAGGCCTTAGTTAGAGTTTTCGCGAGAGGCCGCGAGTTTGCGGCCTTTTTACGGTATCGAGATACTCGATATCGTCTGCGTACAATATTACTATGAATTTTTGTATAACTGTCCCTAGCGCTAACCATTAGGACGAATCTTCATAGAAATCCGTAATACACTCGATAACGAGTGTCGAATGCGTAGACTCCCACTATGGCCTCTTTCCGCCAGGGGATTCTACATCATAAAACCTACTTTTTTGGCATTCGGTGAAATGTAGAAACCCATGACAGATTGAGACTTTAATTTGGTTTGTAATATTTGGTGAAATTAATATGTAATTGCCATCTAATGTAAACAGTCGATCATTCAGTCAGATCAAAAATATAATTTTATCATTTACAACACTTAAACCAAATATAAAATATTTATATTGTTCGCGGTCCTTTAGCGGTCAATAGAATACTTTATCTAAAATAGTTAGAATATAGGTAGTTCTGCAGGTAGATGTTTATAGGTAAATAAATATATTTTATGGAACTGGCTGTACGACCGACAAAATGGCGTAAATGTAGCTTAAGTTGTAAAACGTATGATCGTTGTATTTTTAAATTATTACAACCATATTTTTTGAAATAACAAAACCCCACACGTGTCAACCACTTCACAATTATCGCCATTACCTTCAGATTTTTGAGTTAGTAAGTATTATTATTGCACTCAAAGAGTGAGCAGGTATTTAAAACGTAATTTTAATATCAAAAAATTGTACTACGATAATAATGTAACACACAAATTTACAACAATTAAGGTTAACGAGAAAGTTACATGTAAAGTTTGAATACCCTTATTAAAACAAAATAATTTATAATACTGGACGTGCAGATTGGGGCAACATTTAAATAAAAAGATTTATCTTCTTATTGTGTCTTACCAACCTCAAGAGCTATGTACACGGTATACAAGTTGAACCTAGTTTTGATATCACGTGACATACGCAGTAGTGAATAATGTACCCAAACTTGCTACTACGCATGTCACGTGATTTCAAAACCAGGTTCAACTTATATGCCGGGTCTATACCTACCTGGTTTCAAGTTTTTAGTTAAGCTCTGGTTGTTACAATAAATGTTTGCAGATACAATGATGTTTATTGCATTGATTTGAATTTATTAAATTGTAACAGGTACCGAGTTACATACTGTGAAAAATATCAATTATGTAGTATGTAACCAGTCAGGTTATTAGGTTCATGAAATATTTTGAATTTTTAAGCAGTTTACTATTCTTGTCGTTTATTAATAGAATAACATTTTGGGATTAAAGTCTAATTATTTTTGCAGGGTAACTCACTACATTTACAACAAAGTAATTATTTCGTCATCACTCTCCAAGAAGGCAATATGGGGGTAGATTATAAATTACACGCTATATTACTAAATACATACATTCAAAATTAAAATAAATTACGTCGTTCGTCCCCCGTTCAGTACCAAATATTCGATAGAAAAGCATATTCGTAAATCAGTGCTTGAATCTATCCTAGTGATATTAATTTTCATATTTTTAGAACGAACTTGGTCGTGAGATTATTATACTATGAAACTGCATTAAAAGACAAGAGATATTATAATACTCTACACGAAGGCCTCCAGTATAGTACATAGGTACAAAGACTATTATAGGTAGATATATTATAGGAAAGTACCTATCAATAATTAATTTGTTATTAATAAATTGGCGCAGGTAGGTAATATTAATTTGTAAATTTATTATTCAATGAGTGTAGACAATTTTGACTTAAACTATTGTAGATAGTTCAAACTCTCCAACAAAGTTGATAACTCAGATTGACTATACGTGTGCACCTGTTACTTTCCCAGAAGTTAATAATGCACCTGATGAAGATGAGAATCTTAGTTGGTAGCTTTACTATTATTTTCTGTCTGATGGAGGATGGAACTTGATTTGCTCATATAATTAATAACTACAATAACTTTCCTATTAAGTGCACACGTTTACCAGGAGTATATTTATCGACAGTATAATTTACACATGCATGTATTGCCAGAAATATTGACGGTATTGAAAGCCAAATAGATAAGACGATTTTACACTAGCGAGAAACACGAATCTTACATAGTATTATAAGTATCTACAATCACAAATAAGGTAACTCACAAAACGGCGATAAGGTGTACATCATTCTCGCTTACAATAAAAATGAACTTACTTTTTACATTATGACCATAATTCTCACAGCTTTGTCTTTCATTGTTCGCTTGTCAGCGAGTAGTACGAGTAAATTCGTTAAATACTAAACTATTAGATACATATCTATAAATAGAGGTATTGGTATTACAGTCACAAATAACACTTAACGACATCGATTCGTACCAATCGTTTCAGAGATGAAGTTGACAGTTGCGCTTACGCTTATGTTATTAGAGTAGGGTAGACTGGGTACGGTTGTAACAATTTTTATTTGATCACCCTCAGTACACTCACTATGGGTATGAACACCAATTGAAGCATTTCAGATGAAAGCCTAGTCATTAACCTTTACACTGATATCAAAACCAGAGGCGCAAGTAATTTAGTTTGACAGATATGAGTAGTTTTGTAAACTGTGTACCGCTGTTACAATCGACCCCATGCCAGGGGCGGTTGTAACAGTGCTGGGGGATAGTTGTAACATCCAGAAATAATAAACAATGTATGTGTTCAAATCAGTTTTATTATTACTTTGCGTTTTTAACAAATAATTATTATAAATTTTAACAAAACAATTAAAATAATATTAACAAAACTTTAGCCACATGTTACTTTAGTTAGTCTTTTTATTTATTTTACTAGTTCAACTTATATTAATCAACAAAAATAATGTTTCTTTTATAGTCTCTTAATCAAAATGACCAAACACAAATATTTATTAAGTAACGAATAATAATCAATAATCAACAAGATCTTATTCTAAACAAAAAAATATTATAATTAATCAGACTCGCTGCAATTATGGCAAACATAATATCTACTCCCTTCTGTACAAGCTTCGTGAGACCATAATTTACATCCTCCTTGACATTGTATCCAGCTATCTCCAGATCGACTCGCTGAATACGGCTCTAGACAAACAAGGCAATAATATTCTTCTTCTGATGATGAATCCGGTGATGTGTTAGCCTTCCTTTTTTTCCCTTTACCTTTCCCTTTGTTTTTCTTCCCGGTGGATGGTTCAAGTATATTTTTCTTCATTTGTTTAGCTTTCAATCGCTTTTGTCGTTCTTCATATTCTTTTCTTATTGCTTCCTTCTCAGGAGTGTCTGTGTAAATTGCAGTCTTTTTGGTTTTTCTACCTCTTGTTCCTAATTTCCTAGCAGGAGCTTTCGGGTAGGGCCGCAATGCTTCTGGCGAGAAAACAGATTTTCTGCTAGTGGACGGAATAGTTTCTGATTCCTGCGGTATAGTAGCATCACGAGAAGAGGTATTTAGTTCCACGTTCGGCATTATAACTTGAGACTCTTGATTGGTTTCTACAGGAGAAGGCCTGGGCGGCGTTATTGCCGCTTGAATCTCATTGACTTCATTTTCACGCTCAGGTGGACGAGCTGTGCTGTTTGAAGATGCTCTTCTTTCAGCCTCAACAGGATTTACTGCGCTAGTTAAAGGCTGGTTTTCATTTAATAACGAAGGTGAAAGCGGCGGTGTTTCATCATCAGTTCCAAGTCCAATGTTATTTAGATTAGATTCGGCCACTTCCTCGGTAGAATTTGGATTTGGCCTGTCTGTCACGAACGAGGGTGCGAAATCAATATCTTGGAATAATTCACGATTGAATGGGTAGATCCCTGTCTTGCGAAATCCGGCCTGAATATTAGCTTGAGTAAGCGCAATTGGCATCGCTATTGTTATAATACTTGGTATATCATATATGGTCATAGTCTTACCTGGATGATTCCGCATCCAGGCATCACAGGCAGTATTAATCGCTTTTTTGAAAGGCCCATAAACAGAGCGATCCAGTGGCTGCAATTTGTGGGAACAGTGGGGTGGAAATGATAGGAGTACTATTCCGTTCTCTTTGCAAAAGTCTAAAGAATGGATGTGTATATGAGACGAATGGTTATCCAATACCAGTAACACCTTATGTGACAGAGAAGCGTTCGTGTGTTTTTTAAAATGTTTAAGAAACACAACAAATTGCTCATCTTGCATCCATCCTGAAGGATTGCCTGTACCAATTGACCCCACTGGCCCGTCTCTGATAAAATGCTCCTGGTATCTAATCCGGGGAAATACGAACATTGGCGGAATTGCATTGCCCAATGCGTTAGCTGCAAATGCTAGTGTTACTAAATTGCCTCGTTCAGCAGAGGTAAGTGCACCCACCTGCCTCGTGCCACGTCTTGCTACAACTCTGTCAGGCTTCTGTACAGTTGTAACTCCGGTTTCGTCAACATTATAAATGTCCTGAGGTTCGAAGTGGTCCCTGTCCATAACAATTTGAAGGTTGTCATAAAACGCATCGACATTAGTTCGATTGAAACTAGTGGCTCTAGACAGGCTTGTAGCTTGTGCAGCGCGCACTGATAGTTCTGGATTTCTTTTCATAAATGAACGGAACCACTCTTCTCCAGCCATTTCATTTTCAATCCATGTGGACGGAGACTTTAAATTATATTTGATGGTAAGTTCAAACGCCAATTTTCTTACCTCCTTTGTGGAGAGCCCAAAATATATGTCAGCACAACGAATCAAGTATTTAGACAATTGACGCTCCTGATCATCTGTGAAAACTCTGTTGTGAGCCACGTATCCCATTCTTACAGTTTCTTCCTGGTCTTGGTCATCTTTATTTGCAGCATCCCTCTTTCGCTTATATCTCAATAGAGATACATAGTTTATGCCATATTTCTCTGCAGCTCGTCTCAAAGAAGTTCCTATTTTGACTTCTTCATAAGCGTTTTTGTACAACAATAAGTCGCTTTCACCTCTTGAAGTCTTTCTTACACGTTTCCTAGGCATCTGCAATGAAAAAATATAATAAAACTATTGTTACAACCGTACCCACAAAAATCGTTACAACCGTACCCACCCCACCATTTTGGAAACAACATAGCCACAGGGGCGTGATATAATAACCTATACTTAAATGAACCAGCGTGTTTTAATCACTGAAATACAACAATTATGAATTAAAATACTCAAATACGATTATTACACAAACAATCAAATAATATCGTAAAGAAATTCATCAAAAATACTTACTTTTGCGCGGCTAAACACAATAGGCTCCTCTGTACGCGTAATGAGCGCGCGGAGTGCGACGCAACACTGAGAAACATGTCGGGACTTGCAACCCGCGTGACCCTCCCCTTGTCCCCTTCCCGTACCGCGTATAGTTTCTAAAATATTTGAGCTGTTACAATCGTACCCCGTTACAACCGTACCCAGTCTACCCTACTAAAGCAAGGCTGATAGTAAAATGCATCAAAACAGCAAGGGCAACACAGCACAGCAATTAAACACTTTCTATATACCGTGGACTCGGTGGAATTATTCGTGTACACAGTTTTTTATCAGGATGATCGTACAAACAAGAATAGTGGTAACTACGTACCTTTTGTCTTAATAACAATTACATAACCGGTAAAGAAAATCAAAAATCAAAATAACTTTTTTTCATAGGCCCTTGCGGGCACTTAAAAATGTAAAGCGATCGTATATTAAGTTTTCGATGGGCTACTTTGAGTGAGTATCTTCTTTTAGTAAGAGCCTTAGTAACCTCGCGGTTAAAACTTTTTAACTGATTTGCCAGAAAGATACGTTCGAGTCCAACCTGATGAGAACTTCTCAATGCATTTTTGCAATACCTATCTAAAATGTAGGAATTTTGCAATACCTAAATCTTCAGGCCGCCTTGTCTGCACGTGCCGCAAAGTAAAACTTAAACAACCATGTTTTCAGCAGTAAGGCTATTTACTTGTTTAAGATCCGGCTAACATGGTAATTGCAATGGAACTATACAGTCCTTTGTCAGTACTTGACACAAAAGTAAACATTAAGGCTCGTGCCTACTAATATACAGTAATTAAGACATTATGTAGCGTTTGGTCTCCATTATTCGAATTCACAATGTGCTTTGTGTGTTGTGGATAAAACTCTGTGATAACTAAACAAACCTTTCAATTTTATAATATAAAGGAGTACACTAATAACCAATAGAACGGTTGAACGATCTTATGATAAGACACATACCTATAAAAAGAGTTCGAAATATACAACCTTAGGAAATTTATATTGAAATTATTCATACATACATAAATAAAAGAAACAAATCAAGATATTGAGATCATAATTAATTAAATTGCTGATCATATCAGCTTTTTAAATAAATAACACAGCGGCACAAGAATTTCGTCTTAGACTAGGTACATATACCTTATCGTTGAATACACACTATAAAAGATTATTGCAACCGTAACCTTGCAATCAAATCATTAGGAAGTGAGTTATAAGTTTTTAAGGCCTATCCTTATTAGAACACTTTATTTGTAGTTGAATAGAAAGTATTAGACAAATAATTTACTTAAAAAGATAGGTATTTAGGGTTAAAATTAAATGTCACACTTACTCATTCATACAGTATCACCACAGCAGCAGACATAAATGTAGGTCATTCACACGTCAGTAGAAATTGCCTAAATTACTTCTTTTCATAGATATCATAAGATAATAATTAGAAAAGATTTTGAACTACAAGAATCCTATTTCTGTTATTAAATTCAAAATTTCGGAAACCACTTGCGCGTTGGCTAAGTTTTTATGTTACATAGTCTACGCGATAAACGGTTATTTTTTTAGTTCATTGTAAAACCCACCGCTTTCATATTTGGTATTTTTAGGTATGGTGAAATATTGACGTTAAGGTAATCCGTAAAAAGAATATTGCTATTTGTGTAAATAAATAGATAACATCGGAGTACTCCGAGAACTCAGCCTTTCTCAGAATTTAATCCTTTCTTTAACTTTAAGACAATAAATAAAGGGAATTACTTAACAGAAAAGGTATAATAATTGCTCAAATTGATTATTGACGTAAATTTAAAAACAGGTGGTGTATGTTACATACAGGCCTTTACTATGTAACGTTAAAACAATTCAATTTTTCATTCGCTTACCAAAACTATTCGTTATGGAATTGTTACACGATCCGACGGATACAGTCCGTTACTCTAGTGAAATCTCTCGATGTAAGTAGAAAAAAACGAAACGATTCTTATATGTACTTCGTTTCAATGTAGTATATTTATGATAAACGTATCTACTGACCTTTCTATTTATTTATAAAAGAATTCTGTACGTTTGTCGATGAATTTTCGAAACAACTGGACCGGTATTGATATAAATTATCATGTAAGTAGTCATGTAAGAACCGGCAGGGGGCGCTGGAACCGGGCAGGATTACGTTTGCCGGGTCTACAAGTTTAAGTAATAATATAAAATAATAATAATTTTGAAATTATTTAATTTGTTACTCATCTTCTGCTATTTCATGCGAACTGTCTTAAAAAGGCATTTATTAATAAGAATTTATTCGTGTTACGTATAAAAAGTACCTACCTAAGGCTTCACTTTATGTGTACCAATACGTATACATTACTTCCTGAATATCTTTTAATTTTTAACATTCTTGTACACTTTCACATTTAAGATGTTATTACTGCATAAATTCAAAAGAGGAAAAAATTACTTTTAACATTAATTTGCTAATCTTCTGAGTAACGGAAAATAAGTCGGTCGATATAGAAATATGAATCGACAGTATTATCTTAAGTTATGAAAGTGTCAGCGTCTATCTGTAACCTTTTTATTTATTTAATTATTACACCAAAGTGAAGCAATGTTTGAAAAAATTAAATTAAATTACGTAGTAATCACCTATATTTTGTATAAGCTCTGCAACAGTTAGATAGATTCATATCTACGCATATTTATTTCTGTATTTTTCATTGTATGTACTTAAAAATTGTACTTGTGGTAAATAAGATTACAATATTTATCGAAAAAATTGCCCTATATCTACATACTTGTCTCTAGGCATACGAAATCGGCTACTAATAAGTTTTGATCTACAATTGTTTTAGATAAATAAATAACTTTATATTACTTTATGTCTTCAATTCACATCAATGAAAATAGGTATGTACTAGAATTCTGTAAGTGTGATAAACTTTTCTCATTAGCCTAGTATAAATCCTAAGAGACTGATAAAATGTACTTATAACTAATAATATCTTTAAATAATTTGGATAATTTCATACCTCGAAATATTTATAAACTCTAATTATATTCATAATTGTATATTAAATATAATCATTCAGAATTAAAAGACAATATTATGAATTTGCAATGGGAAAAATGAAGAACGGTCAATCATTATTATTAATATCACTTTGTTGTAATAGTTCTTTAAATCTTTTAGTTTGATATCGTAAATCTCCATGATGAACTCGCCTCCAGTTCGGAATTGCAAGTGGAATGGCTTCCGAAAGTTTATCCTCAAACAGCAGTTTCTAGGTCTTCAGAGACTAATTGGAAATGCTCTTGACCTGAAATAAAATTGGTGTTACACCAATAACCGACGTACCAAAAACTTAAAGTATACGGGAACAGTTGGAAAAACTTTAATGATAACTTTAAAATGAAAACTATATCAGGTATCAGAAAAGCTCTGACATCGAAAAAGGGTGAAATTGGCTCTTAATGAATAATGCATAAGTAGGACGTCAAAATTATCTTAAGGGGATGTTTTAATTTGATTTTCTCTTTTGATCTAATCTAGGTATAGTTGATAGACCCAATCTATATATAATGTATAAAAAGTATATAGATGACCTTGGTAAGAAGGTAGAAAAGCTACATTTGCAACAAGCGGTCGTGAATTAAGCTGAGACGGGCTTAACTTGGTTTAAATGTGGCAAAAAGATAGGTATAGATTATGATAAAAACCTTTGGCTACGAAATTGAAGTACATTATGTTACATTTCATGATGGCGCCAGCGGATTTGTCTTTGGACAACAGGTACAAGGTAAGTAGTAAATATTTCTTGTATCCGTGTGCTTTCGGTATGGCAAGTACTTGTCTTGGACGCACTTGTCTTTATAAATATAAGTATACTTTACGCAATATCTATACACATTACTAACTTTAATTATGATTTTAAACTTTAATTAAAACGAAAAGGAGTGAACAGAATTATATTTTATATCATGAGTTCAAATAAAAGAATATATGCTCGACTTTCAATATTTATACTCACTTTCTAAATATGCAGCTAAGTCGTGATCTTCAGCTCTTAACGCTAAATGGCGTGGCGTAAGGCCTGCATGATCCTGCCTGGTGAGAGAGGCGCCCCCTGCCACCAGCATGCAGCAGATGGCGCGGCGCTTGTGGGCCGCTGCTTTATGTAGAGCCGTTTGACCCCGCTCATTGTCACGCATATTCAGAATAGCGGTCGGCGCACATGCAATCAGGTACTTCACGATCTCCTTATTGCCATATCTAGCAGCGATGTGGAGAGCAGTCTGACCGCTAGCGTCGATCGATAGAAGCGAATAACCCGCCGCATGCAGCTCTTTCATCTACGAGAAGAGCATTAAGAAAATTAGTTTCAATATTCCTCTTATGAAAACTTCTAAGAAAGCAGGCGTCCCATTTATTAAATTATGTGAAAGTATTGCGTATATTACAAAACTGTACGTAGGTAGGTATATAAAATTTCTGGTAAACAATATTGGTAATCTTAGATCAAACTGTAACAGTTCTCCAATAAAGTATACAATATCATATCCTGTTTTAATCGTTGTTGTTATCGCACTACAATGTTGGAGTGCTGAAATATCTATATTAAGTGTGTAATATACAATCGTTTTAATATTTTTAAAGTTAATATGAATTTTGTTGTTAGTCGCCTAACCAATTGAAAATAATTATCAAACTCAAGATACACCGTGAAGGTAAATAATGTGAGACATAGGATTTACGGTGCATCATTAGCTAGAATAATTATTATATTTAAAATTTCAGGTAAAAAAGCACACTGGAAGAGTTCCTTTTTTTTCAACTGACGTGGTTTTTAATGATTTTTAGATTTTTAATGTTATCTCATATGATAAATTTAATTTTTTTTATTAACTATACAAGATTAGACTTTCTATTTACTAGAAAATCGACTCGGCTTACAAGTTGTTCTCCGGAGGCAAGTCGGATCCCGGGTTTTTGGTTTTATCATCGTGAGGCATATACTTGTAGAGTTATTTTCGAGTATGAGTAGGTAAATAATGGGAAATCTTTATAGGTAAATTCTTTAGTATTTCGCTGATTGTGTTCCAGTATACAGTTGTAGGTTATCTATTCGAATTTTACATAACAAAATCCACATAAAGAATATTGTTCTACCGAACCCAGGATACATTTGAACATATTATCTTAATATGAACAGAGCTGTATGGTGCATGTTATGCAGAATTATTTTTATTGCAATTCTGTATACCTATATCAAGATGTTTTCTCTTGCTTAGTTTTAGATTTGATTAGTCTTCAATTTATGGTTTTTATCAGTATTTTTGCATTATTTTATAAATTATTTAATTGAATCAAAGGAAACTATTTATTGCATCAAACGTAACTATCTTTTAACTTTTCTCACCATTTTCAAGTCACCGACTTTAGCAGCTTTGAGCAGAGAATCAGATGTTTTTTCCAGCAAATTTCTGAAACAAAGTTCAATTTTTACACCAAAACCGCATATAAATTGGAGTTAACAGTTTTTACAAACTAACTGAGTTGTTTTGTGAGTTACTAAGTACTAAAACTACTTCCTCTACTTCAAGAAATATTGTAACTATAAAGTATCACATACTAAGGCTATTTTGAATTAACAATAGCATGTTGCTTTTAAGTTTGTCTACAAATACTATAGTAAAAAAAACTTATATAATCTCACCTAAAGCCAAATACTTCTTGGTCAAGTCCAAAAAGTTTTTCATGTATGCTGCATGCAATAGAAGGAAGAAGAAATAGAGTGCAGAATCCAGTCTGGGTGCATCGTGCGTTAGAAACCAAACGATCTAAAAATCACACCTGCATTGAAACCACTCTTGAGGAAATATCTCACAAAAGCGTGCAGTCTCTAAAACTATGTCAAAACATATCGACAGGGACATGAATGTAAAAGTTTAAAGAAAGCATGTAAACTTTTTTTAAATTTAATAAGTATAATATTATTTATGTATGTATAAGTGACTGCTATTATTTTTAAATTTAATTAAAAGCATGATTTAATAAATAGAGATATATTTTTCTGTAAATGCAAAGGGCTATTCGCGGCTAAGACAACTATTACATAGTTTTTCAATTGCGATCAGACTCCACTTTGACATGTACAAAAGTAGGAGCAAACATTATTATCGTTCAAGGTCTGTCTGACAATAACAGCTTGTCAGTACTGTTAATGGCGGTAATAACAATATAATCATCCAATACAAATTTACAGAGCTTGGGCACACGTTAATTAGCGCAGATGTTTTCTGTTCCCGTACGTAGGGACGTAGGTTACGTATTAATTAGTGAAATTATGTTTATCGTCGGATCAGTACGAAACTTGGTTCGTGGACAAAGATAAAGTTATAGACTGATTACTGTGAAACTTTCGTTATTCAGGTGATGATAGAGTATGTTGGTAAGGGGACACCTAAATTATAATAATATAATTATTTAATAATACCATGACTTGTGATAAGCTGTAAAACACACACGACACACTAAGCATTTAAACCGTTGACTTACGTCTTGAATCGTGCAATCGACTCGTGTGTCGGTTGGTGTTCTTTGGCCGGGGGACTTGTGCAGAGTGGAGGAGAGTTCGATTCCTGCATGGTTATTCTGGGAGAAGTTGGCTGGGTTTTCGGCGTTGTCGGCGGGTGTGCTCTGGCCGGTGGAGTCGGCGCGCGTAGTGGTACAGGAGGCGGGGTTTGAGGTGTAAGCAGTTCCTCCGACGTGCGTGCAGGGCTGCCCAGACCCGATTCACTAACAAATAAATTGTTTAAATTAATACTTCAATTATTTATTTATTTAGCCGTGATATGATTTCACCAGTAGACATGACATGCGTATCATTTAGAGAACCCGGGTAGAGACCCGATACAGAAAATTATATGTATGTGGGAGAAAAAGATCGGAAAAAAAGTAATTGCAAAGTGTAAATAAATAGATTGATTGTAATGTAAACATTTAAGTTAGTAGTTGTACGAGGGTTGCCTTTTATATTTCGGGATTGGACAACCCTTGTGTTGCAAACTGGCGACTGACAGCTCTATCGTAAAGTATGACATTTTTAAGGTTATGCGAACTCAGAACGTTTTGACATACGAGCGCTCTTTGTGTTGTTTAAAGTAATTTAAAAGATTCATCTCGGCCAAAAAATGGAATTAAATCGTTAACATTTTCGTGCGATTTTTTTTTATAACTTTTGAGGTGGATTAATTAATTGCATCGATGAACTTAATATAATTTTTGACGATGAAGCTCCATCAAGGATTGATGGTATGGTGAATCCAATCGAGGTTGTAGTGCGCTCCAAGACGAATTTCGTGAAGGTCGTCCAAAATCAGTTGTTGTTTCGGAAACCATTGATGCTGTGCGCGAACTGATATTGAAAGATCGTCGTGTGACCTATCATGAGATTGAGACAACCTTAGGCATTAGTGGGACCAGCATATTTTCAATATTGCATGAACATTTGAATGTCAATAAAATTTGTGCGCGTTGGATACCACACAATTTGTTAATCGTTTAAAAAAAGCTCGTGCCGATTGGTCGATAGAAATGCTCAAAAAATACGATCGCGGTGCTTCGAAACACGTCTATGATATCGTGACAGCTGACGAATCGTGGATTTAAGCGTATGAGCCCGAAAGTAAACAGCAGTCAATGGTATGGGTGTTTCAAGATGAGCCAAATCCCCAAATCTAACAAAAGTTGTTCGCGCACGAAGCACTTCCAAGCAAATGGGCGCCTGTTTTTCGGAAAATCTGGATATGTCGCAACCGTTCCACTAGAACAACGCAGAACAGTCAATTCTGAGTGGTACACAATCATTTGTTTGCCAGTTGTCTTCCAAGAAATGAAGAAAACCAACCGCTGAAGGAAACAATTTCATTTTTAGCACTAAAAACGTGTCGATGTGATGAGTCATCCACCGTATAGTCCTGACTTGGCACCGAATGACTTCCTTTTAATCCCGTACGTAAAAAATAAACTGAAAAGTCAACGTTTTTTCACACCTGAAGAAGCGGTTGATGCGTTCAGAATGCATGTTTTGGAGACAATTGGTTCAAACGCATGCGGAAGTGTATAGATCTTCATGGGGAATATTTTGAAAATCAATAAAGCGGTTTTCGATGATTAATATTTGTTTTTGTTCTCCAATCCAGAAATATAAAAGGCACCTCTCGTATTATATCCAAACTTTAAATAATTAAAAAAAGTGGTAATAGTTTCACATCCGGTTTAATGTCAAATTTTGTATCGCTGGCGATTTAACGTTTAGTAATTTTAAAAAAGTTGTTGTATTGTACTATTTCCGTTTAAAATGGCGTGTAGCCTGGAGCGTGGTCGTTGCAAGCGGAGTGGTACAAGGTTTTATTATATAAGAAGAGGTAACTAGCTGAGGAGGTCATTATTACTTTGAACATTGGAAGAACCACACGCTATTGCGAACTCGCTATAACTTGCATTGAAAATGGTAACTAAATTATTATCTTTATTTTTATGTTACAGCACATGTAACATAAAAATAAAGACCTTTACAGGCTTTACCCAAGAAAAAGGCGAAATTAGTACGTGTAAAGAAACTTTTTTTATAGAATTATTAGACCAGATAAATAATACCAGATAATCTCAATAATAATAATGTTAATGTTAATAATATACACAAAATATACAACTGTAATAACAAACGTCGAAATGAAAAGTCTAATAAAATATAAATTCATAATTTGTAACACTAAAAAATCCTTTATACTCTAGAAGTTGTGGAAAGTAAGCCATTTATAAAGTTTTCCCTTAAGTAATCCAACAATATTAATATCCTTAAATTCATTAGTTGCATATTTTGTTGTAAACCCTTATACACATAGCGAGATAGCTCTTATCTTGTACAATTCTCCATGGGTGTCTTTAAGTTGCGTGCCATAAGAAGCTATTTTTTAATTAGATGCTTATGTTCACAAAAACCCACACTTTGTAAATATAAAGACAGGAAAGTGGCAATAGACCTAAACTCGTGAAAATTGATCTACCTACAGGATTCATTCTGTTTCAGCCTCTATTGAACACTGTTCACTGTTCCTCCTAAGCTTAACATCGATTGTAGGCTGATAACTAAAAACAATATAGATAAATTTCAATTTATTGCAAAATCATCTATTCTGCTTTCCGCTGAAAATGATGTGCTATACACACATATTTTTTTTAATATAACACAAAATAATTCAAAATGAATTTGAGCAAACATTTCGGCAAAATACTTAATATACATAATTAGTGATTTCTTTTTTTTAAAATAAATAGGTAGGTGTTTCGCCTGACCACTATTTCGCCTGCCGTAGTTGCCGTAGTTGCACTAGTTAAAAAGATATTTCTTCATTATATTTAACGCAAGTGCTGTTTCTTCAAACCCAAAAAATGAACAAATCTAATTTAATATTAATTAATTGTAATTATAAGGAATATTTTATAAGTACCTACTGAATCTTCAAAGACATGGACAATTTAATTACAGTTCTTTTATCATGACTAAGTATTTCTTATTGTACTCATATTGAGTCTGAAGTAATTTCGGAACTTCCTGCTCTCTTCTCCGTATAGCAAACAAGAATCTATTATAACCTAATTTTCGGAACTCAAGTACCTAACAATATAAGTATCTATTTCTATAATTACTTTATAGGTATTGCTTCGTTGGTTAAGATGGTTAAGAAAAAATGACTTTCTCTGTATGAGATTTTACCATGCCTATTTATAGAAGTCACCACCAATTATATCTAACATAGAGTTATATTGAGATGGTGTTTGGAATTGGTGTGACGATTGCCTTGCCTTTTAATGTAAGGCAGGTTTAAACCAGACAGGAGTTACAATACTTTGGGTCGGTGCTGAGCTGATATTACTTATCCATATATTAAAAAAAAGCAGTAGAAAACCGTTCGTCTAGTCAATTTTTTTAGATAAAAATGCCTACTGGACTGGATTAATTTTCGTAAACCTTGGATGTTATTCATCTGTGTGCATGCTCACTCTACTAAAGAAATGTAATCTATGCAAACCTTGTATAATATTGACGGAATTCTATATTTATAACTTTCTCGGTGTTCTAATGAGCGTTATTTAATCATAATTAGACAACCCAGTATCTAGACAAAACCAATATAGGCTTTAAGATACTCACATCCAAAATTGTATCTTTATTTAAATTTAATAATAAATAAATAAAATAAAGAACTAACAAGGGGGCGTATACATATATATGCAAAGTTCAGCATTTTATAACATTAAAGAACATCGACAACACATGACAACTTGCTTTGTTGGTGATCGTCGCAGGCGTGGAATGCTATGAATTAATGTGTGATTTGTGTTCACTGGATATCCCAGAAAAAAAAAAACATTTTTGAGAAACCAGAGCGGTCAGAAATTGATAAAATTCATATTTTTAAACAGCGAACGGTGTTCGCGAATACTTGCAAGCACATTGGCAAAAACTTGTAATTTTGGAGGTAAATTGAAGGAATACCTACGAGACAAATACAATTCGGGTTTGTGCAATGATGAGATGGGATCAAGGATTATCACGTAGAAGATTGTAGTTGAGCTCGCACAGGCGCTGGAGGCGGCGTAAGGATCCCCGGCCATAACGTGCGCGAAGGGCACAGGCGCATATGCACACGATGCGGTAAAGTAGGACATTCGGAAGAAAAATTGCGTTTTAAATACTAGAATAACAATGGATTTGATTAACGTGGCCGTTTAAAACTAGAATGTGGTTAAAGTAGAAGTGCAATAGAAGTAGCGGCAAAAGTGCAACAAAAGCCGGTCCTCTTTTAATGGTGGGTGATGGGCCTTATTTTGCGAGATAAAAGATATTATGATAGAAATTTCTGAAACATTCTTAATAAACAAAAACAAATTACTTTAAAGTCGGAGAGTGACGAGGGCCGTTTCTCCGAACTCTTGGCTTTATCGTGGTGAATGTTAAGTGGGTTAACAAAAAAGCGAAATTAAAATAATTCGTCCTAGAAAACGGAGTGCTGCCATTGATGACTCGAACGTTAATTTCACATTAGAAGTTGGGTATAGTACAATATCGAAATTTGACGCCAGAGAACTAGATGGCAATTTCCTTGCGAAAGCAGTTTTCGGAGATTTCGGTATGTTCAAGTCAAAGTTCTTATATTTTAAAGATGATTCAACTAATTTTTAAAAGAGCGGCCACTACCATTAGCCTTGCTATAAACTGTCGAGAAGGTTACTCGGGCGGCTGCAGCGGACGTCATATACAAAATGGCAAGATCAGACTATGGTACACTGTTCGTCCATAATAAATCTCCTTTTAAAAGACTATCATTACCCCTTGCCTCGTATCAGAGACCTTTTCTCTACAGTAAGGGGTGACAATATAAAATTTATCTAATTTGATATCTCTTTTCTTGTCTTATTTTTTTAAACTATGTATATATCAGAGCCGATGACCGTTCTCACCATTCACGTAGCAATTGTTGTTTACAAGTACGCCTCGTGTGGTATTAAGTATATTTATGAAAATTTCCAAAAAATAATGGAAAAAAGGCCAAGTAGATTGTCGTCAACGGCTGATTTTGCCGATGATATCTGTACAACAAGAAAAGATGAGGCATCACGTTTAGCTAACTAAGCTTTGAAGTTTTCAAAGAGAGCGTTATTGACTAGGGGTACAAAATTGATAAGTTCGGGTTACATATAGATAAGAAGAAAATTGAGGTCATTCTAGCAGCGCCCTTACTGTTTAATGTTACTTAGTTACAAATTGTATTAGCTTAGTTAACTTTTTTCAAGTCAATTTGAGAAATATGATAAAACCAATGAACGATTTATAAAGAAAAAGAAACAAAATGGAATTGGACCGCGGAGTGTAACACACCTTTTAATAAAAAATTAAAAAGGTATTAAGTAGATTTTCCGTACTGGTACGACAAAATCAAATCAAAGTTCGGATCGTAGTGCATAGCGCTCTAGGGACAATGCTAACCGAGCGTCTCGAGGACGGCACCGAGCTAATGGTCTGCTGCGCTACGCGAACGCTTCATCGGGCCGAATCAAACTAACTATTCACAAGTGTACAAAGGGGCGTTTGTCATTGTATTCGGTGTGACGATGATGCTTAATCAATGACTTTACGGAAGATATTTAATTAAATGAAGTCATAACCGGTCTTTGAGTTAAATTAATTGTTAAGACAAAGGACTCCCAAAATTAAAGAAATCCATGAAGGCCACCTGGGTTTACTCAAAATAAATCGCGCGTAGTTGCGTTTGATGAGAAAACTTAGACCAAGGTAGAGAACAAGTTACACGCGTGTGTGTGCTTGGAACACACCGCACACTATATCGAGATTCGGCCGGCAGGCGCCTTCAGCCGCGCCTCTTCACTCGTGGCCCTAGAAAGTTATGTCACTCACTGACTAAGTGAGTGACATAATGGTGGTAAATGGTTCTCCTAATCAGTCAAATGCAGCATTCGCTGAACGCGCTAAATGGGAAAGGACATGACGAATTCTTTGTTAGCGGGGAGGAACATGAAAGGGCAAGCTCGGAATCCCCGTTGCAGCATGCGCAGTTGCAGCTTTCTCCGGCGGACGGTACATTGTGCTGACAGACTGCGCAGGGAAGCTACTATACGTTGCCTTGAAATCCTTAGAACTAACAGTTTGTCACACAGGTATAGTGGTAAATTTTAAATATTTATCAATAACATATACTTCGAAATAAGCATCTAGATGCATATTATGAAAACACAATTGCCTGTTATTTGTACATGAGTATTAACTTAGATACATAGTTAAATCACTTTTAGCTTAATAACACGTTTGTGTAATACCATCGTGTATTGTATGATATAAACACGTATTGAGATTACGAAAATGTCATTGTTCAGGTAGTTATCTTTATTTTATATAACTAGGCATCTAGTTTTATCTTAGAAGCGAAAAGTGTTGTGTATCCCAAAGCCGCGTCCCGGCGGCGTTGAACGAATAATAAATAAGTCTACTTTCAACCGTTGGCTCATTCCTACGTACCTAAAAATAACAAAGAACATTTTACGTAGAAGAAAGTTTAGTTGAGTGGCTTAATCATGCGCGAATTACTAAGAATTCGGATAAATTAAGGATATATTTAATTTGCTTTGTGGTTAAAGAAATTACAAGTTTGAGATTTGGTTATGAAAATATGGATTTTTGGAACTTTCTTTGTATTTTTTTTATACCTATCCAATAGGTATGAAAATCAAGGAGTGATTAAACATATTTATAAACGCAATGGCTTTCCTTCACATAAAATCACGCTCAAACTTGGCGTTTCGATAATGCTAATAAAAAATCGTACTCCACCTATATTGTGCAATGGCACTCCACTCAAAGTAACTACTCAAAGGAACATCATCAAATCCGAGATTCTTACTGAATCTGGTTTGGAAAAACTGTGTAGGTAGATGCTACGAATACCACTGACCCTTGATTCTGTAAGACACATCGATGGTTAACTTTTGACTAATATTAAAATTACTTTCAATGAAGCCATTAATGGATTTTTAATATCAATACCAACAACTCGATCTTTAGACATTCGTGTAAGATTTACGTTACAAAGTAAATCTAATGTGGAACATAAAATTTCCTAATTTCAAATGCTTTCTAGTTCTGACAAGCGAATTAATCATCAGTGTTCAAGCATGCTGCTGTGTGGTTTAACCTATGGAATTCTAGAAATATCGAGAAGAGAGAATATACTCACCTAGCATGAGATTCAGGTACGTCGAGTGACACTCCAGCACTTGGCGTGTCAACGCTTTGTGAGATGTCGAGTGAAACCGAAAGCCCAGTTGTCGTGTCGAGAGAGACTGAAGGCCCAGTACGGTCTAATGATGCAGTTGCGGTCGTGTCAGGATGTGCCGTGGACTCGGTGTCTGGTGTCAGTGGTGCTGCATCCAGGATGTAGATGTTCTCGTGGCCGATGTCCGTAGGGAAGTGTAGGTTCTCTTGAGCTTTGTCGATTCGGAAGAACCGCTCGGCTGTGACAGCTGTCAATAATATGACAATTTTGTAGCAGGAGGATAATTAGAAGCATAAGACAACATTTTATGGACCCGTTTCACGAATAGGTGAATATGGACTTACGCGCATTATGAACACTACCATAAACAGACATAGCGAATGAAAATATCCAATAAAAGAAAAAATAGTGCATCCCTAGTTTTGACCATCAGCACTTTGATAGTGCACGGCGCCTTGTTGTCGGGTACTGACCTCTCAAAGACATTTTACAGCTATTCGGAAGTACAAGGTCAAGATACACGCGCCAGCGGCTTCTATTGATATGCGCTGCACGCATAACATTTGACACTGTTTGATTGCCGCCACACAGTACAAGTGTTCCAAAGAATAAAATAGGTTTCCGAGTGCTCAGAATGCACACGAATACATTATGCTGATCTCGAAAGGAATATTGTAATTCGATAAGGTTAGGAAGATATCATAATAATTTTATTCTATTAAGTAATTATTATAATATTAACTTTATGGGTTTAAAATAATTACTAACTATTATTATTCTTGTACATTTATTCAAAATGAAATACAGGGTATCACTGTCGACAGCGCAACTGCAAATACCTATTTGTGTATGAACTGGGCAAACAGCTGCCACACTTTGATTCAGACAATCAACATTTCCGGTGCTATGCTCACATTTTAAGCCTTGGTGTACAAGATTTATAAAAAACCTTAGCATTACACTACGATACTGACAGGAACACACGAGAACAATAGTATGAAGACTATGAAGACGAAACTGAGGAAGATTACGCATGATATGATTGGATTTGGTTTAAAGTGAGAACTGGCATTAACATATTATGCACTTCTGTCACTCAATTGAATGATTTTCGAATCACAGATAGTGAATGGCAAATACTTGAAAAAATACATAACTTTCTGATAAACTTTAAACTTTTATCAAAGAAACTTGATGGAGAAAAATATGTCACATTACTGCTAGTCATTGTATCATTCAATCTCTTGTTAGATAAAATTGAATCCATGGTAAAACAATAAGATGAGAAACCCTATCGATCCGAAGTGGATGCAAGGCTCATTCTGGGTTTCCAAGAAGCTCGAGGCAAAATGCTTTAACATTATAAGAAGAGCAACTTATTTAATATTTATTTAGACCCAAGGCATAAGGCTCAGACTTTTGTCAAGTCATTATGGGGGAAGCAAATTTAAACAGAAAGAATATAAAAGTCTACACTCAGTAAATAAATCTCTAGAATCACCAAGAAATGAAAAGAAAGTATGTGAATATGATGAAGATGAGACGTAATAGACATTGAGAAACTGTATGCATATCCCTCGACGTCATCGGGATCTTGTCTTCAAGGCTTAGTTATTGACGAGTTGGAGGAGTACCTAAGTAAAGCCAGAGCCGCCAGCTCGGAAGACATTTTAAGAGTGTGTGGAGGACGCATGAGACAGAGTATCCGACTTTATCGAAGATGGCCCGTGATTTTCTTTCAATACCTGCTCAGTTAGTACTTGCTGAAAGATTATTTTCTAAAGCATCATTAGTAATAAGAAAATATAGAAATAGGTTAAGTGATAAGTCAGCCAGATGGTGACTTTGTATTAATTCTTGGTCAAAAGAATTAATATAAAGTAACAGTAATGTCAAAGCTAGTATGTAGTGTTCTGTAATTTTATTTGTGTTGTATTTTGATTTAAATAAAAGGTAAATTCAGTAAATTGTATTACTTCGTATTGATTCTTAGTCAAAAGAATGAATATATAGTAACAGTTACAGAACATACACTCTATCTTCGACATTAGTCAAAGCTAGTGTGTATGTACTGTAATTTAATTTGTATTGTATTTTTTTAATTAAATGAATGGTAAATGTCTTTTAATCTCTTTCTAGACAGATAATGTTCTTTAAATACAGTCAAGTTAATGTCATTAATTTGTTTTTTAAGGTTTTAACCATGTTTTAACACATGATTAAATGTGATCGTTTATTAAGAAACAGACAACCGTGGGACACGATAGATAGTGTTAAATCTTTATCAAGCGCAAGTTCGATCGTGTCTTAGATAATGTTCTCATCTTTGAGACAGTAGCTAGCTTGTCAGTTTACCGGTTACAAGTCCCGGCCTTGGACAGTCTGTTTACCAAGCTTGGGTGCACGGAGAATTCGAGCGAAGAAGAGAGCCTATAATTGGGCCGCCAAGTCATGCAAAAGGATCATTCTAAAGGCGAGGATCGACCACATCAGCCGAATAGGGACGAAACTGTCATCGTACCCGAATGGAAGTAAACAGTTCTGGTTCCTTTCGAAGTAGATAGCTCGTTTGGTTAGAGCATCGGCACGGATCGCTCATATCGTGGGTTCAAACCCCACCCAGCGTCAGTTGAATTTTCGGATTTGTCATTTAATGTTTAGACATTTATTAATTTGGTTGGTTTTTACTATGGCTATGTTAATTCTAGCTCAAAATGTACCTACTCTGTTACGTTTTAAAGTAACGTTTAAAAAGTAGCAATAAGCTGAGACTCTTGCTGCAAGACCAAGACCAAGATTGGGAGCGCAATACCAAGACCAAGACCGGGTGTATTGGCGCAAGACCAAGACTAAGACTGGCTAAGTCTCGTCTTGTTCTTGCATTTGGGCTAAACTACTCTTAACTCCAGATGCCATATATCAACAATGTTTCAATCTTACATTGTCAGCAACCCAAGTAGTGAAATCATGTTAAATTTGTTGAAAGTGATCTCAAACTAACTTAATCTGACAACATCATTTCCATTCGATGATATTAAAACTTCTACTACATTTTTGTATTATATTAAGATTAGATGGTGTATAATAGAGTTACATTATGGCTTTTTCAAGGTCATTATCATTTAATTCATAACTTGTAACAAAACAGATTGTTTCAAATTTTAAATGTTTTTTGAAATTTTAATTTAAATCCTTGATTATTTCATTTGTTACATGATTGTACTTTTACAGTAAAAAATACTGGTTTAATTAATTTTATTAAATTGGGAGACATTTTTTGAAGAGGTTTTATTTTTTTAGGTTTTCCCAATCATTTTACTCTAAAGCAATTACAATTTAATAATAACTATAATTTGAATTAAATATTTTTATTATATTTATAACAGTGTAAAGTTCTGAGGCATATACTGGAGTCCGTTTAGTCAATATAAAAGTATTCCATTAGATTGCAAAATTATCGCAGTGTGACTTTCAATATTGTCTGAAGTTGAAACAGAAATAATGATTCACCATTTTTCGGTTTTTGCAGTAAAATATATTAATTGGCAACACATCCAACAAATCAGATGACGTCATACCATGCGCGGGGATCATTCGTATACAAACACAAAATGTGGCTCGTTCGACGCATAGGTTTTTGGTACTCTAAATGATTTCATTTCAGGTACTTGAAAATTAGGTGACGTCGATGACATCACTGAGGCGACGAGCGGCGAATTTGTACATGGTTAGAATTCCTACTTGTTCGTTTGTCTTGTATCATTGAATCAATTGGCGATTCTTGGAAACGTTGATATCTTACGTGGATTTGTTCACTTTAGTTAAATACTGATAAGATAGGCACGATTAGATAGTTTCTCAAGATATTACTAGCAAAACCGAATGTTTGATCTCCTAAATAAAATCACGTAAGCATATCTGTCGATAAGTACGTTCTTTATTGACTAATGGCACAAAATGATATGAAAGATAACATAAAAAAACTATTCTGTAAATCCAAATTAATTTTCGTTTAAGATTCGAGATTCAAAGTTGGTTTAGTGAGTAAGATTTACACTAACAGATGTCTTTACTACAATTTTCAGTCGGAGCCAGTGAGACAGAAGTCTCAGTAAAAACGTTGTATTAATACTTTTCAATAATGCGATCTACTATATTAATTGATTAGTTACGTTTAAGTGGTGCCATCTACACATTAGAAATACCAGAATTAGTTGGATTCTTAAAACCAGAGATGGCATACTCGTTGAAAACAAAGCATTTTTATTGTGATTAGTTTTTGAAATTAAGCTATGAATGGTCAAATCCAAGTTTAATTACAACTAGTTTGCGTTATAGACTTTTGACGTTAATACATGCCTTGATCACTTATATTGGTATGTTAAGTTAAATTATTATTTTTATATACTACGTTACTATTATTATTTACGTTGAGAGGGAACAGCGCCATCTATTATTCTTATTATTGAAAACCAACATTACTGTGGTAATTAGTATCCCACACTCGTCACAGTCGCTGTCTTTGCGCGAGTTACGGTAATTTTTTTTCAAGTATGGGCATTGACCTTATGTATTACGTATTAGTATTTATTAACTCTATGGCATTAAATTCGATGTCATAGGTTATAGTTATCTAGAACATTAAGAGATGTCGCTGGTATTGGCTTAAGAAACACTTGAAAAAATTCGAAAGGTTTGTCAAGTTCTCGGTAGCTCAATTCACCCTGAAAAAGAGGATTCACCCTGATAGCTAGAAGTTGTGAGTTAGATTCCCGCTAAATTCCTGAGGCAAGTTCTATGTAGAAAAAAAAATATAATCGATCTTTTTGAAATTCAGATAAGTCAAGACTTCTTAAAGCCTTTTCTTTATGTAGGACATTTTATTTAGTATTTTCCCGAAGTCTTTCCCACTTTCGTTGTATTGTATATACTCCACCAGATGGGTGAAATGGGCGGCAATTCGCTACAATATGGTCTGAAATTCAAGCTGAATCGCATAAGTACGAAGTCAGTTGGAATAGATTGAAATATAAGTACTTTTACAATTTTTATGTATTTTATGCATTTTCAATGCGATCTTATAAGATACATTATTATAATAGAAAAATACTAGAAATATCGACTCGGGTCACAAGTGAATTCTCAGGCGGGAATCGAACCCGCAACCTTTGAAAATCCGGTCCAATGCTCTCCCAATTGAGCTTCCGAGCCTTTTTCGAATTTGCTGAACCTAGTTATGGAAAGGTGAAGTTATATAATATCCACGTAGTAAGTGCCTAATGCAAAATTAAAGCTTAAAACCTATTGGCTTCGCAATTGAATTTGTTTACCAACTATGGTGCATTTAGTGTATCTGTATTATAAATAAATAAATAAATAAATAAATAAATATTTCTTACATTTACACCAATTAGCCTAGCCCAAAGTAAGCACTGTAAGGCTTGTGTTATGGATACTAGGGTAACGGATAGACATACATATATGAAACATAGATAAGTAATATTCATAGAAATATATAAAAACACCCATGACTCAGGTACAAATGTTCGTATTCATCATACAAATATCTGCCCCTTCCGGGATTTGAACCCAGGACCGTTGGTGCGAAAGGCAGGATCACTACCGTTGCACCAAACGGTCGTCAACGTCGTCATTATGTGTTCCAGATCGCTAAATATTTAATACCTTGATGCCCGAGTGCTTTGGTGACTGATACAAATTGTAAGTTTTTTGGAGATTATAATTATGACGATCACTACTCCTAAACAGACGGAACATTTGTGCTGTTTTGATTAGAAAGCGAACTTACAGTACGTTTATGAATGCAAATCATTTTACTGTGAAAGCCACCTTGCATAACTAAAAGTATTAAATAACGAATTGTTTAAAAAAGGAATTTGACCCCTTGTTCTGACACGAACTAGTACATGAAGCCTAATTAAGGTTGAAAGCACTTACAGTCGACGAACCACCAGTCAACGATGTTCGAGTATGCTTGAGATTCTTTGATCATGTTTTGTATGAGGGTGCGCATTTGCTCCAAGTCAGCTACCGGGTTCACCTCCAAAGTGCCAACGCGTTCCGCTGAAATTGGAAAACTGTGTTACTGGAAATATTCGTAAACGCTTTCAGCCGAGTGATGTATTTATTATTTAAATCCATTTTTATCTCGTCTTGTGTAAGGATATGGATGTATATTGACTGTGGTGCACCTTCAATGGGTCATAGGATTGTAATATTCTTGTTGGAATGAGCCTACTTATTTTTCATCGTGAATTGAAATCTACTTAGATGTATCAATTTATTAATAAGCTATCAAATTGTTAAGTCAGTTAGTGGAAAAGAAGTCGTTGGTTGGTACAATAAGTAAAGTGAAGTGGTAAAGCAAAAGATTGTATTAAGGTTAATATTTTTGTTATTTTTAACGACTTCTAATGCTACCTTAATTGGACAAAATTTTCTTGTTCAGTCAGTTTGTTTTTCCTAGCACGTGGGACGCGCCCACTCACTTGAATTTCTGGAGTTTATCTTAGCACCATACAAAGGCTTACGACGTCACGTCACACTAATAAGTCGTGGTGAATAGTAGATAATATCCAAAAATACATTACGCGCCGATACGCTGACCTTTTGGTTTGCTGACATTGCACTTTCAAGTTTACTGGTTTTTTATGTATTTTGTAGACGCACCTCGTTTGTGTCATTTAAATTTATATGATAATTTGATTGGTACATTGCTATCATTTAACAAGATTTAACATAAAGAAACAAACTAAATATTTTAAAACGATTGTTCGATCAATTGCAAATATTTAGTATGTTTGAAGCGCAATTATTATGATTTGATACAAAAGTGACGGAAGAAAAATTCCACCATCGAAACTATTTTCTTGCAAGGAAGAATGATTCCTTTATCAAAACCAGTTACGTAACTACGATTTCAAAGGCGGCTGAAGAGACATGCTCACCATCAACAGCTTTTAGGAGTCTGGTAATAGACATACTTCATAAAGCGGCACTGTGAACTGCTCTGAGCAGTTAAATCCATTTACTATTTGGTCGATTTATAATATTCATCATAAGGCTATGGCCCAAGGGTAAATATTAACTTGCTAGACATTGCTGCGTTTTCAGTTCGTGATTCATGTAATCACTACCAATCATCAAAACTACCAATCTAGAAATTCAAAATAAGAACATAGTTATTAGTATTAAGGTTTTCTTTTAATAGTGTATCTTTTAACACTCTATCAGGTCAGTAGTGGATTATATACAACTTTACCTTTACCTGTCGCAAATTTAAATAGCATTAAATACGTACTTTTTTACCCGTTCTTGCAAAAGTGTCAACTTAATTAACAGAAAGATATAGTGTCAATATATTGAAATCATGATTACAAAGCAGCAGAAAACGCCAATCGTTACTACCGTCAAGGGTTTGTTGTGGAAATTATAGTTTTAATGTGATTTTAAGGCATCATTACATCTTTAGTTGTCATTCGGAATAATGTCAAGATACCCCATATATCAAAACCTGTTTATGCAATTAAAATTATTGATGGATTTAAAAGACTCACATACATACGAATCCTGAAAAAAAGTACAAATGAGTGCCTTTTTGGTCAATCGTATAAAAAGCGTTCGATACCTAAGGCTCAATTGCCGCGGAACAGCATAAAAAGATTCTTGTATGGAAATTGTATCGTAAATTGAAATTACAAACTAGATACTTTAGATCTTTTAACTTTATTTAGTGTCCATTTTTATTAGCGGTAAAAATTCCATTTAAAAAAGTATCGAAAATTTAGCGCCGGCTGATTGAAAAAAAAATCTTTTTGGAAAAAACCAGTGACATTAAAAATAAAATTGAATTTTTTTTATTATGGATTTTTCTCGGACCGGTGAGACTTCGAATGCATATAGTTCGTGCCGAAATGCGTGGACTCTTTAAGGAGTTATTTTGGCCAGCTTTTTAATAATTTTCAAAAAAAAAATCACTTAAATCGTTGGGTGCAATAATGGTGACCATCCTACTTTTTGCACCGGATGATCTTGGGTTTTAGTCCTAGAAGGGGCAGATGGTTGTGTGATGAATACGGTACCAATTTGTACTGTGTCTACTGTCATAGGTATTTATATCTTTATATATATAATTCTACTGTACGTGTGTATGTCACTGAACCCCTCCTAAACGGCTGGACCGATTTGAATGAATTTTTTTGTATGCGTTTGGGTGGCGCCCTGGATGGTTTAGATTCATAAATCAGCCCGGCAGATGGCGCTGCAGTCGGCACAGCAACTCGTGGCCTGTCAGCTAGTATATTAATATAAATATTACATATCTATGTTACATATATGTTTGTCTATACGTTACCCTAGTATTAATTACGCAAATCTCACTGTTCGCGCCCGTAAACGCGATGCCATTTGATCCGTTCCGATCCATTTCCTCTTTTTTTTAATAAGCAACGTAAATGTGGGTGTCCACAATAAGTTTTATATTCACTCACTCCCAATTTTACGCCTTACTACGCAATAACGCGCTCCGCTATATATTGTTACAAAATACATTAAAATTTGGAAATCTATTTTAAGAAGCCTTTAATTTGAAGACTCACATCAACTTCTTGCCCAAACTCTCACATTTCTTATTTTGGGCTATAATAATAGGTGTGAGTGTAAGAAATATTAATGTAATTAATTAAATTCCTTACAAAATAATTTTCCCTTCGTCCCATATTTGCCAAACATGTTATTTCACACACGAGTACCTACGTGCCTGTCTCTGATGAGATTTAAGATACTTAGTGAATAGTGTATAATAATATGAATATGTGAGGAGCCTGTGTGTCAGGAGTAGCTCAAAATTAGTTTTTAATAGGTTCCTTAATTTAAAATATACACAAGCGTTTATCGGAATATACTCATATGTTTCATTTAATAAAAGTCCTTATACTAAGTAAATAATTATTTACTGAATTTTCTACTAACAGTTATTGTGATAATCTAGAAATGCAATTTCACATTACGATTTTATTTGCTGCCTAAGATACGATTTTAGAAGTTACGGAATAGGTAATTAAAGCCGCAAGTAAAGTGTATGCTCAAAAAAGTCCATGGTATACAAAACTAAGGATTTGAATATAGGTCTTTGATATAAGTATAAAACCCGACAAAGATGATAACTTACTATTTACCAACTTTAGCTAAAATTAAAGTAGTCGTACCTTCGAGATTAAGGATTAGCTTTTGTTAATGTGTGTAATTCTTGCTATAGAGGTCAGTGGAGGATTACCTTAAACCTACCTCCCGTGTCAACACGAAATAACAGAAGTACAAAATCAAGCATCACAACAACACATTCTTCAACATGTTTACTGGCCAACAACGAGTATAAATGAATATTCTTTTACAAAATAAGACACAGAATATTGTTGGGGTTTACTAAATAACCCTTAAACATGGATTTTTTATTTTACATATTGCTTGAGCTTATCTATTTTCCGGTGGGCTTAATTATATACTAGTTGCACTCTGCATGCTCTGCAATTGTACGGTTATTCAACAGTTTAATAACATCAATTTGTCAATCAGCACTTTTGTAAATGAAATATTTAATTATAACTAGCGGCCCGTCCCGGCTTCGCACGGGTGGACAAAATTCTTTAATATTTTCTATTATTAAATATTTTTCCGTTAGCGCAATCTAGCGTCCGGTAGACGAACTACTTGCGGTTAACGCGTTGCTATGGTAACGTTATTGATACAATGGCAAAAGAGCGGGGAAAAGAGCGGACAGACAAATACAGAAACCACTGTGATCTTAGACGATAGATTTAGTTTGCTTTCCGCCACTGATCTCATAGTATCAGCATTTTAATTAAAAGCCGTCTTTATAATTGTGGAAACACGTATTAAAAAACATAATAGTTGTCTTTATCCCGTATCATTGAAGATATAGCAACCTTTATCATTAGCAGTTATGAACTGTAGGTTTAGGAAGGACTCATACAGAAATGATCTTTTCTGATCCTTTTTTGCCGACTATACAAATAGACCTTCTCTGATATGCATACAATAAATTACCAAAGTTTTATCACAATCTAAACAATGGTTTCGAATAGCGTAGGGAACAATCAAACATTGATTTTTAAAGAGAGATAGATGTTCCATAGTGATTATTTGTTCTATACTATTAAAGTTTGAAATTGTTTAACGATTTTTTTTGCCGAAACATCGTTTTGCTAATGTTTTAATCTCAAGATCCTTCATGTTTATCACTATGTTGTAACCTAATTTAACTGTATTAAATTGAAGTTAGTTCTAGTCCGTATTTATTTTAAGCTAAATCTATCAGGAATATTAAAAAAAAATTGAAAAACAAAATAACGTTGTTCGATTAATCGCGCTCTCGACGAATCGTGCTTCGGATAAATTACGATATATTGTTTGTAGGAATTGGTAGTATATATAAACATACTTCATAAAAATTACTATTACATTCATTCATCCATTGGCAGAGCCAAAACCACTAGAGAAGCATGAAATATTGCGCCAGAATTCCTTAACTAATAAAGTTGAGCACTAAGGAAGGGTCTCACCGATCCTATTTGTGCCCTAAGAGGATTCGTTAAATAGCAAATGGTGTCAAAGTTTTGATATATTTTAAGTCAGTTGAATCATAATTTTTTGGAAAATCATCCCTCGATTGGGCGAAATAAAGAGTATGATAGTAACTTTTATGTTTCTGTTTATAAGACAATATAAATCATAGTTTAAATATATTTCTTATGGAAAATAATTCGGGGAATGTGATTGTTTTTTTAGTCTCTTGCTTACTAACAATACAGCTGCATAAGTGTTTTGACGAATTTTTCTACAAACGAATTTAATAGGGCGCGAAACTATGCACGTTTGCTTCCTGGTATTTTTTATAAATATCATTCACATATATCGTGTTTATAAAGTGTATGTATATAATGTAGTCTAATAAGAAAATAAATTTAAAGAAAAGCTTTTTTGTGGTAACCCAACCTATAACAGTTTACGTTCTGAAAAAGCACCTGTGACCGCCAAGTCTAAAAAAAACTGTTTCTGTAGGACTTAAATAACGTTCGTTGGGCCCATAAGAGACTAAAACATTAAATAAACTATGGCAGAAATTGTAAAATGATGTCTACAAGAATCTAGAGTCTACAAGGTGTCGCGAAATTATGATATTTATAAGGTTTTATGATTTTTATATATTTGTTGCATTTTCCATTCCATCTGATCCCGCCTCTCGCCATTTAATCCCGCCCAAGAAGAACTTGTGAACATTTTTTTCTATTACATAATTTGTTTATGACATTAATTTTAGATCAACCTTATAAGTATAATTTACTATTTTCATACGTTAATACTACATTAACTTTATCAAAAAATTCCCAAAAGAGTGTATTTGGAGCAGTGTACGTTTAAAAGTTACATATACTATACTATATTATACCCATATCATTATTTATGTATTTATATTTGCAAGAGGATACCTCTTTTGTCTCTATATCTAATTTAAATAGCTTGGAACGGATTCCAATGTCATAATATTATTATACTGCTCAATAGAGTCAGTTTGTTTAGCCAAGTTCTTGGCTGAAGTAATTTTAATGTACCTAATCAGTAATTGTGAGTAATTTTAATTTAATGTAATTTTGTTTTTATAGCTTTTAGTGAACTAATCCTAATCCAAATAGTATTGTCACTAGCCTTTATTGCAAGCTGGGGGCCACGGTACCTGTATAACGCAGTGCAAAATTATTAAAATTATTATAATACTGACTGAATAAATTCAGAGTCATATTGAAATTAAATCTATAATTATTTTCCGCATCTGACAAATTTTTTATGTAGGGGAATGTAAACATTACAATTTTTTTAAGCTCTAATTGTTTTAATTTTTCAAAGTAAGAGGTTAACTTTTTTTTGTTGACATTACCCCTATTTCCGATAAATATAATTAATTCATCATTCTTACTAAATGTGTAGTTGAATATTTTGTGCATAATTTCATGTAAAAAATGTCCGTATTGTATTTCAGTGATAAAGTATTCATACACGGGATACCTGTTTTTGCAAGTAATTCCTTGTCGTAATGATGTCTTTCATAGTCAGCCATGGTGATGAGATTCACAGTAAGCGTTAATTTATCCATTGTTGTTTGTCTGCAACAAAATATTTAAAATAAGATTACATAAATCAAATGCTTCATAACATTGAACTAAACCTAAACCAACAACGTTCGTGTAAATACTTTGATGAATATAAGCCAAACAATTTCGTCAACAAATTGCAGATGTTAATAATCTTCAATAAGGGTTATGTACCAATAAGAACAACAAAAAGTACTTAAATGTAAAATAGTATAAAAGATAAAAATATCTATTACATGCAAATGCTAAAGAACTTCTGGAAATAAGAATAAGTTAATATGAATTTATTTATGACATGAGTGTAAGTACAGTAATTACTTTTTAGTAAATCAGGTTTAGGAAGCTCAGGATAATATTTTAAAGGGATTAAGATTTCGAATTTAATATTAGGTTAGTTTTCGGAATACGTGTTATATACGCCCCGTTTTCCAGAAAGCAATGGATTCGGAATTTATTTGATAAGTTTTTATTACATTTTTTTCTATATAAGGACTTATAGCATTTTTATGTTAAAATATAAAGTATGTTAAACTAGGACAATTGTCTATTTTTGGTGCAACGACTATTTGGTGCAACGGTAGCGATCCTAGACGGTCCTGGGTTCGAATCCCAGAAGGGGCAGATGTTTGTGTGATGAATACAAGCATTTGTAGCTGAGTAATGGGTATTTATATATATTTTTCTATTAGTATTACATATCTATGCATCAAATTTGTATGTAGTACTCTAGTTACCATAACACAAGCCTTATAGTGCTTACGTTGGGCTAGGCTGGACTGGGAGTTTTAAAGTTTAGTTTTTACTTTATACTACACTCGCAAGCAAAAGTATGGAATCACTTATATATCCCTGATAGGGAACGACATGTTCCCCAAGAATATCGGAAATGTAGCGGTCTGAAGTTAGATCAGCCCTCAGCCCGGACTTGAATTCCATTGAGCATATGTGGGATGAACTGAAGAGGAGGGATCGTTCCAGAAATCCTACTCCTTCAAGTGCGAATGAGCTGAAATCGGCTTTGATAGAGGAATGGGAAGGCATCCCGCAAGAATCGATTCAGAAGTTGATTAGGTCAATGTCATCTTTGAGCAGTTATTAGGGCTAGGCGAGGAAACACAAAATAATGAAACTTAATTTAAAGGCCGAAACTTAATTTTTGTTGTGCCAATTTAAAGTTAACAGTGAAACACTTAAAATGTCGCTATTTTTATTATTATTAACTAATTATTTAGTACTGAAAATCGCGCGGAACCAATTTCAAGTAAGTGATTCCATACTTTTACTCACGAGTGCATGAGTATAGCGCTACGTAAGCGCGGGAGCACTTAAGACCAAATATAACAAGGATCAGTATTCAAATTCAATCGGGGTATCATTGAACGGCGTTCAACAAATGCGTAGAAAGTATACTGAAGGATCATGATGATGGTCATGAATCATGTAAGTGTTACGAATATCAAGATATGTTTATACCATGAATATACAAGGCCATTTTATAAACACCATCCAAATTTATATATTATATTCTTTGAAGAAAATAACGAAACAAGATTTTTTTCTTTTAATATCACTCAGTACTAAAATATTAAGTTAAGCCTACACAAAGTTATCCGAGGAAAACTACCGATTGCTGTCACAGTCACGCTACGCACGGTGTTGTAGCAGATGATTACACGACCCCCGCCCCGCCCTCCCGTATTTCATTGATACATTGCAATGATTTTCATAAGTTGCAAATTTAAACGAAAAAAAATAGGAACGTCAAATTGAATAAGAGATAAGTTGATTTGTTCTTTGATTATAACAATATTAATCGATAACACTTTTAATAAATAAAAAATGAACATAAAAGTAAACCACACCTTAGGCACTTACGTCGCATTTTTAAAAATTTAATCAACTTATGTAGAATAATTGGTTGGAGTAAAGCAAAGGGTGTTTATTAACCACAGAATCTAAAAAAACACAGGGATCGCAAAGGCAATTCGAAAATCGCAAAAACAAATGCAGTGCCAAAACCTTAGTACCTACCTACCTAAGTTATTTTTGTCTATTTTTCACGATAGGATAAAGAAATGTATAATTAATAGTTATAAAAATATTTTTGTGAAAAATTTCACAAGTCTTAGCCGCCCTGAACACATTTTGCTTTACTCCAACAGAATAATTAATTAAAAATCCAAACAAAATACACTTACATGAAGTTTGAAAACAATCACTTTACCTTAAAATGTAGGTAATTTCTCTCTAAACAGTCTTGCACGTTTATGAACATTGTCTTTAATTGTATTACTTGTTTTTTCACTTTGTCACTTCGTTAAATGCACGGATTATATTCATATTTAAGTTTTCGAGGCTTTGGGCCTTCTTCACATAAACCCGTCGTTCAATTTCGCCCTCGATTTCAATTGCAAGTGTGAACACATTTCGTTAGGTAGATAATTATGCGACGTAAATGCGTGAACGCAACATTGTACATCGCGGAAAGTCCGCGGGTGACTGATTTCATTGCGCCGATGTCGTTACAACTTGCGCGCGCAGCTCGGTGGGGCGCTTCGGGCGGTCGGTCGTTCAACTGTAAGTACCTATTTTGCCAGTAACCAGCTGTTGTAATAATTCGCTCGGACAAAATTTTTTATTGCGGAAATTTTACCTACCAATTTTTTTTCATAAATGAAGTGTTTGAATGATATCTAATGCCTAGAAAAAATTTGGATGGTGTTTATAAAATAACCTTGTATATGTCGCAGCCAACTGGTTAAAATAGCCGTTTAATCAAACAGCTAGCCCTTTGACTGAACAACGCCATTCAATCACACGGCTATACGTTGTTTAGCCGTCTTGTTGACTGCAACGTTCAACACTACAGATAGACGACGCTTAGCCAACTGATTAAATGGCAAATTTACTAAGGTGACCATTAGTTTTGTATGTAATTTGAGAGAATAGGAAAACTTTTTATAATTTCTTGGGAGATTATTCTTGGATTAAGTTTAACCTAACCTAACCAAACCTAATCAACTTCACTCATATCACTCGTAAGTGCCCCCATAATTTCTATTTCTTTAATAACACTAGTAACGTATATTTACTTCTTTCTTCCCGAAAAATATCTTGAAACAATCACAAACGCCGCCGCCGGCTAGTTGAGGCCATATTGAAAACAAAACGCACCTAGCGCCGCGGTGGTGAGCGCTGAACTAATTCAATTAGACGGCGGCTTTTGAATCAGCTGTAGTGTTGAACGTTTTGAGCGACTCAAATATTCAATTAAATGGCTAGACGTGTTGTTGAATGGCGTTGTTCAGTCAAAGGGCTAGCTGTTTGATTGAACGGCTATTTGAACCAGTTGGCTGCGACATATACACCAATAGTTTCTTTAGTCTTTGCTTCAATTGGAAGGTACATGTAACTGCTAGACGTGTAACTAAAATATACAAATTCTAGAAGAAGAGCTCCTTGGCGTAGAAATTGGTGATATTGGATTACGATCGAGAGGTTAAAGCAACTTTTTAATACACGCATTGCAAACATTACCTGGATTGATAGTCAAAGGTCAACTCTTGGAAGGTTCCGTTAACCATGGCTGTCTAAAGGATTTTAAACAATGTGTGTGTACAAGTTCTGTTTCATTTTGGATTACTAAATAATTACAAGGCGAAATTGAAATCATTTGACCAAATTTAAGAAGAAGCAGTAATCCTAATGATCCTATCTTTTGACTCATCTAGTATATGGAGTGAGTAAGTACTTGGAAGAGGAAACTATACCTTTCAAATCAAATACAATACTATATCTTTTCACACACTTTTAAAGATTTATTCCGGATACTTTTTACCCAGGGTACCTTTATGTCAGTAATGAATACGTAATAAACAATTGACAAATATTTTCCGATTTCACCTTGTAATGCTTGAATTGGAATATATTTCTAATATTAAACTTACGGTGCGATAATTCTTCCAGGTTTTCTTTTAGCGAGCATGGTCGCCTGGTTTAGTCTGGACAGAGTAATAGTGGAGGGCGCAAGCCTACAGGCCTCGCCATCCACCTGCATCGGGATCACCTTCGTGGTCACGATCTTTGCCGTTTTGCACTGCGTTATACAGGTACCGTGGCCCCCAGCTTGCAATAAAGGCTAGTGACAATATTATTTGGATTAGGATTAGTTCACTAAAAGCTATAAAAACAAAAACATAAGTACTGGACTACATCACACGATATTGATTCCCAGATGACAATTAATAAAAATGACTTGACAATACACAAGTACTTAAATCGGTCTCAGCAGCCGATTTTATGCCGTAAAAATTATTAGACTCAGACGGGTATAGTTTTTGATATCTTCTTTGCTTCAAGTTTGGATGAAAGTCGATTTATTTTATTATGGTAAACAGTGCACTTTATAAATGTTGCCAGTGGCGAACATTCATAAATAGAAGTTGTGAAAAAAATATAATATACCTAAATTAACACTAAAGTTCAAGTTCAAACCTAGCCCTTATGGATACTAGGGTAACGGATAGACACACATATAATATGATACATAGATATTTAATTTTCATAGCAATATACATAAATACCCATGATACAGATGCAAATGTTTGTATTCATCACACAAACATCTGCCCCTTCCGGGACTCGAACCCAGTACCGTCGATGCGAAAGGTAGGCACGCTACCGTCGCACCAAACTTCAACATAGTGTGTAAGTTAAGGCGAAAAATCAGCTGTTCTATTTGTTTTCAATTTTATGTCGACTAATAAGCTCCCGTTCTGAATTATTATTATATTCTGCTACTCTACTTTGAATTCAAAATATACAATTCATACACTTTATTTATTAATAGCTAACAGTAAATACGTATAAAACGTCACTCAACAGTGTTGAGTTGAATACTTGATAATATTTTATGAAGTGAAAACTATTCCCATAAGTAGCGAGTTTAAGTATGGTGAAAATAGCTTTTGCCAGACTTATTTCGAAGCACTACTTTCAGTCTTTGCCCTGATTATAATTTCACTCAAAAGATTTGCTTGAAAACACCCCTTGTTTAAGTCAAGTCTTTAAGTTGTTATTATAGTGTTACTTTCTTGATGTACGACAAAATATAATAAAATATGTACTAACAGAAACACAAACGTCTGTAATAACCCTAATAACTGCATGGTTTCCCGAAAAGATACTATTCGTATTGGGTATTATCCGGCAATCTGTAGATGTACCCCCTGTCGTGAGATTTATAGATACCATGCTGGCATTCTGTCCCGACTTTCGGGCAGGAGTCATAATGCAAAAATGCTAACCTACTTTGTAAGTCTGTGAGCCTTGTAATGAGTGTAAATGTCAAATGGAAGTTGTGGCCTTTGGATATAATAATAGAATTTTCGATGGACATAATCCTGTCCCAAATTTGTCGGAATTTTAAGAGTTTCCTTTATCATTTTCTCTTTTTTCCTTAAAACTTTACCACGACCTTAATAAATTAATTTATAGTTTATTTTAGTGAAATATGAATTAAACTTTCCAATCTCGATTTAATGAAAACTAGAAAGGTCAATATTGTAAAAGTCATTAGTGGAGTCCCGAATTATAACTGATATCCATACTAAACTTCTCTGAATAATTGTTTTGAAATCAGAATTTACACGTGTAGGTATTGAGAGTAATATTATTCGAGGAACTGTTATATGCGGTCCGATTCGAGCTAAAAAGTCAAAATCTTAATCAAAATATTTACACAGTTTACAAAGACGGTGTCTGTTTACTTTCTTCATTGGTAGCTATAGTTGTTGAGGCCACTTACCAATTGATATGTCGTTAATCCTACTACTTCTATAAGGCCATCTTCGGTAGAGGGCTCGACCGCCCCCCCGGATTTATTCCACGGGTGGGTCCCACCCCCGTAGCTGTAAACAAGACACATCTGAACATTTTACGTCAACTCTCCTTATTGGATTTAGGAAATAGCACCAAGGTACACCTGACGCTCGCTAAGCCATTCAACTTAATGAAATCTGCTTTGGTCAATGTCTACAGACGTCAAGGTTCATTTTGTAACAATATAATTATGCTACATATACATACATATTAATGTGAAAGAAAAAATTACATCATTTTAGTAAGATTTTTGACGATTCACTTTGTCAAAAAATCTTACTAAAATGATAATTTTTAATTTCCTAGTGTTCGGTTCATTAAGATCAGGGAATTATTTAGATTCATTAAATTTTAAGTAAGTACCGTCGAAACAAATTCACATTTTGTATTTAGTTAATATTTAAATAAAACGCTTTTAGAAACACTATGTATTAAAAGTAACCATGTGTAAATATAAAAGAAAAACATTTGTTTTGAGTAGTAAAACAATCTCAATCGAAAAAAAAACAAAATTACCAGAGTTTGAAATCATGGTGCCGGTTTACGGTAACGGTAGAATACAAATTGGACACAAAAATCTATAAATTCTTAAATTCATTTCTTAAAAAGCAATAAGCAAATATTAGACAACAAAACCTAAGAACAAAAGATAAGTAACTAAGGCATTTGTGTTATGTAATTCAGAAACAACGGTGGTAGTACTACACTCAGACCCGAGCCAATATGGAAAAGTTCGTTTCTAAATTAACCTGGTCGGGGTCGAACCCAGGACTTCGGAGTGTCGTTACCATAAAAAATTATGCGAGCCACTCGACCACGGAAGTCGTAGGAGGAAATAAGTTACTTTAATCAACATAATGAATAAATAGGCACTTATTATGTATAGTTTTGACAGTACGAACGTACATCTTAGAGAATGGCTTTGTTGAATGTTCACGGATAAAATTAGGTAATATTTAGATGCTGGTACTAAATCTTTTAATTGAAACAAGAGCTTTAATATTAAATAAGCTTTTGTTAGTAAGAAGATAAAAGACTGACCTTGGAATGTTTAAAAAAACTATAGCATGGACTTTGTGTTCACGTAGAACCGGTGTGAGGTCTTTGCCGTCGCATTCCATCGTGACGAAGTCGGCGAGTCCTTTCCACTTACGCTGCATCAGATCTTTTCCACCGGCGGTGCCATAAAACAGCTTGTTCCTTATACGCGAGTTGAATTTTTCTGGATGTGCCTCTGAGGGATTAATAGAAGAAATTTCTTTAATAAGACCAAGAACTACTCGTTACCCAGTCCAAAAATTATTTAAAATAATTTCATAAAAATCTGACAACTTGAGTTTTGTTCTGAATCAGAACTTTTACTTTTTTATACAGACAACTCTGATCGTCGGAGTTTATATGATTTATTTGTTCATTTTACATAACATTTATGAATTTTTCTTATTTAATAAATCAATTAATTAAAAGTGTGAACAACTGTAATAGTAGAACTACAATAATCGAAAATTTACAACTACAACAATTTCCAAATTGTTTCAACGAATTTCTACAAATTCACATGCAGCCAAAAGCCAGAATTAGTAATCATAAACATATACTACTTTTAGTATCAAGCGCACTCTTCATACATTTTATTGCAAGAATAATAAATATTTTTGGGGTAAAGAGAGTGGAATTTGCAGTAAAAGTTGTTTAATACCTATGAGTGCTTACGTAAGTTACAATATTATAAAAATACTTTTCTCGCCAAAATACATTTTTTTTCAAATTATAGACTAATATCTAACGAAAATGTTTTCAGATATGTTCGTTAAAAACAAAAACGTGTAGACGTTTGATTTTTAAAGGGTTAAATCGGTTTATGACAATTAACAACATAACAGCAACATATGGAGTTGACTTTAGATACCTCTCGCTTCGTGGAACTCTAGAGCTATATGAGCGTCGACGCCAAAGGAGAAGTAGTTGTTGACGACGTTCAGAGGCAGCTCTGGCTTGGCGTTGCTGGTGTCTTCGCCTGCAGCTGCAGTGTTTGGTTCCACCGTTAGCTGCCACCGGTCCAGCAGTACTGTGTCGCTTTCCCCGATGTTCGCCAAGATCTTAGATATTGGCTCATCCTCGTACCCCTGATGATGCGATAGATATATATAAATAAATTACATTCCTTTAATAATAAGAATACTTATAAATAAATTAAACATCGAACTATAGAAATTGCTAGCTTTTTAATTAAAAAAAAGAAAAGCATTAGTTAGTATTAAATTATGTACATCGTCATGGCTAAATAAGATAAGGCCAAAAATCACAATAAAATGTCTCCATGTAATGAAAATCTGCAATATTACAAAAAGTTCAGAAATTGTTATAACAGAATAATATGTAGATATGCGATAAGAAAGGGCATCCATTGTCAAATTTAAAATCTTGACCATAAAAACATGTTTGGTGTTTCCTCAGATTACTAGGAGTATATAAGTAAACTGTGGCTTTTCAGAGTTTATTAGATCTAAATTTCCTAAACAAATATTTTTCCACCCTTGATATAAATTTTAAATCATCCGTTTTTTCGTTTCTCTCTAGTTTTGTCTTCCGAGTGTCCTCCTTTTCCTTTCAGCTGAGATTGACCAAAGTCCTGGAATCAGTCCACAAGTTCAATTATACTTATTTCTTGCTTCTAATGCTTTATTGAGTCTCTATAAATCTAGTTTTTATCCTTTACATCCCAAATCTCGGTTGGTGGGCTGCGGAATACCATGGAAGGTAATGCTTTGTAATGGATAATACATAGCTTTCAGCAATGCATTGAAGTATGTTAATTTTGACTTCGTTATTAAACGTTTCTAATCATACTACTATTCTCAAAGATAATAAAACGTTTTGTGAAAGGCACAGCACAGGGCTCGATAATTGGCCCAACTGAGTATTTTTGTTACGTATGTAATATGTGCAACCTCATAGAACAGAGCTCTCTGTACCAATTTGTAGACGATAAATATATAATTACGGCCGACCGTGATGTGGTCAAAGCTGAGCAGGAAAACTTCAACATGTTATATTAGTGGGCGCACGACGTTGCACTGGTGACAATAGACAAAAAACTAAAGTGAACGCTGAACAGAACAAAACAGGGTTGCTATTATTGCGCACCAACACGATTTAACTAAGTATTTTTAAAACGCTAATACAGTAAGTTATATATTTTAATGACAAATGCAACACATTGTTGCAAATACATGGTATACATAAGTTTCTATAATATTGATAATGTAAATTTTATGTGATACATAAAATTAGAAATAACATAAACCGCGACAGATTTTCATGCGCATGCCCCGGTTTGACTCATGATTATCATACTCTTGATTGTTCACAAAGATCGGCTGGTGTACCTCATGGTTGTGAACTTTCAACTCTGATCTTTTTGTTGTTTATTAATAACATCTTGTGCGTTATATCTTCTTTTTTCCACCTTTATGCTTACGACCTTAATTTTTTTCCATTTAGAAGTTGTTGACGTTATTGCTTATTTAAACCATAATCTGAAGTCTATTAAGGCCTGGGCCACTTCTTTCAGTCTCTGTCAATCCAGCCAGGCTTATCAAGTAGACTTGATTAGATGTCAATACCGACTCTTGTCTATGTACAGATATGTATTCCTTGCAGTAACAAGGTCAAGAATCTTGGGTTGGTAATGAATGGTACAATATCTTGGTATCCGCAGATCGAAGAAATAAGTAAGCGATGGCATTTCTCGTCACACTCCCTGAATTTTTCAGTAAGTTTCAATACTCCCTTCCTATGAAAACTAAAATTAGGTTCGTGCAATACCTTCTGATTCCCCTTCTTGAATAAACTGATGTCTGTTATTTGGATATAACCGAAGAACAATTAATTAAGATGCAGTACTATAGAATCTGGAAATTCGATTCATTTTTGGACGGCGTAATCGATCGAGCGATCGGATGTCTGAATATTGTTTGCAATTATATGGCTCCCACTTGGTCTCCGTCGCGATATGCACATCCTTTCCACCCTATTTAAAATGCTTAAGGTCTCAGATCTCCCCTTTAAACTTGGGATCCAGATTCCAAATTTTTTAATCTCTCTTTGACCTAGGCATTCCAGTGTCTCCGGTCAGCGAAGAAGCTAAAAAGTCCGGATCTTCGTTTCGCCATTCAAGACTGTCAATTACCCATTTCTCGCACAAATGTCATAATTTCAGCATATTGTGCGTACTTATGTCTATTACGTATGTTAATTATTTAAAATATATTTCATTTATATAGGTATGTATTCTGATCTTTATTTTGTTTTATCTCCTTCGTGTACCACGCATTCATTGGTATTTAATTAATTAAATGGTTTTGATTCCATCATTTAGCTTCACATGTCTGCACTTTGTATCGGTTGCTTACTTTAGTAATCTACATACAATTCTTTGGTTGACTGGAAGAAACCTTAAAGATAAGTCCACCATTACCTAGACAAAAGCTTTTCAAAATCATAATGCTCAAAATGTAGTTACAATAAAGAGTATTTGGTGCTATAAAAAATAGTAAATATGTATATTTTTATGGCGTAAATATTCTAGACCATAATAAATATAAATGTTCCTTTTATTAGCAATTTACTTGACAAAAGTAATTAAAATACAAACAAAAGCACGGTCCATATACTCTTTGTGCCAGTAGGCTCGAGTTCAAAAGTTAGATAAATGTTCAATTTCTATACATATTCAGTTAAACTGATTGAGTTGGAGATATTTTGATGTATGACTACCGAAAATCTCGGAATTAATAATTTGTCCGTGGCTGACAGATCAAATAAAATTATTGTTAAAGCAGAAAAGCTTGGTTGCGTTAAGGCATTAGGTCTATTAATTTTCATTATTGGTTTTTATTATGACAAGGCAGTAAGTTAAAAACTGCAAATGATAAATTGTTCTAAAGAATAACAGCCTTTGTGTTAGCTACATTAGCGGCAAAGCCATTTTATTGTGTTAAAAATGCATGAATTATCTGGATGAACCTTCTGCTACTTCGTTTATAAAAAGTACGTACAATTGTAATAAAAGTGTAAAAAAAAATATATGTAAGGTTAAATAAGCGAATGGTTTTTGGAGTCTCTAAGATTGTTTTGTTATTTTAGAACACTTTCTTGATAACGTGAATACCGCTGAGGATTCAATCTACAAGCATCACGTAATCTTTAATTAAAGTAACGTTCGCTAGCGAGTTGAATAGTCACTAATTGACTCTTTTCTCACCAGTCAAAATCAAAGCTCACAGAGAAAATTCTTAATACAGCAACGCTAGCTTAAAACAGGCTGCAGATAGATAGAGGCAATATCTGATTTGTATAATAATAAACTAGTAAGTCAAAGCCAGCCATTTAAGTGTTTACCTGGGAAATGGATAGTGATAGAGATGACGGTTAAATCGACTATTTATACAATGTTTTTTGTGTAACTATTATTAAATGTCATAGTGAATTTTCTGACATTAGACAAATGTGGTATGTTTATTAAATCATACCACATACTACTAGTACACACAGTAGTAGTAATACACATACCAGGTCTCGATACCTTTATTGGAAGAGTATGCGCCCGGATAGCGAGGGAATGTAGGTTCGAGTCCCGCCTGACATCCGATGAATTGTGAATTTATTTGTTCACAGAAAACAGCGTATAAGTATAGTATATATAGTATAAGTTATAATTTGTAATTTTGTCCGTCTGTCTTGCCATCATCGGGCATGGAATGATTATTATTCTGACTTTTTTACATTATTTTAAATAAAAGTAATAAAATTGAATCAAAATTGGTACAATAAAATAAAATATGTAAAATTAATTAAATTGTATAAAATTGTTCACTAAATCATGTCAAGTAATTATATAAATTAATATTCATGTCAATTTTGGAGTCCAGATATTCCCTGACAGAGTAAAAATATTTTTTCATTAGAAAATTAAATAATTTGTTTTTCAACAAAGCTATTGAAAGTTCTGATAGTGAATGCGGTAACTTTAAATTATTATACAGCTAGGATAACAATTTCTTTTATACAACTGAGTTTTCATGTTGGGCATTAAGAACTTTCCACGGTGTCTTGTCGATTTAAAACCATAATAATCCTTCCTTTAGATCACTATTCACTTCAGATAGATTAGAATATAGATCACACATGTAGAACTGTACCTTTACGGAAAGAATTTTGTTCATCTTTTAATACATTATATTTTTCCAAAAACTCTACTTTTTCGAATATTTTTGCTAATGAAAAAATATTGAAATTATTGCTAATGTCCACAGGATTAAAAATAGAAATATTGTTACAAACAATCCACAATTCCAGAAAAAAACTTGCAAGTTGGGATGGTATTAATTGTTTATCAACAAATACAAGAATGTCTTCTTGTAAACAATTTTTATGTAAGTATTTTTTGTGTGTTTAATCTATAAATACATCAAAACAATAAAAAACATATAGGTACAAGGCAATAAGTGATTCCACTTAACTGAAAAACTGCTAAGTTTATAATAAATATTTTATACTTGTGTATACATACGTCGAAGTTTTAACATTGTGAAATTTCGATAAGCAAAAGTCACTGTTTGCAATAAAAATCTACCAACAATAACGGCGTCAATTTGGGTTCAGTAATTACTATTTGCTTTGGTAAATCCCGATTCACATTTATAGAAATGCATGTATTCATCACATAAACATTTGGCAGGATCGCTGCCGTTGCACCAAACGGTTGTCTAACTATGAACAAACTGTTAAATTGTATCACAGTGACAATGAAAAATCTATGAAAACGTTAACCACAACGGTAATGTTTTGCACGGCGTAACGTAACTGTTGACTGTCTGATTGATATTTACCGTCACTTGACCTTATGATTATTTTTTTTTGAATTTATTTTCAAAAAATAATAATGATCTTTAATTATTATGATAAATTGTTTCAGTTTTCTCAATATCATAATTCATAATTAGTAACTGCAACCCATCCGATTAATTGTTTGTGGACACAAGCCTACTTCATTTCACAGAAATGAAATGTAAAGAAATGAAAATAACTTTATTCAAATGCACTTAAAATAAGTTGTTTTGAATCGTCCAACATTTTTACCTACCACCCATTCAGGAATTCTTTTAACTGACCAGGAGAATGGGCGCAAGAAACTCGTCAGCTTTAACAGAAGTAACGACATTTACAATATAATACGTCGTCGCCAAACATAGTCCACAAAATAAAATAAAAAAAAAACATTTTTTTTGTTATGACAATACTAATAGTGTTATGATATCATTATTTCGTTGATTACAACAAAGTCAACAAGTATCTATACTTACTCAAAGTAAGTTTTCCTGAACATTGCAATAACATACAGGGATGAAACGACAAATTTAAGAAAGCAACAACATGTATGTTTAGTATTAGTCAATAATACTGAAGGTTAAAGCAGAACCATTTCCCAAGGCATCACCCGTTCACGAACATGACGCATGATGCAGCCATCGCTTCGCTCAACCATATCTTAGGACCCGCACCACATGCCACCACCACCAATAAAAGAAATGTATTAAGAGAGCATGTCATGCATGTCAACTACCAGTAATAAATTAGTTTTAAAAATTAACAAATGCTAATGTTGTATGACACAACCTGTAATAAATAGAGTCATGATGACACGACACATATTTCTTCCATGCATCGCGATCTATCAAATAGTCGTTGACCTTGTAATACCCTTTTGACATGAGCTTATGTTTTACATACGTTTTAAATTTATGATAAGGCAAATCTGCTATACTTTGTGGAACTTTATTAAACAGTGCTAGACCTTTCCCCAAGAATGGTGTGAGGCGTGAAAAGAAAAAGCTGTTCCAGTGTGAAGGAACAGCTCTTTCCTGGATTGTTACTTTTCTTGGCCCTTAGATGGTAACAAATGCTTGACGTCAGAACAGAACTGGTGACTGTTAGTCTAGTCAGTCCATCATTTACACAAAAGATGAGGGTGTCGAAGTGATAATATTTTTTGCGAAAACTTTTTTCAACACATAGATCTTTAAGCTCTTCTCTAGGAATATGTAGGTAGTTATCTACTTAAGATCAGTAAATTATCAGTAAACATCTGCGGTTGTTAACACTCAAAATGCGCATTGGGCCCGCGTGGTGGGTTGTGGCTAAATTGCCCTACAATATTCTCAGCGATAGGAAGGCCTGTGCCATTCCAGGGAGCACATTAATAAGCTAATATGTGATAACGTTTAACAGCTGTAAACCAAAACTTACGCCGCCCCATCCCAACGCTCGCGCAAGATCATTGCCGGTTCCTAGCGGGAGCACGCCAACCGCAGGCCGTGAGCCGATACGGTCGAGCACGCTCAACACCCAGCCCACTGTGCCGTCGCCGCCGCACGCCAACACGCGAAGGTTAGGCACTTTACGGAACAGCTCCAATCTGCAATATATACCTCAATATACTAGTGGTCGCGCTCACTGGTCAATTTCATTCAGGTAATTCATTTAATTTTGAAGTTTGAGCATTGTTAAGTTTTTGTCAAAATAAAGGCTGCATAGTTTGTCTATCTTTTGTAACAAATTAAATAATATTTAAATAAAAAATCAGCTGAATCGGATATTTCTGCTTCTGAGCTAGCCATATTAAATGACGAATTGTATTTACATATGTTTTCAAATTATTTTTCATTTGGAATATGTCCATCATTCTATAATTTGAGATATTTATTTCGACATAACGCCAGTAACATTGCCTTATAACTTAAGACAACATGAAGTAAATAAATGCAGTCTTACCATAGACAAAATAAAGATAGCAACTTGATATCCAGTAACCATATATTAATCTCTACTTAGTTTCACTACAGACTTTACAGAGTTTACCCGTAAACAAATATTACGTAGGTATACGTTAAATAGAAATATCTATTCTGTAGGTATACGTGTATGCTTCTATGTTACAATGTAATTTTTATTTTAAATAACGTTACCTTTTAATTTTCCTTAGAAAGGGGTTCAAGGTTTTTAATTCACATACGAGTACATATTATAATATGTACTTAGTCCGGCCATAAGTTCTGTTACAGATGAAAATGTAACTTTTTTATGAAGTAAGGCAATATTACTAAAACTTATATGTACATATTTATTAAAGTCTCAGCAAAAACTAAAAATATATACTATTCGAAATGGCTACCTTTGCTTTTATACAGGTCTTTAATCTGTCTGACCAAAATTCTATGAATTTACGCACTATTTCTATGGGAAATTTCGCCACTGCTTGCTCCAGAATTTTTTTAAGAGACTCGATATCGCCGTGTTCTTTAGAGAAGGCCATGTCCTCTAAAACTGACTATAATTTTGTAGTCTAAAGAGTTCACGTCTGGGCTAGATGAGGGCCAGTCTTTAACTCGTATGAAATCCGGAACGTTGGTTTCAATTCAGGCTTGGGTAGTTCATGCCTTGTGGTAAGGCGCAGAGTCCTGCTGGAAAGCCCAGGGTACATTTTTTAAAAGTATATTGCTGAGAGATTTCACAACACGATTCAAGACTGTCTCTTGAGTCTGTCTCTTCAGACTTTGGCTGAAGTTTTCACAAAAATGTAGCTTTGTGACGCCTTGATCGTGTGTCTTACGCCCGACCATACCATCACTGACGCAGGATGATGACCACGTTCTACCGTTCCAACCACTTTAGCACTGTGAGCGTACACTTTATCATTTTGTTTATTGTAGTGCTCTTCAATCGTGATTGTTTTTTCATCGGTAATGAGGATATTTCTGTGCCTTTCAACTGCGTATCGTGACAGAAGGCATTTTGATCGATCCTCTCTCTTTAATTGTAAAGATTGATTTAGGGCATGTTCTGTATATCGACGACTAGCGAAGAGCTTCGGGTCTTGTCTTAAAATACGCGACAGTCTTTTCGCGATTTCTCGCGATAAGATTTTTTGCTTTCTAATGGGGTTTCGACGAATTCTGGCTTTAACAACATTAACAGCCTTTGTAGTTCTCAACAGAGGAAATTTTGTTGTATCTGTTTATAATAAGATATACGAACATACGGCTAATACCAAGCTTTTAAAGTGTCTGGAATATGACCGATGACTTCATACCCACTTTGTGCAAGGCGATCACTGCAATCCTATTTTCTTTAACACCCCATTCGATATTGTAATTTGAAAATGAACACGAAAAAAATATATAAAAAAGGAGCGAAATCTAAATAAGTTTTTGAAATAATAAACGCGTTCCAAATTCAAAATAATTAAAAGTTTAAAAAAAAGAAAAGGTTTTATGTAACAGTATTTATGGCCAGTCTAGTTATATGATTGTAGATATCATGTACACAATGTAAAACAACCGACTCGTGTGGGATGTATAAGCCGTTGATATTCTGATATCAAAGCTCTGGCTTTGCTTAAGATATTAGATTTTTGTCTGTGAATCTTATCAACGAAATTTCGCTGATTTAAAATCCAAACTGTGTAAGATATTTCTTTAAACGTATTAAATATTGTATGTAAAAAAAAACATTTATCCCTATGCCTTTTTTGGTTTCTTACAATTTTATTTTATGACACTTTGTTATTATTCAAATACACAGTTGTATGTATTTGTTAGTTATAACGATTAATGATATAAAAACTTTCATATCGAAGGATCATATGGTTACTAAGAAACTAAAAATAAAACGGTTACTAAGAAAAATCAAAGAATGATGATTTTTCTCGAATTGGATGAGTGTATTAGATAAAATAAAAGATGTATCTAATCTATTTTCGTTTATAAAAACTAATGTTTAAAAAAATAATTTATACAAAACGGCAATTCTAAAAGTACTCACCTAGTAAATATGAAAAATAAGTCTTTTCTTAATAAATAAAAACACACGTATTTCGGCTTTTCTGAAATTGCTACTCGAGCCCGGTTAGCAGCGCTGCGACCGGTTGAAATTTTCTCCTTTTATTGATGAAGATATAAAGTAGGTAATATAAACGTTTGAGCATAATAACGTCTGCCAGGGCCGGTAGTATATAATAAATAAAACACAAATATCAAGTATGTGTTTCAGGTTAACGTATCTGATAGCTGACAAGAAAAGCGGAGCGTGTTCGCAACACATAAAGCCGTTTGACAAATGATGCCGAGCTTCGGGAACATTGTAAAGGCGTTAACTACTTTCCCAATTCGTAGTACCCGGGCAGTTCCCTGCATAGTAGCTCCCTGGAAACATTTAGTAGCGCTCTGAATGGAACACTTGGAGGATTCCAATAGGCCAAAGCTTTTAATCAGCTTGTCCGAAGCCTCTGCAATAGAGTGATTGGATAATCTAAATAATAATAATAATAAAATTCTTTATTTATAGAATAAGTTTTACAATCATAATGAAGTCGCTGACTCCGAACTAGGTTTAAAACCTGTATTTCGGAAATCAGTTCCCTTCTTCCTTAACCTATGTACAAAATAAACATACTTAACAGAAAGAAAACGTATTTTGTTTTTAAAGTTAGAGTAAAATGTGTGCGTGGTGTGTATGTGTGTGTGGTCGTGTCGTGAGTGTATGTGTGTGTGTGGTCGTATCGTGAGTGTATGTGTGTGTGTCTTCTGTGTGTGCGTGTATGTGTGTGCACATGCGTGTGTGTCTATTTGAGGGGTTGTAGCAGTTCCTCCGTTTCTTTGTAATCTAAACTAGATAACCAACCAGAAACTATTATTTTGCATTCGCGTGAAGATAGTGGATACAAATTAAGGATTCTATTAGCTTTGTTATAAAGATATTTAGCTTTAAAATCACTATGTCGGCTTGCTAATGTAGTACGACATTTAGGTAAATTTATTACATTTTTGGACCTTCGTTGCGAAGAATACTTGGCTTTATCAAAAGAAGTATGCTGGTGCTGCCAGACAATACTACGCAATATATATAATTGACGCAATGTAAGTACAGAACTCTTTTTGTACAATTCCACAGTTGGACACCTGTAAGGACTAAAAGTCATAGTTTTTAGAAGTGATCGTTGGGCCCTTTCAGTTTGGATCATATGAGTCTTGCAGGCACCTCCCCAGATAACCACACGGTAGCTTAAAATAGATTGCACAAGTGAGATGTACACTTTACGGAGAAGATCCAAATCAGCTACATATCTAAGCTTCTTAAAGATCCAAACTAGTTTTCGAGTTCGTGATGTTAATAATTGTATATGCGGTTTCCAACTTAAGTTTTCATCCACCAAAAGACCTAGATACCTTACTAAAGTAGATTGAACTATAATAGGACAAGAGCAACCTTCATCTTTTTTCGTGTCACATATATGTGCCCTGATTTCTAGATGAGATGACTGTAACCTACTGGATGTAAATTGCAAAAAAGTTGTTTTTGAGAAATTTAAGGTTAATAAGTTTTGATTTAGCCATTTAGTAATTTTTTGTAACCTCTTTTCAGCTCTGCACTGCACCTCATCCCATGTCACGTCATGAAAAATAAGTGCAGTATCATCTGCATAAGTGAAAATTTTGCCAGAATCAAGGGGCATCTGACACAGGTCATTTATATATATCAAAAATAAACTAGGGCCAAGGATACTCCCTTGTGGAACTCCAAAGGTTACATGTTCTATGTCACTGATATATTTACCGATCTTGACCTGCTGAACTCAATCGCTCAGGAAACTTGAAATACTACGACAATTGAGTCCCCGAGACCTATATATTTGATGTTATATTGTTGAAATATAGCTATTTTGTTATATACATCCCTACTAGTATTATAAATGTGAATGTAAGTTTGTTTGTTATGCTTTCACGCAAAAACTACTTAACCAATCATCATGAAACTTCGTGCATATATTCTTGGAGGTATTAGAAGAAAGATAGGATACGTTTTATATAAAAAAAAAATAATAAAAAATGCGGGCGAAGCCGCGTGTAAAAGCTAGCATATCATATGGACGTGTTGGTAAAATTATGATAAATAGTGATGTGTTTTGTTATATACAAAACTTTAATGATTTTATATTCTGTATTTACTCGTAATTCGAAGGCTAACAAAGGATATAAATTTGTGTTTAAGTATCTATTTCTGAAGGATTTACTGTTAAAAACAAAATTAACTGTTAGTATATGAAAATAGGTCGAGTTTTATCAATTGGCCTCAAAGGACAGTCATTACATTAAAAGATATGTTTTTATTGAAGTTAGACACATTATTTTAAGTATATTGTCAATTTTTATTAAGAAAATGTGTTGAATAAATTTATCATAAACTTTCATCATTTATCAAGTCGGTCTTATGTTTCGATTTACATTATACTTACCCGCCATTGTCTACCATTGTAATGGAGTGCTTACAATGTCATTAATAAGCTACAGAGAGACAAGGCTAATAAAATAGGTAGTATTCGTATTAATCAATACGATCGTCAAAAAGATTAACTTAAAATCGTGTGTTAAAAACACATCTGGTCTGGATAGTCAGGAAATGCGGGTTCGTACTCCACTTGCAATTAAGTAATGTTATCATTGAGAAATGTATCTAAACAAATTAAAGCACAGTATTTGTCCTTCATTAATCGTTAAATATAAGAAATGATAACGTGTAAAACGGATTAAATTGTAAATCGGGCAATTGAATAAATATCATGGAAATGCCTGATTATGCGTAGACAAAGACCCACAAAGTTCAAACAGCTTGGTGGATGGAAGGATAAAGTTAAATAAGCATATCGAAACTAACTGTGCGTTTGCTCTCGATTGACCTGGTATTACTTGTTTGGATCTATTAAAGGTTACGCTAATAGAAATATATTTGAGTAGCAAAATTAATTTATTTGTTATTTATATAAATGTTAGATAAGAGCTTTTTGTTCAAAATTTAATCAATTAAGAATGGTTTTCAAAATGTATAACATAATTTGTTTCTTTAATAAATCTAGGCGATTGATTATTTGCGGGCAGATGTGTTTAATTCACACACATACCTAAAAAAAATTTCTAGAGATCATAAAAAAGACACCAAATTAATTGCATTTTACTCACACATAGATTCTACTTAGTAAACACATGAATTAATCAATCAATCAAATTCATCATTAAACAAGATTGGATTTTTTATATAAAGTAATATTCAAGAAGTAATATTTCTGCTGCAATTACGAGTCAATGAATATAAACAAATACTAATAAAAATTCACTTCTATAGAAAATAAATAATCAAAGCCAGAAGCAGTTTTTCGAAAACATTAGCTCTTGCTTCCGTAGTGCGCAATAAATCAGCTCAGAGCTAACCATACCCCTAGGATAGGAGTCACAAATCACAGCTTCTTGGAATCCTATTCCTGAGAAAATTTATATTACAAGGCTTTTGTTATTCATAATAATAGGTGAAAACTTTACAAGTTATTTAAGACACGGCTACGGTCAACCAATAGTAGAACGGTAATGGTAAAGCATGTTAGCACACTTAGTGAATAGGCATTATTAGGTAGAAAATTTGCTTTTATAGGCCAAAACGGTGCGAATTGAGAAAAACAAGGGAAAATGAATTTCATTGATTTTTTGTTTTAATCCCAAAAAAGTTTTTCAACATTGTTTCCCTAAATTCTCGCGGTTTTTCCCTCTGCAAGCTAATGCCCTATGAATTACTCTTTTAAGAATAAAATTTAGAAAAAATATCATTTTGTAACTTTCGAAAACAGTACTTACAAAAAGATACCACTTTTTTAACTTTCCTGAATTATATCTCTGCTATATATCATATGTATGATTTATTTTTAACCCTTCCAAGAAGTCGATTTAAAAGCTGGCTTAAAGATATTTCTCTTATTTTACCGGAATTTCTATTAAAGAATTCAAAATTATTATTGACTCATGAAAACTTTTGGTATGACAATTTTTTCAGGCTAATGATTTTTTTATCTAAATGAAGTTAGAAATCTCTTTTGATAAACTTGTAACTGGTTGAGTGAGTAGTTTGGGATTATTTTATGTAATAGTTCCAAGAAATAAATTAAAAGAACAAAGTTTACCCTGGACCAGGTCCTCCTTGCGTGAGGTCAAAGACCTGCCTTGGATTCAGGAGCCACTGAAACTTCTGCAGAAGCTTGGCCCCTTGATTTCCGCCACTCTTAGGGTTGATGAACACAAGTACCGGCTTTACACTAGCCGTAGGAATAGGTTTTATCACAAAAGTCTTTTGTTCATTCTTTGAGTCTTTTCCTTTCTTCTTTGAAGCATTTTTCTTTTTAGGAGATTTTCTTAAAGAGGATTTGAAACTGCCTCTTCTTGGTAGTTTCACGATCCAGGACGGTGGCACTATTATATTTGATTGAGATCCTAGAACAGATGAGTTTTATTAGCAACTTAATATAACGGTACAATACAATATAACAGAATAAAATTAAAGTTCTAGGTAGAAATATGGGTGGTGTTATCGCTTAAAACGATTTTTACCAGCCGACGTTTGAATAGAAATAGAAATCGTAACGGGAGGTTTGGTTTAATTTACAAAAAAAATAAAGAAGATAATTTTTATGTCAAGTCTATATAAAATTATGTAAATTACGAATGTATAAGCACAGTTTTTTAAGATCAGCAAGGATTTAGCTTGTTCGATAGACTCCGGGAGCTCTTTTCAAAGACGGACTGCCTGTACCGAGAAAGATTTACCGTAAAACTGCGAAGAATGTATGGACGATTTAAAAGGTGTAGGCATCCAAAAGGTTCCTTGAGTTAAGGGGCAGTATAAGAATAAGAAAAATTCTGTAGAGGAAATAAAGGATGTGAGTATTCAGGCAAAGACGAATAGAAAATCATTTCAGGTCTTTTGTAAAAACTGAAACATGATCATATTTACGAAGCCCATTAGTATACCGAATACAAAAATTTTAGAAACTTTCAAGTTTATCAAGCTGTTCTACGGTTAATTCATGGTAACAAGCATAATCAAGGCCGGGCAGAAGAACCTTCGCAATTAAGCTAGAGATGCGAATATTGTGTGACTGATTTATGATAGTTCAGGCGTCTAGGTGTCGGCTATTTGTCAATAGTACAGAGTGTTTTTACAGTATCACTTATCTTAATATGAAACTAGTTGATTTATTAATTCCACCTAGACATGAATTGCTATATCTTGAGTTTTCTCAGCATTCAAGCAAAAGCTACGCTGATGACTTCATTTCGCAATCTGACTCAGATCGTAGTCGGTATCTTCAATAGCATTGAACAGGAGTTCTAATGGTGCATGTGTGTAAGTGAAATGTTAGACAGACTGTAATAAGAAATGGACGTTTTTTCATAAATGGTATGGCGTATTTATCAGTTGAAATTTTACTTGACGCATTGGGGAAGTGACTTTATAATTCAAATATCACAAAATTTAGTGGCATATTACTTTCTCACATATATAATACTTTTGCACTGCATCAAGGATTATTAAGTTATCACTAAGCTAAGTGATACTTGAAAAATCATGTATACCTACAAACGAATAATCTATTAGTAATACTGTAATGTATTTATTCTAGAAAATTTAACTAAACAAATTGGATAGGCTGATGAACTAGGGTATGGGATACAAGAAATGTTTTTATATCCAGATTATATTGTCGTGTTTCTGTTTAAAACTACGGTATGGTGCATTTTTTATATATAAAAACAATTCTCCTCGACTTGCACAAATCTGTTAACACCATCATATAATAAATATGGTCCAGAACATGAGCTTACCGAGTGTACATTCCTCCCCTATCCGTTGTAAGTTGAAGCAGCTTTCTTTATTGTGATAAGCGTCTTTACACCACGAACAGCTCAGCGCAACGATTTCCTTCGAACTAAACGACAGCTTAGCCTGCAGCGACTGTTGAACAAACGGAATTTCATATCAGTGAATTACAAATGTGTGCACATAAATCTTCCAAAGGCTTAGATAGAGAAATATCATAAATTATTATAGTACAAGTAATTTTCTATGTCAAAAGTCTTGCCCAAGTAATAATAGTAGTATTACTTGTACAAGACTTTTGACATATAACACTATAATAATATTTTTATAGTTATTTATTTTTGATATAAAAATTATTTAGCTTTTTTTGAAGCACAGTTTTATTTTCAATAGTCATCATATAACCAACCACCGAAAGAAGATATAAGACACCTCAAGCTTTTTTTTAGTAAGTAGGTACACAATATAAATTGGTTAGAAAATAATGTGTTATTATTAATTAATGTATTATTAAAAAGTGAATATAAAGCATGTGTTAGTACTCAAGGATTTCACATGTGACTACAAAGCAACAAGTAAGCAATATTTTAACCCCTGACAAGACGGCAAATATACGCACGCAGTCTGTAATCTCATTGTCTACAGCACTTTTTGCAGAGTTGTCTACAAAAACTTGTGTCGATATGCACCACCCACATCGTCTGCGCCGGAATGACTGTGAGAACAAAACAACCATGCACAACAAACATGCACATAAACACAAAGTTTTACATTAAACGAACTACACAAACAATAAACAAAGCAGGTATGTGCAACATAATTAAATTTAAACAAATACTAAATGAACAGAAAAAAACTTTATTCAAGTTAGCATATAAATCAAGCAAGCAACATCTTTAAAACATAAATTTGAAAAGCGTCGTCGTTATAGTAACAAAAAAAGGTATAATTTTACAGGCAAACAATCGTTCGTGAACAAAAATTTAACTGATGTAGCAATTCATACGAAGGTTGATTCAAAATGCAACCTAAAAACCTCGTTCCCGACGATTCAAAATCGCTGAGTCAAATGGGACACGTAACACATCATTAAAAATGAAGTTTTAATTTCACTGGGGGCCTGTGGCGTACGTGCCGTGTCAGTGTACAGCTTATGTGAGGTAAATGCAAATCATTTCTACTTGACAGAGCGGCTAGGGGTGGAATGAGAGTGCGGACGCGTTCCGTAATCGCCCGCTCACATCACTCATTCATGATATTATCCGACTGACAGATTGCATTTACGTGCATGAGTAATGCGATGAAATAGGTTATTTTCACCATTTACGTTTTGATGTATTTGACCACGCCTGTTTACAGCGCCGTTTATTTGTGACTATGGACATTCAGGTAGGTAAAAAATCTGCTCAAGTTTATACCAAATAGTTGGTGTGGGTTTTCCGAAAATTATATAATTACTTACCTGCCTTTTTATCAAATTACAATTTGAAATCGTGTGGTCTGAGGAATAATGGAGACGTAACAAGAGTAAATGACTGAATCCCAGCAAGATCCAATTTATATTATTTAAATATGTTATTAATTTCTAAAATCTATTTTTAATTTTTTACTAGCCCTTATTTTGTAAGAAAAGTAATATCACTGTAAAATATTGAACAAATAAGCATTTTTTTTTCTAAAGAAATTATTACTTGAAATAAGCTCATTTGAAAAAAAAATAATAAGAGGTAGTGGAAGTGTACTTCAATGTCTCCACTCAAACTTAACTTAGTACTCAACCGTATTACGAGACAAGTTGATTTTTTTAGTAAAAAATTCTTTATGCATACAATAATCCAGCAGTTAAATGCTTAAATAATAATAATTAAGCAGTTATTTATTCAATATTAGATGTAAAACGTACTGAGAAACAGTGCACAACTTTGAGGTATTCGATGACGCTTCTATAAAGGTAATTTTTTGAAGAATCTGAATAGTATTTAATTATGTCTTTTCGTAGTAAAGTTTGTGGTTTTTACATAAGTACTTTCTTTCAGTCAAGTGATTTGATATTTTGAACTTTTTATAAAAACGTAGAAGCATGAAACCTTGCGGTTTAGAACCCTTTTCGCATAAATATTTCTAATTACACTTGAAATTTTATAGCAAATCAACTTCATAATTCTGAAAAAAAGAAATACATTTTTGTTAACACGCGACTCTCGCATAACAAGGAGAACTGTTCGTTCACGTCATAGAAGCGCCTGAAGCTACTTTATGTAAATCAAACGCCGCACAAGGCAGCGTAATTATTCAACTTTCATCACTTTTGGCAACGGGTATCCTATTTGTTTGTCACGGTGGAGACTGAAATGTTAATGGACATAGGTTGCGCTTGCAAAGTTTTCTCATTAAGACCAAGTTTGAAGGCATTCGAAGGCACACCTTAGGGGCACTCACTATCGATTGCTTAATTATTTAGATTCAATTAGTAGGTCAACGTTCCGATAGAGTTTGTACTAGGATTGTTCAGTATGGAACTTACAACGACTTAATCTAATTAAATATGAACGACATACGATACGACAGGCGACCACTGTTACCTATACGGTATGGAAGTAACTAGCAAGTCAGACGTGGGTCGTGATCTGGCAAGCACATGCATGATAGACCATACAAAAAAAATTGGCTGTCTGTAAAGCCGGTTTACGGACGATAATTTTACGTGATAACGTCATCAGAAAACATTGATGAAAAATTGCATACTTTTATAAATTGAATTGAATTATTATTATTTTATATAATACAAAGCAGGAGTTAATTGAAAATTCGTTAATTTTTTCGATAAATTGAAAAAAAGAAATGAAAAATGAAAATAACTTTATTCAAATGCACTTAAAAATAAGTAGTTTTGAATCGTCCAACATTTTTTCCTACCTATTCAGGACGTCTCTTAACTGACAAGAAGAATGGGCGCAAGAAACTCGTCAGCTTTAACAGAAGTATTTATTAATTAACATTTATTTGCACTTGTTAATTAAAATATGTATTACTTAAATTATACAGATTAATTACAACTATGTGCTCTTAACAATTTATTTACATCTTATATACATGTGTGATATTTAAGACTTTTTATACGATCGTTTATATGAGTCATAATAATTTTTTAGTCAAAATTGTTACATAACCTATTATTACTACACTCGCCGACTGATGCTACTTTTTTCAAAGATCAAATAAATGAGATTATATCGCTAACCAAATTCTTGAAATGCAAGAATTATTTAACTTTTTGGCGCAATTGTTGTTGTAATAAACAATGGAAACCACATTAACTTTTTACTTCACTTTATAAACAGTTGACAAAACAGTTCACGTGTAGGTTGTGTGCTGCCGCTATCTCTCTTCTACTCGGACTCGTCAGCCGATGGAGTGGATGAGAGATAGATGCGTCATAAGCCGATCGCTTAGGGCGATCGTGCCTCTCTATCGCTTGTTCCGCGCTCGTGACAATCGCACGCACGAAATAGCTTGACTTATTGTCGCGCTCGGAACGTGACAATAAGTCAAGCTATTTCGTGCGTGCAGCCAGCATTAATCGATTTATAAAACGTTATCACGTCAAAATAAAGACGGTTTTGTGATCGATACCTATCTGCAATCCCTGATGCGCTGTTAACACGTAATTGGGGTGAGTTAACAAAACCGGTTTTGTTTTTGCAAAGGGTTAAGATGTTTGAAGAAAACCAGTGTCTATATTCGATGATATTGCACAACCAAGAGAAATGGTTAGTAACGATTTAAAAAAGACTACTAACTTTACTTAATACCTGTAGTAGATTCGTTTCTTTTCATATATGCTATTTCCGCTATACCTATTTTAATCATCCGGCAAACGAAGTAGTAAAAGTTATTTTGTATATCGTTGCTTATGAAGCAGTTTCTACTCTGTCGGGAGCAGTAAAATTGCGATTGCCCAATGCCAGTAGACTGACCGAAACGTTGCTTACATATTCATGAATGAGTCCAATCAAATACCGAAAGCGAGATTTTCCTAATGTCGCCCAATTTCACTCAATGAATGTGATATTAGAGGAACATACGCATGTCACGTAACTGTTTAAATGCAACACAGTGTGTTATGTAAAAATACTATATTGTAAGCTTGTTCCTACAAAAACTTTAAAAATATAGAAAACCTTATTCAAAATCCTTTCTCTTCTGGCAAGCCGACAAGCCATTAAGACGGCAATTCGTTTTATATTTTTGTATAAATAAAACGAAGCCGCGTTAAATTTTAAACATGGTGAAAATCCTGTTTTAATGTAATTTTAGTGAATATGAAAATTTAAAAACAATATCTTTATTAATGCTAAAAGCGTAAATATTAAATAATTTGTAGTTTTTCATAAGTATTGTTGATTTGAGTAACATGATTTTAGTTTACATATATGTATATGTAATGTTAACCCAAGTTTTAAATAAGTTATTCTTCCGTGTTTATTCACAATACTTATTGTAATCTTTAAAAGAATAACAAAAGTTGGAAGATAACAAGAAATCGCTTTACTCCCATCAAATATAGTCAGATCGTCCCAGCAGACCACGGCTACGCTTCACTGAGAGAAAATACCCATTGTAAATATTATACTGTTAAAACTTTTTGAAACGTAACTTAGTTTTTGTAGAACACCGGTAATAGAACATTGGAAATGAAAAAAAACTGCTTTTATACAATCAATACAGGAAAATTATTGTTTTCATAATTTAAAAAGTTCTTTTATTGTAAATGGATAAGCGCTTGACCAATATCTCGCCTGATGGTAAGCGATGATGCACGACCCATTTACTCGTGACTTGAAGACCCCCTAAATTGTATGTTTCAGGAAACAAAAGCTTGGAATCGTATTAAATATAATTATTTTCAAGTGTTTTTTCCTCCCGCCTAACTGTGTGAGACGTCTTGTGTGCTATATAGCATAATAATGATATCATTAAACGATAAGTAAGTATATACTTACTTACACATTTTACTGATAATATCATATGATAGTATCAGTAAAATGTGCACAACAATCACAAGGGAAGCAATACAAGACAAGTTTGATATAAAATACAAGTTCCTGTATTGCCTGAGAGGAATATTTCAACACATTTTTCCATGTAACAACACCTATTTATTCAATACTATTGAACTACACCACCACACCTTATTGAAAAATCTTACTTAGGAAAACAGGAAATAAATAGAAGGGGTTCATTAAATTTACTAAGAATGGTAAGAAATTAAACAATTAATCATCATTAGACTCTTTTGCCAGAAGGCACTTGTCAAAGTTCCTCCTCAGGTGTATTTTAAGGATCTTTTTATATTACGCCTCTATTTTTGCCGTAAATTTGATAGATCGATAGGAAATATTAAAACAAGCAAAACATACCTTTAGCAGTGGCTAAATACCCTATTCATCAAGCGGCTTAAATTTGCGTGAATTGCCAAACTCTGTCGCGCCCTACCTAATTTAAAATTATAAATATGTAACAAAGCCTATTAGTATTACTAAGTAATACCTTTTTATTCAGGTAAAAATAAGCGACACTAAAACGCCAACACAACGCTATAGCAGATTATGTGAAATTCAAGTTCAGAAATTTATACCGTAAATGTAAAGGTAATTCAAATTACAAGGAGTTGCGGACATGTCTATTGTCAACACAAGTCAGCACAGTAAATCAGTGAGAATTGCAAAGCTCGCACTGTCCAAGAGAGTGTCGAAGAGATGGAATGATGTCAACGTTGTCAGCGGTTTGTTAGGAAATTCTTTGCAAATGGTCGGAGTTGCATTATGATCACGAATTACTCGAGTGTAACCTCAAGTAAAGAGTCTAGTAATCTCAATATACATATTTTCACAACTATGGAATGTATACGAACTCGATCTTTGTACAGGAAAAAAGTCATACAGTCTTTCAGAAAGACGACATTTGTGAATGTCTATTTTTTATAGCAGAAACATTTATACATATAATTACAAAAACCTGTTTTTTAACAGTATAGAGTTACTCTGGAACGATTGGCGTAACTGAACTTTGTATTGTTGACAATTGGTTTAAGTAAGAAAATGCTTTTGCATGTAGCAAAGGCGTATTACTATGTAAGATTTAGTGTTGTACTGTAGCACAGGTAACAGAAGAGATGTTACAAGTGCATGTCATTGGATTCCGATATTTTTATAATAAAAACTGTTCATTATTCTTTATACGACTGCGACATGAATTAAATACCAAAAGAATTAAAATGAAGTACGGTATTGTGCCAATTTTTAAATATTTGAAAATCTTTTCTATAGTTAAAAAATCTTGGTACAGAGTGTGACATACAATGATAACCGTAATAGATCGTTTTTAGAATTATTTTATAGCACATATTTTTTTCTGCTATTATAGCGAAAAAATTCCGGTTATTATTAGTGAACCCGATCAAATGCTAATAAATAAATTCAAATATACGATTTTATGTTCTGAAATGTTGAGAAATAAAAATATCATAGTGAATGTTTCAGTAAAACTAAAATTTTGTATGATAGATGCTGGTTACATGGCACCTTTGGTGTATGATATATTAATCATCAGAGGGTTTGTTTTTTTTCTATAAAAACTATGTATAAATGTAGTTGAGAAAACGTGCAATAAAAGTAATATACGAATTAAATGCTAAACATTGGTGGTTACCTTGCCGCAAGCTTTGCACTTGCCCTTTTCAGAGCGCCGATGTACCCAATGGTGATGTGTTATAGTCTGCTCGCGGTACTGGCGTACACCGACGTCGCGGAAGGTTGGTTTGCAGGTGAACTGCACCCGGTCCATCAGGATATCTATACAGGCGGTATGAGCGATGATCTTGCACGCCGAACATTTCATACGAGATCCGTGTTTCTGTGAAAAAAAAATACCTTCGCATGACGCTGTTTGATTTTCAATTTTTAAATAAAATGTTTTATGTCCTGGACATGAATGACTTTGAATGACGATTTGCATACGCCCGCTGTTTCACATTAACGGCAGAGACACAAAGATTGCATGAGTTGCATTTTTAATCAGCAATATTTCGAAATACACTTCATTGTGCCTTGCTGTGCAGGTTTTGAATATTTTCAAATACGACGGCGGGTCAAAAAGTTCGCGGAATGAGGGGCATGGAGGGGGGAAAGGTGACTTTTACTACCTGCACTTGTTGTGACACTCATTAAGAGTATAAATACTAAGTTTCAAAAAGAATAGGCCATAATTACCTGAGCTACACATCAATCAACAAGTTAATCCGGAAGAAAATCTGTAACATGGAGAAAATTGAGTTTCGCGCAGTCATCAAGTTCCTTACCAAACAAGGAACCTCCCCAGACTATTTTGGAAGACATCTCTTCCAAAATAGTCAGTAGTCAAAATAGTCCCAAAAATGAAAAAAGAGCTTCGAGGGAAAACAATTTCCAGCGATGAAGAAGTGAAAAGCGCAATTTCGGCCTATTTTGACGACAAAGAGAAATAATTTTTTTGCGTAGGTATTAATAAATTAATTGATAGGTCTATTAAATCCATTCCTCGAACTTTTTGACCCACCCTCGTAACTCTAACTGTAATGAACGTAGAATCTTAGTACTTTAGAATCTTAGTCAATAAAGAAATCATGAGCACCTGTCATCTGGTGACAGATTCTTTCCTAAACAAAATTAATCCTAGTTTAGGGATGTTCATTTATTAATCATGATGATAATTACCGATGACACTAAAGTGTAATAAATAATATAGACATGAAGTTGATGTATGATGAGCAGTTTTAAGTTAATATTTTAGTAACTCAGAAAACCTTTTAATGCTTTCCCATATTAAGTAACAGACGATTTTAACGTAATGCTTTACTAAGTCGTTCTAATTTTAGTATTTGGTGGTTTAAAATGCAAAAGGGATTTCAACCAAGTAATATATCTCAAATTTTTGTTGTTCAACTAAACTTTTCTCAGGAATGTATTCTTTATTTGAAAGAATTTTTTTAATAATTTTAGGAATTAAATAAGTTTATTTAACATTAATTTATGGAAAAACATTCTAATGTCTGCTGTGACTGACTCCAAAAAAAAGAGAAAGACTCAATTCGAGTAAATATTTTTGTATGTACATTACGCGATATCTGTCATATTTTGGTTAGAATTTCATAATGGAGTACGAGATAATAAATGATAACTTTTAACGCATGTTGGTATACATAATGTGCATCGAGATTAAATCAAGTCGGTTTTGTTTTATTCATCTCAGTGTTGAAAATGTAAAACATAAAATTAACGTTATCAACTTGTTTACTTAGTGTTGTATTATATATTTCGTTTGTTATCGAATTGTATCTTTTGTATAGCGGGAGTTCTTACGTATATAATATGTTTGCATTAGCAATGCGTTACATATAAACATATGATAAGTCAACACATTTAAGATATAAAGAATGTAAAAGTATTTTTAATTAGTACGAGTATATAGCTGCGTAAAGTATTTTGGTGCAGTTGCCACCGAAGTGAACGCTATACTTATGGCTTTACAGAAACAGTTGTATCGAAATCAAAGGATTTATTTCCGTTTATAAAAAATGAATTTAAAAATTTTATACACTGTATTGCACTATAAGTTGTCAAATTTTATTTTGTATTAAGAATTTAAATGATTATGAAATATATTACCTAAAAACGTCAGTTTACGAGATCAAAAACTAGTTCTAGTTGTTTTAATTTACTTACGTAATCATAGTTATTGAATATTACTTTTATAATATGGATATACTGTACGATATATTGTATACATGGTACAAGTTTTGTTTGGTTTGGTAATATGAAATTTATGTAGGTATTTATAAAAAGCTTTACTAGCTAAGCTAAGTTATTTCTAAAAGACATAACTGCTCGCCTATTTTAGGCAACGGGTGACCGGAGAAGGTGAGAAGGTGGCAGTTGCTATTCTCAGCGCATAGGCTTGGCTATTCAAAGGGGCAATGCTGCTAGTCTTTTGGGTACCTTACCTCGAACAGGCAATTTAGTTGAATATTTTATATGTGAAATGTTATTAATTTATATTTGTTATACTATACTCTTATATCAGTTTTAATAAATTAATTTATTTACTACATTTTACATTGCTTTCAACATAATTACGGAAACTTCTTGTAGTCGACATAGGCAACTAATCGGTAGGTTAAAAAGGTATAAATTCTAACAACGTACAGTTTACATTTCTTGTTTGACCAAAACAGAGCTTGGCCTTTAAAGCCTCACTCCGTGATTATATCATTAAACAAACAGTGCCATTTCAATCCCCGTTTGCGGGAATCCAATTGGAATAGGATCCTAATAATATACTACGGAAAGTTTGAAACAACCGTAGTCGAACTTCTGGACTGTTCGTAGCTATAATCTATGTCTACGTTGCGTGTAGCTCGTAGCGAGACAATTAAGGTTTGTAGCGTTCTATTAAGTGGTCGAAGATTTAAGAAAAAGCGGTCGCTAACAGTTTTGTCTCAGTGTTTACTTAACTGAATCTTAGAAACCTTTCATTATGATGAAAATTGAGTGGTCTGAAATTTATTATTAGTATCACCTTAAGAATTATGGTTTTAATAATTACTAACTAAAATTTATATAATTTTTTGTAGCATTTACAATGAATAGCTTAATAATTTTATTTAAAGATGTTTTACTTTTTTGTGGTTTCCTAATCTATGGCCAGCCTTTGCGAGAGTGGTTTGGCATTAATGATTCAGCAAGACGTATCTAACACAGCAAGTTCATTGCTATGTAAAACAGTAGCGGGACCGTTCTGCATGCCAACGAAGTCGTCGGTGGGACACTCTTGTGTTGCTACGATTACATGTTTATATTGTGGTCACGTTCTTGGACTGTGACAGACCGCTTATTACATGTGATCATCCGAGACTTTCAAAGCTGTTGTATTCAAGAGTATAAGAACTGAATTATATCCAGTACGTGAATAAACTGTGTATCCTACAATAAAACACAGATTTTACATGAAAAGATCTTAAATTTCAATACATTTTAAATTACAATTCTATACACAATTATAGAAAAATAGACTGTATTTGTTTTCACAGTCTATTGTGTACTATCACCAAAGCAGAAAATTAATTTCACAAGCCGTTGAACATTTGGATGGTCCTACGGATTTGGTTTTGAATGAAAAAATAGAAGTAAAAATAGATTTTTAAGAACCACGTTTTTATAAGCGAACTAAAAAGAAGAAAATATTTTTTTTCTCAGAATTGTGATGGAAATTTGAAAATGTAAAAAATTTCAAAGATATGTGTGCAAGTACTATGCTGTAATATGACTAAAAACGTGGGGCGGGCGGTTTTCAGGCTTAACTAATTTAATTTAGTCAATTTCTAAGTCGTTCTTTGTAAATACTAAACATTTCAGCCAAACGCCTGAAAACGAATTCTTCAAGTGAATTTGAATTGGTTAACCCTGAAAACCGCCCGCCCCACGTTTTTAGTCATATTACATCATAGTAGATACTTACTTGAACACTTTGAAATTTTTATCATTCCGGGAAAAAAATTTTTTTCTTCTTTTATAGTCCGCTTATCAAAACTTGGTTTTTTTAAATATTTTTATTTCTCTTTTTTAACGTAAATCTCAGGATTGTAGCTTATTTAACTATTTGGTTTATGTTGGTGATGACTGAATAATAAACTGTCATCCATGATCTACGTGTGGTAAAATTTTGAGCTCTTTAGGAGCATCAGAAGTGGTCTCATTTTGAGTTATAAGATTAGAAAATTTTGCGGACAGACAGAAGGCCAGACAGGAACAAGCAAGTTAATAAAAACGTGGTAAAATACACAGTTACACGTACATGTGGTCTTAAATGAACATGCAATATGTAACTACTAGCTGTCCCGTCCACGCGTTGCTGTGAAACCTATCCTATGTCCTAAGTTCGAACATATCCAGCAAAATTGAAAAAAAAAACATCAAAATCGTTTGAGTAGTTTCAGAGTTCATCGCGATAAAATTTGAATATATATTATAGGATTAAATGGTCTGTGGTATTAATAAACAATTTTCTTAATAAAACCTCAAGTATTTTGTAATAGGATTTTTAGGTCGATACAAATATTCTTGTTAGATATCATTATAATGTAGTTGAACGTACAGAACATAGTTGTATGACTTTAATTTATTCATCATATTGATATTAAGGTTGCTTTCACTTTGCTTAATGTTGAATATGTTTTCCATATATTAGGTAAAATTACATAAAATACACCCCGTGGCGTGGGTAGAAAACAAAGATGTATGTACAGTCGACAAGACCTTGAACAAACGCTTTGACGTGAATACGTACTTTGTGCCATCATCATCATCATCATCAAAAGTCAAAAAAAGGAAATGTTATTAAACATGAAAATAATACTCTGAGCACTAAAATAAAAAAAAATCTACTAAATCTTTGTCCATGCGGCGACACGGTACCCTTTAGGACATCACGGCCTACAATGCAGCAGAAGTGCGGGTCGTATACCGCTACATAGCAGTCTTAATGATATCATCCGCGAAGTTGTCGGTTTAAAAAGTAATGCCTGGCGCCGAAAGCGCATTGTTAATGTTAAAGTTTACAACATGTTATCGATTTTGTTAAGTACCTAATGCAATGCGTTTACAACATTGTTTAAAAGTGATCGCTTTTATTCCTGAGATAGAACGATACCAATTGTCATAAAAATGATTGTAGGAAATCGAGTTGAATCAAATGCAGCGCAATGATAAAATTTAATAAGGAGTAAAACACACAGAAGATTTGGGATTTTGGAGAATAATTAGTAGTGTCAAAATTAAAACATATTTATTTTAACATAAATGTGATATTAATTACAATATTAGAGGTAACTTAAAGACTACACTATAAAAAAATGCCAAAAATATCACAAAACGTCTTTTGTGAAAACGAAAAAGTAACTATATTTGAATTTCCTAAGAATAATATTTATTGACAGTACAAATCTCACCAAGATTTCAAGAAATGTATAAAATTTATTAAGTAAAAATTATTCATATAGTAACTGATAGGAGAAGAAATATCCATGTTGTTGGCGGCATTTAGTTGCGAAGGCTAAACACAGTACACAGTACTAAAAATGTTGATGTCTTCATACATTTGACATATCAAGTTTGAAAGTAATTGTTTGGTTTCGACAAAAGAGGTATTAAACAGCTGCTCGTACAATTCACGAAACTTCAATAGATTGAAAAATCAATTTCTAATGGAACCTCCGGTTTGTTGTAAATTGTAAAGAAACTATTGTGATTAAGGTCTATAATGGCGTGTTATTTTAGATAATATATGCAGAGAATGTGCTCAGGAGCTGCATGTGCTCATACCGCCGTCTCCCTTCTTCCATCGGACATCCAGATGCACTGCGGGCTACCACCATTTCTTGATTGCTATTCTTACCAGTTGCATCAAGCGCTTCGCAACATCTTTTATAATGAATTTCATTCCTTTACTGTGAAAGGAGTGAAACTCCCTCACTATTTCCGAGCGATTACAAGCCATCCGTTTTCAAAGTCAGGGCGAATAGGCACCTTCTAGGTAAGCTCGTTCCATCGTGGATCCTGTCTTGGCCCCCGGGCTTGTTTGGGATCAAGAGCGAACCCATTCTAAATAATAAAAAAAAGGAAAATAACCTATCACATGGGACCACTGTTGATTATGGGCACCAACGGCTGCAGATACAACCGGGATCCACGGCAGGCACATTATGCTTTCTAAAGCACTTTGTAAGTAAAGGAGATAGAAAGCTTTGGGCCCAAAATGTAATAATTTGAGATGAGGTTTAAAAATTAAATATTTTTTTTTATATACAAAAGTACCAAATATCTGCATTATTCACCATCTGCAAGCGGAGAAATATGAAAATGATAAGACCAACGAAGACTACTTTGATAACATTGCGTTTCTCTCCTCTGCAGACGGTTGCTTACATCACGAGTCAGTTATCTAATACATACCAATTCAACTTGTGAATCAAGGATAACAATGCGATACAAGAATGGATTATACCACAAACTGTAAGGTAAATAAGTTAATAATATTTTTGACTGAAAATTAAAGGATTTTTGAACACTTATAGCCGCCGATTATATTGTACAATCAAAGTTAATATAACACACAAGTGAGTACAATGCGTCAAAAGTCAACATATCAATGCTTATATGCTTTGTTCATTTTCCTAGTATTTGCACTTGTTTATATCTAATATTTACTTTATAACATTTCTATGAACTAAATGATTTCTTAGCTAAAAACTTTACTCTTAAAACAGTTTATAAAATACTTCTTTCATGATAGGTATTTAAAATAATTTCATTTCCTAATTAATAATTTGTCAATTTTAATTAAAGATGTCTCTTGCAGATAACAGCAACAAGTTACACTTGTCATACTTATTGTGTGGCTGCCGATAGAGCTGCTATCCACATGATCATCATGAGATGGGCCCGAATCTACTTTATCTCAACAAGTCACCCCTCAAGTAATATAGCCACAAGAACTTCGTACTGTGTCTCTAAATGAAGGAATTAGTAGCAACCAAAAGGTACCTTGTGTTATTTTTTCTCAATACATGAGAGCTATTGAAACCGAAAGAATGTGATTGTATATTGAAGGATGTCAAAGAACAGAGCGATACAGAGTTCCACTCACTACTAGAAAAATGGTGTTTAATCAATATAAATATTACATCCCTGAAAATAACCGTATTGTGATGAACATTTGGCATGTGATATTCTAGATAGCTTGAGATTCGATTATGTTCAGTCCTTTACTGAAAATACATTTATGATATTATGTCTCTTAAAGAAGTTGAAAGCACTTCACTACTTATTTTTCAAAACATTGGTGAAATGAAAACCCTATTGTGCATATATGGACTGGGTTAACTAGAGAGCAGTTCAACCAGATGTTCACTGAAATTTAAGGTCTCAAAAGCAGCCTTAGTTTTGCCCACTTATCTCGTGAAGCTCAGAGCTGGGAACTCAAATGAAAAGAATCCAAAGGGCGACAACTTTATTAAAAGTGTCTAGGCCAACGTTAGAAAAGTGTACCCAGAAATAGTTTTGTACCCAATCATTTTTTATCCAGCAATCTAGGTTCAAACAACTTGAACAGGCAACAGTTATCAGAAAGAAATCTTTCAATACCCAAATGTATGTATAGATGCTTTGAGTGAATTGACACACCAATAGCCTTTTTTGATAGAACATATTCTTATAAGAATTTTCTAAAAATCAATTTCATGGGTTCATCTTTGAGGTTTGTTTTGTTTGGGTCCATTTCGAGCCACTTCATCTAATGCCAAAATTATGTAAAAAGAATTTGGAGATGGAATATTTCCATCAAGGTGTCTTTATATTAGATAGAGGATTTCGAGACTCGCTCCCTTTGTTGCACCAATGTGGGTACAGGGCTAACGTGACTGCTTCATTAGAGAAGGGTGAAATACAGTTCTCAACTTGCAGGTTGCAATTAATCACACACGAAGCCGCATTAAACTTAAAAATAATTCATAAGAATAAAAAACATTAGTAAACAAAATAAGGTTGTTTTATTTCTCAGGAACCACCCAACTGATTAAACGTATGTTTATTTTTACTTGAGCTACTTTTTAGGGTTCCATACTTCAAAGGGACAAAACGGAACCCTTATAGGATCACTTAATTGTCTGTCCGTCCGTCCGTCCGTCTGTCAAGACCGTTTTTCTCAGGAAAGCGTGGAGGTATCAAACTAAAATTTATATCCAATACTCAGGCCTACTGTCTCTTGGAGCTGTGAAAAATCAAACTCCCAAGCCAAAGCAATCAAAAGATACAGACGTTTACGCCGCAAATTTCCACAAATTTTCGAAACTCGCACGTGAATCAAAAACTACAGGGTACTTCTCGTAGACTTAGAACCTTGAAATTTGGTACAAAGTAACGTCTTATAGTACAGATAAAGGAAAAATTGCAAAAACCGTAAATTTTTAGTTAGATATATATATTAACTTTTTATTAATAATAATTTATTTTTCTTCTCCACACAATCTCATTTACAAATAAAACTTATTGCTACCAAGAAGTAATATTAACAAATATAAGATTGAGAGTTACATCATATAATAAAAAATATTTTTGGAAATTTTAAAGTTACTACCTCTTTTCTTATGAACGCGTAGAGGTATTAAATTGAAATTCATATCAAATACTCAGGTCTATAATACCTTTGAGCTGTAACAAAATCAAACTTTTATGTCAACGCAATCAAAAGAAATAGCAATTTAAGCCGCATATTTTCGAACTCGCAACTACTTGCGAGGGAATCAAAACCTAAAGGGTACTTCCAGTTGTTCTAGAATCTTGAAATTTGGCATGAAGCAATGTTTAACAGCACATATAAAGGAAAAATACCGGAAACCTTAAATTTTTTGTTATATCTTCATTTTGCAATAAAAATACCATAACTATGACTCTATTGTCGTGATCGGTGAACTTTTACTTATATACCTACAGGTTTGTACGCAACCCTCGGTGCGCGGGTCCGACTCGCACTTGGCCGGTTTTTTTTTTATACAGAATTATTTTATTCCTCGATGTTCTTCCCCACAGATCCTTTCTTTAACTGCATACTTATCTATTATTCATCATGTGGCTTATCAAACATTAACCACTAAATATAAAAAAAATATAGTTTTTAGAAAACATCTTTGCACTTAAGGAATCATCTGACAGTTAAAATTGCAAAATAACCTCACTTTTAAACCTTTAAACCTCCATTATCTCAGCTCTCAGATTGTCTACACTTATAGAATTTTAAAAAAGGGGCTTATGAGGTTTAATCTCTTGATTAACACCTATTTCATCTCTTTGCATGCAGGGCCCAGGGTTGTATGAAATTGTTTCAGTCGCCTTTGCCTTTCATACATACAGCAATTTATTATTACCGCGAAGTATGGAAGTGGCTTCTCAATATAATTTTATTTTGTATTTATCGTCTCTTCAATTTAAAGCTTTATTTTTGTTTACTTTTAATAAAATTGCATTGTTGCAATTGCAATTGAAACGAAATCCACATAGTCAATGATCAATTGATCATACATAGTGGGATAAAGTAATAACGGAAAAAAACATGTTCAAATATGCTTTTGTAAATTACATGAGCAAAGCGTATTGCCTGAATATAATAAGAACGAGAGCAATGGATCAAATTAAAAAGGGTAAAAACCTTTTGATTCGCCTTTTATTCCTAAATGAGTAACATTTGAAAAGGGTTCTTTAGCATTTTTGGTCTGATGATGGATGACTAATTATTACTTATTAATAGATGCTTATTTTCACGTAGAGGTTAGACCTAGTTAGCGTTTGGCAATGATTAATTCAGACTCAGTATTTTTTTTTCAGTAAATGTGTTATAAATGGTGTTGCCTTCGATGCTTTATGCTGCCGTTATTAAATTAGAGATAGGCTTAACATCGGCTATGTCAGAAAAAAAATACATTTGATATAGTTTTCCTGTTGCTAACCACTTACAATACTCTCACTAAATACTTGATGAGGGGGCACTGTCTTTTTCACTTAAAACAGTTGCCTTATACATATGTATATTACTATGGTAAGGAGTTGCACATGTGAACGATGTACAGTCGGGGTGGAAAAGGGTTCGTCACCTTAAAGTCGATATTTATTAAGTTAATATATTAACTTAATAAATATCTTATTAAGTTAATATATATCAACTTAAAGTTGATATATATTTGTTTGAACGTCAGCCATACCAACATTTCAAAAATGTCGCAATGACGTTTGTAACAGGCTAATTTAAAAGACAGTTTAACCTACTTACTGTAATTTAGTACTTATTTTATTGTCAATGATATGATTTGCTATCGTGAACTAACAAGAAACTTCCTAAACGTGACTATCAAATATCGTTAAGTCAATAATCGTTATATTAAATTATTGACGACTTTTACGTTTGAGTTTTATCAATTTTATATTGTTTTATGAACAAAAATTAAATAAATAGTTGTTAATATAATAAAATTTATTAAAACAAGACTTTATTAAAAACGAGTATATCCTCCATTTGCATCAATCACAGACTGTAGTCTATCTTGCATGGAGCCAACAAGCCGAGAGCAAATATCCGTTCCTCTGAAGTCTCCCCAAACATTTTGCCAATGTTCCACGATAGCAGCATTGTTTCTCTCATTGTCATTTCTCCATCGCTGCACCATTAAACCCCAAAGATTTTCTATGGGGTTTAAGTCAGCTGATTTGGCAGGCCAGGGAATCACCACTACTTCACGGTGTCTACGGAACCACTCGTTAACGATACGAGCTGTGTGAATGCGGGCGTTGTCGTGGACATAATTGAACTCTCTTAATGCATCAGCTGGGTAAGACGTACGGACACTAGGAAGCATTACATCTTTTAGTACTGTTAGGTAAATTTCTGCATTTGTCCTAGGTGGAAGGTCAACAAGCTCGCCTACTCCATTAGACGACATCCAGCCCCACATGTTAACAGATATGCGTCCAGAACTAAGATTCGGCACAACGTGGTCCTCCAAATACCTCGTTCCATTTCTTCTCCATAATTGTAGTCGCCCATGTTGCGATGACTGGAAGCACTTTTCATCAGTAAACACAGTGTGACTCCAATCGAAATTTAAGAACGTTCGGGCAAAATTTAAGCGCTCGACTTTATGAGCGCTAGTTAAAGCGACTTTTTTAGCAGGACTTCGGTGATGAAGTCCCATCGAATGCAATGTATTCCTTATAACTCTTACAGATACATAAAACATTTCCGCGAAATAGCTAGTTTTTGAAAAACCATTCTCCTCATATTGTCGCCTCATAAAATTCTTTTGTTCTTCGGTAAGAGTCGGGCGTCGTCCAGAATTCGTGTCGCGATGATCAATAAGATTGCCCTCTTCTGCATGTCTTCGGATCCATCGCATGTTTACAGATATTTCGCTTATATTACTGCCAGATTCATGGTTTGCAATAATTGCAGCTCTTTCATTAAGATTCAAATTTCATGGCATTATGAAATGAAATACAAAACGGATTAATTATTTTTCGCAAAAATTCAACAAATATTACGACATTCCAATGACATAATAATACTGACAATTAAATAGAACTTTATTTTTTAAACTTTAATTACTTACTATCAAAAAGGTTTTAGTCTCAAATAAATATTAAAAGTAATTGTCTAGATTCAAGTTGTTTTGATCCTTGATTTCATTACCAGTAAGCATAATTTTGTATGCAGTTATGTTGGTTGCGATTTAGTTTAAAAAGGTAATAAGTTTCTATGACTGATAAAGGAATCAATTTGAAAACTGACGAACCTTTTTCTACCCCGACTGTACGCAAACTTTTCGCATAGAAAGAAAAGTAGTGCCATCTGTAACAACCTTTAAGAACTACGTGAGCGCTGCGTCGCTTTGGACGACGAGTGAGATAACCTTGTACGTGCGTATATTTTTTTGTCAGTTGTATTCTTATGAATATAAAACTTGAGACCCGTAATGGTTAGTTTGTTCTGAATCCCATTAAAACCGTTCACTAAATCTAACTTTTAGTCATAGTGGCATCCGGACATAACTATTGTTCCTTGCTGCTTGCTTGCCTCTTTTTTCATAATGCAAAACTGTTCGATTCACCTCGGGATGATTATGGGCTTATATTTAAATAGCTGCCCGATGTGAAAAAAGAAATATATTTTTGGAATAATTTTTAGCTATAGTTTTTATTTTTTCCCTTTTAATATTGTCTGTGAACCTCATTCTGCGTTTTTTGCCTTTCTTGCCGAAACTACTTACGCCAGATTCTTTACAACTATTCGCACTATGACTATGACGATATTAAAAGATAAATTTATTTCAGTGTCTTTCGGGGTATGCAACCTACCCCGTTAGATAAAGGTGTTTCGTACCATAAGTGGTCCCAAATAAGTTCATTGTAAAACACTTAAATCTTTTCCAATTGTTAGTCTCGTGGATATTGGCTCGAACTTGAGCAGAAATTGAAATATTTTCATAAAACACTTTTTTACGGATTATTGCGCATGTTTTATTTTATTTTATATTTAAACCTTGATGAACCTACTTTAAAAGTTTTAGAAAAAGGATTAAACTTCGCGGTTGCCCCTCGCAGGATACCGTATGAGGACATTATATGTAACGTTGAGGATTGTTTGGTTAAAAATAACTTCCAAAAGGAGAATATGGAGGCAATCCGTCAAGACATTTCATCTGTTCTACGACGTAGTAAACCGCCGAAACCTAACCTCTCTTATAATGAATATAACGAATTAAAAAACCTGCGAAATAAATCAGATCTTACAATCCTCCGAGCAGACAAAGGCAATGCCACGGTAGTAATGGATACGTCAGATTATAATGATAACATGCTTCAGCTCTTGTCGGATGAGAACACATACAAAAAAGTTAAAAACGACCAAACTTCTAAGGTACTGAAGAAAACCAGTGAACTCATTAAGACGCATTCTGAGGTATTAGATCTTGACGTCAACCATCTTATTCCTTCCTGCCCTAAACCGCCGAAGTTGTATGGGTTGCCGAAAATACACAAACAAGATGTACCGCTACGTCCCATCGTTAGCCAAATTGACTCACCAACCTACCGTTTGGCTAAACACGTAGCTAAAATACTATCACCACTAAGGGGTAAAACAACTGCCTATGTAAAGGATTCCTACCATTTTGTTAGTGAGATACAACACCTACGTCTCACTGATGATGAAACTATGGTTAGCTTCGATGTTCAATCTTTATTCACAAGCTTACCTGTTCAAGATTGCATTGATGTCACTAAGAAGAGACTAGAGAAACACAATATACCAAGTGAATATTCAAAATTACTGGAACACTGCCTAACATCGGGCTATCTCTTGTGGAATGATGAATTCTACCTACAAGTGGATGGTGTAGCAATGGGCTCTCCTGTATCACCCATAGTCGCCGACATATTCATGGAGGACTTTGAGGAAAGGGCCCTAGCGACGGCACCGGTGTATCCACGCTTTTACTAAAGGTATGTAGATGACACATTTGCTATATTACCAAGAGATATGGTTTCTGTCTTTTTAAGTCACCTTAATTCCGTTCATCCCAACATACAATTTACTATGGAATTAGAGACAGACAATAAAATAGCCTTCCTAGATATTCAAATCAGCAGGAATCCAAATCAAACCCTTAGTCATACAGTGTACAGAAAGGCAACTCATACAGATAGATATTTAAATGGTGACTCTCACCACCATCCTATACAGTTAGCTACCGTAGGGAAATCTTTGTTTCAGAGAGCTCGCGGCATCTGTGACCAACAACATCTGACAGCTGAGCTTCAGCATGTCAAGCGAGTACTACAAGATAACAAGTTGCGAGTACCAAGACTGCGTCACAGAAGCCGCGCCAAACCAGCCACAGTAGAGCGCCAACCTGCTGTCCTTCCCTACATGAAGGGGGTCACTGACAAGATTGGGAATATTCTGAAGCGGGTTTCTATTAAAACTTACTTTAAACCAGCCAGGAAGATTGACCAATTCTTACGATCGGTCAAGTGTAATATACCCCTTCGAGCAGCGGGTGTCTACAAAATCGATTGTGACTGTGGGCTCTCATACATCGGGCAAACAAAGAGAAGTATAGAGACGCGCATTAAAGAACACGTAGCTGACATGAAACATAGGCGCGATAATAGGTCTGCAGTGTGTGAGCATGCTTTTGAGGGGCCAAACCACTATATTCGTTTCGATAAACCACAAATTCTCGCTAGAGAACAAAGATTTGTTCCTAGGATGCTACGCGAGGCTATTGAAATTAGGAAACATCCTAATTTCAATAGAGACGAAGGTTGGAGCGATCCACCTGCTTGGGACCCCATAATTAATAAATTAATACCTACAAAAACACACACTGCAAGACCTGATGATGTAGTTAGCTCTTTTTGCAAATAATTAAACAGTAAGATGGAGGTCGGTCCCCCTGCCCGAGTTTCTTTCGCCAGTTCTTCTCGGAAGGCCCTCCCAATTTCCGAACTGGTAGTAGACTCAGTAGTATACAATGTAATCGTAGTGAGAATTAATTAAATAACGAAATAATGTGTAAAAATAAAACAATTTGATTTATATAAAATAATTTAATAATAAGGAACGTTCCCGAGTAAAATATTGTGAAGGTAGTAGAAAATATATGACAACCATCATCTTAGTCATCCTGTGATCACGGCTCCTGTAATATAAAGGAGTCTTAACGTCAGGATTAAATATAAAATAAAATAAAACATGCGCAATAATCCGTAAAAAGTGTTTTATTCTGATGTGTAATGTGCGCGGAAGTTTAAGAACTAAATATATTTTCATAAAGCAAATATGACAGAAAAGAAAATAAACATGCTCCATCGCCAGGTTTTTATACCACTCTGCATCGGATTTGTACTCCTTTCCTTATGACTTTCTATGATTCCTTACGACGACTGTTATTATTTTACGGTCTACTTTTCAAACAAACGTTAATATAATTGATAAACAAAAATAAAACTAAGTACTTGAAAAGAAACTATGAAATAAATTTAAAAAGTATCTAAATCAATAGTAGGTATTTCAATATTTATTTGGTGTCAAAATTCTTACAAAAAAGTCAATAAAACAAGACAACCATAAATAATCTGAGGAAGTGAACATCAATCAAGTAGTATAAAGCGCAGAAAAATTCGTACATTCGATAGGTGCGAGTAGCCATACCTAATCACGGGCCATCCCACGCTGCGTCTTCGTAACCAATTATGGTTTTATTCTTTATCGCTTGTTAAATCTGAAATGTCACTCATTCCTTTTTTTCCAGTTCAGTTTAAAAAGATAGCATTTGTTATTATGATAAATAATAATGAAGGTTCTACCTATAGTTTTACAGAAAACGATGATGGACATAGGATATAAATAAATCGGATTAATTTTTTTACCAAATAAACCGACTTTGACACTGATGTTTGTAACTATTTCGAAGGTACAGGCGTCATGTTATGTCCATTCGGGAAGCGCCGGTATGGAAGGCGCCATGGGAATTATTGTTCCCGGAAGACCTCTTCTCGGAGGATTGCTCAGGGCGTCACGGCTCACTCCGTTGCTCCGTCCCCCACAGAGCATAGGCGACGACCCACACTGGTCAGGGTCGCGGCTGCATCCGAAAGGACATCACGCGACCCCCACCAATGTGTGATTGCGTAAGCAATGCATATTTGATAAATAATTTTAAAAGTAAAATACTAGAAAATATTGACTCGGCTCACAAGTAAATTCTCAGGTGAATATTGAACACACGCAGCAACCTTTGGATGTCCGATCCAATGCTCTCCCAATTGAGCTTTGTGAACACCCGTCCAAATTTTCTTGTACCTTTCTACTTTTTACAGTGTAGGCCAGTGCTGTCTCATCAATGAGAGGAAAATCCTCTTGTATTCGAAAGAAACATTTTTACAAATGTTTGGACAATCGATTAAGATGAAACAGCCATTTAGTTTTATGGTTTATAAATTTATATTTTTTGCACTTGTTATGTGAAAGTAGCAATCGCGGTCGATGCTGTCATTTTTTGAAGAGTTCCGTTGTCTGTCTCCGAAACTTTAACTTTTTAAATAAAGAGTATTTTATAATAAATAAATTTAAATATTATAAAATACTCTTAATAAATTATTTAAAACTGTTCTAATAAAACTATAGAAGTTTCATATAAACTCTGCCACAGCGTTTTACCCCCTTAGGGGTTGAATTTCGCAAAATTCCATCTTAGTGAGCACCTAAGATCTAAAAGGAACTCCCGTGCTAAATATTAAACTCCTAGAATTTGTAGTTACAGAGATTTCGTGATAAGTAAATGACCTTTCGCTTTTATATGTATATATGGATAAAGAGAACAACTGACCAGACATACAAAGGCAAATAATTATACAACCATCGTTAAGTGTCTCAAGCAAGTGCTGTTTCAACTACAAGTGGCCACGGTATGTAGTACGGGTTACAAGGTATATGAGCAATCAACACTATTGATCCATTTTTATCATATACATCTATGTAAAAACATGCATCAAACTTAATAAAATTACTTACCGATGGCATGCTATCGATAGGATATCATGATATCCTGTGTTCGTTTTTAACTATAGTATTTAAATTTTTGACCAGCGACTGAGTCGCGTTTGCCCTAAACAAATGTTTAATTTAAAGGAAAACCAATGGGTACAGCATATAGTACTTTTTTACGTTCTATAAGTATTTTATACGTTCGTTATAATTAAACAGACCAGATTATTTTATAAATCTATTGATTTCCTTTGTTTCATGAGTATTTCTTCGAGAATATAGTATTATAATATAATCTTCATCTCATTCATATGAGCTTAAATTTATTGTTATTTCAAACTTAATGGCACATGTTAAAAAAATATTAGTCTTATATCCTTTTACAAAAACATGGTAACAAAAAAAAATTACTTGTATTACATCATAAACATGTAAGTTTATTAAATATTTTCGGAAATATTTGACTTTGATTTTTTTCTGTTCATATGAATCAGATTGTTTGATATGTGAATTTGAAATGCAAAAGCAAATCTGTTAAATGTTAACTTTCAAAAAAGATTATTCTGCAGTAAAAACAGAATCAGATTCGTTTTCTTATTGGATGTAAAACTATGAAATGATATTTATGTATTTATTTAAAAACCTTTATTGACCAGAAAGATTAATTGTTAGGCGGATATAATGCAAATAGGATTCTCTATAAGTAAGCCTTGAGGAAATATAAGAGACTTAAACGCGATATAAAATACATATAGTTACATATTTATGAAACTATTTTATGCGATAATAACTATAGGTATTTATCGAACTACATATATAAACCATATCGTGGTTATATATAATCATTTTAAACCGTTTATTAATAACCGATCAAGCTTTCGTTTTAACGTGAACTTTCTGGGAGAGGTACTAATAGAGTCAGGGAGACGATTCCAAAAAATGTGGAAGAATTGGACATAAAACTAGAACAATGGAAAGGAGTAGAAATTGATACAGAATAAGCAATAAAAAATTGGCGTCTTTGGAAATAAAACAAAAAAACGATATTTCAAGTATTTTGGGGATTGAGTATTGTTAAAGATAGAGTGTGCAAAATAATCTCGACTACCTACGCTTAAGGATGGATAGCCATATGAGGTAGGGATTGGTAAAAAGAAATGTGATATGAAATACAGAAAAAAAACGGAGTGCTGATGTTGATAGAACGGTCCAGTTTATTGGATAAAAAAAGATATGAAAATGAAAATGAAAATGAAAATAACTTTATTCAAATGCACTTAAAAATAAGTAGTTTTGAATCGTCCAACATTTTTTCCTACCACCCATTCAGGACGTCTTTTAACTGACAAGAAGAATGGGCGCAAGAAACTCGTCAGCTTTAACAGAAGTAACGACATTTACAATATAATACGTCGTCACCATATACAATCCACAAAAAAAAAAAAAACAAAATTATTTTGTTATGACAATACTAATAGTGTTATGATATCATTATTTCGTTGTTTCGTTGATTACAACAAAGTCAACAAGTATCTGTACTTACTTAAAGTAAGTATCCCAAAACATTGCAATAACATACAGGGAATAAACGACAAATTTAAGAAAACAACAAGATTTATGTTTAGTTTTAGCCAATACTGAATACTGAAGGTTAGAGCAGACCCATTTCCCAAGGCAGCACCCGTTCACGAGCATGACGCATGATACAGCCATCGCTTCGCTCAACCATATCTTAGGGAACGTAACGATCCGCACCACATGCCACCACCCAAGAAATGTATTAAGAGAGCATGTCATACTCTTATCTACCAGTAATAAATTAGTTTTAAAAATTTAAAAAATGCTAATGCTGTATGTTACAACCTGTAATAAAGAGTGTCATGTTGAAATGACACATATTACTTCCATGCATCGCGATCTATTAAATAGTCGTTGACCTTGTAATAACCTTTGGACATGAGCTTATTTTTAACATACATTTTAAACTTATGATAAGGCAAATCTACTATACTTTGTGGAACTTTATTAAACAGTGCTATACCTTTCCCCAAGAAAGAGCCTCCTGTCTTTTGAAGTCTAAATCTTGGAACGGCAAGTCTATTCTTATTTCTGGTGTTAAAGCAATGTACGTCGCTATTTTTGACAAAAGTATTGTAGTGTTTTCGTACATAAATTATATTCTCATAAATGTACTGTATATTCTAGTATTAGAATTTCTAACAGTTAAGTGCTTAGATAGCAAAAAATATAATATTTTTTAAGTACTTCTTCATTCAAGTCGGGTTAACATACACAACAGGCATCAGAATAATTAATGAGTGCGGTCTTAGTTTTGATGAGAAAATTCCTGAAGCAGTTCAAGAAACACGAAGAAGTTATAACTGATACGTGATAACCAAGATGTGTTTGCGACAGAGAGATAGCTAAATTTACTTCCTGGGTACTTGTTTGATGATATATGTATATGTAGATTGTCAGCGTCAAAATTCAGAGAGTTAAGAATAGCAAGCGAGATATCGCATATTAAAAGTACTGTGAGATTTTGAAAATTAACAGATTCATCAGAATCTCTGTGCAATAAGTCAGTGCAACTAATTTCATTTGGATAGTGGAGAGAATTTTTTTTTCGAGTTTTATGTAGAAAAGTTCATAACAAGGACCAATACTACCCCTTGAAGTCGAAAGAATGGTCAAAAACATCCTGTTCAGACATGTATTTGGTGGGAAACTTTTTTATTACAAAATGATTCTTGGAATACTACATTATTTGATTCTTTGTTGCATGCTATCTTTTGGAACTTTCTCTGCTCTGGATCTAAATAGTTTTGTTTTTCCTCTTCGTCTCTCTCATTTTTTGCATTCCTCATAACTGTTTTGAGTCTTTATTCTATTTTCCAGCCTAATAAGTTTCGAGAGTTTTTCTTTACATCCTCGGTTTGTTTCTGTCTTAGAGTCTCTGTTGAGAATCACAATTGTTATTTCAATTGATACAATGACCCATTTACTAATCCAATAACTATCATTTGAAAAAGTCGTCAGGATTCTGGAGCAGGACTTTTTTGTATCGATTATTATATGGACCACGTGTAGTGGCCTAAAAGTTTTTTAGCTCGTTACAACTGAGTGAACAGCGCGGAGTTATGGTAAAGGTTAAATGAAAGAATTGCCTGTATGCACCGTAGGACTAACCTTATATAACGTAAAAAAAACAAAATGCAATTTTTTATGATAATCTGTATTATGCCTTATACATACATCAGGATTCACTTGCATTCACCGAAATCAGTCAATTAAATAATGTAGTAAATATACAGTGGGTATTTAAATCAGAATTATAGATGTTCCAGGCACAGTTATACCACATATTTACCTGCCCGTCATTTCAGATCTATGAGGAAACTGTGCAGGTCCACCTCACTGGTTTCGTTGGCCAACCAGCTACTTATGCCGAAAAACTTAACATAACAATATTATGTCTTAATACATGACTAATTTTTTTTCCTTTGTATCTTCTTGCAATTTGGTTCTAACGTCAATAGCAATTTTGATGTAATTAGTAATATATATAAGAAAACTGGAATTCGGACACATTATATGAATCAGAAGAATAAGTTTCTACTTTTTTATCTATATTGAAATAACTTTACCTTTATTAAAATATACCTTTTAGTTTAAATAAAGGTAGTTCAGAGACTCCTTAGTAACCTGAAAGTGTTGATGATGTGCACCGAATATACGTTTTTTATCATGAATATCGACAGTGACAAGTCATTGCGTCGATAATGGTGGAAATGGGCCATTAATCTTACATTCAACTATGACGGACTACCAGCCTGCAATCACAATAGACAGGAAACTGGCTAATGGTTGTTGAGGAAATTACAATTTCTTGCCCTGACATCCCGTTATCATTGGTTTAACTGAGTTTTAAACTGTTTGGTAATATTTCTACAGCTCTTTTTATCCACTTTGTAAGGAATTAAAAACATATCTTAATGTGTCTTCGAGTGCCGCGTGACACCTGAGACACGTTGAATTTTTCCTGGTAATGTTAAATAATCAAAATATCGCACATACAGTGCTATAACGTCACTTATGCAAATGGTGTAATATTTATGGGGAGCATTTGAAAATTAAACATCTTTACAACGTATAGTTCTTTTCGGCAAAACAAATAAAATAATTAAGCTACAACTTTGAACTTCATTTTGAAGTAAAAGCAAACAAAGTAAAGAGATAGAGTAGAGGTAGGAGTATTTTCTCATACTCAGTTCAGTTTTGTCAAAAATTACATAAGTGACGTTATAGCACCGTATGTGAGAGTTGTAATGTAACCTTTGGTAAATAAACATAGAAAGCCATATATACCGAAAGTTGGAAAACAGGATAAAGCCTTTTCATAAAATAAGGAAAAAGGATTTATCTTTGATACAAACATATCAATATTTTAGTAGCGGCATTGTACTGCCGTTCTTTGGATATCTAGTTACAAGATAATTTGTTATAAACTTTTTCTGAATACTCTAAGTAAGTTTAAGTAAGTTTTTCTGAATACTCTAGTCTTCGTAAATAATATATTTGATTAAACTGGATTCGAACAATTACCATCGCCAACGAACATCTAAATATACTGAAAAAATATGAGACATTACCAAAAAAACAAAAATAATATATTTACAGTACTAATTGAGCCTATCTATGCATATATTAACATTAAATGCTCTTTGATGACATTATTCGAAACCTATGGTAACCACATTTTTTTATCATTGAAAATACCCAAACCTTATTGGAACTATCAAATCTTTTTTATAGTTTTACTTATTCCCCTCGTATACCCATCGCGAAAATAGGTAGGTACTACTCGTTTGCGACGTACGGACAAGTTCTAACACGTTCAGTTTTATATTTGCTATCTGTGTGCAAAGCTGCGTCTCGCCGGTATTGACTCTGTTGTTTATGTGTGTGTTATTAATGTTCAAGAAAATAAAGAACGCCTCCAGTTGTAAAGTCAGTAATTAAATTTCAACCAACCATCCTATGGTCCAGATTAGGCTCTGCATACTACCATCTGTTTACAAAACTAAAGGAGTTCTTGGCAGAAAAGAAATTTGAAACGGATCAAGAACTGCAAGAAGCTGTGACTACGTATCTCAATATAGGTACTGGCGGCGTATGAATATGAAGGTTGAATATAAAAACTCGTCACACGTAACAAGAGAAGTAGTGCAAATAAAACGTTTATTTGAACTTTCCTTTTTATCCCATTGCCATTTATCGACATTCCATTTTTTCGGTAATCCGATAATACATAGGTACATTGAATAGGCTGCGGGAATGAGAACAAACGCGTGACACGCGCTGACCAATTAAAGCCTGCGGCGGTTACCAGCGAACGTCAATCGGTTCTCTTGTTCATTGTTTCATTTTGCATTGAAAACCAACATAGATCGACGCGGAAAGCTATATTTTTCTGATTCTTTCCTGATTTTTACGCTTGCGTCCACAGATTTCGTGATATGGATGCGTATGTGTTAGATGTCGGAATGCCTCGTTTAGATTGGCCAGCTTGAAGTACTTGCTTTAATCAAAGAGCATATCTGGGATATACAGAAGCGAAAAGTGAGTTAAGTGCAGGATATGCAAACTATTAGAGATCTTAAGAATGCAATAACTACGGAGTAGGAATGTTTTCACAAGAAAGCTATCAAACCACAAAATGTGTTTCATATTTACTTAATGAACAGGTACACTACTAGCGCTTTAAGTTTTAAAGTGACGAAAACTGTTTCTAGCTTATTAATTAACGGAGTACAAGACTGAAGAATTATTTAACAAACTAATAGTAACAATAAAATAAGTCCTTCGCTTTGGTGCTAATGTTTTTAGCACAAGTTTTAAGTTTTCACATTTGTATACATACAATTACAAGCAGGTTTCTGTCTTAAGAAATAGCGACGCTTAGGTAGATTAAAAATACTTAGGTATATTAAAAAAGTAATACAACGATGAAAATTGAATTATACCATGTACAATGTACATATGTACTTTAGAAAAGCGTAAATCATACCCGTAACACGTTTCCTTTCCACGTACCATTAATAATGTGAAGAAAATCCGTTTTTGTGAGCTTACAAATTTTCCTTCATGCCTTTGATCCATTATTACGTCGTCTGCTTACTATAAATCTTAAATCGGTATTTGACAGCATTCTTGCACTTTATAACATGATATGAATTCCTTATAAATAATGAATAAAACTTTTGTAAAAAGTAACACCCCAAAAAATGTATTTCTTTAAGTGAGGAGCGATGAAGATACTCAGTAGGTATATATGTTACCGGCCAAACCCGATTTCAGGATAAACTAGTTTTGCCTAGGCTGAACTAGTTCTTCCTATACGCGATAGGATTAACTAGTATAGCCTAGTCCAAACTAATTTGTCCTAAGCGCGATAGGATAAACCAGTTTAGCCTAGGTCAAACTAGTTGATCCAGATATAAATACGCACACTCTAGGATAAACTAGTACGGCCTAGTCTAAACCAATTTTTGGAGGTAGCAGATGTAAACCAAGGCTCTGAAATATCGTTAAGGACGGCAGTTACGAAATATTCAGTTGGATCAGGCCAAGGTTTTGTAAGATGCATCTGCAACAAAAACTGTTAAACAAACAGATGCCAGTGCAAGAAGGCAATGATACTCTGCAATTCTAAGTGCCACCAAAGCACACCATGTAAAAATAAATAACAATTTTTAATAATTGAGATATGATTATTGCTTCTGTTAAAAACACTTATTATTTGTTATAGTATGATTGTTTGTATTACCAATTATCCATAACTTTTAACGACAAATCATTATTGTTTTAATAAAAATGATTATTTTTCCAATTACGGAGTATTTTATTCAGTTTATCTATTTATTTTGACTTTCTAGATATACTATAATGTTTAGACTAGGCTATACTAGTTTATCCTAGAATATGCGTATTTATATCAGGAAAAACTAGTTTGGCCTAAGATTCAAACATGGTTGGGCGATGCGGTGGCTGACTCATGCGTCATACTCATGAACGAGTCACTCTATGAACATGGGTGTCTTTTTACTACTAAATTTATTCGCTTTCATTGAATATCTCACTTTCTACTATAAATTATTTTTTTCAAATTCACCATGACCTCATTTTGACTAATTAAATTTTTTGATTCGTTATTGAATGTTGCTTATGATAAAAGTTTATCTTACAGTGAATTTTCAATCAGAAGAACGTCTTTTAATGTATGATTCTATGTGGAAAAAACCTTTCTAATTTTCTTGTTATTTCTTCTTACTACAAGGTCGTATATTTACGAGCCGTAGCTTTAATTTTTTCCGTCTCTGAGACCTTCTCCATTCCTTTTTGTGCAGTTGAAAGCCGGGTACCTTCATTAAGCATTGCTAAATCTTACATATCTATGTATCGTATATGTATGTTTATCTGTTAATTACTTTGGGTTAATCTGTGAAGTTAATGTTTATGGTAATACTTTTGAGGTGTAAAAGAGTGTCAGGGAGTATTAAAATAACAATCTTGGGAACAACCATGAATCACCATAATTTTATGTTTACCGACGGCAATAATTTATATGAATGTTCTTTTTCACTTAATATATTTATCAAATATAGGATAACAGCACATAAGATAACTTGGTTGTACACTAATTTATGTTTTTAAAATAATAAACGCTTTCCAAATTCAAAATAAAGAAAAATTAAAAAAAAAGCATTTATATAACAGTATTTATGGCCGGACTAGTTATATACGATACTTATACCTATTAGGTACTAAATTATATACATACATACATGTACCTAAATCTATACTTATACAGATATATTTATATTAGTATAAATATGATATAAATATAAAAATATATTTTCGTGTCGTTCGCTCTTAATATACTGGGAGTTCATGATTGTAATAAATAATTAGGCACCGCCATCGCTTCAATCGAAATAGCACACAAACCATTTCTGGTCACCTTCTCTACTTTCTAATGCATGGACGAGAAATATGTCGAATATCTCTGTCTAAATATCGACAAAATTCTGTTGCCATGTTAGAGATTTGTAGACAAATATGCCGCCCCTAGGTACAACTACTCTATACATATAAGAAGTCGACTTTTAAACACAGCCATGTTAGAGACGATAGACGACAAATGACTAATACATGAGAAAACGGCTCGACAAAATTTTGTCGTGTTGCGTATGCTGGGCGGGCTGCACGTTTTTTGAGAGCTTAATTTAATTTTGTGTTTTTTTATGAATGGCCTAACATCGTCGCGGTTGCGTATAGCGAATCGATCTAAATATGGTAACGATTTGAAGTACGCGTGCCATAACGACCTAAAGAGGAAAAGCTTAGCGATTATTTTGCTATGAGATTAAAGCATTGATTTTTAGCTCCTACCCAGAGAACAAACGAGACCTCATGCAACTGTGCGGGCTGTTGCACTGAGGGCGTTTATATACGAACTAAAGTATTTATAGTCAACTTTGACAATCTTGCGTACCAGTAATTCTATATAATGTATGAACTATACATACCACGAAAGATATATGCATACATCATTAGCTGGAACATTGGTTACAGGGCCAATTGGAGAGTTTTGAGACAAAAGGTTTTATTTTATGTCTTTATATTTGTAGATGATCGTTCATAATTTTAACTTTCATCCATTTATTAGAAGTTCTTTTAGTGTTTCACTTAAAATATGGCTGCATTTGACTAAGCAATCGTTTGCCTTCTCAAATGCAGCCGGAAGGGTTGTACGGTAAGCACCCAGCGTGAAACTTTCTTTCAGTAGTTGTCGGCGTCTAATGCAGATATGAAAAAATGTTTTGTAAATAGGTTTATACGATAAACTCTTTTGAGAAAGTATTAAAATAATGACTGTAAACTACTCTTATATTTCAGTTATCAATTAAAGCATAACAAGAATAGATTGAATTTATCTCTATTCGCTAGGGAACAGGGTCTTCCTCAACGCTATACCTGTATCACATACAATGCAACCATGAGGCATTAAGGATTGCAAGACGTATCATAATTTTGTCAATTTTAATAGTGATCGAAAGTGGTTAGATAACTACAAAGTAGTAAGAGCAGTGTAAAAAGACAACATATTTAAGACATGGCAAGGAATGGCATGAATGGAACACTAAGTATAAATATTGTTCATAAATATTCACTGACCTGGCACTCAGCGTCACCAACATAACAACAGTCCCCCGAGACCGAAGTAGGCGACCAGAGATGCTCGCCACTAATCGCCAAATCACCCCAGTCTGGCGTGGAACGGAGCACACGGGCGCCTGCTTCGCCTGTGCGTCTGTCAACAAAAATAATTATACCGTAAGAAAATACGTTCGTGCATATTGGCGGTGTATGTTCTCGTAGGGCCTAAGGGATGATTTATGCTGTTATGTAGAGGTGGCTAGGCGTCTCGATTCTCGTTTTCTGTTGCATAGCAGACGATTTCAGGTGGGGTAAAATGAACAAATAAAGCTCTTCATAGTTATTATTTGTAATATTTTAAATTTGTGCTTCGACCATATTTAGGCTATGCCTCGTATGAGAGCCTTATGTTTCAGTTTTTACAGCCGGAATACAAGACCAAAGAAACAAAAGTCAGAACGTTATCAAACAGTATGTCATTAACTTTAGTGCGGAATTCACATTCACGCTGAAAAAGAGAACTGTAAGTAGTTTGAATAAAACCCTTTTTTCGGATTTTGCGCATATTTTATTTTATATTTAATCCTTACGTTTCGACTCCTTTATCAAATATAAAATAAAATATATGCAAAATCCGTAAATAAGTGTTTTATTCAAAAGTGTAATGTGTGCGGAAGTGTGAAATTAAACTGTAAGTAGTATTTTTTTTTATTTGCCACAAACAAAAGAAGGGGGTTGTAACAAACAACTGAATGAGTTAGAAGCAAAATTAGTATAGAATAATAAAAGACATATTTAAATACGACTAATACTGTAATTCAGGATCCAAGTTACTTATTCATTTCATCCTAGTTACATATCAAAGACGCCGTACAATAAATATTAAAATATAAAGACCCCACATACCAATAGCAAAGCTTCTACCCCTAACAGAATACCCCTATTCTGTTTGCTATAATATGAAATATATATAAGGTATTTAGTTTATCAATAAGCTTACTTCTTGTTCTTAATTGCGTACTATTGTCGAATATGATTACAAAGTTAATATTGGGTACTACTTTGGAACAATAGTTTTTAGTCAGTAATTTATTTTTTACTTAACTACATGACAAGGGTTGTACTGGCTTTGCGAATGGATGGTCGAATGAACATTGGCGAGATAGTTTTAATCCGGATTGGAAACCTCCACGCCCGCATTATGGAAACCTGACAGTTATTTCGTTTTCGTCTACGGCGACGTCGTAAAAGCTGAGTGCCCAACTTTCGCCTAGCACTCTATCCGTCTTCTATATCTAGGTGTTCAAGGATTAAAAGTAAAGACGAAAAATAAAGATGATTCATCACAGTGAAGAAGACCGACACCCGTTCGTCATCTTTATGCAACAATCTCTCTCTCGAAGAACTCTATAATAAAACGGCTCAACGAGTTTGGGCTTGTTTCATTAGTTTTGACAAGAACTTTAGTTACCTCCATGATAAATTATAAATATGAATTTGAAATAAGATCTGTTTTAAACTCGCTTTTATTTATTACTTTCATATTTAAAAGCACCATAAAAGGCGATTAATGATACTAGAGGCAGCTATCATAAATCTTCCGAAGGCCAGAAAACGAGCAGTAGGTAGCGTATTGATATATAATAAACTCGGCGTCAAAATAATCGCACCTCAGCATAAATTACTTATAAGCGTAAACTACCCTCAACACACTATTATTGGTATCATTTGAAAGTTCAATAAATAAATTTGAATAAACATTAATTTTATATCATTAAAAAAAAGGCTTGCTATCGCCAAATGTGATTTAAAGAGAAATAAAAATTTAAACTTCTATAAGGGGAGCTAGTTGCACTAGCTTTTGTGAGTTTAAAAAGGTCGGTGCGTGTGCGATCGCGTTTGAACCGCCGCAGTTCCCCCGAGGCGGTCACTAATATAAAGTCTATAAAGCCTTCCCAGGCTATGGCACTTCCTAGGTGGTGTTTAGTCAGTATGAGTCTGACATAACTTCGGAACCGTCCCAGAGTATCCATGATGATTTATCACCTCCCTCCCCCGCGTTCGGAGGGTGCCCAAGTGTGGTGCTTATGCCAAAAGCAGTCGGTGTCATTCGGTATCCAACCGTCAAAGAAGACAAACCTGAAGATCTTTTACAAGAAAGGCCAGCTTGAATATGGACACCACTGCTGATGAAACGGCCAAGTTATTGCACTACTGCAATCAGGGATGCGGCAGTGTGATGTTGCTCGACAACTAAACTTGAGCAGTTTTCAGTTCGAAGAGTATACCACCGGTTTCAGCAGACCTGTCGCTATGTCCGATGCATCTCGGAGAGAGACGATCGCTACATTATCGACGTCTTTTAGAAATCCGGTTTTCTAATGCTGTTGAGTTATAGCAGTAGCTCCAGGTAGCTCGCAGATCAACTGTGAGTGTTTCTACAATCAGAAGAAGACTGAAGGAGAAAGGATAGCAGATCGTTGGAATCTCTGTCATGCCAGCGAGAAGTCCAGACCTAAACCTAAGATTCTGCAACCACTTGAAGCTCAAGGTTCGATTTCGTGATCCCACTCCCACGACCCCCCAGGAACTCGAAGAGGCCGTTATTGAGGAATGGGCAACATCCCTCAAAAAGAGTTTCTAAAATTGATAAGATTCACGAGGGAGCGTATGGAAGCCGTCATCAGGGAAAGGGGATTAACACTAGGTTTTAGATAAGTCTTTGTATCGTTTTTTATGGTATGAGTCTCTTCTTTAATTAAGGATTTTTATTGTTTTGCAAACTGGTTTGTTGTGTGTTCCAATAAAAAATATCAAGTGAATTTTGTTTTTTGTACACTCCTTTTCGTTACCTTTCAAATAATACTCATTATCCCTAAATATTAATTCCAAGTAAAGTTTAATGTGATTTTTAAGGGGTGCGTTTTTTTGACACTTACACAGCTAAAAGAAAAATATTTTAAATGTACCTTATACGGTTTTCTTTAAAAGCTAGAGACAGTAAAAGCTCGTTTAAAAATATTTTTCGTTTAGTTTCTTGCATTATGTGACAAAAGCGTTATTTCTCATTAATTTCTGTCGAAAATAGATCATTAAGACATAACTAGCCGGACTACAATTAAATAACACGAAAGAACTGACAGCCAACATTTATACAACGCGAAGTTATTTATTTATTAATCTTTTTATACTATAGGCTGCGCGGTATACACTCGCTATATCAAATGAGCACGGAAAAGCTAATATAAGCAACGTTTTGCATATAGATTCGTTCAGCTCTCGCATGCTGTCGGTCGTCGCTCACACTTTTAAATATCACGTGAATGCACAAGCTTGAGCGCGAATGCTTAAAAATGATCTTTTAAAATCCGCAATCTGAGATATAGGCACATTTGAAAATTAGAGAACACCAGAAAAAAGTGTCTAATATGTTTACACACAACAGTGCAAACATTCTAATGGACGCGGTTTTCCTCTTTACAGAATTTCAAAAACAATCGCTGGATTAAGATACTCTTGCATACTTTTTTAGATATTGGTTACTTTTTTTGATAGACAAAGAATAATAACATTAATTTATTCAACATCATTATCAAAAATGTTCCAAATCAGATCATCAGAATCAGAATAAATACTTATGTAGCCATTTAAGATGGTACAAAATCTGTGACAGTCATGATGTAAATATTTTTACAAATCAAATGACAGAGATTACATAAAGGGTGCTTAAGAGCTATGGTTAAGTAAGTTAGGGTTAAGTCTACTTAAAGCTGTTTTCAGAGTTGTAAACACTCGCCCTTTATGTGTATTAGCAATGTGCGTGAAACAAAACGAACATCAGTTCCTCGCATGTTTTGAGAGGACTACGAAAATATAGAATTAGACATCGAAACAGCATAAGTTATTTTATTGTGTTGGCGTGTCTGATGAAATATGTGAGGAAATCCGCTAGTAATTAATTACATAGTTTCATAATAATTCTTCAGAAATAGGTAAAAATAACTTAATTAATTTTCTTGTTTTTATTACCATGGCTAACTTGATTACATTGATATCAATCTTTGACTTCATTAGTTGACGACCGGTTAGTGCAAGAAACAGCAGCGGTTCTCTTTTCTGCACCAACGGTCTTGGGTTCGAAACCTAGCACGAGGCGTATGTTGCTGTGATGAACGTATAGTATAATATCGTTACAGTACAATATCTGCTTAGCTTAGAAATATATATTCAGCGTGAGTTGCTTGCAATTTATTGTTATAGTTTCAATTAAATTTAGTAATAACACACAGAGACATATAATAGATCAGCTACCCAGCCACGCGTTGCTGTGTTATAAATTACAATGATATCTATCCTATCTTTCAAGTAGGATCAAACTGCACACGGTGTACAAATTTGATTAAAATCTGTTAATAAATTTAGGAGTCCATCGCGGAAAAACAACGTGACACGTAATTTATATATATTAAGATAGCTGACCCAACCACGCGTTGCTGTGTTATAAATTAAAATAAAACTTATCCTATCTTTTAAGTAAGATCAATTAATAGATAGTTACGAAGTTTGATCAGAATCGGTTAAGTAGTTTACGAGTCCATCGCGGACAAACAACGTGACACGTAATTTATATATATTAAGATGTAAGATTCATAAAAGTATAAAATACTGTTGTCTATAATATCATAAATAAAAATTTAAATATTTCTTACATTCACACCAATTAGCCTAGCCCAAAGTAAGCACTAGGCTTGTGTTATGGATACTAGGGTAACGGATAGACGAAATATATATAAACACCCATGACTCAGGTACAAATGCTCGTATTCATCATAAAAACATCTGCCCCTACCGGGATTCGAACCCAGGACCGTCGGCGTCGGTGCGAAAGGCAGGATCGCTACCGTTGCACCAAACGGTCGTCAAAATGTATCATAAGTTTGTGTAAATAAGAATAAATGTACGGAGAATAACAATACAGCACACTATCACAAACTGTAATTTTTACTCAAATGATATGGAAATCTATTTGTTAAACTGTAAACTAATATTGTGCAATAACTTTCATATAATTACTGGAAAATGGACAATTAATAAAAGCTTGTTTTTAATATAATCTTATTCGTTTAATATTTATTTACGTCAATTTACATATGCATGCAATATTTCACCTCAATCGGGAATCGGTAAGTTGATCAAATTTACCTTGTAAGAATTGATCACAGACTGGCAAACATCGTCGGGACAGGTAAGTAAAAGATAAAACCTTATCATTTACAAAGTTGGACATTTTTATCCATATAAGATTTAAGATTATCGATTTTCCGAAGTTGGACAATTGGCTACTTCTATCCTAATATCGATCGTAAAAAATGTTGGGCATTTACGTCAACTGGCTGTGAAACTTAAGTTGCTTTGTGTTTTCTTATCGATAATCTTTTATAACACCTATTTTCTTGGATTTTTAACTAAAATGAATTATTTTAGATATTATAGAAGCACATAAAAATATAAGTACCCGACAAGTATCAGTTCTGTGATTTTTTTTTAACTAATCGATTTTGATGTTTTGGTTTTAGTGTTTCCTAAAGAGAGGTTTATTTAACAATAATTGACGTTTATTTTTTGCATTTTATTTTAGTTCCTTAGTTGTTAAGATTTTAGTAACTAGGGGCGATTTTAATATATTTTTGTAAGATTTTTATCAAATTGTTAAGTGGAGTACCGAACTTTAATAAAGAAAAGTAGAATTAATTATGATAAATAATAACATAGGGGTGACGTCTTATGTAAGAGATACCTACTATGCACATGCGTGCACACACCACACATGTTTGCATCTAGTTAGCTGAACGCTGCAAACTTGGCAATAAAACGGGAACTGCCACATCAGAATTTCCATTTTAATTAAATAGAATCTACTGTGATGACATCATTTGCTTTTATATTCCCATAGTTGGTTACTAATTGCTGATTAGTAACTTGGAATGGGAAATTAGCTTGTGATCACTATGTTTCTTTTAAATTTGTTTACAGCAACTAAGCGGAGAAGACTAATATAGTAAATAAAATGGAATGGCGGTATTTAAAACCGAATCGTAGTGCAAAATCGCTCTCGAAATAACAACGTTGTTGCAGTTATTGTAAACGAGACGCCGCTACACGTGGGTATAATGTTGTTTCTTTAATTTTCGCTTTCATGGCTGTGACAATACTATTAGAATATAATTTTTGTTTTTAAAATTATTATTAAGCCGATAAACATATTAATATCCATATTAGGTCGAATTGTAACTTAGAAATTTGACTAAGGTGGTAAGTCAAATGCTTGTGTTACATCGGCGAAGTTCGAATTGGTCCGCTAGTCTTAAAGCTGATATCCCTACTAATATTATCAATGCGAAAGTAACTCTGTCTGTCTGTCTGTCTGCTACGCTTTCCCGCTTAAACCTCTCAACCGATTTTGATGAAATTTTACACAGACAATATTTAGTCCCTGAGAAAGAACATAGGATACCTTTTATTGCGAAAAAAAGGGATGAAGATGTTGAAATAGGGGTTGAAAGTTTGTATGGGATTTCTTAATTTTAAAAGATAAAACCATGAAACACTATATTTAAGCACTTGATAAGATATAATTAAACATTCGTTCTAGCGTTTTTGAAATTTCGACCAGTGAGGGGGTGAAATAAGGGTTTAAAGTTTGTATGGGATTTTGTCATTTTTGGGGATAAAACTATGAAACTTTATATTTAGGAACTTGATAAGAAATAAAAAAATAATTTGTTGTAGCGTTTTTGAAATTTCGACCTGTGAGGGGAAGCAAAAGGGGTTGAAAGTTTGTATGAAGTTCGTCATATTGAAGATAAAAACATTACATTTTGTATTTAGGCACTAAATAAGAAACAAAAATCGTTTGTTCTAGCATTTTGAATTTTTTACCACTGTGGGGGTGAAATTCTACAAACGGAATTCCCGAAATTCGAACGGAACGGGACGGATCAAACACTTAAAGAAGCAGGTGTCCATTTAGAGAAAAACTGTTTTTTAGCATGGCCAACTGTACGTGGCCTGCTCGTGAGTGTCGAGTCCAAACAATCTCCACATTTTAACAAATAATAACAGAACAGCAAACGTTGTGTACAAAAATGTTTTAAATTAGGTCATTTTAAAATATTTTTGTACACAACGTGACGCTGGCCCCTTTAAAGTGTCTCTTGGACATAAGGGACCAATAAATTTTTCTAGGTACTTTCTGCCACCTAATGGAATACATAGGTACCTTATACCTACTGTAAACAGATATTTTTTAATTTTATTAAACATACCTACTCTCTTTTAATCAAATGCTATACCCAAATCTATACCGTTCTTTTAATATAATCATTAATATTCAAATTAATTTACTGTAACTGTGTAAATATTTGTTTCATGGCTAATTTGCTGAGCCGTTTGTTACAAAATTGGATATGGATGGTCTGAAATCTGAAAAAGAACATAAGTTACTTTTTATCAAAACACCACGCGGGCGAAGCCGCGGGCGGAAGCTAGTTATGAAATAATTTTCCTTATTACAACTCAAGTAAGTCCAAAATCCACGACTTTGTAACACATTGCACTGACTATGGCCGTAACAATCACTCTACGTATTTCCTTATTTTTTGTCAAAATTAGAGTTGCGCATAGCAATATATGACGTTACGTACAAATGTTTAAAACCGATTGACTTAACAGGGATCTGAATAGGTGCATTGATTTTACGTTATTGCAAAATAACGTGTTGTTTAAATGAATGCAACACACGAGTCCATGAATAAATATAGCAAAAATAAAATAAAAATAGTGAAGATGAGAAAATTAAAATCATTTGTTGTTAAATACCAGTCAATATCAGTCAGTGAAAAAACGAAAGACTAAAATTGCTCACGTTTATTCGTTACACATCTTTTAGACAACTCCGTGAAATTTTGAAATTCCTGAAACACTTTCTCAAATTTTTAAATATCGAATGCCTGCCCTTTTTAACATACCTACACGTTTGATATACATATACGTCATTGGCCCTAAATATATCTTCTCCGATCTCTGATTTAGGATATATTATTGTTACCTATCTGTTATATCATTCGAAGACATAGATTAATTGCTTCGTATGTTACGTTTTTGATTCAAGCATAATCCGTAAATATCTATATATAAAAATATCGACTATTTTAACAAGAAGATACCTAACCTAAAGTAAAAAAATACATTAAAAAATCTAACTTTATTCGGAGTCGTATTCAATCCATTACAGCTAACTGCTTCTAAATGGTGCCACTTTTTGTATAAAGTGGAATGTTTATAAGGGGTTAAAGGTCAGTGTTTTTTTTACGAAGTCGTAAAGCTTTAATGGGAAACTCGGTTGTACTCTCTTAAAAAGGGATACTTATTTGTGAAGTTATTCTTTAAATTCGTGTTATTTATTTACGATGACTGATGAAGTTTAAGCGGACTTATTACCTACTCATTCCTTCTTCGAGTCCTTTCGAGTAATAACTGTGTGCTCAACTAATGATACACCAAAGCTTTTTTGACTAGTGGTATGATGTGATGTTCATTCTGATTGTTATGTAACATTAAATTTTAACGTTATCCTTAACAGAGGAGCTGAGGATAGTTTACGTCAGCCCTCCGATGACTGTCCATTTCTTGAAAGTTCTTCAAACTACGCAACTAAACTGAACACGGCAACTGCAGTTGATTTTACGAATTATTGTGATTTGTGCATTTTTCAAAATAAACAGAAATACTATTATAATAAACTTTACTAAAACCCTTTTATACGTACAGGCTTATCAGTTTGCTTTAAAGATTAAAATAGATTAAGGTGATTCAGCATTCAGGTGGATTGATATATTGTTACATAATTTTAGTACATACAAAAAAACCGTATTGAAAAAAGAAACCTCTATCCAGCAGGGTTTGAACGCACGCCTCGCACAAATCGCTCGAGGCACGATAATCAATTAGGTTACCGAGGACCTTACCAGCCCTAAATTTAATCAACTCTGTCTATTTTATCTGTCAGTGTGCCGACACGAATTATCCATAGAAATAAATAAAAGATTAAAGTGTCCGGCGTTCACATATTAAAAACTATCAATATAATCAATGTTTTTTTGAAAACGCAGCCTAAAAATCTGCTTTTTGCGCATATTATGCGTGATAACGATGAGTCATAATAACCTTGAAGTTATAATATCCTTGTGAACATGTAAGATACTTGGCAAATGAAACAAAGTGGCGGACAATAGTCTTGATCAGGCTAAGGGTATAAAAAATTGAAGGTAAATGGTGGCCTTAAATTTCATAAACTTGTACTTATAAGGTCTCTATCTATTTATGTTTTGACTTAATTTATATATTTTTGTTTAGGACTGCAGCTGTATTTACAAAAAAGTAAGTAGTAACAAAATGTATTCTTTTTGTTATTGTTTTTACAATATCTGCTTTTTGGTGAAGACACAAAGAAACAAATCATCGCCATATATTACTCATGTGTATCAATTGTTTTTTTTATGCACAACCAATGTTAACAACATTTGATTCTATTAATAATAGTAGGTAGTAATAAAAAGTGCAAACTTAATTATTTATGGATTATGTCAGTTAGTGGCATCAGAGTGCTTGATTGATTGACTAATGTGATTTGGTATTTTATTTGAATTTCACAGTAAATATGAAATTTAATAGAAATATTTTCAATTTTCTAACAAATAAAAGTATACCAGGAATGCCCCACAAACTAACATGCTATATTATATACGATTAGTGTATATTTTAATTCGTTGTATCACGTCATCCCTCTATACTTTCTATTTCGGTATATAAAAAAAGAAAGAAAAGATTCCTTTATTATTTGCAAAAACGTTAAACATCTATAATATAATTTATTATAATAGAAAAATACTAGAAAAAATCGACTCGGATCCCAAGTGAATTCTCAGGCGGGAACCCGCAACCATTGGAAATCTGGTCCAATGCTCTCCCAATTGAGCTACCGAGCCTTGTGAACAGTCGTCGAAATTTTCCCGCCTGAGTATTCACTTGTGACCCGAGTCGATTTTTTCTAGTATTTTTCTATTATAATAAATTATCTTATAAGATCGCATTGAAAAATGCATAAAATATATGAAAATTATAAATCTTATTATATATAAATTACGTGTCACGTTGTTTTTCCGCGATGGACTCCTAAACTACTTAATCTATTTTGATCAAACTTCGTAACTATCTGTTATTTGATTTAACTTTAAAGATAGGATAGGTTTTATTTTAATTCATAACACAGCAACGCGTGGCTGGATCAGCTAGCCTATCATATATCTTTGATAGTGACATTTCTTCATTTACCATTTTGCTACGAAATTAGTAATAAGAGTTAAGGTATATAATAGGGGTTAAAGTATGAAATTGCCGTTTTATTGCAATAGGTTCTTTGAATTGACATAGAATCTTCATGGTTTGAGGTTTTCGAATGAAACTTTTTTTAAATGGTTTCTATGATGTTCTTTTTTTAAAAAATGTAAAACATTTGAATATCGACTTTCAATTGTTTTTGTTATTCAATTTAGACAAGAAAGATGGATACTGCGAAAATTCGAGTTATTTTTGAATACGAGTTCCGACGCGGAACTAACGCGGCAGAAACAGCCCGCAATATCAATGCTGCGTTTGGAGAGGGGTCTACTAATGAACGCACCGTGCGATTTTGGTTTAAACGCTTTCGTGATGGAAATTTCGACTTAAAGAACGAGCCACGAGGAAGACCGCCCACACAGGTAAATAACGATGAATTAAGAGAGATAGTGGAAGCCGATCCTAGTCAAAGTACCCAGGAATTAGCGGCATGGTTTAACGTTACCTTACCCACAATATTGACTCACTTGCGTCAAATCAATAAAATAAAAAAATACGAAAAATGGGTGCCTCATGATTTGACTGATCTGCAGAAAGAAACGCGTGTTGAAACTTGTGTTGCCTTGTTGAACCGGTACAGAAATGAAGGAATATTGGATCGAATTGTAACATGTGATGAAAAGTGGATTCTTTATGATAACCGGAAAAGAAAAATGCAATGGCTGACCCCAGGTCAAATGCCACAACAGTGTCCTAAAGCAAAACTTACCAATAAAAAGGTAATGGTAACTGTTTGGTGGTCTCAGCATGGTGTTATTCACTATAGTTTTCTCCGATCTGGTCAAGCAATAACGGCAGATGTCTATTGTGCCGAACTCCGAACCATGTTGACAAAACTAGCAGTAAAACAGCCCCGACTCATGAATCGATCTTCACCATTATTGCTCCACGACAACGCGAGACCTCACACAGCACGAGAAACCATTTTGACCCTTCAGGAACTGCAGTTAGAAACCATTCGTCATCCTCCGTATTCACCAGACCTTGCTCCAACGGACTACCATTTTTTTCGTGATTTGGACAATTATCTACGTGACAAGAAGTTTTCTTCCCAGGAGGCAGTACAAAATGCTTTCACACAGTTTGTGCAGTCTAGATCGTCGGAATTCTATCGCAAAGGCATTAATGACCTTCCCATTAGATGGCAGCAATGTATAGATAATAATGGCAACTATTTTGATTAAATAAATTTGTTAAAAATTTAAAAAATAAACAATATAGATTTTCAGTACAAATCGGCAATTTCATACTTTAACCCCTAATATTTGATAGATCTACAGAGTATTTTTTCCATGATAATATTTGTACAATGAATACAGATATTAATCACTGACTTATTCATTTATATGTCCATGGATCACATTCACATGGACGTATCGTACAAACATACGATTTAAAGCGTACTATAAAAATAGATCCTTGTAGTGGATTCTTAAGTGATGTGTATGTAGTATATTTCTGAATGTTCCTGTTGGAGAATTTATCTAAAATGTTTGAAAACATATCAAAATATTTTGACACATTTGCTCTCACACCGGATATTGCTCAATGTTGAGAAATGGGAACACCTTTAGATTGGCTAGTTAGATTTATTTTGGCTAGCGATCGTTGGTAAAGTTTATATTAACTCTGTACAGCCAGTAATACACTGTCAGATTGCGTAACAGAGTGCCAGCGTAAGTATGTATTTTATCGTGAAAAGGATGAAATTATGAAAATATTTTATGAAAAGACACGTAAACGATCCATAACAATTTATTGGAAATTGTGACATATAATATTCAGGTAAGCATCGTAACAAAGCCTTCGCTTGTAGCTGTAGTGACATAAGTTTAGGTATATATATTTGTAGAAATAAAAATAATGATTATTTATTTGAGTATAAGATAACATTATTTGTAATTAAATTACCAACAAGTTGTCAAGAGCGTAGCAGATGTATGCCAGTATAATTTAGTCAGTTTTGTATAACGCAAAATATTGGGTTCGTTTTAATTGCGTACATGATCCGGATTATTTGTCTAATAAATTATTATTTTTTCTTTTTGTGTTGTGTTGTGTTTTGTTGTGGGTTAGATGTGACTATCATATCACAAAATGTAACCGGTAAATACGGTTATTTTCAGTGGTAATCCTTCTTATAACTTATAAATAATTTATGAAGTTGTTTCTTTCGGTTATTGATAAAGGACAATGCCCATCGTAGTATGGACTTTGGTATCGCTTTGAATAATTTTGTGCCATGATGATTTTTACTATGTTTTTAGGTTGCTTAGTGTAGATTAAATTATTAAAAACAGTTTTTCCGTAGTTCGACGGATAAAATGAAGAATATAATATATAACAAAACTCATCAAATTAACACTTTTCCCGGTCTTCATTTGTGTTTTTATTTACATTTGAAGTTTTATATATCAACACAATGGTTGGATGTGAGCTGGATGCGAGTATTTTAATGCTTTAGTTTGAATAATACTAATTTAGATATAATATTTCAGACTATTAAGGTTGTCATCACAACACTCAATTGACTATACCAATTTGACAGTTCATCCTACCCGATTGTCCCATTGTTGCCAGTCTTCTAAATTATTAACAATTATGTATCGATTATGATTGCCAAATGCAAGTTTATATGAATAACTTAAATATCTGTGCGTTGATATTATGTTTTATTAAATATATTTGTTTTCAGAGCATTAAAATAGCAGATATACCTACTAACTTCTTTATAACACCCCTAATACACTAGCATATATCTTTGATCATAGAAGAATCACATTGCACGTATATCGAATAAAATCTGTCATCGTACTGTTGGATGATTCTGTGATCTCTAGACGGCAATGCAGCACTCATAGACATGCTTTACGTGCTGTTATGCATGCAAGATCGTTTATTTTATTGATAGATACGAATGACATGCAAACCATATGCTGGCAATGGATTGACGGATACCTTTATTTTTCAACATGCTAGCTATAAATGACGTGTATGCATGCGTATGTATGTATTGTCTACACATCTACGAGTCATGCACGTTTAGGTACTGCATGTCAGCGGCATCACTGCTTAGGCGTTTCACCCACTATAGATGCATCCCGCCGCGGTGCGCGTAGCGACAGAAAACGCGCGCGGGGACGGAGGCGCAGATCTGTCTATCTTAGCGGTGTAATCTGCTTCTCCGCACGGAGTAGCAATACAAGACGACAAGGCTCCACGCTCCCGCGCAGAATCTGCACGTGGGGCGCCTACCCGCGCGTTTCCGCGTCGGCAGTGTGTTGTCATATTCGTGTTTTCTATATTAATTGAGATTCTTGCATACAATAGTAAAATCTGCGGCCACGCGCTACGCGATGGGACGCGGTGCAGTGGGTTAACCGCCTTAGGGCCGTACTATGATTGATAGACATCAATCATAGTATTCCTTAACTTCGAGTTCCTTCGAATCCAGACAGACTCGGAGGGCCTAATATGGGCTATAACATACATTGTCTACTTGTTTGTTAATGTGATATATTCCATAATAAAGCTTATATTCCATAATAATTTAATTTATTTAATTATAAGGGTTCACAATACAAAACTGTATGAAAAGTTAAAAGCACGACGCAACAAGATTATTAGAAAAAAGAGCGCCGTTAAACCATACAAAGATGAAATCGTCTTCTTGTAACAAATTAGTTTCACATCATGTCTTACGCTTAATTACTTTATATGCTAGAATGCGAACTGTCAATCCGATATTTTAATTAAATAAATAGCGTATCGATTGTCTTATATTAGGCAAATCGATACGGTCGAAAAGAAAATGGCAATACCGAGGAGACAAATGCCAATAGAAATACTCGGTAATATGGAAGTGAATTCAGTGCTAATTATTGTGTGGATTATTGTCCGTCGATGTTATGGCAAAGTATTTTACAGTATTTCGTGAAAAATTAAAACTTAGTTTTTGACATAAATTTGATTTAAGTACAACGACGATCAAAGACGATACCACGAATGGGCATTGTCCTTTATTATTAATATGTATAGAAAAAAGTTGAAATCATTAAGTATCATTTTGAAGTTAATATCATGCAGAAGTCAGTGATATCCAACTTAAGTCATCACCTATAGAAGATGTAATAACATCGAGTTCATAAGCTTCTTAGTAATCTGTGAATGAGGAATATATGCAGTATCATCACAATGTGACGTGAAAGCAATATAAGAAAAAACTTGAAACACACTTAATTTAATATCTCTTCATAAACATATACACAAAACGTTTCTGAAACTACAACATATATTGTTTGAAACTTGCGATAAAAAATATATAACCGTAGGAATTCGTCGATTTAGTATATCATGACCTTGAAATACCTTTACATATCGAACTTGAAGGCAAATAAGAACTTCATTAGATCATTATGTTCTCCACTAAAAATATTTCTTCAATACAACGTCAATATTTTAGTCACTCTATTAGAAAGAATCAAGGGCACAGTTTCTGCTCGAGTATTCTCGAGGCGAGAAAACTCGAGACATTTGACTTTAATCGAGACGGGAAAAAAATCTCAATGCCTTGAGAAATCCCCTTGAGAAATCCCGTGCGTTAGATAGCTTTTTAGTTGGTAGCAAAATGTTTATCTTGTTAAAGAAGTTTTAATAGTTTTCTAAATATGTTACTAGTAATTTTGTTGATTTAATGTATCTATCTAATATTTTTTTATTAAATGGAAGATTGTTGTTTATTTGGAAACTGTTAGGGACCCAATAATAATAAAGAGTTAAGTCTCTACTATTAACTTTTTATATTGTCTAAGCGAGTATTGTTTATTTTATTGTTTGTTGTTGATTTGTTAATAAGTATGTGTAATTTAGGGTAACTAAAAATTTACCATTTTATTTAATGAATCTTATCTACAGGTTTTATAGCAAAAAAATTAAAAATAACATAGTGTTTTATCAACAACTTTAAAATTTCTTGTGATTCTCGAGAAACTTAAGAAAAATTGGTAGAAAATTCTCGTGCGTCGAGAAACAAAAAAGACCCTTAGACGATGGCCTCTGTTATTACAATTTTGTTCGGCTCGTTTTTTTGCTCTAAGTGATCCATCCTGTTTAATATAATTAACCCATGCATCTATAATATGTTAATAATTATCTATCTACTGAGTCTATCTAGTCTGAAAATTTGAAAGTCGTAATACCATGTTTTACAACATGGTAAATAAACCTTTTTGTTTTAAAATCGATTTTTGAATTGGTTTAAAAGCAAATCATAGAAGTTCAAAAAACAATTGTCGCCCATCAGTCGATTCTAATCTATCAAGCTAAAAACACTTCATACCGAAAACAGTTAAAAAAATTTAAAACAATTTTTCAAATATTTAATACAGAATAAAAATTTAAAATCCTGTTAAAATTGACACGAAAAATTGCTGTGAGTAATTGTGTTCGTCACATTTTTCATCGAGAGTTGAAAATCTGAGGTGCTTAATTTGTCACTGGTTACAGATAAATTTTATGAAAAATGGATTGCGCCTATTGCAAGCGTACTACAGAAGGCTGTGCTTCAATAAAGTGCAGTCTGTGCTCATCTCAGTTCCACTTAGAGTGCGTCAGTAGTGAGCACCTGGTGAGCTCGAACAGCTGGCGGTGCTGTAAGTGTGAAGCGCTGGCGAGCGCAGCAGTAGCGCCCCCAGTCATCGATTCCGTCCGTGTTTAGTGCTGCCTGCTAGTGTAACATGTGTAATAATGTAAATTGACTGTGATTCTTTGGCCGCGATTCTTATAAAATAAATGAGTACAGTGATTTCATTTCGATTTTTGTTTCCTTCTTGAGGAAATTTTAACGTCCTGTGTGGTACAATTGACGCTTTAGAAGTTTCTTTGCTTTGTATATCTATAGATAATATAGCTCTTAGGACTGAAATACAAATTTTGCCCTATATTTCAACTTTATCCCATCAATAGGTTCACGAGGGACAACTATTTCACGGAGTCGGGTTGTTTGATTTGTAGTTGCTGAAACACAAACATTTCTTGATTCGCGTGTAATTCACAATGTTGAACAATGAATGTTTAATGATAATGATGCCAATACAACCTTGGCCTAAAATTTTGACTTTAATTACAATTATTGGTATTTCTTTCCCACCAATGAGCTAACCCCAAAGTACTATAAGGCTTGTGTTATGGATACTAGCGTAACGCATAGATCGATATGTAATATTAATAGAAATATATATATATATATATATAAATAAATGCCTATGGCTCAGGTGAAAATGCTCACATTCATCACTCACAATCTACTTCAGGGATGAGATCCCAGGACCTTTGGTGTCAAAGGCAGGATCACCAATACAATCGAAAACTTTAAATTTTGGAGAAATTAAATTGCATCAGTAGGTTTAGGCGAAATAAGTATCGTCTATTATTTTTCAAATTTATTGGTCATATAAAGTCCAACAAGATTTATTTACAACTTATGGTCTAATCGATAAATGTGTGATTTTACGTTGCCAATTACCAATTTCAAAGTTTATGTCCATAAGTTTTATAATTTTATATGTTCTTAATTTGTAATGGTGCCGCCCGTCATGATAGAATATCGTATATCCTTTATGAATACTGAAAGAGCGAGGGACTGTATGTGATATCAAATATATAGATGAACTAATCCAAGTTAATAAAAAGACACCTGCATTGAAAAGGAGAGTTATAAAAGAGTACATAACAATTTTTACTCTTAATTGTAACTATGTGTAGCAACTGTGTTGCCATCATAAATGTTGGATATTCCAAGAATACATAAATTAAGTAAATAATGAATTTTGGGCAATTTTGCGACAATTATTAGGTCCCTGAACAACAACGCTATGGGAACTAAATAACGTAAATAATATCGCATCTTTAATAGTATAGGGGCACAATTCGAAAAAGATGATTGTTGGAAAAACACCTTTAAAGATTTTTGAGCCCCTGTATTTTCACAAAATCGGTCATAAGTAAATTAAACTATTGAAAGCAAAATCATACAACATTAAGAGCATGTTCACTAAGCATTAAATATTTATCGCATATTAAATTTATCCTAGTACTAGTTTATTTTACTACTTTACTTATGACCGATTTTGTGACAATACGGTCAAAAATCTTTAAAGGTGTTTTTCCAACAATCATCTTTTTCGAATTGTGCCCCTATACTATTAAAGATGCGATATGTGATTTTATAATTTAAAAATTGCAAGTAACCCTGTAGATTTATAAGAACTTCCCATAAGGGCCACTTCTCATCACCACTGTACCCAATAGCCTTAAAGTACAAACGTCCGATAGTTGTATTATGTCTATAGCAACATAATGTTAATGTTTATCTCAGAACAATAGAGATGTTTATGGTATCATTGTCTAAAGAGTATTTTTTACGTCCGTAGCTCTTTTTCTTTATTTGTGGCTTGCACGATTTGTGCATTTAGCCAGTGTCAAGAAAGTATAATTGCTAGAGTCTGGCTAACGAAAGTTGGCCCCAGAATATTGGCGGCAAATTTAAAAAATACATGCATGACAACACTAAAATTATACTATGAAAATTGGAATAACCTTCTTTGATACTTGGTAATTCATTATTAGAAATATCATATATATAGACTGTATAAGAACATTATGTTAGGGCAATAAAGAAACAGATTTTATTTATTTTTATTAATTTTTGATATGTACCAGGTTTGTAACGGGATTTTAAGGATTTATTGATCTGGTATAGGTGTTGGTATATGAGGTAAATATGGGCGGAATCCGAAAATAAATAGAGAAATAAAATACGATAATATTCCATACATAATAACTTCGTTTTATTCATCATAATCAAAATCAGATTCTAACACTTCCATGCCAAAAGATTCATCACTGTCACTAGTATCGCTGTCTCTAACATTTATAATAAAACTCTCTAAATTTTCTTCTGTTATTTTATCACGTTCTTTATATTTATTTTCAACGTGTATTACATGATCAGTCATTTTCTTCCAATCCTGTGAATTTACGTTTTCAAATGAATCTTTAATTATTTCTTCTAATGCAGCTGTAGTAACTGCAATATTTTTGCTACCCACTTTACGTTTTGCCAAACTCCACACAAGCTCAATCGCATTTAAATCACAATGGTAGGGTGGAAGTCTCAACACCTCATGACCACATTGATTTAAAATTTCATCAGCTTCATATAATGGATCAGGCGTATTTCGTTTTACAATACACAACAGCTCTGCTTTCGTGTGGTAGTCCTCATATTGAATTCCATTATCACGAAGCCACTCTCTTATATTACTTTTACGTGTTTGTGTGTTAGGAACCTTATTTATAATTACCGAATGGTAACTAGCATTATCCATTATGATTACACTTGGTTCTTCCAAATTTGGTATAAGTTTTTCTTTAAGCCATTTATTAAAATTTTCAGCATTCATGTCATGGTGATAATCTGCATTTTTTGATTTAGTACTAAACACTAACAAAGAGTTTGGTACGGGGCCTTTCTCTGATCCTGCATGAACTATAATGTACCTTTTCCCGGTCGAAACATTTTCAATTGCACCACTAGTTGAAGGACCTTGCCATGACTTCTTAGGCTTGTAGTTTCTATGGACATAAGTCTCATCTAAATAAATGATTGGCTTGCCTTCTGCACGTTTTCCTGCTATAGTTCTTAAAAATCTATGTCTCCAAGCAGATATGTCATAGCGTTCTATTAAAACAGAACGCTCATTTTTATTCTTTTTAAATTCATAGCCATTGGCTAATAACAAGCGGCGCAGAGTTTCTCTGCATCCGTTAAAATCAATACTTTCTTTTAACTCCACCAACAGTGTCCTCAGTGTAGGAACTTGTTTTTTAACAATATAAAATTCATTTATCTTGTTACGCATAGCATCTATGTCAAAGTTATCTAGGTTAGACACAGTAGGTTTCCATGGGCGTTTCTTCCCCGGGGTACTCCAGACACCTTCATTTACTGCGCCTTCCCTTTTTACTCTCTTTAGTGTTCTGACACTCACTTCTGCAAAGAAGAAATACAAAATATGTAATTAATTCTTGGTATTAGTATGTAAAAATGCAAAGGCTTTTCCCGGCATAATTTCAAAACATCAGTGTATAGTAAAAACTTACCAGTCATTGAAGCTATTTGTTCTAAGTACTGATTCTGGGTTATTATCCTATCTTTCTGCTCTAATTCAGTGAGATTTTCAATAGTTCTTACTATTTCATCAACTCCTTCAACATCTTGCAGATTCTCTGTTAAAGAAAGTTAAACGTTTTAAAATTACCAACAACAATCTATACATATAAATAAAATTGGAGTGTCTGTTTGTAATGTTAAAATAACCGTGTTTTACTACATGCATATGAATATATATACGGTACATACACCAAAATAACATTTTTTAAAATTTTTGTCTGTCTGTCTGTTTGTTTCGGCTAATCTTCGAAACGGCTGGACGGCGATGTACGAATGAATATAATTAGTTTTATTCAATACGAAGAAGCGTAAGTAACTTATTTGTAAGGATACGTAAATTATAAATCAAAATTTTATTATGACGACTGGATAGGTAGGTGTTCAAAGTATCAAAATAATATTGTCTACTAACCTATGAAATTCAACACCACACGTAGACAATCTTGTTTTTGTTTGAACGCGGCATCACGCTGTTGTTGTTTTTCGTTGAACTTGCCAATCATGCAAAACAACATCTTTCGTACACCACTTTTGATAGATTTGTTCATTTTAAACCGTAATTAGAATCACAATTTACACAAACTCATACAATTTGTCACCAGAGATACCGAACGACAAGCTTGTCAAATTGACGTTGACGTTCATACAGAGTTGCTATATAAAAAGTTCGCAAATAATTCCAGGGCCTACTTTCGTTAGCCAGACTCTAGTTCTTGAGTAATTTCTTAATTACATGATGATGAATGAACAGTAAAATGTATTTTTTCCTAGGTTTCAGTTAATGTGTGGGGTTTTTACTGAAACTTCCCTGTGAACTTCTTGAGACAGCAGGAAAAGACAACTTCCGCTGCTTTGTTACACTTGTTAACACTCTTGTATGTCCACAAACACTTAGTGGTTAATAATCCACCATTATTACACACTAATATCCACAATAACACAAAATTCAACAAGATAAACGAAACCACCAACGTGACGCTTCCCGCTCCCGCCAAAAAGTCGTCCGGAGCTTAGAACAATAACTAAGGCATAGAAACCACGTTAAAATAGCAGCAAAGAGCATAAATTCACCCTTAATTTCCCTACGACATTTAAGTTCGTTAGAAAAGGATGTATAATGTTAACCTTTTCTTAATTTGTACAGGTTGTTACTAGTTTGCATTTAAATATCGACGAAACTAAATGTTGAGAAAATAAAAGGAATCAATTTATAAGTATTAAAATTATTCGTTAAAAATCGTTATTGAAATACACCGAAGATCTAATTCTCTTACCAATAGTTCTTTTTCAAAACTACAATTCAGTAGAATTGGCAATAACGAGACCAATTAAGATTTACCTCTTGTATGTAATGACCAACTTAAGTGGCAATGCTAGTAGTAATTTAATGATTTTATATTTTGAAGTAAAAGTAAACAAATTAAATTAAAAGTCAAATTTTTTTTAAGTAAATTCAAACAAACAGACATTTACAAAATGTTATTTATCGTTACCAAATACATTACTTATATAATAAAATACAAAATATTTTTAACAATAGCCATAGTTCTCAAAATTCAGGTATGTGCTCTATGTTGCATAAACTTAATCATGTTTACTCGTTTGATATTATTACTTGCTTCGGGTATTGGATAATCAAATAAAATAAGTAATTTATGTATCCATTAGACTCGGTTGTTGATTCCGTTTCGAGGACTTCCATCATAGATAGCGGATTATTTCTTGAAAATAAAATAATATATAGGTATTGATTTTAAAAATAAATGATTGGAGCGGAGCGAGTAAAGCTCCCATGGATCAGCTTCAATGGCGCAATGTCTGTTACGCCATAACTTCCCGAGTTCTTAACCGATTTTAATATATTTGTGTGGAGTCGAATCAACCCGAATTTTGAAATTCGCAAAAATTACCATCAAAACGAAAAAAAAAAATCTTTTTTTGGTATTATGCTCCGCTCCAATATATGGTGCTAGCGTAGCTTTATGCTTAGCGACTGCATCGCCTAGTACACTATAAGTTTAGACTTTCTTGTGGAATATGTTTCTTTTGTTGACACTACCTGGTATAATACACTCTATTCTCTTTGTGCGAAATCTCAATAAAAAATAATAAAAAAGCAAGATGTAACGTCACAGCCAATTATTAATATTTTCCTGAATATCGATATATGTATGTATAAAAACATATCCTTAAAGATCTAATAAAATATCTATAATAAAAGCAAAAATTAGCCAAATTACCGTACCTCATCAGTCTTCACACAAGCTATTTGTATGTTTACATGGTTTTCCACATGTTATAAATAAGAGAATTATCATAATAATATCGAAAACAAACTGAACTCAGCGATGAAATGTAATTGCCTCATGTCTATTTTCTTTTCTTAAATACTCAATCCTACATTTTGTCACAAGTAACAATAAGTTTCGCAAACAATGATAAGATATGCGTTAAATTTTTTCGGGAAGTATATTAGTTATTAATTATATTTTGCTGTCGTGGGTTTTTGTATTCATGTAAAATTGCCATACTCTAACACTGCAAGAACGGGATAATAAGGACGCTTTATGATCGCATTATAAGACATCCAATTGGTTTGCCTTGAGACCACCTTCAAATTAAAGAACCTATTTGGTATTGATTGGTTCGTTTTCTCTTAGGGCAGAAGGCTTTAATATCACATGAGTAAGATAGCACATGCAAAGTTTTCATTTTAGCGCGGTTTCTATGCTTCAGTTTAAGTCAATTGTATCTTACTTACATTAAGCATGTGCTCTGAAATGTCATACGCATCATTAGAAATAAGGACTATGCAACTTTTTACTATTTAGATACCATTTACTATACGAAAAATTTTTTTTTGTTGAATGTACATTTATTTTGTAATAGCAGATGTTGTTTTCCCAATAAATAAATTTAATACTCTCCTTATAAGTGTATTAAAGTTGTAACTGCCCGATGCACACTGAGTTATTACTTATCGTTTTATAAACTAATAGTTTCTACTTTTAATGCCAAATTTGCCACTTTTTAACCCTTGAGAAGCTTTATAACGGTGGGCGTCGAGGATATGTGCGGACTCGCTCATACCAAACTAAACCCCTGGGACGTATCTCTCCAGTTCATCGAGGTTCGGTAGGACCGTGACTAGCACTAACCACCAATTGTCCCCGACGGTGCCCTCCCTACGGGGGATGCCCGGGTACGACACAAGCATCCCTAGACGTGCAAGGCATGTGCTATTCCGACAGTAGGAACACCTGTACCGCTTCGTTCGAATTTTCGCAGGACGGGTTCACGAGAAACCTGAGATATTTTACTATTTCAAAAAACCTACTTTGTTAACATATGTATATAGATTTGAAATATTTTAATTTGCTAGTGTTAGTTTAATGATTACGTGAAAAAATTTTTAATTACCATACTACTAGTTGATCAGTTCAGTTGATTGTAAAATTATCATTGTTGATAGTCTGATTTTTAGAAAATTTGGTGAATTGAGAAATTGGTTATCGACTTCATTAAAAGTTGAGTTTAATTTCTACTACTTACTTAAAGAAAGATAACAGAATGTGTGCGCTTGTACAATCAAGACACCATTAGGTTATGTCCTCATTAGGCGAACAGAGAGCGGAGGAAATGTTTGCCTCCAGTTCGTCTTCGCTATATATTTAAATAAAGTGTTCATATGCCGCGCTCTGTATGTTTTGAGCGTCTCTTTTGCCGGCCGCATTCAGTAAGCGTCCAATTCGCAATGTAATGTGCGCAATTTGCTCCAGTCAGCAGTGTTGTATACAAGCTTGGTCGGCGAAATACTAAAATATTTTTTGCTAATTTTTTTACTATTTTTTTCTTCGATCTTAGTTAAATGTTAGTTTACAATTTTTATTTTTATTTTTATTTTAAATATGTGTTGACGTTTTTTTAAGCGAATACTACTCACAATGCACTAATAGCAACTAATATATCACTGTTCGCCATAAAATTCATCAGATTGGCAACCAGAAAATAAAAAATAAAAAGTAATTAAAATTAAACAAGCAATAATAAAACAAAACAAAAATAAATATATAAACCTGGAAGTCTTAAGTTTATTATCATCTGTCAAAGAAACTAGAAACTAAATAAAAATAAATTATTATTTGGTTACTTTCATGTGTAGAGCTCCGGAGGGCAGCGGACGATTGTCTGCTCACTGTTAGCCTAATGAGGACACATTTTTATGTATTTGTGCAACATTGTCGCCCCCAAGACGAACCTTAGCGGCAGCAGTCAGTCAATTGTAACTTCCAAGTGGTTGGACACAGAAGATTATTATTGTAACGCCGGTAGTTCATAAGCTTATAGAGCAGATGGTCTACCTTTTCATATGACTTATGTCCTATAAAGACCACTGGTCTGTAATAAAAACTAATTAACCCAAAACAACGGTCCACACTTCTCAAAATGAAACATAATTTAATTTATTACAGACATATCTTGTTTACAGACATGTTATATTGTATACATGTTATTTATTTATTTACTTACTTTTCGGACGACCAACAACTATAATAAAGAAAGAATTTACATACATAGCAACACAAAGTCATAAATATTATCAAAATACTTATAACAAGCACTATCATAAAAATTCTAACTTAGCATATTAGGTACACGTACAATTTAAGGAATCGTAAAAAAATGTTAGACTCAATCCGCGTTATTGAAATTTCACAATAATAGAAATAGAAGGAACATAATTTTCATCTAGTTTTATTATTGTCTTTCGTCTATTTCAATTCTATTGGTAGAAGCAGTAGTACCTAAAAAAATGGACCAATCTTTAAATTACTTTATTAATACTATAAATAATAGAGCCCCTTTTGGGTTCGACCCCTTTTTTTTAAAATTTAATACAACTCTTAACCACTTTTAAGAGTTGTATCCAAAATCTATTGTTATTTTAATTTCGATTGAATATGACTGATTAAAAAAAATAATATCTTTTGTTCATTTGGCCCCATCGTTAGTAATTTAATGTGTGTTTGTGAATGGCCGCTTGGTATAACGGTAGCGATCCTACTTTCTGCGTCAAAGCTCATGGGTTCGAAGCCTGGTAGGTATATCTTGGTGTGATGGATGAGTAACAAACATTTAATTCCTAGTCATGGTCGTTTATATAGCTTTTGTTTAACCCATAGTACGAACTCTGTTGATTTTTGGACTAAAAATTGATGTGCGTTGTCTGGAATTATTTATTTATAGTTTCTTTCTAATTATGATGCAAAAATTGACATGTTCTTTATAAATGTTTAATAATTTATTAATTACTACGTGGTTCAATCACATTGTTCCTACATTATCACAGCTAACGTTCTTATTAATTTGTTAATGTTATATGGTTAAATAAAATATCTTAACATCATTCTAATTCAATATATTCGCAAGTGTAGGTAGCTTTTATCATTAATGAGGTAAAGCTACAATGCACACGTATTTTAATTGGAAAACACTCACCCCTATTAAGCCTTAATCCTATCTCGCTGGTACGCGGCAAAAGTCAGATTAATAATAGTTTTATCTATTTTGGCTAAAAATATATTTTTTTACAAATTACAATAAAAAATTGTGATTGTATTTTGCATTATATACTCCTTATATATTTAGTTTTATATTCTGAGCAATCTTCCTTATATACTAGTCTTATTTTTTTATTGTTACCTATTATTCGTATTTTGAAACATAAACTGAAAAAATAAGATACGTCGAGTCGGTCGTGTCGCTTTGTCTCTCTCTCAAGGCCGCATTACGTTTAAATTGTCTTCGCTGAAGTAAATCTAGAGTGAAGTCTCTTTCACCAATCGGATGGTTAGGTTTGGTTTTATGTCAAAGTTTATTGGTGCGGCATGCAGTCACTTGGTAACGAGCAGGCCAGCTGATAGATAATCACGTGTGGGGTCATGCTCATTTGGCGACTTGCTTAAAATAATTAGCTTCATGCTAGAAGAATAACTCCAATTGACTGGCTGATGTATAAATATATCACATAAAATTACATTCAAATACGTACAGAAAAACTGCTTACTGATTATCTATTATTTTTATTTGTAAATTTTCTACATGTAAGAATATCATAACAGCACTGGCAAGACAGGATAATGTACCAGGGCACAGCTTATTGCAGTATAATTATTTTTTAAATCTAGCCTGTGATTGGAAAAAAGAGAAAAGGCAGTCCGTGCAACCTTTAAGATATTTATATCAAATACAAAAAGTAATTAGATACAACAAAAATATAAAATACAATAAAAATAAAAATTTGTTTTTTTTTTAACACTATACCTAAATATTGCGCCTAAGCGTATAAGCATCGTTTTGAATAATGCATTAGCGTGGATTTACGTCAAACGAAGATGTAAAGAATCATCTTACAATGTTTATCTATTACTTATTCAATGGTTCAGTTAGAGAAGAAGCTGCCATTTAAATATAATGAAAATGTCGGCAACTCTTGTGAAATTATAGATTATCTAAGATACTTGGTATAAAACTTGTGCACCAAGAATTTTTGCATAATTTAGCTTATTTAAATTACAAAATGGCTTGCAAATATCAATGGAAACACAGTTAAACATTTTTCGCAAAGTAATAGACACAGATCAGAATGATAGGAAATCGAATTTTGATTTAATTTTTATTGTAAAAGTGAGTGAATACATGGTAAATGCCTAGTGATTAGAGATTCTTTAATAAAACTGTGATCTGTAGGTTGGCGATCCAATAATGCGTGAAATAAGATAAATAACCTTCTTTAATAGAAAAAATAGGTACTTTGTATAAAAAAGTTCAACCTTGATTGATTACAGAAGTTCTCTGAAGTTTATAGTGGTTTTATTTATTTGATAACTCGTGGAATTTTAGCATTGTGGTTATTTTCCCTAACGAGGCGTCTGTACCCAGTTGTATAGTAAATTCATACTCCTAAATTGACGTATCCTGCTTTTAGTGCATGAAATTGTTTAAAATAAATAAACTTAATTAAGTAAATAAAGATATATTAGCATTATTTTAATGTTATCATGTTTTTAAGCATTAAATGAGATAATTTTTGTAGAACGATAGTAGGTGTTTTTATTAAATATAAACACGATAATCTTGATAGAATCGAGCCTGATACATTGTGACTGACTAAAGTGTATAAATTAGCTCTTATATAGGCAGGTACTTTGTTTTAGACTTTGCTGCCCGCTGCAGAACGAATTTCGTCCACCTCAGTCAGTGGTCTGCCCACCGGGTTTGATTCCCAGGGGGTTCATATTTTACCTCGTATTGTAGGTGGTAAACTCTTATAGCTTATCACCTTTGTAAAATAAAATACGCATTAATACCTTCACGTACCTTCACAATAAGTTTAAATTCAAAAGTTTTGAATAACAGAAATAATAAAGGAAATACAGATATATAATCATTATTTTGATAAAATAAATTTTCCTTTTTCTAAAGGATTTATTGTAACGATTTTCCATAGAACTTCTATGAATGTTCAATGTTAGTAGAAAAGGAAAGAAGGAAATAGTATCAGTAGAAATGCGTATAGATTACTTTTTATCAATTTTAGCCTTGAGTGTCCCAAAACCAAGACAAAATGCCGCTAGGCAAAATTCTAATAAATAAAAGAGAAGCTTATAATAAAATGAGAAGTAGATATAATTAACCTTTATGATGTTTAAATATAATTGCAAAAATAAACAGACGGCCAGGTCACCAGCGAACGAAAATAAGATTAACGTTTTTAACATTAACGGGGACGGTATCTTTTTATGTTAAGAACATTTAATAAGGAAGGATGTTTTGAAAATTAGAGTGGGCGCTTATTCATTTTAATAATTATGAAATAATTAATCTTATTGAATAAAATCACAATGATACCGAAATGAAACTTTGAAAAGTTACCCGAACAAGGTTTATTACAAAACAAAATTGGAAAATTGAAAATTCAGTAAAACTGAAGGTGTTTTTTGTAATTAAATTTGGACGGGACAGCTTTGAGTCTAGTACAATACGAATTAATTATTGTTTTATCAGTAGATACGTGCTTTCTGTAAACATAAAAAAAAACATTTTAACAGTCGAGATGAAATTAAAATATGAAAATAACCGTTTTTATGATATTAAAATAAACTTGCATAAACATTACACGTAGAAACTGAGCCTAGAACTTGACCGGTATTCCGCGTAAACTGTGGTGATATAATAGTTGTAGCGGTAATGGCATTGGTGTGCGCAACCGGTTCGTCGCCGTCGCCGTCTCGCCACTTGCCGTGACCAGTGAGCACGCTGCGTTCGTCTTGCAATCAACAAGACTACCGCAGCTCATGCGCTCACTAAATTATGATTTAGAAAATGTATATCGGTTTAGTTGTCAGAATTCATTTCACAAAAAATAAAAATTAATATTATTATAAGTTTCTGAAATTTTGTTTGACGCCAAGGCAACAACACTTATATAGGATATTCTGATATTTTATATTGACCTCTTTCGAATAAAAAGGACTTAACCCACTTTAGATTGTTGTATAATGTAGCTAATTGTTAACTCCACACCGATCATAATGACTGATAAATTACTGATCAATATATTCTTGAATTTTTTCAAATCATTTTAAATTTTTACGTTTCATATTCGTAATTATTGTAGAAAAATAATTTAAAATATGTAAAATCGAGATAGAAAAATCTTCTAACTTTTGGAAGTGTTGCAAAATTACTGTTAAATTCTCTTTCAACTATAAAGATTCCATAAATAAAGGTATAATCAGAAACAATTATGGTAGTACAATCCCTCCGCTCTCGCTACATTCGCCAACTGCCGTATCGGTAAATTTTTTATTTGCCAGTGTAATTCAAACTCAAAACAATGTAGACAGGGGATGCCGACATCAGACATTGGGTTCAAGTCATTAAGCATTAATGCAGTAATTTTGAGGAGTTCGATAGCGTAGTAGAAAGCGGATACGGCTTACGATTGCTTAAATAAAGCATCTTCAGCGAAACTGAATAAATTAATTCTATAACCCAACCTTCTTATTTAATTTAACATTTTCCCTGTGATAATACAGAAATAACTCTGCTGATTCATCTATCGCTAGCGCAGCAGAGTTGCTTCATTTGCTTGACTTTTGTTTTATTTTACTTATAGTTCTGATCTAATTTAGCCGATTTGCTTTATGTGACGGAGGGTTCAAATAAAGGTTATGTATGTATAATTAAAACTCTTGAAGTTACATTTCGTCATTAAGATTGTGAGTTTACACTAAATCTACACTAATATTATAAAGAGGAAAGATTTGTATTTTTGTATGGTTGTGTTTTTGTATGTTTGCAATGAATAAACTCAAAAACTACTTAGCCGATTTCAAAAATTCTTTCACCATTGGAAAGCTACATTCACGCTGAGTAACATAGGTTATATTTAATGCTAGAAAAAATTTAAAGAACTTTGTCCACCCGTGCGAAGCCGGGACGGGTCGCTAGTAACATATAAAATCACAATAAATGACAACAAAAAGCAAAGGAAAATCAGTTAAGCACAATGAACACAACCAAACACTATGTTTACATACATACAATGATGCTACTAAACTCAACCCGTGGGGACATTAATAGATTGGAGATGATTAAGTGTATCATATCTTATAATCGATATTTAATATTTTAATTATTATTGAATATAATAATTTCAAATAATTAATATTTAATAAGTTTCAATTGAAATTAAAAAGAAAGTCATCTTAATTTTAAAATTATAATCAGAGGGCTAAGGCGGTAAACCCACTGCACCGCGTCCCGTCGCGTAGCGCGTAGCCGCAGATTTTACTATTGTATGCAACAATCTCAATTAATATAGAAAACATGCATATGACAACACACTGCCGACGCGGGAACGCGCGGGTAGGCACCCCGCATGCAGATTCTGCGCGGGAGCGCGGAGCCTTGTCGTCTTGTATTGCTACTCCGCGTGGAGAAGCAGATTACACCGCTAAGATAGGCAGATCTGCGCCTCCGTCCCCGCGCGCGTTTTCTGTCACTACGCGCACCGCGGCGGGATGGATCTCTAGTGGGTGAACCGCCTAAATATGCATTACTATCGCGTTGGAACTAAATTTTTTTAATTTAAGCTGTTATATTATAACAGTAAAGTTTTCACATTTAAAAAAAATCTCAGCTTTCAGAGTAAATTTTTAACCATAGAAAATGATTACTAAGATACCTATAATTTAAAAACCAAAACTAAAGAATGTTACTATATTTCAAGTAGTGGTGTCAACTAAGTACTGAAGTTAACGTGACGTATACAACGCGACAAATAGGAGTAACGTCTATTCCTATTTGTAGCAAGCATTTGGAAAATATCACACCGAGAAAGGTTCTGTAAATTTGATTATTTGGGAGAGTTCATGTTCATTTTATACCTTTTTTTTAAAATTTTGCTCTTAAATAATATGCTTACTATGAGTTAATCGCGTATACAATCCTGGAAATTAATTGAAAGAGGTTTGGTAATAATAATACGTTTTTGTTATGTGAACTCCTATGCGGGCAGTAAAAATTTATGACAGCAAATTATGATATTATCGGTTTCATGACAGTTATAGAAATCTCAACGATCTGTTAAGTAACTGCCATATTTTTAGACATAGGTAAGCTTATTTCGGTTAGTTGGTAAGTTGGCCAAATTAATCTCGACCATAATTTTATGTTTTTGCTGGCTTGTTGCCTTTTTAACCTGCTGGTAATTGGTAAGTTTTTACCAATTCAGTTTTAGTGATAATATTAACGAAACACTAAATAACAATTAATTTGTTAGTTAAGGTTAGTCGCTGTTCACAGAACAGCAAACAAAACTATAAAAAACTGTTTTTAACATAATAAACATTGTTTTTAATATTTAAAGAAATTATTACAAGAAAAAAATCAACTTTTCCCAGGATTCAGGCGGGACATAAAAATGTGGCCGAGTTTTATTTGGCTGATTTATTTTACAAATAACAGATTTATTTTAAATATGCAATATTCATTAAATCATCAACAACATAACCTGAATGAAAAGTTGGGGACGACCGTGGAATCGTAATTTTAAACAATACAATTGGAACTTGCAGTATAATGTAATTTTCAAACAATAATCCTGACCTCGATCTGTTAGGAGTCTTATTGTGAAAAGTTTCTGGCCTTTGTTATTTAAAAACCCTCATTACAAAGCAGTAGCATCTATAAACTTTTTCATTATATTTTACTATGTTATATTGTGTAAATATTAACTTCACTAGCTCACTATGAAACTAAAAAGTACCTGACCAGCCAATTAATAAATATACATTAACTGCTTTTGGTATTAAGGCCAGGGTAAGCCACTTAACAAGTTATTTCATTCAAGTTTCTCACATTACATTCCGACATATTGGACTTTATTGTCATCCAGTAAGTGTTACTTCCGCTTGACTTCCTTACGTTACAGCGGAGTGTTTTTTTCAATAGGGGTAAATTAAGATCTTATTGCTGCGTTACGTCTGGTTGGCTACGTTCACAACAATATATTGAATGTAATAAGTTTTGCTAGAGCATTTAATTCCAACCCAACCTACATCAGTATTTAATATTATTCAATAGTTGATTAAGTTACGTAATATTTGAAACAGTTAGATCTTTCAAATTAACCATGTCGCATAATTGGTAACTTACTGCTCTTACATCGCTCTATAACGATTAGTACTTTTTCAAATGACAATATTCACACTCACAGAATTTTATTTCGTATTATGATACGTTAGAGTTTATTTTCGAATTCTAAACATAAAGTCACTGATCCGTTTCACAGTCACGGTAGCATGGTTCCACTGTTTATGGTCGGCTGCATAGTTTGTGTGGTATACTTTACTGTTTTAATATATATTTATTTATATTTCACAATAGTTTTGTAGTATAAAAGTAGGTAGAATGTCGTAAAATTTATTGTGTTGACATAAGATTGCATTGCATTCAAAGTTTTAGTTTCAAAATAAGTTGTGCTATATCCGAACGTAGTCCTCGATAAACTTAACAGACAATTTTTTAAATTTAGAATTATAGCCATTGGAAATAATTTGTTATCGTGTAGTGGCTAGTAGTTGTCCACAACATATTGTTGTATTAAGCATTATGTGTCGGTATTAAGTACTTGAAAATAGGTGTCATATTTATATTGTCAATCTAGTAGAAATTTATCAAATGAATTCATGTCGGCAAGTATCTAATATTATGTTTTTAATGTTATGGGTTTATCTTTATAAAGATAGCATTGTTTACTAAAATTCCACAAAGATGAGAATCTAATCAGTTAAATATTAAAATGTGTTACATTACATTTGAAACAAGAAATAAGTTATATATAAATCGCCACCTGTGATGTATTAAAAGTGGTTTTCGTCTGATGCACAGAGTGGGACCGATCTGATGCGCGAGAATAATTCATAAGTTTGTGGTAAAATTTAAATTCTGCAATTTACCGTGCATCTTCGGCGAAATAGTTAGAATGATGTGTTCTATAAAGCTTTAAAAGTAAATAAAATGTTTATTACTTTGATTAACAAGTACACAATGCTCAAGTTGGCAGCTGATCACTAATCTAATGCCGTCTCGCGATACACGAAGAAGAATATTATGTTTTGAAAGATGTTCTTATCGGCCGGATTGAAACCCACAACTTCTTGCCAAATGCTGTTAACGCCGTTGGACGCCTATTACCAATATTTTACTTATTGCAACTTCTGAACCAAAGATTTGTTTTGATAATAAATATATTCAAAATACCTATTCTATATAGGTATTTTTAGGGTTCCGTATCTCACAAGGAAAAACTGAACCCTTTTAAGATCACTTCGTTTTCCGTATGTCTGTTTGTTTGTCAAGACTTTTTTAAGAACGTGCGAATATATGAAGTTGAAATTTAACTAGTCTGGCCAGAAATACTGTTACATAAAACCTTTTCTTTTTTCAACTTTTTAAATATTTTGAATTTACTATACTCACAATAGAATATACTCTTTACCATTCACAATTCACCAATACCAAAAATCACAATTGAAGAGCACTACAACAAGCAAAATGATAAAGCGGACGTTCACAGTTCAAAAGAAGCTGCTCAAGTGGTCGGAAAGGTACAACGTGGTCATCATCCTGCGTCAGTGATGGTTTGGTGGGGCGTGTCTTATCAAGGCGTCACAAAGTTACATTTTTGTGAAAAAGGAGTGAAAACTTCAGTGAAAGTGTATCAAGAGACAGTCTTTGATTAAAACCATTTCGAATAGAATTTTTTTTTGGCTGAGACTTACATTACTCAATAAAAAATGCATTTTCATTTATAACAGAACTTATGGCCGGACTAGGTATGTTAAATACTTACATCAACGATCATTTGGTAGTAAAAAAAAACGAAGCTCCGAAATCAAAATGATCAAAAGATATAAGCATTTATGCTGCAAATTTTGACACTCGCAAGGGAACCAAAACAGGAAGGGAATCAAAAGTAAGGTTTTATAGCACAAGTTCGACCGAAAACCTTCAATTTGTTAGAATATTACATAAAAAATATTTTTTTGTGAATGCAAACTTATATTTGCAGTTGAAATGTATGGGAGTTCACTACAAAATTTTAACGACATTTTTATTTTACGGAACCCTATCCGCGTGAGTTCAAGTCACACTTGTCGAGTTTTTTTAGACTGACAACTTTTACTTGCAAAGTACAAACATGGTTTCTTTAACCTTTTTTATGAATCTGATTATTTTCATTATACTGGTGATAGAATGAGTTTTAGCAATAGTTAGTCAGATGCTGTTCCACTAACGTTCAACTATTCATAGAGAAAATCAAACAAGGTGGGATCCCGAGTGATTGAAATGCCTTAGTAAATCTTTTTGTTGACTTATGAAAATGATATAAACAGTCAGATACTCGGCACATATGCCGCAAATAAAATATAAATTATGAAGTGATATTTTTAAAGTACAGATACTCTTCGTATTTTAATTTACTTTTTCATCATATTATTACTTATCAAATGCCTTAATCGAATTTGGAGTGTTTCTCCTCATAAGTTAAAACGAATCAATTTTAATATCAAATACATATTTATTTATAAAATAACTTGTTTCTAGAGGTGATGAGATGTTTAATTAGATACCTAGGTACACATCATGACATCGCGAAGGTCAGTAGTATGTTATTGACAAAAGTTACATATCAGTCCTGTTTATATTCAATTTGTACACACAATTGTTTGACTATTCCTATTTACGTCAAGTTTCATTAAAATCCATTTAGCCTTTTTTGTGTGTAGGTTGTAAAAGACATTCTGATTCGGACTTTCAAGGTGATTCGATTAACAGTTCGTTTTTGAATGGAATCCGTTTCGTCATTCAGATATATATATTTTTTAATAATATAAGATTAACCACTTTAGTTCCGTATATTTTGTTATACGCCTACCAATACGTGTCCAGAATATTACGTGCCATATATTATACAATTTTATGTGACCTTCTTTGCTGCTTAGCATGTCAAATAGCCACAAAAACCTACAAGGATGCGATGTCTTGTTAAACACCTATTACTTGTAGTATCTACTGCCCTAAAAGCATTAATTTTATTTGTAACGTCACCCGCAGTACCTCCTCTCATATGATGATTTATCGTGGAAATATTTCTCGGAATACTTAATAAGTGGACATACTTTTGATGCAATAAAATATCGTCATATTTGAAACGATTAAAAAGAAATTAGTGACATTTATTAAGTGAATTAACGTTGAACCTAAATAAAATAACAATTAATAGGTACCTACATAAGTTTATTTTATGTCATTTTTTTAATAAATCATGAAATGAAAGTATAATAATATGAAAACACGTGTAAATTAAATTATTTAGTGCGATGGCCGAGTCAATATATTTATATAAAACAATAAAGATTTTTAATATTGATATGCGTCACTATAAGATGCTGTTAATTATTACGTAACAACTTAATGCTTCGAGTACGGAGATTCCAGACACAATTGATTTTCAATTGTTATGGACCACGATCGTGGTCTTAGGGACTGGACGTATTAAGACAGAAATTCGCTTAAGTAGGGACTGAATAAATTAATAACTGACTTGGTGTTACATGGATCTCACAACTTTTTACCGTAGAACAACTGAGTTGCGAGACTTGGTTTTTTTGACAAGTATTGTTTTTGATGGGATAAGATATTTGCCGAATATATTTATAAATTATTCATTTATGTTAAAAAGTTAAAATAATTGTCAAGAGTTGAACTTTTATTTGTTTCTTTTTCCTTTAGTTACAATACTTTAAGTTACAATAAGTATAGTTGAAATCTTTAATTAATAGGACATTATATCTCAATATATTGATAAGTGAATTTGTAGCATGAAAAAACATCACAAACATCCTGTATGTTATTTACTATTATTACACATTTGTGAAGATTAAATGAATATTATTATTTATATTAATAAAAGTATAATAATATATGATAAAAAATCCGTATTTTGTTATGTTTCGTGGTATTAAAAATTCTAGATCAAGTATTTGCCATCTTTTTGTTCGTATACCTTTGTTAATAAAATCATTTTGTTATATAACATAATAAATACGAGGAAGTTAACACACGGTGGAATCCATTGTATTTATCCAAAATATACATTCGGGCACCAGTTTATGCTAATTTGAAGTAACAACGTGCTTACAAAACGAATTTTAATATTTTAAAGAGTTCGTTTTTAGTTCAAGGTCACTTAGTAAGTAAAATCAATATACATATGTCACATTACTATAGACCAACGGATTTGTGGTTCGAGCTTCGTTCAAACTATCACTTTTATTTAATGTTATTTAATCTCAGTATTTTAGTGGCAGTGGAAGCATTCAAACTATTTTTTATTTACATACAACAAAAATACTTTGTTGAATAAAGAACTAAGAAATATCTGCCTATCTATCAAAGATTACGCTCGCACGGCGACGTTCGTATAATATGAGTATAAAACATGACTCATTTTTTATTAAAGGTACTACACAGAAACTGGGATAGTCCTTTATTGACATAAAGAAATCAGAAGAAAGATATCTTATCGCTCATATCATACAGATTCGTGTAGCTATCCAATGATACGTTCTCAACAAATCTTATTTCAAGGACACATAAACAACGACAACATTTTCACCTGTTTCTTGTATAGATTCTCCTCTTTAATTTTAGGTTTGGGCACTTTTTGAACACTGAAAACGATACACCGTCTAGGAATCCCATAATTCTATATCACATTTTATCACAAAGCAGGTTATTATCACATCTGCTGCGGTGCGCGACGATCGCGCCGTGGGTCGTGACTAAGCGCTTAGCGCGTCAGCGGCAGGGGCCCTGAGTCTGACTGCAATGTAGTGGCTACTGGTCCATTGAGCGTGCTTAGTCCATATCTGATCGTGCTGGGTAAACTACTGTATCTCGCGAGATATTTCGATCGTTAATGAATGCTGTGCTTAGCTCTGATCATTTACTAACCACAACTTTTTGTGCGCGTCTCCAATCGCGTGGATATAAAGGTCAATGTTGTAATTTTATATATATTTATTTTGATAAAAACACCTGCTTTTTTAATTTTTATTCCCTCATAATATACAGAGAAAGCTGCCAATTATAAAGATGTCTGCCTGTCGTGTCTGTATATATAGAACACGATTGACACTTGTGGCAGTTGCGAACTGCTATGTATAATATTGGTTAAATTTCTTTTCAACCCATATTCTGGGCGCGTTCTGAATTATTACAAAACGTTTAATTTAACATATCTAACTATTTTATTGCATACATGTATAGCTTTGGATATTCGTATTAAAGTTATTATGTTAATAACGGTTGATAGTTACAGGTGTTCTATAGCAACATTGACTTATTTATCTTTAGACGTATGGAATAAAATGTTTTATCAATATTTAATATTTGAATCCCATAAAGAGTATCACTGCTATAAAATCTTTTGAATGAAGGGATGGAAAAACACTTTGTAGATAGGTACAGTACCTCTCTTTATACTTATATGTGAAATTGCAATGTTTTTCAAGGGGATTACGCATCGTTTTTCAACAATACCGTCGGTATTGTGGCCCAATCAAAAGTAAACAGATGAAATGGATTGCTTGTTTTGTTAACCACGTTAAAAGGAAATAGCTATCTGTGTGGCACCTAAAATTTATGATACATTATCAAAAACCTAAAAGAGGCTAACTTAACTACAATTCGTAAGGCATTGTTATCATAATTAATAAAGTGAGCCTACTATGACTTAACAGAATTTTCGATTGACGAGTTATTATAATACTTACATGTTTATACAAGTTGACATAAATTTTGATTGATTTTAAGGTTTTTTTTTTATTTTCATTTATTTTATTTCAAGTAACAGAGGTTCATTATTATTAGAAATCTTACTCTAGGTTAGTAAAAGTACAAGTTACAAATTCTTAATTATTATTAACCTAGTCACTGCTGCACAATTCCATGTGCGGATTATATTATATTACTTTTAAAAAATTCTTTTATTTTTTTATCCTTTATAATTTTCTTTTTTTATATTGATGACATTGTTTAACTTTTTTACTGGCAAAGTTTTAAATTAAATTAAATAGTTTTTGTTTTAATTGTATAATATGGTTGTGATTCTTAAAGTAGCCATTCATAACGCATAATTTCAATCGTCATAAAGTCACTTAGCATAATAATCAAAAGGCATAAATTGACATACCTTGCAGGTTAGGTATTTTTTATACATTACCAGCCAGCAAGCTATTTCAAATTATGCCAAATGATTAGTATGCGTTCTAAAATTATGCATTATAAAATTTCTGCGAAAAAAAGGTAGACCCGATTCTTAAATATTTTACTGACTAAGCCTGTATATACTATTAATTAATTATCACAATAATTCCTACACCTGTTTGCCTACTTATGGTTGGCCGTAATGATATATTGTGTTCCCGTCAGTATTTTGCTTACCTTTGCTTATAAAAAAATAATTTGATATGATTTCAACTACTTAAACATTCGGTTTAAAAAGAGACTGCTTTTACACATCTATTTATATGTTTTTCATAAAATGAAACGTCGATAGAGTGTAGGTTGTATAAAAATAAGCTTGCCTTTAGAAAGCTTCAAGTGGATACGTCCTGTAGATCGTTTATATTATAATCCCACAGGAATCTTACATTTTTCGGGGATAAAAAACATTTCATGTATTCAGATATTATACTTCCACTTCTACCGCACTTTTAAATAAAACCACTTAACCGGATTAAGGACGCGTTTTTCCTGGTTTTTATATTTAATCTTGACGATTTCTTCAACGACACTTCTTAACAGGAGCCGTGACCACAGTCTAAGATAATGGCCGTCATACATGTGCTTATATAAAAAAGAAGAATGGACGCATCGATACAAATCCATTCGGTATTTTTTGCCTGATTAAGTAACATCAAAACGTCTAATCATACCAACTTTCGCATCAATAAAATTAGTAGGATAACAATCTGTCAATACTATCTATTAATCGTAGCTTTGTTTAAAAAGACATGGTAATTAGAAAGAATTTTGTCTCAGGAGACAGCTAGCTTAAATACCAAAAAAAAGAAACTGTTTACAAAGTATTGCTTATTTTTTTAACTTCCTTTAAGATTGTTGGCACCCCTAGGTGTATACGCTAAAAGTTAATTTAAATGGACATAAATCGTTCCCTAGGTGCCAATAGGGAGTGGTGTCCCAAGTTAATCCTATAATTCTATTTTAAATGAAAGTAAATGTACTGGATGGCGAGGCAACCGCGATAGAACCATAAGTTAACGCGTTAAAGCAAACCTGGGCTATTTAAAAACCCATTAAAAAGGGTATAGAAATAGCAAATCGCTCTTTATTTGATCTTAACAAATTTGGGATTCCAAACCACAGCACAGTATCACAATTTGCGTCAGACCAGAGTAACAAAAAAATATTTGCTTAATTTTTTTAATGTTTTCGGTCGAAAACATTTTAAAATTGAGCACAAAAAAGTTCGTACGGAGTTTCGTCATTAGGCAGCCGCTTAATAGCATTTCGTCAATATATTGGTTGAAATGGATCTGTAAATCAATTGTCACTCTGAAATTATGGATTGCCTACGGCTCCTAAAGTACCGGTCCATTAATGCTTAAATAAGATGAGATCAAGTTCAGTTTTTTTTTGTAAACGTGTAGGTATTTAAAAGCCTTTATCCGGGTTCAATTTCATAAGGTTTAGTACTGGTGTAATATTTTTACAAGTATCGAAAAATTCGACGGGTCTGTAAGCCAACTTTATTTTTTTTTTTTAACGTGCAGGAAATGCTTTCCGCATACTCCCGCCGCTGGGAGTGGGACGGGAGTTATGTGGGACTCTCCCCTGCAGACCTATCTGACGATAAAAGCTCGTCAGATTGGTGTGTAGGGGCCTACCCACTAAAAACTCCACGATGTTCCCGCTCTACTCCGTCCGTCCGGCAATCCGGTGGGGCCGATTTTGGCAATCACCACCGTGGAGAGCGACGGGTTGGCCCAGCGGCCTCCTCACGATCGGGGGACCCCGTGGTACATTCCGGAGTCCCCCCAGGCTGGCAAGGCTGTGCAGTGCCGACGGTCGGACTCCCACCTCCGTCGGCTTGCCTCGCCCGGGGCAGGAGGCTACGCTCGCTTTTGCGACGTCGCCCCCATCCCCTACGCCCGCGCCTGCTGGTCCAGTGACCCGTGTTACTCCCCGCGTGACCCCGTACCCCGGGCCGCCACTACCCGTTCCTCTCTCTTTTGAGAGAAGAGGGGTGCAGCGGCTAATACGGGGTAAGCGTGCGTCTGTTGCTCCTAGGGCGACATTCGCCCTCCTGTTATTTCATTTTCGGCCGCCTGCACCGCCTGGATAGTCTGTTAGCCACCTAGTAGTGAAATGCTCAAAGAACAAAAAATATAATAATTATATAGCGGTTTCTCCTTTCTCGATTGTGATATTCAGAACATGAAGAGACGGTGCTGGCGTCAGCTTCGGAAATACTTAGGAAAATTCGGCGGGTCTGTTAAGGCCTCGGTAATTGGAAGAGCACTCGCCCGGATAGCGAGGGTGTGAGTTAGAGTCCCACCTGAGACAAGTTGAATTTGTTCTTGTAATAATTTCTTTATATATAAAAATCTAGCAGTGAAATGGTTAAATAACAGAAAATGTAAGAACCACTAAATTTAAAAGAATATGACAGCTTTTTCAACAATATCTTGTGATTAACCATGTTGAAAGCTTTCGAAAACTCTTTGTATATGATATCAATATAAAAAACATAGTTCGTGGTACCAAGTGAAGCATTAACAATCTCGGCCATATTTGTAACTTTAAAACGGGAATGTATAAAATCCATGTTGGAGTTCAGTAAGAGCCTATCGTACATAGTTTAAAAGAAAAGGATACAACTTATAATACATATACGATTACCTTAATCAGACCTTAGACAATACCGACAGAGGTAAAGGCCGGTATTTTTATGAGGTTTCGCCATACTTTTTAATGCCAATCAAAAATTATTATTTGCAACCATTTGTTATTTACGCAGCTGTCGTTTCAACTCAATTTGTAGGTCATACATTAACTCATATTCAATTTTAGTATCTAACGTGACTTATATTTCCTTGCATGTGCATTTCCACTTAGTTTACGAAAAGATGTAATTTTTTTCCCTTCTGCACACAAAATACCTTCGACTAAAAGCTCACCTACAAAAAAAATCATATTTAACCAACTTTCTGTGATCATCATTATATCGAAAACACTATTTATAATATTGAACACAACATCATCAGTTTTTTTACTTAGATCTTATTATATTTTGATAATACATATTTAGATAATCCATTAAATTTTGAAGTTTAATAAATACACAACACTAGAAGCCTAAAATAATAGAAACAGGGATAAGGTATGATTAAGATTATAATTTAACAAATTCTACATCTCCAATTTTGATAATGCTTCCTCATTACCCAAATATTCTTGATACACGATATACGAATTTGAAATCCAATTTCTTGGCAGCTTCTCTTGACGCGGTATGAATTTTTGATAATGAATAAATATTTTGATTATACTAAAATGTTAAGTAGTTTATAACACAACGTACTTACATTTATTTGGGAGAATGTATTCGAAGTCAGCTAATTTTATAATTGGATAGTAAAGTATTGATTCAAATTGCATATGTTGTAGTAGGTATTTGACTTTGAAGAAAAAAGTTTAAAAAGATTTACCCTTACCACAAATACGGTAGAACACAAATAAGAGTTGAAAACTGAAATTTAAGAAATAATTAAATTTCTTTATTTTAATAAAGTCATATGACGTCATTTAAAAAAGGGCAATAGAGGTATGGCATTTATATTTTCGATCCTTTGAAAATATACTATTTTACTTCTATTTTTACTTGTTAGTTCAATCAAAACAAATCAACCCTGAGTAAGTAGTTGTTTACTTTGCAAATTATATTTAGGTCTGCGGTTATTAAGGGCGTAGAACCGTTATTAAACATTTACTGTCAGTCTGTAATAACCTAATTTATATGTTCGCTAAAATACAAAAGAATATAATTTAATTATATTCCATTATTCTTTTGATCTTAATTCGTTGTACCTATTTCTTTTGATATTGTCTAATATTTGTGCAAATCTTAATAACTTTCCGCGGAAACTACATAATTCACTTAATACAATAGAACAATAAAGAACGATAAAATTTCCTAGTAAACTACTATTAATGATTGGACTAGTGCCGTACGAAATAAGAAGGTGCCTCTTTTGTGGACTTGGTACGATACAGATTTTTGCAGTGTCAACCTGAGTATTGGTAACGGATTAAAAAATAAAGTTAATAGTTTTTTTTTTACATTTTACTTTTATTAATTATATTATATTATATGCATGTATATATATATTTTGTATAATGTAATTAGTAATTTGTATTAGCAGTATTAGGTATGCTAATTCCTCTGGTATGTATAGGAACTCGCATTATTAATAAAACTAGATATTATGTTTACTTATTATATATACACTTAAGATACCTTTGGTTAAAACCTATAGAAAATAAAAGCAGACTACCTTTAATACTAATAACAACACTGGTTATTTTTTATTCTATCGGTCACCGTTTATTGGGTAATATATGATAAAATAAACGAAAGGAAATGATGCCATGAATACGTATTGGTCTAATATCATATACTTGTCCAAACCAAGTATATGTTCAGGTACACAAATTACTATTTTCACATTGAAAGTAAAAATGAAAACGAAAATAACTTTAGTCAAATACATTTAAAATGAGTTGTTTTGAATCGTATAAAATCATGCATTGATTAACAGAGAATATTACAAAAGCGAAGAAACGAGCAGTTTTTGTTCATGTCAAATGATCCAAATTGTTACAGAAAATACAGGTTATTGAGAATTCAGAAATGGAAGAAATTTCTGTAGAAATTTATAAAGATTGACGATTTTTTGCTTATAACAATCAAAATACACTATTCAGTTATCAAAAGTTCGACTACTTATTGATCGTCTACGTAGCTACTTATTTCTTACATTTGTTCCTTATCTTGTTGACTAGATCCAAAGATTTTTTATTAGATTTATTATGAAATGGAATTTGAGAGTAATAAGCGAATTTAAAATAGAAACAATAAATTTAAATTAGTAAATAAATAAATGGTCAATAATTCCACGAATATAGAAAATCTTCAGTATGATGGTAGGATAGATGATTAACGTTTAGTATAACTTCAGTCGAGACTGAGTTTATAGCATATATAACGTTTGTAAATCTTGTTTGTAATGTAATGTTTACATTTTTTTGTAAACGTCGACGAGCCACCAAAATTAAAAAAGGTGACGCCTTTTATGTTTTAAATTAATAAAAACTCTGAATATTTAATTGAACTATTACGTAAATGTGTTTCAAATATACAGCACTTAACAGTAGCGGTTACTAACAATTAAATAATAATCAGCCATATGTGCTTCAACTTTTGATATAAAAAAGGCCATACCTTTGATAATCCCTTTCTCGAATTATCTATTCATTTTAATTTTTTTTTTCGAAAATTAACTTGATTACCAGTAGTGTACCTTTATCGGTTTTATTATCACTGAGGTGTAAATAACTATGGTGACATATAATTGGTCGAAGTATCTGATCGTGTCTGTTGAAACAAAATAGAAAACAATATGTAAATTTTACTGTGTACAAATAAAAAAAAAATCTATAAGAGCTTTCAATTCCAGTTTTCAGGGCACCTAGGAATTTTTATATATATTAATTCCCTGCCACAGTGTATAACAGCAATGAACTCCTAAACTAATCAGCCGATTTTGATGTATTTTTTACATTTTGCTGGCTTTGTTGCGACTAAGGATATGTTTCATTTTAATTTACAACACAGAAACGCGTCGCCGGGTTAGCTAGTCTATACTTATATTATAAAAAGGAAAGATTTGATTGTTGGTTTGTTTGTGTGCATTGAATAGGCTCTGAAACTACTGTACCGATTTGAAAAATGCTTTCACAGTTTTAATTCTACATTATCCCCGATCAACACAGGTTATAAAATATTTTTAAAAAAAGTTAGGAATCCGTATGAAAATTAAAAAAATACCAAAATACACGAAAAATACCAAAAAATAATCTTATATCGCGTACGCTGCGGAAATTATTGACAATAGAGCAAAGTGATGTCCCAATAACTACTTTTTATGTTAATTTATGCAATAGTAATGCCTGTACAAACTAGGGCACATTATTCGTACCTGGGTATTATTCCTTATCCTAATAAATGATTTCGTATTCAAGGTTATCAGTACATGTAAATTACTTTTTTAATTATACCATACTATTCAAAAGTTATCATGGGTGTTATAATTATCAAAACCACCAATTACATTAACCATGAAACTTAAGTAACATTTTTGACTTTTCCAATTTTCGTTAATTCAGCAATCGTCTGTCGTGAAATCTCTCTCAAAGTTCGCCCTCCTCACTGACGCCTGCCACTGTCGGTCGTGCCAATTTCAAAAAAATAAAGTGCCATGCCACAAATTTCTTAAAGAATGGGAAGCTGCTCATTCTACCTTTAAACTTCCACTGTTCGTAAATTTTGAGCAACAATCTACATTTATAATTTTTTTTATATATTTTATGCATTTTCAATGCGATCTTATCAGATAAATTATTATAATAGAAAAATACTAGAAAAAATCGACTCGGGTCACAAGTGAATCTCAGGCGGGAATCGAACCCGCAACCTTTGGAAATCCGGTCCAATGCTCTCCCAATTGAGCTACCGAGCCTTGCGAACACTCGTCGAAATTTTCTAGTACATTCCTGATTTTACGCTGTAGGCCAGCGTTGTTTCATCAATGAGAGGAACATCCTCTCGTATTCGAAAAAAACATTTTTACAAATGTTTGGTCAATCGATTAAGATGAAACAGCCATGTTAGATTTATAATTTTTATATATTTTATGCATTTTCAATGCGATCTTATCAGATAAATTATTATAATAGAAAAATACTAGAAAAAATCGACTCGGGTCACAAGTGAATCTCAGGCGGGAATCGAACCCGCAACCTTTGGAAATCCGGTCCAATGCTCTCCCAATTGAGCTACCGAGCCTTGCGAACACTCGTCGAAATTTTCTAGTACATTCCTGATTTTACGCTGTAGGCCAGCGTTGTTTCATCAATGAGAGGAACATCCTCTCGTATTCGAAAGAAACATTTTTACAAATGTTTGGTCAATCGATTAAGATGAAACAGCCATGTTAGATTTATAATTTTTATATATTTTATGCATTTTCAATGCGATCTTATCAGATAAATTATTATAATAGAAAAATACTAGAAAAAATCGACTCGGGTCACAAGTGAATCTCAGGCGGGAATCGAACCCGCAACCTTTGGAAATCCGGTCCAATGCTCTCCCAATTGACCGGATTTCCAAAGGTTGCGGGTTCGATTCCCGCCTGAGATTCACTTGTGACCCGAGTCGATTTTTTCTAGTATTTTTCTATTATAATAATTTATCTAACAATCTACATGTTCTATCTGTAAAAATGGGCCTCCTGGTAAATTACTAAGTACAACACGCCTTTTTGATTATGTGGGATGAATTCACCATCTGTCATAAAACACATATAGAGGCCATGGACAGAACCTTAAAAGATATTAGAAACTCCTCTGCTCCCATGGGCGTATCACTTTTGTATTTGCTGGAGATTTCCGACAGACTCTTCCCGTCATTGTCAGAGGTACGCGAGCAGATATCATCAAAGCATGCTTGAAATCGTCTCTCTTATGGACTTCGATTGAAAGTTTAAAATAACGATCGAATATGAGAGTTCATTTTCATGGAATCACAGATAGAGATTTCCAATGACAACTGCTAAAACTTGGGGAAGGTTTTTTCCCCATTTCAAATTTGAGCAGAAATTGTGATTCCTTCTGGATGAGTCTCTAGGCCAAATATTACATTAATTTTTTTATAAATTCAGTATTCCCTGACATTGAAAAATTCTACGAAAAGGTCTTTGATTTATTGTGTTCTAGGGCAATAATGTCACCTAGGAATGATACTTGAAACGAACTAGACAATATGATTATTTAAAAAGTCCCCAGGCAAATAAAAAAATACAAATCGATTGACATCGTGACTAATAACGAATGCGCAGTCCATTTTCCACAGGAATTTTTAAATCCTCTAAACCCTTCTGAACTGCCACCATACGAATTGAGGTCAAAAATCTGAATTTCAATCATTCTTTTGAGAAATGTAAACCCCCGAGTTTGTGCAATTAGATAAAGCTGCTTATTATGGAATGGAAGGAGTTGTCCTTCAATTCCATAATAACCAGCCTTGTAATGTAATCGTAGCCACCACTATCACGGCCCAGCAGCTGGGCAACTAGCTCATATTTCGAGGATACCTATGATCTCAACTGATTTGTCAATTTCATTGAATACATTCAATTTCCGGTGAATACATCTTGTGCGTTAACTATAAACAAGTGCAAGTGCCATACATTCGAATCAGTAGGGTTGAACCTACGAAAAGAATGTTTTACTCATAGCCAACTGTACGATGTCCTGTCGCGGAGCTCCTTAAAAACAATTTATTTTGTTGCCACGTCGTATACAGGGAACCTCTGTCCCAATAAATTAAATGGCTTATTTATTATTATTATAAATAAAATTTATTATACATTATAGATAAAAATAAATAAATAAAAATTGAAAAAAAAAATTAAAATAATAATACCCAAACTTTATTTATAATGAATTCGTTTTTAGTAACCTCCGACGCAAAATAAAGGTGTATGTAAAACATATAATTTCTGAAATTTTTGTTAAATACCTGTGCGAAGCCGGGGCGGGTCGCTAGTATGATATAAATATCCTTTGACGAAATCTAAAGCCTGGAAAATGAATGGTCCGAACCAATAGCAATACTTCTAGTTAGTTGGTGCGAGTTGTCTCAAATTTATTCATCAATTATTAATAATTCATGAGGGCTAGATTAATATTATATAAGAAAATATTGAATATCAAATAAACAAATTTTCCCAACGCTCAAAAAACACTCTTAAAATTTTATTTGGGTCAAACATGGTATTAAGGTTAACAATATTTTTGAAGGTACAAAATGTTCCGCTATTATGATTAAGGCATGCAAATATTTCAATGTTCATTTATCTATAATTGTTTCTACTTATTCTATTAGTAAATTACACATTTAATTAATTCTCCTGTTATATTTTTTTTAAATTTGGGGTTTCCCTAAATATAAGTCTGTCTATATTTCTCCGGGTACGTAAATATACTTCGTGGGCTTTAGTGAATAAATGCGGATTTGTTTTACAAACATGCAGTCTAGTTTTTTCTTTCAGTAGTCATAAGCAAATAAAATACATTTATGCCTTGCTATCTCAGGTATATTATTTAAAAATATAAGAAACAGAAAGGGCCCCTAAAACGCTTATATTGATCTGTATAACAGATCTGTCATTATAATTTAATTCTTAGCGTCATTATTACTTACCAACCAGAGAGTATTGCAAGTATTACTAATTTTATCAATAAATTTTATATTGCGGATTTTTTTTAGTTTAATAATACATTTTTTTTAACTTTCAAGTATTTGAGATATTTTAGCTTGTTTTCAATGGTTTTATTTATGTAGTAGTAAGTTGTAGGATCTTTTTTTGAAAAGTTCACAAAATGAAAGCCTCTCTAAGCATTCATTGAATTTATTTATATTTTCTTTACTATAATCTCTTTTAAAAATGAAATATGACTTAATATTTTGCTTTGATCTTATTCGAAATTTTATCAGCTGGGCAGCATTAAAATTTTTGCTTTTATATTGCTGAGAATAAGGTCGAGACAGGATATTTTCTAGTAGGTTCATTAATATGCATAATAAAGTTATAGTTCAGGCCGAGATCGGTGAAGTAATTTGTGAGTTTACCTCTCTTCAAAGTATTTATGTTCATATCGCCACCAATATGATTTTCCAGTCTTTGTAAAATTTTTATTTATCATATTAAATACTCATTCCAATTCATCTACAAACAAGAGTATAACTCAGTACAACTTTTTCCGAGGGGATTTCTAAACCCCTGCATTCAAAAGTTTTGGAAAGAGCGTAATTCTTAAGCAAATGTATATAATTGAGATCTAAATTATTATTTATTAGTATGCAGGCCCCGCCCTTTTCTTGTTGCCTCTACAATAACAAGAAGCAGTTACGTAATTGCATACTTTTAAATAATGCTTATATCCTGACATGACGAAAGTCTCAGATAAACATACGACATCTGGTCTATTTCCATCGTCTTTAAGTTCTTTTTGTAAGTTTCATAATTTGATGTATTACTCGGTTTGTTACGCGTTATCAATTTTCTAATATTTTTACAATTTAAATATTTTTCTTGTAGTCCAAATAGTCTATGGTATAGTTTACTTTATAACATACTAGCGGCCCGTCCCGGCTTCGCACGGGTGGACAAAATTCTTTAAATTTTTTCTAGCATTCAATATAGCCTATGACACTCAGCAATAATGTGCCTTTCTATTGGTGCAAGATTTTTTAAAATCGGTTCAGTAGATTCCGAGATTACTCCTTACAATTTAACAAATATACAAACACACAAACTTTACTTCTTTTTAATATTAGTATAGATTTCAATTAAAGAACTTTTGTTACACAAGTTAAATAAAAGCTATTTGGGTACTCATTATAACAATTTTACAGTATATTGTCATCCAGCACATTATATTGTCATCCAGATTATAAGTATTTATACTTTTGGTTTTGTTTACTTGTAAAAATATAGCTGTAGTATTGTTAAAAATCTTCAAAAAATTATCAACTTCAAATATCACACTTCTTATTTTATGGTCATATTCTCCAATGCTAATGATAAGCTTGTCCATTCACTGTAGTTAAACCGGTCTTGTCCTATTCAGTATATCTCTTGTCAATGCATTTAGTTTTAATTGAGCGAATACTTGGTATTTCACACATTTAGTATTTGCCCTTAGGTCAGTTAAAGCTGATTCGAGTCCAGTACACTGCCGTGCACCATAAATACGAATACGTGGTTTTGATAAACTAATTTTTGGATTCGAATATGGTGGCACAGATATTTTTAAATTGGATTTATTTAGATTTTCGCATTGTATCTGATCTACCGTATGATTTACACCTTTATGTTGGCCTATATGTTGGTCGTCATTTCCGTCTTACTGCTTTCAGGTTCCTGTTGTAGATATAATATTTTCTGTTTCAGTACGTTTGTCGTAGGTTGCCTCGATGGCGTACAGTAGATCGCTGTTTTATCTTGTATGTCTGGTTGCAATACTGATAAAGGTGATTTGTCGGTAATGCAGACAATATTTGAAGAACGTCGCTTACATTGGCTTTTATTGCAGTTTATGTCTATTGGTACAAGACATATATTTTTCAGAAAATGAACGTTTTTTGTTAATCGAATTACTTGTTCCTTGAAATCACTATTTTCGAATTCCGATTTAGTGCTGGTAAGTTCCTATTTAAATTTTGAAATTTCAATATTTAACTCTTTTATTGAATCACTTGAACATAGCAGTATCTCAGCTTCCTGATATTTTTTCATTTAAATCGAAGGAATCTTGGAAAGTTTCATCATAGAATATTTTCATATGCGATTCATTAGATGATTCTTGTATTGCATAAGAAACAATAGGCATACTATCTATCTTTAGTTTTTGTTCTTCACTTTTTGTCTCTTTAAAAAACATATTTATTTGATGATTTTTTCTTATAGTTACATTCGACCGCTCGGTGACAGTCTCGAGATTACAAGTCCCACATGAAAGATTCTTTTTCCTATTAGCGCCCAATAATAAAAAATAGCACATCCCTTCGGAGTTTTGATGTTAGGCTGCCGGCAACTCAGAGGGATCACTGTATCATTGCACCAAATACATATAACGGATTTGATCGAAATTTATCGTCTGTAAGTACAATGTTGTTTTTTTTCACCATTGTCGGTACACAGAAAATTTTTAGTTTACTCCTTTTACCAAATCACAGTAACAATATCACTGTTAAGGAACATTTTGATTTTTTACACGGTTTTTTGGGTCTTTATTTTATATGTAGCATACGGTTTAGAAAGTCACAACAGATTGCCACTTTATAAAGATATAAATTCACACTGTTGACGAAGAATTTAATCACTTTTTTGTTTTATTTACTGAAGATTTTCAACGGAAAACGATATCACTAGCAAATCACTCTATGTTTTAACAATTTATAGCGTTTTTATAGTAAATATATATAGTATTAAAGTTAAAAAATTAAATAAGTACAGAGCCGATGATTACTATGCGGCGCCCTCTGGCGAGCTTTTATAACATTCATACATAGATAATACTCAATTTAATGCAACGTGTGTTATATTACGTGTCATAAATGACATTTTTAATTAGTATAATCAAAAGTCGATTCCCATCAATATTTTACGTGAAATTACTCTATTACGAATGTTATTAGGATATAATTGCCTTATTTGATATCTCTAAAAGAATAAAATTGCTATTACATGCCTATTCTGATTATATCAATTCATATCAACTTAGTAATTTGGTAAGAGTTTCATGGTTATTTATAAGATCACTAGAAGTTTGTTGTCACCCAGTTTGTGTTACGCGTTTACACAAGTCGAAACAACAAATTTGAATTGATACAATCAGAATAGGAAAGTACCTAATAGCAGTTTTATTGTTTCAGAGATAATCAAATATGGCAATTATATCTTAACAACATCCTTAATAGAGTATAATTAATCACTCGACCTTGCTTTGAATGTGGGACAGGAAAATAAAGAATGATAAACAAAAATATTAAAGCACATCAATAATCTGAAAGCGATACAGGAAACGATCATGTTTACTCAACAACAATGTAAATTTACAACAATTCACACGACAAATATTGTCCCTTTGCCGTGATTACTTTTCAAGCAATACAATAAAATAAACAAACGCTAACGAAACCTAAAGGCCTACTCTGAAAATAAACACGAAAATCGAGCGATATTCGCTTCGTTGTTTGACAATTGTTATCATAACAGAAATAGAAAGTGGACAACGAATATCATTCTATTACCGTAATTTAATTCAGTAAATATTGAGTCGCGATTTTTAGCAATATACCTATCCTCTTCTTGTGTGACTGTACTTTATGTTACTAAAAAAACTAATACTTAAATATCCAAGTGACATTTTTAAGTTAATAGTTTTTTGCAGTTTTTTGAACGACGAAAAAGAAAATAATAAATATAATTAATTTTTCTTACTTGATTTCAATGATTGATGATGATTAATGATTTTGGATTAATTAATTAATTTGAAATGACATTATTTTTAGAGGTTACACTTTTACATTTATCGTGACGTATAACGTACCTATGTCGATGTTTGGAACAATATTTTTCAAATAAAGGTTCATCTTATAATTCGGCTTACTTTTTCGTTAGGTTTTACAGATTATGGCTGTCAGTATTTTTTAATAATTTTGTGAATAAAATGAATCGCGTTACGGGGTCTTAAAACATTTCTACTGGAATATAGTTTTGACGAACGAATATGCATGATTGGATTCCAGAAAGAACTAATTCTCATTCTCAAAAGGATATCCAAATGGCTTATTCTTAATAGGATTAGTTTGCTTAAAGAATTAGATAAACATTAATTGAAACTAAACAATAAATTGTTTACTGTTTTAAGTTTGACATCCATATAGAGACGAGGTAGAAAAATAAATAAATATAAGAAAAAAGAGAGTGTTACTTCCTTTTTTTAACATCAACTTTTCGAGAAATTAGTTTAGTGTACCCGTTAATGGACTAAGACGTCCATCTGCTTACTTTTTTACTTCAGTAATTTCCATATTTGAGAGAGTTCTTAAGCAATGGAGGCGCAATTCAGGATCTAAAATTAAACGTTTTGAAGTTGCTGTAACGTCTTTGCCGCAAGTTAATGGAAAAGACGTATTTGGTTAGTTACGTATTCTTTACTCGATTCACACCAAATACTTCAATTGTTTACGTAAACGAAAAGAAGTAAACGAATCTATTTTAAAATTGGACATATTGTTTCCTCGGATTTTTAAATTCTTGTTTTTATGCGTTTTAAACTTTTGTATGATTAATAATACTGCCATCAATAGTATTCTTTAGCACGTTAATACACTTAAATTATTTTCAGTTTAACTGTCTAAAGATATTAGTTTATACTGTCAAAACATTATAATTTTCTCCAATTGAGATTTAATAGGTACCTATATATAAATAAGTAATATAGTTTAATTCTGTAATGAAAGGAATAATACTCTGATATATTGAGTACCGAAAAGTGTTGCTTATAACTTTAATATATTAATCTGCAGTAAAAAAGACTTTGTTTAAGGAATGTACATAAAAAGGAACAAAGCTTTAAAAGTCAGTGATACTCTAACATAAAGTTAGTTCTACATCAATTTGTTGCATTATAGGTAACCATATTAAATGAAATTGGCACATGAAGAATGAGGAATACAAACTTGCATACGATGTTCAATAGGTTTACTAGCAATTGTAAATCCTAAAAAATATAGGCTGTGCCTTTTTTCGCCGTTTTAAGACACAAATTTTCACAACCGTTGTAGGTTGTTTGAGTCTTTTATCCCTCGTATTACAGACACAAACATCAAACCCGAAATCTTTAGAAAAGAAAGGTATTAAATTTACTTCGAGTATTTATGTTGTAATCACTAGATCCAAAATTCCCTCTTCTCTTAACCAACACCTCTACAGAAATTCGTAATTAAGTGGATTAGAGTCTCAGTATCCTAACGATTATGGAATCTCGCCCTGTTAGTCAGAAATATGTGGTTTCGAGTCCCACTCGAAGGTGTCATGCGTTACATACAGAGATTTGAACAACGTTTATTTAAAAAAAATAAAAAACTTACTATATTTTATTTCTTTATTTATTTGCATAACACTAACAGGTACCAAATATAAGCACACCAATATCTGATATCTATTAATAATCTTATATATTAGGAGTTTCCTTGATACCGTGGCCTTAAAATGTCTGTTATTGTATTGAAACTTTCTATAAAAGGGTGCTCGATCAAAGGTTTTCAGCCTTCGTTTCTGGGAAACGTGTAGTTCGTATTATTGTATTTTGTTCTGTTTTGTTCTCTTTCCATTGCATCTTCACAGTTTACACAGCTTCACACAGTTCCTAATTCATTTCAGTTTCAAAGTTGAGCTAGAACGAACAATACGAACAACTACTGGGCACTATAATTTCCGTAATTGAGCGCATTGGTAAAGGCGCCAGGCAATACGCTCAAAGGTCTTAATCTCATTAACTGTACTTTATACCATTGTTTACACATTGCATAAGAATGTCAATCAATGTTTTGTCATATTATGCTTATTAGCCACTAGTGGCTGGCTTTGGTGGTTGGCTTTGGCAGTTATAGCTTAGAAATATTTTTCATATTGTTTAAATTTTTTTTATTGCGTACAGGTTTTTTTGCAGAGATTAGACGCTTTTCTCTAGACTATATAAGACGTAATAATGCGTTTTGTTATTTCTTAGAGCTACTAAATAAAAGTCGAAAGGAAGTGCAGTTAATAAACTGTATTAGTTGCGAATGATTTGTAAAATTTTACGTTTTTGTACGCATTGAGAGTGAAATTTTTCATGTGACGGAAGTTTCGCTGTTAAATCGAATAGGTTAACTTCAAGATATCTCATTTAAAAATAAAAAAAAGTATAACTTCATCCGCGCGTACATAAGTACACACACGCTTTTTTATTGTTTTTTTTGACATTCTGTACCCATTAATTGAATTATAATTATAATCTAATTTTCTAGAGCAATTTCTATTTTATAACCTTTTTTTCTAATTCCACTCTCTTTCACAATTAAATTGTACATTATATGTCACTGACTTGCAGTGTTTCGTATCACTGGCGCCCTCATCAGCAAGGGTGATGGCTGTAAATCGGTGCTTCACCTATTACCGGTGATTTTTTTTGCTTCGAGTCTTTGACCCTGTTGGCGCCTTTTGGTGATGATAAGCTCCCAAGAAATAAAATAAATGTTGATCCAAGCAAAAAATCTAATTGTAATATTAGCTACAATGAGTGTTGAGCAATAGCAATTTGGAAATTAAACTTAACAATGTAAGTAAGCTTATAATAGGAAAACGATTGTAATGGCCAACTGAGTGTTGTTGCAGTTAAAATATTAATATAATTTAAAGCGCTCTCTATTGGAGCTTGAACAGACCCTTTTCCTGCTGCTGCACACAGGTACCTATGTTGGCTGTGTCATGAAATTATTTATTTTATTATGTTATTTTTGTTAATTATATACTGGTAATGTATAATGTGTGTACAACCGGAATAAACGTATCTACCTATCTCCTCTTCCCCGTAAATTTAGTGATTTCGGACCCCCCTCCCCCTTTCGAGCCTTACGTGATTCATGCACGATCCCTTACCTAAATTTTCAAGAGAACGTATAATTCTTCCTGTGGTTAAAGAAGCTTTCCTTCCCTAGGGTTCAAGCAATCTTCATACTAACATTTCATCATAATCAGTTCGGCTGTTTAGCTGTGAAAATGTAACAAATAGACACATACAGAGCTATTTTCTTATTTATAATATTAGTATGAACTAAAACATAATAAGTCACTAATTTTATAATAAAAAAATAATATTACATTTTTTGTTTTTGTAATTAATTTAATTGTAATTTAGTTTAATTGCAGCACCAACCATGTGATGCTTATGTTTACTCCGGCGAATATGGCCACGATTCCTAATCAAGTGAGATAAATAGGCTCTTACCGACATGGGTAAATTAAATTAACAATACTATTTACCTTTTTTGCCTCGACATAACGATACTTCTATTCCACAGCCAAACTGTTAATGAAGACTAATACGAAGCCACCAAGTGCGGTTTCGAATTCTACCTAAGATATTTTTTCAATGTGTTTGTCTTTATTTATATCATAAACAAAGACACAATAATAGGATCAAATAAGTGTTGCGGATAATCGTTTAAGAAATACGTAAGTAGACACTAAAAAATTTGGTATATCTTTATATTATTATTATTATTATTAATATATATTTTTATACACGTTGATTCGTTTAGTCAATTTCCCAAACTATAAATATGAAAACTAATCAAACACATTTTGGGGCGGTATAAAGATTATTTTCTCATATATACCAAGCTAACTTAAAAGACATTGTCTAAATAAAAAATCCCAGTCAGTTTACCCTAGTTTTCAATTTTTCTTTTTCTTGAAACCAAAAACAACAGACGCAATGGAATCAAATTATATAATTATATTGTATACCATTAAAGTTTTTTACCACGGTAATGATACACAGGTCAAAGAACACTAAGCTGGCTTTGGCGTGGCTTATTGGTCGTGGTGTCCTCTAGATGATAATAAATAAGCTTTATTTATTCTGAATCTTTCAAGATATCGAAATTAAAAACAGCTAATCAAAAATCCCGTTTTAATATTTATGATTTTCTTAGAAATCTATACAGCCATTTCGGTACACATTTGAAACAAATATTCAGACAGACATAAATTTAAAAAAATGTTCACGTGTAGGTAAGCTTAGTATTTATAGCAGGTTACACATATTTTTTGAAATTCAAAGTCGACATTTATATTGTATTTATCTTTACCAATAAGTGTTGTAAAAGATAAGTTGTAACAACAGCTAATGATTTCGACGCACTCATCAGTTATTAGTAATACAGCTGTTTACCTTTAAAGCTGTCTTCCCATATTGCGGCATAGAAAAATGATCTTACCTGAAAACAAAAAGATTTCAATAAGTATTTATTTGGAATGTAACATATTATTTTATTGTCTTATTAAAGTTAATAAATTCTAATTCAGTCTTAATTAGGTATTTGCTTATTTGTTTTATTTATGTAGGTAAATAGTATTTACGTATTTATTAAGTTTTTAGAATGGCTGCTTCTAAAAGCATGCAAATAATTTGATAAGCTTAAGAAGTGAGAGTATAGTACACGTAAAAGAAGCAAAAAATATATTATATTCTTAAAGAAACATAATCGAAGCTACATTTTACAAATGATATCGTACTCTATTTTCAGATCAACTACTCCCATTGGAAACAAATAACCAGAAGGTATCGGTTTCGGAGAACGTAAAACCTTTTTTTGAAGTTTGATGGCTCATTATCTTTTAGTTCGACTTTACCTTAGAATATTGTTGTTTCTTCAATTCAAAGACCATTCTGTATCTTTCTAACGAGTGACAGAAACAGCCTTCCGATTGCTTATTTCGCTACCCTTATTCCATAGTCAGGAGTCAGGGGCCATGGGCCAGTGGTCGTCATTTACGAAAATGCTGGGATCGGCAGGAAAAATAAAGATATTTGTCGACTTTGTTTTTAATAATTCTTGTAAGTAAAATTAAGTTAGTTAGTATTTAATAATTTAAATTACAATAATAAAATTATTTTCTTTATATATGGTATATGATTTATGATGGCATAAAAACATATGGATAAAATTAATGTCTTATGTTCAATGATTTATACCATTTTTTTTTGTTATTCATATGTTTATTATAATATTTGTTAAATTTTTCCACTTTTTCAATTAAAATTCTTTCCTTTTTTGTGTGTTTTAAGCGTCTTTAGGTTAGATAATATGTATTTTTAATTATTTATTAGGACAACCGACAAGATAAACACTGGTACAAGTAAAATTTTATGAACAAATTGAAAGCAAACCGAATGACATTATTTACACGTCAACGATTACACTTACTCACTCACACATACACACACCCTTACATTAATTTTTATATTTAGTAAATTTATTTTCTTTGGTGTTAATTTTTTGTAAATTGTATAGGTTCGAGGTGGGCGCAGTTGTTAACTGCGTCAGTCTTTGACTAATGTAGTTGTTAACGTTATTTTGTGTTTTGTGAACCATTATTAAATATAAATAAATAAAAATAAAAAAGTACTATCTTAATTAAAGGTCGCCACAGCATGCAATGTGAACTATAATTAACTTAAAAAAAGAAGCATTATTTATATCATGTAAGTAGTTGAGTATATTGCTTCAGGTTCTTACAAAATAGTTAAGTTAATTACAAATTATATAATACTTCTGTTACAGGGCTAACTTATGCTACAAAAAACAAAAACAAAAGATTGAGCAATGGGCTGCAGTATTAAACGCCTGAATATCTGGGGCTTATCTGCGAAGATGTTTATTATATTGCCACTGTAGTCTGTTTATGGTGGCATGACCAGAAAACCTACCCTTGCCGTTTTATGGTCTACGGGAGGTCTATGGTGGTTACTTCCAATATCATTAATCAGCTTTTACGTTACCCTTATATGCTTCGATCATATATTTCTGTAGATGCACTGTTGCCGCTTAAAAAGTGGCACCATTAAAAGAAGGCATAAATCAAAAATATTCCTTGTTTCGCTTTCATTCGCTCAATGTCCGCGCGTCGCATGTGACGTCAACAATGCCAATGTGGGTAGTGAAAAATTGTAAAAATTACACATTAAAGGTGAAAAAGAAGGATGGAATGTCATATTTCCAGTAAGTATAATTTCATTTAACCTTATTGACACATTTTTCTCATGGTTTAAGTATAATTTCATTAATATTGTAATAAAATTTGTTTTTTTTGTAGATTTATATGACATGCCGGTTGCTAGGTATATAATATTCGTCTATCCCTTTCACACTCGAGTAGGCCGCTCATAAGACAAAACAATATGAATCAAGTGCTTGCGAACAAAGTCAACAGGAAAAAGTTGGAGACGTCGTTACAATTTTTTTTTTATTTAATTTTAATTAAAAGTTTGTTATTGTTTTAGTTTTTCTAAAAATGAAATTCAGAGAGAAAAGTGGAGGTGTATTATAGCCCTAGTTAGAACAGAGGAGTTTTATAAACCGAATGCATTTAGTGTGGTTTGTTCAAACCATAACTTCAACTTTGATTATAAAATAGTGCTGTTGAAAGCTATAATTGAAAAGTATATTGACATACGACTTCATCATGCTGGGAAACTAAAAACCGCTAAAATAAAAAACAAATCACAAAGAGAATTGTACAACAAGATAAATTTGTTAAAAGGCACCTAAATCTTGAAATATGGTATTTGAGATGTCTCTTAATCCATGAGCAATCTTTCAAACACACACACACACACACACACAAGCACGTATTCGCACTTACTAACTGAGCGTATAGCCTTGTTTTTCTCAAAATACTACATCATAAAAAGTGTTCTATTTCTTAAGTCTAGCTGTGTACCAAATTTCATCAAAACCCATTTACTAGGTACTTATTGCGTATAAAAGTAATAATAAAGAAAATTGTTATAAATTTTTTTAACTCCATCCAGGTATCGCATTTAATTTTTTTTTAAAGTAAGCAACTGCATTTCTGTCTATGTTCCAAGTGACAACGATAAGACGCGGACGCAAAATGCAATGTCACATAGAACGTAACTAATATTATTGTTTGTACGATTAACTGCTTTATTGTCATACAATAAGCTTAGTTTTTTAATACACTTGTGTTTGGATATGTGCTGTTTTAATTCTGCTTTTTTGTGAGTCAAAATTTTACGTCTGACAATCCACAAGGTATTATGTATTGAACCTAAAATGGATTTATTTCCATAGTAAAGTTTATCAATTATGATCTAAATTAGATTACACCGTACGATATTTTAAGACGTTTTTTTCTATACTTCAAGTGGTATACATCTACCTAAGTACGTATTGATGCGGGGACAATATTTTGTTTAGTTTTGCATGGAACTGTGCATCTACAGAAATATATAATCGAAGCTTATATGTGAAGAATTGGTGCTATTCTACATTGCCGGACACCACATGGCACCCTAGGTTATATCGTATACTGAATATGTTATGATATAAGAGATATATACTTTTATAAATAACACAATCTGTAAAATTATGATATATATCATATATCATTATATATAATACCGGCTCCCCGGCCACGCGTTGCTGTGTTATAAATTAAAATCAAATCTATCCTATCTTTTAAGTAAGATCAAATAACAGATATTTACGAAGTTTAATCAAAATTGGTTAAGTAGTTTAGGAGTCCATCGCGGACAAACAACATGACACGTAATTTATATATATTAAGATATGATATATCATTACAATTGGAATATTTTTGTTAACAATTAAGAATTAAGATCTAAATTAGATTACACCGTACGATATTTTAAGACGTTTTTTTCTATACTTCAAGTGGTATACATCTACCTAAGTACGTATTGATGCGGGGACAATATTTTGTTTAGTTTTGCATGGAACTGTGCATCTACAGAAATATATGATCGAAGCTTATATGTGAAGAATTGGTGCTATTCTACATTGCCGGACACCACATGGCACCCTAGGTTATATCGTATACTGAATATGTTATGATATAATATAGATATAGAAATGTATATACCTAATTAAAAAAAAGTAATTTTAATAATAAAAATTAATCAATAATATTATTAATAATTTAACCACGCGGGCCTAGTCCTGATAGGTGTGTGTCAATGACTGTAACTGAAACGACCAGCTTAAGAGGTTTTCCAATGCACGAAGGTATTCGAGTTTAAACGTTTTTTAGGTTCAACACTGTTGGCGGTGATTGCTGCTCCGGCCCCGACAGACCTCGGCAGAACTGTGTGTAAATCGCGGGATTTTAAGCTGGTAGTCCTTTCAGCAAGCGTTGATTGGGAGTCCTGCGTTCAAGTCAGTTCATTCGGTGACGTAGGCTGATAAATTGGTTTTCCCCTCGTCAAAAAAATAAGAAAGGAGATACAGTGACAAAGATAGAAAAAGGTATGCTTTAATGCTTTGGGCATGTAGGGAGGATGGATAAAAGAAGATTAACAAGACAAATATAGAAGCGAAATGTGTCAGGATCGTGGTAAGTGGAAATCTGCCTACCCCTGCGGGAAAAAGCCGTGATTTATGTATGTAAATAAAAGTTATCCACCAAACAAAGGGCCATATAAAAGTTACTTTTACAGAGTATTTTGTATATTTGTAAACACTGGTTGCTTAACCTCCGGTGAACAATACCATCATCGATCTCTTTAATGGTTTTAAGGAATACTTAAATCAATTTTTAGTTACCACTAGCTGACCCGGTAACGCGTTGCTATGGTAACGCGTATACAATGGAAAAAGATCGGGAAAATGAGCGTACAGACAAACACGCAAACAACAAATTTGTGTTCTTAGATTATAGACTATCGGCCCGTCCCGGCTTCGCACGGGTGGACGAAATTCTTTTAATTTTTTCTATTATTAAATATTTTTCGGTTAACGCCATCTAGCGACAGGTAGACGAACTACTTGCGGTTAACTCGTTGCTATAGTAACGCATATACGATGGAAAAAGAGCAGGAAAAAGAGCGGGAAAAAGAGCGAACAGACAAACAACAAATTTGTGTTCATAGATTATAGATTACCCATTGTAGGACGAGTCAGGGCAAGAACTCAGCACTAATTAATGAATAACAGAGAACAGAATAAATAATTTTGATTAGGTATTAGGTAATTTGTGATTCTAATTGCATTTTTTATTAAGTTAATAGCTTGAATGCTCCTATTTGATTGCTTTATGTGATTTACAAAGCGATCTTGAAAAATATAAATTTTCGAACAATAAGTACTTCGATTAATACCTACTCGGCGCATTGCGTATCAAGGTAATTCAATATCAAATTCTTAATTAGAAAAGTTATTATCCTCTATACGTGACCTCCGGTGTCATCGTAAGGTTATGCCCGTAAGTTTATATCGCCCGTAAAACTAAATCGGCCGTGAACAGACTCTCAAGCAAGATAAATTCCAATAGTGAGTGGTCACATCATTATCAAAGAGTTGGTATCATTTACCGAGCTATCAACGACAAATTAATTTAGATTTCTTACTATATAACCGGTATTAAAATATCGTCCAATCTATAAAATAGTTACAATATTAAAAAAAAAACTTTTACTCAAGAACACTAACTCCTCATAAAATACAACGAAGTAGTTCGTAGCAGTCTTTTCTGGAAGTATTCTTTCTAGAGTTAGTATATTGTGAATAAGCAAAATAAATTCACCAATTTGAAATAGTAGTCCTAATTAAACTAATGGTTAGTAATTGAAATTAACAATTGTATTTAAGTAATCCTTATTCAAAATTGAATTTCTGGATAAAATTACGTAATCGACTAGCAAAAACAAAACACTGTTTTATTGCCGACAAGAATTATTTATGTATGAAAATTATAATGTCAATATTTTGTGTAACTTATATATTTTTTTAATTGGAATGATTTATTATAGTATTTTAAACATAACTTTCGATTTGGTTTATAGTAAATCAATAACCTTATTTTTACCTGGTATAACAACCTAACAAACAAAAATTTCAGAACGATGGGAAGAATACCTACATGGTACATGGATGTCCTCACTAAGGAACAGTCAAAACAGGAATACCAAAATTGTGTAAATCTGTTGTTTAATGAAACTATTTATAAACCAAACCTTATCCTCCTCTTCTCACATATATCCAATCGAACATGCTTACTTCTAATGTTTGGGTGTATAGCTGTAGTAGTGTTATGAACATCACCATTTATTTTTAAAATTCAAAGAAAATATCCGTTTGTTACATTTGTATCATTTGTACAACAGAATAAATATGTAAGTACTAATATTTTTCTGTATTTCTTATTATTCACTGGCAACTTGTAGAGCAGGCCTAGACAAATAATTCCTTAAGATTAACAAAATTTAGAAACAATATAAATAAATGCCTGTTGTAACTAAGTTTTTCAACTATAGTATAGCGGATGTAAATAAAAACATAATTTAACCGGACCTAATTACTAACCCGCAATTTTAATCGTATTATTGACTAACTATCATTCAGCACCCCGAGGCGATTCGCAGATCTCAAGTGTGGGTCACGATGTCCGAATTACGTATTCATTGTTACTCATCATCCCCTTTGACCGTCGAGATCTTTGTGGTATAGTACAGAAGTGCCAACAAATGTTCTTTTTAAATATACTGACTAGTACTGATTAGCACGCGAGAAAACGTAAAGTATAAGAGAAGAATACAAATAACAATAGTTCAATATCATTGCAGCCTTTGAATTTCACGAATTTCATTTTTATTTATTTATTTCAGTGCACAGATAATGGTATAAATGGCGGTCTGGTCTGGTTATTCTGGTTGACAACAACCGGAGAAAAGAGTACAGAAAAAGTAAATAATTTAGTAATAGTAAAAATAATTAATAAGGCTTATGTAGCAGATAGACATAGGTACATATAAGATTCATAGATATGTAATATTCATAGAAATATATATACCTATGACTCAAGTATAAATGCTCGTATTCATTACACAAACATCTGTCTTTTCCGGGACTCGAAACCAGGACCGTCGGTGCAAGGTTGTCATACTATTTCCTTTTCTTATTTAATTAAATATATTGTAAGTATCGGAATAAAAACGGTTGATAAATTTGAAACAACGAAAGAGATATATACTTTTATAAATAACACAATCTGTAAAATTATGATATATATCATATATCATTATTTATAATACCGGCTCCCCGGCCACGCGTTGCTGTGTTATAAATTAAAATCAAATCTATCCTATCTTTTAAGTAAGATCAAATAACAGATATTTACGAAGTTTAATCAAAATTGGTTAAGTAGTTTAGGAGTCCATCGCGGACAAACAACATGACACGTAATTTATATATATTAAGATATGATATATCATTACAATTGGAATATTTTTGTTAACAATTAAGAATTATTACCAAATAATATCATTTGTGTAAAAGAGACTAGAGTAGGCGATCTTTAATTGTATAAAATTACAGCCGAATTTGAAAGAGCAGACACGAGTTAGATGGTGTTCCAATTCTGTTTCGTTGACAATTGGATTTAAAATTCAACGAGAATAGGTAAAAAGGACGCATTTTAAAAGTAAAAGTTTCCAAAGCCTTCAGAAGGTTGACGCTAATTTATTTTAGGAGACATTGAATTCTTTAGCAGCGAATTATATAAAAAGGAACACAGTTTTGTTACAATTAATTCTGCTGAGTTAATTATGTTTTTAAGTGTGTTTTATGGGACAGCCGCTTCCTTATAAAAATAAGTTATAATTATTTTTGGTTTTTATCCTTAAACAGAAAGATAATGCAAAATGAAAATTATTTTTACGTAAAACATAGTTTTTTTACCTTTGGAAAATGAAAGGATGAATAACAACGAGAAATACAATTATATTTTTAAATTGTTTCTGTTGAAATAATACTAGCCACCTATAAGGTTCTTTTTATAAATAACTGTGTAATCAAATTTAATTTTATATTTTTGACATGTTTACCCGTCACTTACTTACTTCAATATAAAATCTACACTGAACTACATGTGTTTTGCTCTTACTCGCCAATAATATCCAACATTCGTTATCAGCACGAATTTAAATACGCATAGTCAATAAAAATAGTGTAGTGAAGTCAGCAAAATGGATGGAGAAACTATAAACATGGGAGAAACTATAAACATGGGTATGTCTGAGAATTTACATTCAAGATCAAACTCATCCTCTATTCCGTCATTCTTTCTTCAAGGTCGGGAAAGTTATCCTTTATGGAAATTTAAAATGAGAAGTTACCTCATTGACGTAGATTTATGGGAAACAATAGAAGGATACCCAGACGGGGATACTACTCCTATACATATTCGTTCGAGGTGTGACAGGAAAGCTCTTGCTAAAATATGCTTAACTCTTGGTAGTTCAGCTATCATACATGCCAGAAATGCAAAGACTGCAGCTGAAGCCTGGCAGTTACTGCAGGAAACCTTTGAAGATAAAGGTATGGGGCGCAGGTTAAGTTTAGAGAGAAGGTTATATAGACTTAATCTTCTTGATTTCCCTAGCATAGAGGCATATATAAATGCTATACTTAGTACTGTACAGCAGTTGGCTGACATCGGGAAAACTATAGAGGATACATCTGTGTCAGCTATAATGCTTGGTGGACTTTCTTCAAAATTTGAGCCCTTAATCATGGCATTAGAAAATTCAAATGTTGAAGTAACCACTAAATTAGTCAAAGCAAAACTTCTTAATGAAATGAATAAGGAGAAAATAGAAGCGGAGACTGCTATTATTGCCCAAGCTAAAAATGATATTCCCGTTCGTAAGTCCAGTAAACCTATAATATGCTACGACAGTAGTGTTCCTGGTCATAAGCGTCCAGACTGTCCTTTACGTAAAAAGAAAACAAGGAAGTCAACAAAGAATAAGGAGCCATCTTCTTCTTTGAAAGCCTTTGGAACTATAGTTCAAGAAGACGCAGACAAATGGTATGTTGACTCTGGTGCTACGCGACATATGACATCACGTAGAGACTTGTTTACAAATATGAAACCTATGTCTTTCCCTTGTAAGGTCACAGTTGCAAATGGCACTGAACTTTGTATTAATGGTATTGGTGACATTAATTTATATACAAATTCTGTAAATAGTAGTTGTAATTCTGTAAATACTTTACAAGATGTTTTCTATGTTCCTGGTCTACAATCTAACCTAGTTTCTGTAAAGGAGCTTATAAGGAAAGGGTTTTGTGTCCTTTTTAATAAAAGTGGTTGTAATATTTACAATGCTAACACTTTTCCTTTTACAGGTGATTCTGTCTTACATGGTTCGCTCTGTGATGGACTTTACTCTTTGGACTGTTCTGCTAAATTACCTCAAATTGCGGCTTATGATGTGCACTTTGACTCAATTAGTAGGTACGAGTTATGGCATAAGAGGTTAGGACATCTGTGTCGTATAGGTATGAGTAGTCTTAAGAATTGTAGTATAGGTATAGATTTTAAGGACGTAGATAGAAAACCTTGTGTTTCATGTATAAAAGGGAAACAGTCACGTAAAAGTTTTAAAACTATTGCTTTTGCCAGAGCAACTAGTAAATTGGAGTTAATCCATTCGGATCTCTGTGGACCATTTACTAATGAGTCATTTAATGGCAATAGATATATGTTATTATTTATAGATGATTTTTCTAGAATGATTTTTATTTATTTTATTTCTTCTAAGTCAGAAGTTAAAAGTAAGTTTTGTTCTTTCCAAAAGTATGTTGAAAGACAAACTGGTTTAGTTATTAAAAAGTTCAGAACTGATAATGGTACTGAATTTGTAAATAAAGATTTGTCAGATTATTTGACTTCTTTGGGTATCGAACATCAGACGACGACGCCGTATAGTCCTCAACAAAATGGAGTTGCGGAACGGACTAATCGTTCTCTCATTGAGAAAGCCAGATCGATGATGGCCGATGGTAACCACCCTAAGTCATATTGGGAGGATGCAGTGCAAACTGCGGCTTACCTTAAAAATAGGTCACCTCATCGTGCTTTAGGTAGGAATACTACACCTTTTGAGAGATGGTACGGCACAAAACCTGATCTATGTAATATTAGGGTATTCGGTTGTAGGGCTCTCATACAGATTCAAAGGAAAAAGCTGGATGATAAAGCAGAGGAAGTAATATTTGTTGGATATAGTGATGATCCAAATAGTTATTACTTTAGGGATCCTACTTGTCCTCGAAAACTAAAAAGGTCTAGGGATGTACATTTTTTTGAGAGTACTTTTAAACCTTTAAAGAATTGTTCAGAAAATGTATTGACTGATCCTTTTTCTCCTTTTGCTCCGGTCTTATCTTTTTCTAATGACTCTTTACCTAGTACTAGTATTATTGTTGATCCTGGACTGAACGAGGCAAATGCTGATGTTGCTGATGGTACTGTAGCGACCATCAATGTTGAATCTCGGCCTGAAATTGAGAACTCGGAGACAGCTGAAGAAACTGTGGAGGAACAAACGTCAGGTTCTTCAAATCCTGAACGTCGCTATCCTCAGAGAAATAGGAAGCCACCCGATTTCTTCACCTACATAGCTGCAGCAGAGGACTCAAATGAACCAAAGACATATACAGAAGCCATGAAGTCGGCAGATTGTTCATTATGGCAGGAAGCTATGAATCAAGAATATAAGTCACTAAAGAAACTGAAAACGTGGCAACTTGTCGATAGACCTAATAAGAAAATTGTACCTTGCAAGTGGGTCTACAAGGTGAAAAGAGACTCCGAGGGCAATATTATTAAATACAAAGCAAGGCTAGTGGCTAAAGGGTTTAGTCAAGTTCTAGGCGTCGATTATGACGAGACATTTGCCCCAGTAGTGCGACATTCTTCATTGCGAGTGTTATCTGCTTTGGCTGCTGAATTGGGTCTTAAAATGAGACATATGGACGTCGACACTGCATTCCTGAATGGAGAACTCGAAGAAGAGGTATTCATGGAGCAACCTCTTGGATTTATTCAAAAAGAAAATGCACAGAAGGTCTGCCTGCTACAAAAATCCCTGTATGGTTTAAAGCAAGCTCCTAGGGCCTGGAATATAAAGTTAAATGATACTTTAAATAAAATTGGTTTCAAACAAACTCCTTCCGAGCCTTGTGTATATGTTACCGGCCAAACCCGATTTCAGGACAAACTAGTTTTGCCTAGGCTAAACTAGTTCTTCCTATACGCAATAGAATTAACTAGTATAGCCTAGTGCAAACTAATTTGTTCTAATCCCGATAGGATAAACCAGTTTAGCCTAGGCCAAACTAGTTGATCCTGATATAAATACGCACACTCTAGGATAAACTAGTAGGGCCTAGTCTAAACATCATAGTATATCTAGAAAGTCATAATAAATGGATAAACTGAATAAAATACTCCGTAATTGGAAAAATATTCATTTCTATTAAAACGAAAATGTTTTAATAATTGAGATATGATTATGGCTTCTATTAAAAAAAAAACACTTATTTGTTATAGTATGATTGTTTGTATTAACAATTATTCATAACCTTTAAAGACGAATTATTACCGTTTTAATAGAAATGAATATTTTTCCAATTACGGAGTATTATATTCAGCTTATACATTTATTTTGACTTTCTAGATATACTATGATGTTTGGACTAGGCCCTACTAGTTTATCCTAGAGTGTGCGTATTTATATCAGGATCAACTAGTTTGGCCTTGGCTAAACTGGTTTATCCTATCGGGATTAGGACAAATTAGTTTGCACTAGGCTATACTAGTTAATCCTATTGCGTATAGGTAGAACTAGTTTAGCCTAGGCAAAACTAGTTTGTCCTGAAATCGGGTTTGGCCGGTAACATATATACTAATTTTTTTGAAAATGAGTTAATTATCTTGGCAGTTTTTGTCGATGGTTTGATATTATTTTATAAAAATGACAAAGCTTTTGACAGTGTCATGTCAAACTTACAAAAACATTTCTCACTAAAAGATTTGGGTGAATTGAAATGTTATCTAGGATTGAATATAAAGAGAAATAGTAACAATGATGTTATATGTGATCAAAAACCGTATATTGAAAATTTATTAAAGAAATTCGGCATGGATAATTGTAAGACTTGTTACACACCATTATCAAATACGAAGTTAGAGGTGAGTAAAGTTTTAGGTGACCAGTCTTATCCCTACCAACAGTTAATCGGTAGCTTAATGTTCCTTGCCGTTAATACACGCCCTGATATAGCATTTACAGTCAGCTACCTGAGTCAATTTAATACATGTCACGATAAAACGCATTGGTTAGCTGCGAAGCGTGTTTTACAATATTTAAAGGGCACTTTGGATCTTGCCATCAAATATTCGCGTACTGGTGCCGTCTTAAAAGGGTGTGCTGACGCTGATTGGGCGAATTGCAAAATTGATCGGCGATCTTATACAGGCTATTGCTTCAAATTGGCAGGAGGTCCAGTGTCGTGGGCGGCTAGGAAGCAACCGACAGTGGCCCTTTCTTCTGCCGAAGCTGAATATATGGCCTTAACAGATGCCGTCAAGGAGGCAATATATCTGAAAAGATTTGTATCCGAAGTATTCGTTAATGTAAGTGAGTGTAAATTAGTTTCTGGTTCTGTAAATATATATAGTGACAGTCAGAGTGCACTCAACTTAGCTCAAAATCCTGTCCATCACAGTAGGACGAAATATATAGACACCAGGTATCATTTTGTAAGAGAAAAGGTGTCAGATAGGGCAGTTACTTTAAAATTCTTAAAATCTAGCCAAATGCCGGCTGATGTATTAACCAAAGCTCTGGGGCACACAGCGCATGCTCGATGTATAGCTGGGTTAGGCCTTACTTAAGTTTTTTTTTTTGCACATTATGTTATAGTGATAACGGGTAGCATGTGTAGACATTATTATGAGGTCTAAATTATATTTGATTAAGGGGCCGTGTTGAAATAATACTAGCCACCTATAAGGTTCTTTTTATAAATAACTGTGTAATCAAATTTAATTTTATATTTTTGACATGTTTACCCGTCACTTACTTACTTCAATATAAAATCTACACTGAACTACATGTGTTTTGCTCTTACTCGCCAATAATATCCAACAGTTTCCGGTCATTTTGATGATTGTCAAAAAATGGTCATTATGTATATAATAATAGCAAAATTAAAATAATAATAATAATTATTATATAAGCAATAACACGATGACCTGCTTGTATTTTTTTAATAATAATGATGTATTATTAAAATATCACTCACTTCAACAAAATCCAAGAGTTACTTATTATATCGTATATTTCCATACAAATGTTATTCAAATCCATCGTGAGTAATTTGAAAGAATACAAACTCACATTGTCGCAATAACTGTCTAAGCAATCGAGTTATTTTCGTTAGCACCGTCACCGTAGATTATTGACGTAAAAAAAGTTGAGAGAGTTGCGTCAGCTTACTTAAAGAGGAATTCTGTGATGTTTACTGTAATTCTGGATTACTTAGACGTCGCCAGTTCATATTCTGACATTTTATTGTTCTTTAATAACCAAAAAATCGTTTATTAAAATTTTGAATGGTTTTAAAAGAAATGGTTTTTAAAAACAGAATCTTTAAAAATAATTAACGACCGTTTGGTGCGACGATAGTAATCTTGCCTTTCGCAATGATGGTCCTGGGCTCGAATCCAGGAAGGAGCAAATGTTTGTGTGATGAATGTGAGCATTTGTACCTGAGTCATCGGTTTTTATATACATTTCTATAAATATTATATCTCTATGTATAAAATATGTATGTCTCTCCGTTATCCTAGTATTCATAACACAAGCCTTACAGTGCTTAGCCTAGCCCAAAGCTAGGCTAATTTTAAAGACACTATTCAAATGACGTCTGAGTGACATAAAAAAACACCGGATAAAATATTTAATTCCTTCACTTCCGAACACATTACACATTTGAATAAAATAACTTTTTTACGGATTTATCGCATAATTTATTTTATATTTAATCCTGACGTTTTAACTCCTTTACAGGAGCTGCGATCACAGGATGGCTAAGGTAATGGTCGTCATATATTTTCTACTACCTTCACAATATTTTAATCAAGCACGTTCCTAACTGTTAATATTTTTTTTCAATTTTGATTATGTAAATTTTTTTACAGTTAGGAATGAGCCCGATCAAAATATTGTGAAAGTAGTAGAAAATATATGACGACCATTGCCTTAGTCATTCTGTGATCACAGCTCCTGTAAATGAGTTGAAACGTCAGGATTAAATATAAAATAAATTATGCACAAAATCCGTAAAAAAGTTGTTTTATTCAACATATATGTAACTAAAAATGCTAGTAAGTGTTTTTAGAATTAGTACAACCAAATAGCTAAATTCCATCACTGCAGCTATTATGCTTTCTGTCCAGACAGGTAAAAATTTAATATAGGTTTTTATGCCTTACGAGGAATGGGAACGTTAAACTAATCTGGAAATCTTTACGTACTAATACGGGTACGGCATAGGCAAAATACAGAACTTCGCAGGCTATTTTTAAAACCTGTATTAAATAATGTTATATACATTGTTCGTACCTTTTTAAAAATTTTATTATTAAAAACTCCCGGCTAAGATAAAGCATAGAAATTTCGAATAAAAGAAGTCCAGTGGGTGATGGAAGTCTCCCCAAAGAGAATGTGGGAACATGCCTTAATCACCACAGTTGTCAGACGGGTGAGAAAAAGGCCATAATTCGGAAAACGATGCCTTTTTGGTCTACCTTAGGTGTATGGTGATTGATTGTCTCCAGTGTCATTAGTCATTATTAAGAAACCTTTAGCTGTGAAGGGTTGGTGCCATTCTACTATGCCGGACATCACACGGCACGGTATTTAAATGAATTGGACCTTTATATTTATAGCGGACATTATAATTTTGATTTTACGTTCTTATTTATAACAAGGAGCTGTATCAATTAACAGTAGCAAAAATGTCGCAAAAACGTTAAAAGGAAGCTTAACTTCTATAAATTTGCTACCGATCGTATATAACCTGATAATGATATGCAGCAATTGAACTAACCTTCGATTTTAAAGGCTTTGTCTGTGCTTGACTGAACCATGAATATTCAAATATTTAACTATGGTAGGTATAGCGTCGTGTTCAGGACGCTAATGGATTCATTCCAGTATCTTTCTGTCAGAAGGTTGCAGGATAAAGCGGTATAAGTTTGATATAAAATTGTGCGTAGTTACAAATGAAAAGTAAACTGTATTTCTAAAGATAGACTTTTCGGTTAGGGTAAATTAGAAGAACAATACTTCTTTGAACTGTGAAATATTTTTCAACACAATAAAATACTTACAGATAGAAAATCTGATCGTCTCAAAAATATTTATGACATTAGTCATTATTTGTATGTTCTATTCTTTCTTCTAATTTGTTCTTCTAACATTCAGGTTATATTTATATAATGAAAAAATCTTAAAAGGTATCGATTAAGAAAAGATAGTATGGTACATTGTATGTTTATTGTTTTGACAAATGATTCATAATCATCATTTCATCCAAAAGTCGTCACGTGCTGGACGGAATTCTGTCCCAAAAACGGGGGGTTTATTTTGATTTCAGTTGATATTTTTAAGGTAGTTTGTTTGTGTGTTTTCCTTTTAATTAATTACTTATTCAATATCAAGTTTTCTCGCGTGACTTGCTTGAGAAAAAATACATCGAACACTAAACCTGCCTGCCATCTCAGACTGCTTAACCTACATGATCTATTTAAAAGACACGCGGTGACTAATGTTTAAGAGGTAACACTATATATTGTAACTAATGATTTATGAGTTACAAGCATTTATATATCTTGTCCTCTATGTTTTCTTATTTCAATATACCTCCGCTGTTACTCCCATAATTGAGACGAATCTAAAAACACCTCATATGTTATAATCCGTCAAATCTTTTAGGCTACGGATGATGTCTTTGGAAATAATTACCATCCTTCGGCAATTGGTTAAAATATATTACGTTGATCAATAAAATATTACGAATATAATATTAATAATATATAATATTACGAAGAACGAAATATTATTTTTTTTCGTTTAAAAATATGAATTTATTTTTTACAAATATATAAATTTTATTATATTTATAATTTATTATTTAAAACCGCGCTGGTTTGTTCTTTCCATTAATTTTTAGTTGTTTTTATATTTATTTTTTGAAAGTAATACAAAAAAATACTTTTAATAATACTAAAAGTAAACTACCATATCATACCGTTTGGTGCAACGGTAGCGATCCTGCCTTTCGCACCAATGGTCCTGGGTTCGAATCCCGGAAGGGGCAGATGTTTGTATGATGAACACGGGCATTTGTACCTGAGTAGTACGAGTAAATGGGTGTTTATATATATTTCTATGAATATTACATATTTATGTATCATATATGTATGTCTATCCGTTACCCTAGTATCCATAACACAAGCCTTTACAGTGCTTACTCTGGGCTCTTGGTGGTGTTGATTGGTGTGAATGTAAGAAATATTTATATATTTATTAAAAAATATATAAAAAGTATATTTCTACCTCGTATATCAATTTCGTATATTGCAAAGCAAAAACAACTCGTGAAAACCTTAAAATTCAAATTGCTGCCAAAAGGAAATTTTACTATGTTTTAACATTTTTGCTGTATATTTATTTATAATATGGCAAAGCTAAATGTAAATGTCATCTACCGTTGCACCAAACGGTCGTCAAATCATTGGACATAGATGGGCTTGTTATATTTGTCTAGGGGCGGTCATTCACAGGTCACCTCACAGGTCCAATGGTATGATTTGTGGACGTGAATTCTTAATTCACAAATTATTTACAATTCAATTTTGTTATTTAATTTGGTTGAGAACATTTACTAATCTCTGAATTATTTGAACTATCTGAAACTGACATTCCATTTCAAGAAAAGGAAAAAAATAAGAAAAAATATTTACACTTAATGGATGATAGGGTAACACTGTATGACTGGGAGTAATTTAATATTCGAGCTGTAAAAAAGATTCGTAACGAAATCCAAGCTTACAAATTGTTTCCATTATAAAGTTATTTTGTATAGGATCGTACGTACACGGGAAAAATATACCTATGGAGTGGTTACGGATTAAATTAACCATTTGCTTTCTTATGAATCTCAGTTTGGCGTGACATTCTGAATATGCTAATTCATAATAGCACATGGGTAGGTTTTCTAAGATGCACATGTAGTCAGCTGTTAGGTTAATTACATCGCTTATCATTCGTAACATACGTCAATGTCGCTTTGTTAAGTAAGATTTTGGAAGCAATTTAAAACAAATTTGCTAAATTCTCTAATACGACATAAGTACGAACATTATATTTGAACCATTTGACGTTAATACAATAGGCACGTGGGTCCTGAAAACCACCAAATGACCTAATTCAATTAAATATGATTAAATAATAATATACAAACTTTGAATTTAAAACTTAATTCCTAAATCTAATGGCAATAAAACAGGAAATGTTAACAAACATAAAAATAATTCTCTTGGCACTAAACTAAATAAAAAAATGATTTTAAATTTTTAATATAATCAGTCACTCTCTCTGGGTACGAAAAGGTTTTCTTATCGTCCGTTTTCTACTTTCACATAATATTATTGTGATTAATTTAATCGATTGATATTTAAAATGGATCTTAATAACCTGTCGAATACAACCAACGATACTTAAGGTATTGTTGTTATTGATTTAGTAAAAAAATCACTATTATCGTATGATTATTGACAGACCGGCAATTGTAAACAATTTGTGACAACAATAACTGTAAATTATGTTTAAAATATATACTACACTTCTCTATAAACTTCTATATGCATAACTTGTAGTTTTTACACAACAAAATTTCAAAAAATTATAGCGTTGGTTACACAAATACAGTAAAATTAAAAATAATCTAATTTATTGTTAAAACTTTACATAATCAAATAAGATTTTTAATGTTAAATGAACTCATAAATTTCCTTAGAAAGCTGCTTCGTCTTAGCCCCTCCGTTTAATGGAAATCTAATAAAGTTATGAATCATCCAGTCGACGTTCAGATTTGATAAGAATTTGGGTTTCATATTACATTGCTCGCTTGTAAAGCACTGGTTTGGAAATGTATGTTTATACAATTAACGGATAGTGTTATTAAATTCATATTAAAAATCTTCATTTCTGGACAATAACTAGACCACTGATTATTTCAGTTTATAACCAGAAAATAAAATTATATAAGAGTGACATTATCGTTCTTTCATTTATTTAAGTCCACTTTTTACAATTTAAATATAAAAACAAAAAATAAAAACAGAAGCAGATTGAAAGGTTTTATCAGAAAAAAGTATCTCCCCAGACAAAAGAAATAGTGAAAAAGCGCGTGGACACCTGATGTTTTATTTAAAGGACTCTTTATTCAAAGAATATGAATTCTACGAATACTTACGGTGATTAGTTATGTAAAAGTGTATGATTATTATTTTTTGTGATGAATAATAAAATATTAGAAAGTTGTAATGAAGAATCCGATTCATGTTATCTTTTTTTTAATGTATGCACTCTTGATCCTAATCAAGGCCGGGGGCCAAGACAGAATCCACGATGGAACGAGTTAATCTAGAAGGTGCCTATTCATCCTGGCTTTAAAAATGGACGGGTTATAAGTACTCGGAAATACAGACGCAGGGAGGAAGTTCCACTTCTTTGCTGCGCGCATTATAAATGATGTTGAGAAACACTTGGAGCGAAAGGTAGGAGTAGTAACCAAGAAAGGGTGGTAGCCCGCAGTGAGTCTGGATGTCCGATGGAAAAAAGGAGATGGCGATATGAGCACATGCAGCTCCTGAGCACACTCTCCAAAATGCAGTGTGTAGAAGACCGACAAACAGGCAACTTCGCGGCGGTGAGCTAAGGTGTGAAGCTTGCTCTTCACTAATTTGCTGTCACTAATGAGCCTCTCAATTCGCTGAATCTCGCGCTGAATCGTGTCCAGTGCAGTAGATTGGTATTTTGCTGAGCCGTGCCAGAGGTGTCAGCAATATTCCATGCAAGATCGGACTTGTGCTTTATAGAGAGTTAAACACGCCGGGACACCACGGCGTGAAATATCGCTTGACCTTATTTTGAAGGCTCAGCTTTTTAGGTGCAATTAACCCTTGGACTCGATGTTGGCGCCAAAACTGAGGTCTGAAGACAACTCCATGCCAAGAAGCTTGAGGCTGTCGGTCACAGGTACAGATGTACCTCGGAAAGTAGGTGTGATATTGAAGGAACTCCTTTTGGCAGTGAAAAGACACGCTTGTGTTTTGGATGCGTTGAAAATTGACAAGGTTACTGTCACCTCACTGGGAAACGTAGCTTAATCTCTTGTTCGTTCGCTCAACCATGGCCTCTCTCATCAACATCACGTCACCGCTGGCTTTTGCTCTAGACAGGTATCTCTCTCTCTTATTTTTCTACATTATATGGTGCAGAATTAAAAAACAAATCTTAATGAATCTACATAAGTATATTATTATATTGTCTTATACTATAAATTAAATTATGTTAATTTTCAACAGACTCGAACAAGAAATTTGGATTTATTATTTGATGTGATTATACGTGTCTTTCCTCTGTTGATAGGAGTAATAAGTACAGTTAGCAATCAGGAGTCTATAATTATCTTCTTTTCATCTTATATATCAATTGTCAATCGCAAAAAATAATTTTTGAGTTCTAGTAATACTTACGTGCAAAGGCAGTGAAACATAACACGTAATAGATATAATATTCTTTATTTATTGTCTATTTAATCTATTCTATTTAATCTCAGAAAATGCCCGATCTTCACTTTTGAAGCCGTCAGTTGAATGGGGCCTTACTTGAATAGTCAAATTGTTTATGTTTGGTGGCAATCAAAACAAAGTGACCAAGATGAGAATTTATAGGAAGGTATTGTTGAATAAGCCACGAATAATATTAGAGATAAGGCCTTGTGAATGAATGCCCAATTAGCAAAATGCGTATTCGCTGGCGGGCGAAGCCGTATTTGAATAACATTAGTGCTGAGTTCATGGTAAATCTTCTGTTTACCTGTTTAGGTTTTATTAACCTGATTCCATTTCCAGCTTTAAATACTTATGCGATCAAAGTGCTGTCGAGTGCAATCAATGCGGTGGAGTGTAAAGCTGATGTCAAACTCGAGTAGCGTTCTCGTTCAATGGCAGAGGCACTCGATTGGCGATTCGAGTTAATGTCCAATCACGCTTGAAGACCATTATCGCAATAGACAGAACACATTCATTTCAATTAAAGTTCACGTAGCGTTTTGTCAACAGCACTGCTTTAATAATATCATATCTAAGCAAATCAATAAACATTCTGACGAATACCGTAACATGCTAGCTTCACATGGCTAAGAACTCGGTCATCGACTCAATACTCGAATTAATAGCTGCCTGGATTACATGTTTATAAATTTAGATTCTACTACCATTACAGATCTTAAAATGATTTTTATCATATATTTATTTTAAATGAAGAGACTTCTCCCCCTCGACATAAAACTGTAATAAACTATCCCAAGTCTAATAAATAATTACAATCAAAAGATCTGTTTTATTTCTATACTATCAAGGACGCAAATCTGTATGCAAATTAATAATTTAACTAATTTCTCAGTGTTTTAATCTAAATACTAAAACTGTTAATGTGCCACGAACCAAAAGAACTTTAAAACCTTGGATTAATGTTTTAAAAATATAACTAAATAAAATAACACAGAGAAAAAATTAACGTCGAACTTTTCAATTCAAAAAATACTGCTGCAGAATCGGCTGTTTTTTAAACCATTATTTTAATAACGTCGGGAAAACACTCGCTGAACAAATAAAAACAAACCTGCCTCAGCAAACACTAGGTCAGGATGACATTTCCCACAAGTTGACTCTATTGGTGTCATTGAAATAGATCCGTTCGAAATTTATGCTATTATAAATAGGCTTGATCTTGCCCCTTTATTGGCATTTCTTGGTAACCTAATTTTTGAACAAGGTTTTTTTCCTCGAGATTTAATTATACATCCCGTTCATAAGAGCGGAGGTAGGGGTGATATCAGCAATTATAGATCTATTTCAGCGCCTCTTGTGATTTTTAAGATAATTGAAAAGTTGACTAGCCGATTATCTCCAGGATCGTGCACAAATAGTCAAACTTGATAATATATAAATATTCTTGTTATCACTATCAATAATTACGGTGTGCCTCAGGGTAGTGTCCTTAGACCTACACTATTCCTCATCTATATCAATGCTTTGACTAATTTTAAGTTTGCTAATGGATGTGTATTCTTGTATGCGGATGATACTACACTGCTGTTCCAAGCAGCTAACTGGCTTGTGGTATTTGCTAGTGTTGGAACGGGACTGGCTAGGGTTATAAACTAGTTCAATTTAAATTATTATCGCTTAATACTTCTAAAACAAAATATATTGCCTTTTCGAATCTTGATTCAATGTAACCGGATAATAATCTGACTATTTCCGTTCATTAAAAAATAAGTGCTGCATTTGCTATAAATTTGAACGCGTCAACCACATGAAATATTAAGTATTAGGACACCTAAATATTTTATGTGGTTACGCGGTTACGCGGTTACGCAACAAGACCGCGAACTCATCTTGGTACCCCCAACTGGAAACGATGGCAAACCGAACACGAAAGCTTACTTAGCTATTCAAACACCTACATAATATAGCTGACAAAGAACTTATTATTTTATTTATAAAGTCTTGTTCAATGATTATTGCTGTACTGTTTGAAAATTTGGGTCGGTACTTATTACGATAATACTTAAAGGTATGTTACGTACGATAATACTTAAAGGTATGTTAGAAACGGTTCAGTACCAATTTATCTACAGTAATATTATAAAGAGGAAAGACTTGTATTTTTGTATGTTTGTATTGAATAAACTCAAAAACTACTTTCGAAAGCTACATTCACGGTCAGTAACATAGGCTATATTTAATGCTTGAAAAAATTTAAAGAATTTTGTCCACCCGTGCGAAACCGGGGCGGGCTGATAGTTCAGTAATATTTATTGTAAACTAATGTATTAACAGCAATGCATTTCAAATATTCATAGAAACTACTATTTTGATACCCAATAACTATTAAGTAAGCGTAAAATTTAACAGTAGTTTGCCATAAAGTTACTTAAACAGCATTTATACAATAAAATAAATAGGATAATAAACAATTTTTCTCTTAATTACTACACATGTAAACAGAAAGTAACATCATGGTTAAGATCACAAAGTTATGAAAGTATAGAAGGACTCCTATCTTACCAGTAATATAAACAAATAAACACACACTATAATAATGATTTGCATCAGTCATTTTGCATTAAAACATAAAAAAGAGACAACTCCATTTTCTACATTACACTCAACACACACTCTTAATAACCTTTACATATATAAATATACATATTTAAATAATTAGTTTATTGTAAGTATGCATGCATTTTTGTTCTTTGAGTAATACTAGCGTTATATTATAGCACAGTAAGAGAGGGGTCTCTTCTAATATAGGTTTTTTAAATCCAAAAGAAGAGACCCAGACATGGTGAAAAACTGCTTATAATTAATAATAAAGATATTTTTGATTTTTTTATTTTGCCAACTATGCGTGCGTTTAGTGGAGAATGGTAACCACAATATTTTTTTGGAATTATGCTTAAGAATAAGGTACCTATAACTGGATTAACACTGAAGTTTCATTGGAATTGTAAAATTTAATTTATATTATAATTACAGCTAATAAAAACTCCATTAACTATCTCTTTTTAATAAGATACATTATGCATTCAAAATAATAATAATCACCATGAAAAAATTCGGAAGCGCAATGTAACCTATTCAATAACTAAAATTCCTGGTTGAATAAATAAGTTCCAATGACAATCAATTTATAAGACGAGCTTTGCTAAACAAGTTTTCCCTAGTCGCTAAATAATACACACGTATTTTTATTCAATCAATATATTATTTACTTTGTTAAGAAATGTCGTAAGAATATAATAATATAGAAGTTATATACATTATTGTATTTTTCTATTTATGGATATTGATTAATCCTCTTTAATTTTATGAAAGATCCAAGTTGATTGTTGAGTTCTGTATATAAGAAAAAATACACATGTTTTACGCTCTTTCTATACGACTTGACATATATATGCTTCTTAAGATTTATTAAATATAGATAGTACTAGCCCGAAACGTTATTTTTATCTTTTGGCAATTACTTATTTTGTTGTGAGATTCATGTTTGCGTGTGCTTTCCTTTGGTAAGCCGATCAGGTAATTCGGTCCTTAGGGGTTTAGTTATAGTAAATAACAATATTACTGAACTTTATTGCACTGAATTATTGAAAATTCCAAGGGTTAAGTGAAATGGATAGGATACCTGATATTTTACGGAGTAAGTGAATTTGGATCCAATAACGATTACCCTTTTTATGAAGCTGTGCTATTCAGTACAATTTTAATTAAATTGAAAATGTTGTATCAGGAGGTAATTAACTTTGCTGTGGCGGACTGAACTACATATACCTATACGCTCTGGTACGTTTATATCATAAGGGTACTATAGTCATATTATGTAAGTAAACGCTAAAATAGCAAGTTTCCGCTACGTAGCTATATCGTCACTTTGCTGACTCATCATCATCTACTTCTAGAATGTCCTTACTATTGGTGCATGTTCGTTTCCTTCATATGGAACACTGTCGGGAATATTACGATGTAATCACAGAACGTAGACTTCTCCTCCGTGGCGCGGACATAACCCCACACAACGCGTTCCCAGTATAGATTAGTGGGTGCTTAAGACTTCAGTTACAACGGTTGAACATGCTATTCGAATCTGATGATTACTCCTTGCAAAAGTTGCCCATTCATGCAATCATTGGTAGAAATCGCTAATGATTAGCGACTGTGCTTTCGACTCTTTTAATAAATTTCTGAAGCTTAAGGAAAAATAAAAATATTGAAAAAATTAAATTTAAATAATACACAACTATTACTCAGGAAAAAATGCCCCTGCCATATTTTGGAACTGGGATCTTTGAAATTTGGGCAAGATAGCTAACGTGGCACTAAACCACATAAGGAAAAACAACAACCACAAAAAAAAAACAACCTCAACACCTACTTGCTAAAACCGTCTTTTATTGAAACATAAAAGTATAATTTATTGTAGTATGAAAGATCTACTTTTTTAGTCCAAAGTGAAAATGATCAACAAGTTATTTATTTGCAACAAAGTTTAGAATAATAATTCGTAAGCAGTCGTACCGTAGTTTGAAAACATTTGCTGCACCCGGTGTATCATAGGCACGCTGCCAATCTGAATCCCATTCCCCTGTCGTGAAAGCTCTGGCAACTCTACTGAACGACATATCATTAATATAAACTGCAGCCTGCCGTACAGCGGTGAAACCAATATTATATTATTTCTGAATTAGGGCGATTTTGCTGCATCTTACTTCACAGTATATGTTGCATCTTTTTACATTGTCCATTGGAAAAAGACTAGCCTTACATAATTTAAGAGCTGCTCTCCTTTTTTAAAGCTAATTAAATTGGCCAATATTTTAGTGGCTTCTGTTGGTGATGCGTAACTACTCCTAAATTTCGGTTAGAACTTTCCGGAATTTCCTGTTTCCTATGGGACGTTAGGCCGAATAATGAATATTTGAATAGTTTTGCTTGCTGACTCATAGATTAATTGAGAGTAGATTGATAGATTGTGCAGTATTGAACAACCAACCAATCAATTTAATTCGGAAGTTAAGATATTGCTTCTATTTTCTGTCTATAAATTAATAAAAAAACTTAAATGGCAGATTATATAAGGGATTTGCTTTTAGAAACAACTATTATGTTAAGTATCTAAGACTACAACGTGATTTATTTAATTGGGGTAAATAAGGTAAAATTGATTTACGAAAAAAATTATCAAGCCTGATGCTAGTTTTAATTACGCAAACAGTTTTTTACCGCTCGTTCTGGTTTAACCTTGTTAAAAATGTTAATTATGTTTTATTCGTCAAGCCTTTAATGGTTCCAATTACTCAATTTTGGAATGAGAGTTCTAGGTCAAGAGCGTTTTTTTTACTATGAAATGTATGTAACATATAATAGTTAAAAGGAAACAATAAAAAAACATTAATTGCGCACATAAAGACTTATTTGGAAACACGTGACTCAGACCACGTGTTATTACAACAAGAATTTGTGTACTACTCCTCGTTACCTTTTTATGCTTTAACAAAACTTTTATGCGAATCTTTAATTCTCGGTCTTAAAGTTTGAATTTTTTTATGGGATTAAGGCATTCCAGTAAATATATTACGTTACTTTTTGAACATTTGGTCATCTTTAAGTGTTGAATATTTTATTTTTAATTGGCTATGTTTTGAATGCTTAGATGACTATTAATTATTTATTCAAATTAAAAAGGGAAGACTTTTAATCTTTTTTAGGCGAAAATACCACGCTTTTATAGAATTTGTCAAATGTCATATCTGGCAATGAGAGTGCAAAAAGGTGGTTTTGGCGGTGCAAAGTCTTCTGGAGCACCCATTACTATAGGCATGTCCCAAGGGTCAATATTGGGTCCGTTTCTCTTATTCTACAAAGAATTTATGTGAGACTTTATTTTTTGTAAATGATACTTATTTTTTTTTTAATTGACAGATGAAATAATAATACTCTGGTTCTAAGGTAGTTCAGTGTTTTACTAGTAATAATTTAAAACTTAATTGGAATAAAACAAAAAGCGTAATGTTCACTCCACCAAAACGTGAAATTCGTAAATTGGCCAACAAACTAAACGGCGGAGCAGTGGAATTGTTTGAATACTCAAAATTATTGAGTATCACATTAAACTCTAGACTACAGTGGGATTACCATGTTGATGCCTTGTCAAGTAGACTTAATTTTCCCGTACATAACGTTAAAAAAATAAGGTTTATAGCTGATGTTAAAATTATCAAGGACGGTATACTTCACCTACTTTCACAGTCCTATGGACTATTGTTGTGAGGATCAGATATTGTATTCATAATATTTTTATCCTCCAAACAAAAGTAGTGCGTGCTATTTATCATTTATGATCTAGAGATTATCTTTGAGATTTATTTAAGGAAAATGATATACATACTGTATCATACAGATGTATATCATTTTAAGTTATAAGTCTACATAAAACACAAATAATGAAAATTTTATAATTAACTGGAGATATACGCATAATTTGTGCATAACCTCGACGTACGCCATTATTGCAATTTATAATATACATTGTTTTTTTGTAAATTGTTTTTTTTACATAAATTTATCGCTAGATGCTCTGAAAATCCTCTTTTCTTTGACTTATTGTTAAATACCCATTCTTGTTTGCGTATATCTCCAGTTAATTATAAAATTTTCATTACTGTGAAAGTAGGTGAAGTATACCTATATATTTTCCTTAAATAAATCTCAAAGATAATCTCTAGATCATAAATGATAAATAGCACGCACTACTTTTGTTTGGAGGATAAAAATATTATGAATACAATATCTGATCCTCACAACAATAGTCCATAGGACTGTGAAAGTAGGTGAAGTATACCCGTCCTTGATAATTTTAACATCAGCTATAAACCTTATTTTTTTAACGTTATGTACGGGAAAATTAAGTCTACTTGACAAGGCATCAACATGGTAATCCCACTGTAGTCTAGAGTTTAATGTGATACTCAATAATTTTGAGTATTCAAACAATTCCACTGCTCCGCCGTTTAGTTTGTTGGCCAATTTACGAATTTCACGTTTTGGTGGAGTGAACATTACGCTTTTTGTTTTATTCCAATTAAGTTTTAAATTATTACTAGTAAACCACTGAACTACCTTAGAACCAGAGTATTATTATTTCATCTGTCAATTAAAAAAAAAATAAGTATCATTTACAAAAAATAAAGTCTCACATAAATTCTTTGTAGAATAAGAGAGAAACGGACCCAATATTGACCCTTGGGACATGCCTATAGTAATGGGTGCTCCAGAAGACTTTGCACCGCCAAAACCACCTTTTTGCACTCTCATTGCCAGATATGACATTTGACAAATTCTATAAAAGCGTGGTATTTTCGCCTAAAAAAGATTAAAAGTCTTCCCTTTTTAATTTGAATAAATAATTAATAGTCATCTAAGCATTCAAAACATAGCCAATTAAAAATAAAATATTCAACACTTAAAGATGACCAAATGTTCAAAAAGTAACGTAATATATTTACTGGAATGCCTTAATCCCATAAAAAAATTCAAACTTTAAGACCGAGAATTAAAGATTCGCATAAAAGTTTTGTAAAAGCATAAAAAGGTAACGAGGAGTAGTACACAAATTCTTGTTGTAATAACACGTGGTCTGAGTCACGTGTTTCCAAATAAGTCTTTATGTGCGCAATTAATGTTTTTTTATTGTTTCCTTTTAACTATTATATGTTACATACATTTCATAGTAAAAAAAACGCTCTTGACCTAGAACTCTCATTCCAAAATTGAGTAATTGGAACCATTAAAGGCTTGACGAATAAAACATAATTAACATTTTTAACAAGGTTAAACCAGAACGAGCGGTAAAAAACTGCTTGCGTAATTAAAACTAGCATCAGGCTTGATAATTTTTTTCGTAAATCAATTTTACCTTATTTACCCCAATTAAATAAATCACGTTGTAGTCTTAGATACTTAACATAATAGTTGTTTCTAAAAGCAAATCCCTTATATAATCTGCCATTTAAGTTTTTTTATTAATTTATAGACAGAAAATAGAAGCAATATCTTAACTTCCGAATTAAATTGATTGGTTGGTTGTTCAATACTGCACAATCTATCAATCTACTCTCAATTAATCTATGAGTCAGCAAGCAAAACTATTCAAATATTCATTATTCGGCCTAACGTCCCATAGGAAACAAGAAATTCCGGAAAGTTCTAACCGAAATTTAGGAGTAGTTACGCATCACCAACAGAAGCCACTAAAATATTGGCCAATTTAATTAGCTTTAAAAAAGGAGAGCAGCTCTTAAATTATGTAAGGCTAGTCTTTTTCCAATGGACAATGTAAAAAGATGCAACATATACTGTGAAGTAAGATGCAGCAAAATCGCCCTAATTCAGAAATAATATAATATTGGTTTCACCGCTGTACGGCAGGCTGCAGTTTATATTAATGATATGTCGTTCAGTAGAGTTGCCAGAGCTTTCACGACAGGGGAATGGGATTCAGATTGGCAGCGTGCCTATGATACACCGGGTGCAGCAAATGTTTTCAAACTACGGTACGACTGCTTACGAATTATTATTCTAAACTTTGTTGCAAATAAATAACTTGTTGATCATTTTCACTTTGGACTAAAGAAGTAGATCTTTCATACTACAATAAATTATACTTTTATGTTTCAATAAAAGACGGTTTTAGCAAGTAGGTGTTGAGGTTGTTTTTTTTTGTGGTTGTTGTTTTTCCTTATGTGGTTTAGTGCCACGTTAGCTATCTTGCCCAAATTTCAAAGATCCCAGTTCCAAAATATGGCAGGGGCATTTTTTCCTGAGTAATAGTTGTGTATTATTTAAATTTAATTTTTTCAATATTTTTATTTTTCCTTAAGCTTCAGAAATTTATTAAAAGAGTCGAAAGCACAGTCGCTAATCATTAGCGATTTCTACCAATGATTGCATGAATGGGCAACTTTTGCAAGGAGTAATCATCAGATTCGAATAGCATGTTCAACCGTTGTAACTGAAGTCTTAAGCACCCACTAATCTATACTGGGAACGCGTTGTGTGGGGTTATGTCCGCGCCACGGAGGAGAAGTCTACGTTCTGTGATTACATCGTAATATTCCCGACAGTGTTCCATATGAAGGAAACGAACATGCACCAATAGTAAGGACATTCTAGAAGTAGATGATGATGAGTCAGCAAAGTGACGATATAGCTACGTAGCGGAAACTTGCTATTTTAGCGTTTACTTACATAATATGACTATAGTACCCTTATGATATAAACGTACCAGAGCGTATAGGTATATGTAGTTCAGTCCGCCACAGCAAAGTTAATTACCTCCTGATACAACATTTTCAATTTAATTAAAATTGTACTGAATAGCACAGCTTCATAAAAAGGGTAATCGTTATTGGATCCAAATTCACTTACTCCGTAAAATATCAGGTATCCTATCCATTTCACTTAACCCTTGGAATTTTCAATAATTCAGTGCAATAAAGTTCAGTAATATTGTTATTTACTATAACTAAACCCCTAAGGACCGAATTACCTGATCGGCTTACCAAAGGAAAGCACACGCAAACATGAATCTCACAACAAAATAAGTAATTGCCAAAAGATAAAAATAACGTTTCGGGCTAGTACTATCTATATTTAATAAATCTTAAGAAGCATATATATGTCAAGTCGTATAGAAAGAGCGTAAAACATGTGTATTTTTTCTTATATACAGAACTCAACAATCAACTTGGATCTTTCATAAAATTAAAGAGGATTAATCAATATCCATAAATAGAAAAATACAATAATGTATATAACTTCTATATTATTATATTCTTACGACATTTCTTAACAAAGTAAATAATATATTGATTGAATAAAAATACGTGTGTATTATTTAGCGACTAGGGAAAACTTGTTTAGCAAAGCTCGTCTTATAAATTGATTGTCATTGGAACTTATTTATTCAACCAGGAATTTTAGTTATTGAATAGGTTACATTGCGCTTCCGAATTTTTTCATGGTGATTATTATTATTTTGAATGCATAATGTATCTTATTAAAAAGAGATAGTTAATGGAGTTTTTATTAGCTGTAATTATAATATAAATTAAATTTTACAATTCCAATGAAACTTCAGTGTTAATCCAGTTATAGGTACCTTATTCTTAAGCATAATTCCAAAAAAATATTGTGGTTACCATTCTCCACTAAACGCACGCATAGTTGGCAAAATAAAAAAATCAAAAATATCTTTATTATTAATTATAAGCAGTTTTTCACCATGTCTGGGTCTCTTCTTTTGGATTTAAAAAACCTATATTAGAAGAGACCCCTCTCTTACTGTGCTATAATATAACGCTAGTATTACTCAAAGAACAAAAATGCATGCATACTTACAATAAACTAATTATTTAAATATGTATATTTATATATGTAAAGGTTATTAAGAGTGTGTGTTGAGTGTAATGTAGAAAATGGAGTTGTCTCTTTTTTATGTTTTAATGCAAAATGACTGATGCAAATCATTATTATAGTGTGTGTTTATTTGTTTATATTACTGGTAAGATAGGAGTCCTTCTATACTTTCATAACTTTGTGATCTTAACCATGATGTTACTTTCTGTTTACATGTGTAGTAATTAAGAGAAAAATTGTTTATTATCCTATTTATTTTATTGTATAAATGCTGTTTAAGTAACTTTATGGCAAACTACTGTTAAATTTTACGCTTACTTAATAGTTATTGGGTATCAAAATAGTAGTTTCTATGAATATTTGAAATGCATTGCTGTTAATACATTAGTTTACAATAAATATTACTGAACTATCAGCCCGCCCCGGTTTCGCACGGGTGGACAAAATTCTTTAAATTTTTTCAAGCATTAAATATAGCCTATGTTACTGACCGTGAATGTAGCTTTCGAAAGTAGTTTTTGAGTTTATTCAATACAAACATACAAAAATACAAGTCTTTCCTCTTTATAATATTACTGTAGATAAATTGGTACTGAACCGTTTCTAACATACCTTTAAGTATTATCGTACGTAACATACCTTTAAGTATTATCGTAATAAGTACCGACCCAAATTTTCAAACAGTACAGCAATAATCATTGAACAAGACTTTATAAATAAAATAATAAGTTCTTTGTCAGCTATATTATGTAGGTGTTTGAATAGCTAAGTAAGCTTTCGTGTTCGGTTTGCCATCGTTTCCAGTTGGGGGTACCAAGATGAGTTCGCGGTCTTGTTGCGTAACCGCGTAACCGCGTAACCACATAAAATATTTAGGTGTCCTAATACTTAATATTTCATGTGGTTGACGCGTTCAAATTTATAGCAAATGCAGCACTTATTTTTTAATGAACGGAAATAGTCAGATTATTATCCGGTTACATTGAATCAAGATTCGAAAAGGCAATATATTTTGTTTTAGAAGTATTAAGCGATAATAATTTAAATTGAACTAGTTTATAACCCTAGCCAGTCCCGTTCCAACACTAGCAAATACCACAAGCCAGTTAGCTGCTTGGAACAGCAGTGTAGTATCATCCGCATACAAGAATACACATCCATTAGCAAACTTAAAATTAGTCAAAGCATTGATATAGATGAGGAATAGTGTAGGTCTAAGGACACTACCCTGAGGCACACCGTAATTATTGATAGTGATAACAAGAATATTTATATATTATCAAGTTTGACTATTTGTGCACGATCCTGGAGATAATCGGCTAGTCAACTTTTCAATTATCTTAAAAATCACAAGAGGCGCTGAAATAGATCTATAATTGCTGATATCACCCCTACCTCCGCTCTTATGAACGGGATGTATAATTAAATCTCGAGGAAAAAAACCTTGTTCAAAAATTAGGTTACCAAGAAATGCCAATAAAGGGGCAAGATCAAGCCTATTTATAATAGCATAAATTTCGAACGGATCTATTTCAATGACACCAATAGAGTCAACTTGTGGGAAATGTCATCCTGACCTAGTGTTTGCTGAGGCAGGTTTGTTTTTATTTGTTCAGCGAGTGTTTTCCCGACGTTATTAAAATAATGGTTTAAAAAACAGCCGATTCTGCAGCAGTATTTTTTGAATTGAAAAGTTCGACGTTAATTTTTTCTCTGTGTTATTTTATTTAGTTATATTTTTAAAACATTAATCCAAGGTTTTAAAGTTCTTTTGGTTCGTGGCACATTAACAGTTTTAGTATTTAGATTAAAACACTGAGAAATTAGTTAAATTATTAATTTGCATACAGATTTGCGTCCTTGATAGTATAGAAATAAAACAGATCTTTTGATTGTAATTATTTATTAGACTTGGGATAGTTTATTACAGTTTTATGTCGAGGGGGAGAAGTCTCTTCGTAATAATAATAATTAAATAATAATAATAATTGATAATAATAATTGTAGAAAATAAAAATCTGTGATCTCCGCCTACCCCAGTGGAAAAAAGGCGTGATCGTATGTATGTATGTATGTATTCGTTTTTTATTCTGATCTGTACTTTTTAGTATTTTTCTATTTCTTTTTTTCCCTCGTTTTTCTCTACTTCTCTTGGTGTTTGTTTGTCTGTCTCTAACGTACAAATTTTGAAACTCAACTTTCACCCATTTCCCGACTAGCTAGAGCTCTGAAACTTTAAACATAGCTCAGAACTCGATGACAATATGTGATTATATACTTTCCGACATGATTCAACCACAATTTCAGAGAATATTTACAAAATTTAATTTCAATGGGAATACATACTAACTGTTTCTGACATTTTAGATCGAGCAATTGGAAATCATACACACAAAACAAAAAGAAGAAAATAATTTATATTAAATAAACACTCGTTTTTCAGGCCAACTAAAAAGAAAAAAATAATTCAATTAAATTTTTAGTATCTAAATTTCTAAGTTTGTTTTTATTTCTACTAATTGAAATAAATATGGGCTTGGATCGGAAAATCAAGGAATTATTAAACAAGAAATGAAATAATAGAGACAAAGTTAATATAAAACAAAAGAAACAACACCTATCATTGACTTTGAAAGGAGAATGTTGCCATTCTCAATTAGTCGGTAACTGTGTATGAACTACAGGAACACTCTTAATTTAGCTATTATAGACCTCGGTGCTTAAGTATTTGCATTTAGGAGAGTGAAATCGTCGCATGGAAAAGCTATCTCAGACTTACCACAAATTAGTTAAAGAAAGTAGTAGGGTAGTAGGTAACCTTTGACCTAAATGAAGAGATAACGAAAGATTATTAGCATGTGAGGAAAAGTATTACGAGGGGACGTCAAAAAGTTCGCGGAATGGAGGGGATGGTAAGGGGTAGGTTCATGTATCCAGATAGATACTAATTGAGCATCTCACCATCAGCATATATTCCAAATTCGAACCTAATCAGGCCATTGACCTTTGAGTTATCAACGTGCAAACAAGTTAATCGGGAAGAAAGCAACAAATATGTTGAACATTGTATATCGCGCCGTTATTAAATTCCTCGCCAAACAAAGAAAATCCACATAGTTTATAAGTGAAGAGACTCAATTGAAGACGACCGATGTTCTAGACAGTCAATTGAGGCCACCACACCTAAAATCATCGAGAAAGTAGAAAAAATTGTGTTGGAAGATTTCCGCCTGAAGAAGAAGCAGCTAGCAGCAATGATTAGAGTATCCGATACAACTATTTTGAACATCCTTCATCATCATCTTGGGATGACAAAGATCAGGGCACGGTGGGTTCCGAAAATGCTCTCTTCCCTTCAAAAACAACAACGCGTCGAATGTTCTCGTCAGTTTTTGGAGTTCTGTGGCGATAACAGGGAAGAGGTTATGGCCCGGATTGTTACTAGAGATAAAACCTGGGTTCACCACTATGAACCCCGGTTGAAGCAAAAGTCCATGCAGTGATATAAAAAAGGCACCCCGCCGTCCAAGAAGTACCGATTCTCACAATCGGCCGGAAAGATACATAAGGTATTTTACTGATCGACTATAAAGACCGCGGTGTTGATATAACGGGACAATACTACGCTTCAACATTGTAAGAGTTAAAGGAGGCCATTAAAGAAAATTCACCAAATGCGTGCTCCTTTTGCATGACAATGCACCTGTGCACACGAGTCATGTTGCGACGGCTGCCATTCACCGGTGCGGCTTCGAACAACTCCACCGCCCTCCTTATAGTCCAGACCTGGCCCCCAGTGATTATTATTTATTTCTAAAAATAAAAAAAAGAGCTGCGTGGTAAGAAATTTGACGATGATGAAGAGGTGAAGCCGGCAATTTCGGCCTTTTTTGACGCTAAGGACAAATCATTTTGAGAAATCACGACAACGATCTGAGAAATGTATTCAGATTAAGGGGGAATACATTCCACGAACTTTTTGAACTCCCCTTTTATAATATAACTTAAGATGATATATAGCCTATCATTTGCGCAATCACATGTTCTTAACATAGACCAAATTTCATCGCGATCGATTAAACCTTTCTTGTCTTATAGAAGGACATACAATCTATCTGTTAGGACAAGTCTAAGACAAAGAAATAGAGATACAGATAAAAGTTTAAAAAATAGTTAAAATACATGAAATTTAATCACAGAAATCACAAGTTACAATTGTTGTGTTAAATAGTAGTCGTCAGATATTTTTTTAATATTTTTTTTATTTTTTTTATCTATTTCACATCTAATAGTTATGGGGAACGAATTAAGAAGATATGGTATAAGCTTTAGTTAAGTTCTGTCACCAAAGTAATTTTGAACGCTAGTATTTAAAATTTTTTTTTTTGAAGTGGCTCTATTTATCTGCTTGCGTTTTATGTATTCAAAAGTGGAGACACACTCGGCTTTTGAAATCTTTTTTTGAAATCACGAGGTCTGAACACACATTGTTAATTCGTAGGTAGGTAGTAGGTAGGTAGGCAAGGTAGTAATTAAGTATGAAAGTAAGTATGTAGTAGCATGCATTTTGTGACACCAACATGCTAGACACAGCATTTAATACTCATTTTTTTCAATATAAAGTTAAAAAACGAATGAAGACTTTTGTAACTTTTGAGTGGGTTGACTGTACCAATAAAAATATGGATGTTATTATTTATTTTCATTTTGTTATTGTAAAAGATTATTGCTTTCATCACTCATCATCTCAGCTAAAGACGTCCACTGCTGGGCAAAAATGATCGGGGTGTTTTGGTATAATCTCCATGTTTTGCAGGCGCAATGGATATCGCAATAAAAACCACAATTCGCAAAGCCTCTAGTTCAATGAGTAACCTTTTACGACAGCCTTAACTGAGAAGGCTTAGTTTTATTTTACTCTGCTGGACACTTAACTGCTGCTATTCTTCATAAGTATATAAATATCAAAGTAAAATGTTGAATTATATATTTTAGATGTCTTTTGAATTCTAATACTTAATTGAATTGAATTCTAAAACCTTGGAAGACACCACTTAAGCTGTAAAAAACAGTTTTTTTATCCTGCTTTGTGTTGACCGTTTAATGTTATTAACTTTTACTCACGTTTTCTTTTAACAAAATTGGACTGATTGTTAGATGAGCAGAAAACAACAGCTTCAATTATTCTGCACCACGCAGCTTTTCCAGAATTTTTCTGAGACAAATATTTAACTTACTTAAAATTTTGCGCTATTTAACTTTTGCGCCTTCACCTTATTTCATGGAAGCCGGATTCGCAGATCAATATCAGTTCTCCCGACGCTTCTGTCTATCAGTGAGTTTAGGTTAAACTTGGAAGGTGCTGTAGAGATTTTGATACTGTTTTTACTAATTGGTAAAGTGATTCGTCAAATTGGTTTCTGTTTGTAATCTATTTTATTTTATATTATGGAGGTGTTTATTGTGTAAAAGCGAATACAACAACTACTAAACAAGAATAAGAGTATATTTTGTGTCTTTAAATGACGATAAATCTTAGACAATAGAAACCGACTAAAACTTGATTGAATACTTGCGCTGACGATGTTGCCAGAATAACGATCATAGTGATTAATTTAGTACTTAGCATACTAGACACAATATTAATATTGATAGGTAAGTAAACTTCTGATAAGCTAAACGCTCGTTTTAGATCAATGCAGATCAATGAGGTTTGAACTTGGTCCTCCTGGTTCGTGATCTACTAAAATGCTAGGCCTTCTTGTTTTATAATAGTTTTAAATATTAGTTAACTCTTATTTACTTAATTACATACGAGTTAAACCAATATCTTAGAAAACGGCCATTCTATATCATGCAATACTTCCCATGACATATTGCTTTAAATAAAACTTCCTTTTTTCCTTCATTCGATGTAAATAGACAACGATATTAAATCAAATAGTATATTAATCAAATTCGTATTAAATTCTCTTTTAACCAACTTCTAACAAATAAGGTTCTGTATTCCACCCGTATGTATTTATCTAGTATCTATTTATGTCGTAGTTTGGGCTTGCGTTATTTAATTGTATATTTTTTGGGGTGATATATTGCTTTGATAAAAACCTTCAAAGGTAGATAATAAACAGTTAATTTTGCCAGTACTGTTAATTCCATACGAACGTATTAAATTGTTGTATCTAATCCTAGCATCATTAAGTAATATGTCACAAAGAATTGAGAAATAACAAAGTAAAACCAACTTTAAATAAAAGAAAAGGTTTGTTGAAAGACAAACTGATTTATATTAATTACAAGGGGAGGTCAAAAAGTTCGCGGAATGGGTGGGAAGAAGGTTGAAATTAAACACCAAATTCTTTTTCTTTTTCAATGTATTCCTCGTAAACCTATTTGGGTTTTCTTTTTTCTCAGATCGTTCAAATAATTTGTTTATACCATCATAAAAATAATGATTTGTCCTTAGCGTCAAAAAAGGCCGAAATTGTAACTTCATCTCTTCATCGTCCTGAAATTTCTACCCACGCAGCTCATTTGGAAATAAATAATAATCACTGGGGGCCAGGTCTGGACTATAAGGAGGGTCGCAACATGACTCGTGTGCACAGGTGCATTGTCATGCAAAAGGAGCACGCCTTTGGTCAATTTTCCTCTTTCTTTTTCTTTCATAGTCACCTTTAACTATTTCAATATTGAAGCGTAGTAGTGTCTCGTTATATCAACACTGCGTTCTTTATAGTCGATCAGTAAAATACCTTCTGTACCCTAAAATATAGTCGCCATGATCTTTCCGGCCGAATGGGAGACTCTGTACTTCTTGAGTGGGGTTACTTCGACTCGGGTTCATAATGGTGAATCCAGGTTTCATCTCCAGTAACAATCCGGGCTATAACTTTTTGCCTGTTATCGCCACAGAGCTCCAAAACTGACTGACTGACAAAACTAACTGACTGACTGACGAAAACATTGGACACGTTGTCGTTTTTTTAAGGGAAGAAAGCATTTTCGGAACCCACCGTGCGCTGACCTTTGTCATCCCAAGATGATGATGTAGGATGTTCAAAATGGTTGTATCGGATACTCAAACCATTGCTGGTAGCTGCTTCTTCTTCAGATGGGAATCTTCCGATACAATTGTTTAAACTTTCTCGATAATTTCGGGTGTGGTGGCCTTAATTGGCCGTCCAGAAAGTGGGTCGTCTTCAATTGAGTCTCTTCCTTGCTTGAAAAGGTCATGTCGCTTATAAACCATGGTTTCACCCGGGGGCAGAGTCCCCGGAAACCGCTAACAACTCTTGAAAAATTGTCTGAGGGGATTTTCCTTGTTTGGTGAGGAATGTAATAACGGCGCGATATTCAATTTTCTCTATACTTGTTGATTTCTTCTCGATTAATTTGTTTGCACGTTAATAACTCAAAGGTTAATGACCCGATCAGGTTCGAATTTGGAATATATACTAATGGTGAGATGTTCAATTAGTATCTTTCTGGATACATGAACCTACGCCCACCATACCTACATACGAAAGGGGTTTTTAGGGTTCCGTAGCCAAATGGCAAAAAACGGAACCCTTATGGATTCGTCATGTCTGTCTGTCTGTCCGCCCATATGTCACTGCCACTTTTTCCCGTAACTATAAGAACTATACTGTTGAAACTTGGAAAGTAGATGTATTGCCTGCTCCAGAGATTTTATAAGAGACTCGATGTCGCAGTGTCGTTTAGGGAAGGCCATGTCCTTTAAAACTGACCATAATTTGTAGTCTAAAGGGTTGAGGTCTGGGCTAGATGAAGGCCAGTCTTCAGCTCTTATAAAGACCGGAACCTTGGTTTCAAGCAAAGCTTGGGTAGTTCGTGCCTTGTGACCAGATGCAGAGTCCTTCTGGAAAGTCCACGGTACATTTTTAAAAAGTGTATTATATCTAATCTATATCCAAGACTGTCTCTTGATACTATATCCAAGACTGACTCTTGGTACACTTTGTTCACCCCTTTACACACGTTTTCACCCCTTTTTCAGAAAAATGTATCTTTGTGACGCCTTGTTAAGACACGCCCCACTAAACCATCACTAACGCAGGATGATGACCACGTTTTCAATTTCCAACCACTTGAGCAGCTTCTTTAGAACTGTGAGCGTACACTTTATCATTTTGCTTATTGTAGTGCTTTAATCGTGAAATTTTTGTCATCGGTAAAGAGAACATTTATGTGCCTTTCACCTATGTATGGTGACAGAAGGCATTTTGATCGATCCACTGTCTTTAATTGTAAAGATTGAATTAGGTCATGTCCTGTATATCGACGATAAGCACCGAGGTTCAGGTCTTGGTTTAAATTACACGACAGTTTTTTCGTGATTTCTCATGATAAGATGTTTTGCTTCCTAATGGGGTTTTGACGAATTCTGACTTTATCAGCATTTGTAATTCTAACAGCACGCGGCCGCCTCGATCTTTTATGGCCTTTAACAGTGGAATTGTTGTTGTATCTGTTGATAGTACGACATACGAACATACGGCTGATACCAAGCTTTTGAAGTGTCAGGAATATGACTTACGGCTCCATACCCACTTTGTGCAAGGCGATCACTAGAATCCTATTTTCATTAACACCCCATTCCATATTTTAATTTGATAATGAACACGAAAAAATATGTGAAATGGCGCGAAATCGAAAGAAGTTTTTAAAATAATAAACGAGTTCCAAACCTTCGATTTCTGAATTTATAACCAATTTTCTCACGTGACTCAAACGTGCCAAAAATAAAGAATTCAATTAATAGAGTAAAATAAAATTGCTTCAAAATACATTTTTCTATTTTAATAATTTAAATTAAATTGATTTGATTAAAATTACAATTAAATTACATTGAGTTATATACAATATAGGAAAACAAAGTAAATTATTATGGAAAACATTAAATTAGGTTATTGTTAGCAACTCTATCACATATAATTTTTCTTTTTACTACCACATGAATATAGACAAAATTTATTGTCAAACCACGCCAAAAACATTGATTTCCGTCGTATTGCAGTGTGGAGCAAATCTTATGGCCTCAAAGGTAATCCCATTAAGAGTAACGCAATTATCGTGGGAAGCTCCAGGATAACGGCTTAAGCGGACTGGAAATTGATACCTAATATACCACCGATTATTCCCATCAGCTCTTTGGTGAAATGTTTAGGGCTAATTTTTGATAATTGTTTGAGTTTGACGGTCACAGGAAGTTAGTAGTAAATTATATGTCAAGACACACTGTTCGACGTTCTATGGCTCTTCTTTTACCGTTCAGGCTACCCGTCTTTGGAATTCTATGACTTGTACAATCCATTAGCATCTTTAGGAATCAAGCAAAAAAGTATTTTATCATCTTGGGCGAGTTGGTGTTTCCTATTATTTTTCGTTTGTATATGTTTATGTATATATTAATACTGTATTATTTTTGTTTAAATTGTCGTTTACACCTCCTCATCTTATGCGTACTTTAGGTCCCAACGGGACCTAAAATACGCGTAAGACCATACGTGAACCAGGGGAAATCCTCAAAAAAACCAGGTCCTTTACGATCTTATCCATCCAAATGTTGTTTGCAGAGACCGCTTTGACCGATAGGACCACCACCCATTGCAATAATATTTTAAGATTTTTATTCCTGTAATCAATAAAGTGTTTTAAATTATATGTGGTGTTATAAATAAAATTAGCTTTTTAATTTATGTTTTGAATATATTTAACTTTTTATTTTTATTTATAAATATTATAGGTTGTTCTTAATTTATATTACAGTACGGAGTAAAGATATTAAACATGCAAAAATTTCTTCTTATGCCGATGACACAGCCGTCGTTTTCAGTGCTGGCTTATGGGATAATGTTATGAATAGAGCTGAGCATGGCTTGGAAAAGATAAGCAAATGGTTACGCAATACCTTTACGTTAATACTAGCTAGACTTACTATATCTGTTTCGGTCTTTACAATAAAAGTCAACCTAGTAATGATTTTAACATAAAAAATACATTACTGCAAATCTACGGCAAGTGGAGTTCGATGTTGCTGTCCTGTTATTCGGAAGGTTGAGCATACGCAATATTTGCGTGTCTGTGGTAATCAATCATTATTTCGGTCGAATGTATCTTCTCGTGCCTTAGACTTTAACTAACGCTGTTTATTATGTTTTTTGTTGGATCGTTTTTAATTATTCATCAAATAAACAGGGTAAGTGTCCGTATCAAAACAGGGATAGTCTCCCTATTTACTTTATTATCAAGAAGCAACTTATCGACAACTATAAATCCGTTGGCGATGTAAGACGGTTTTTTACTGTTTTTTCAACCTAATGTTAGGCATAAATAAGTTATATCTAAAAATATAAATACTTAACATTTTTATGTTTTAGTTGAACACAGAAAGAGCTATAAGGAAGAATACTTTACAGTTCTGATGGTAAAAATGAACAAAATGTAAGAAGTTCTAAATCATGTTAAGGAATTAACAATACCAAAGAAAAGGAAAGCGACAATAAGTCGACAAGAGGAAATAGTAAAATATGAATAAAAACTTCTAGATGATGATTATTGTGAAAAATGATTTGAAATATATTTTTTTAGTTAGAATTCCGAATAGAATATGTGTGAGATTTGTTTAAGGTCGTTGTATGAAACTTGCAGGTTCTAATTAAAAACAATTGTAATAGATGTGGAAATATTAATGATCGCCATATTGTTCTATCTAACAGATAAATAATAATAACTTATAATGCACTTAACTTAAAGTTCGGAAATTATTTTTGTTGTATTTTTGTAGTTAAAAACTTTAAAACTTAATACTGTTATATAATGTTAATTAATAAATTATTGAAGAAACCCAATAAATAATAAAGACTGATTGTGTAAGTTAATATTAATTTGTTTTAGTCTGAAAAGTCTTAGCAAATCGTCTTTCCACGCACAGAACAACGATCTTCCGAAGCATTTTTAAATTTCGGCAACTATCCGCTACAGGAGGCAGCTAATTCATTTATTAAACTCAAAACCAATATTAATGATGTTTACAAATATAGGCTACTATAAAAGATCAAAGACCTATGTATTGATAAAGACTATGCATTTTATTATTATTATATTATTATTTTTTTATGGTAGAGCTTTTTAAAATATTCTTATACCCTTAATGTGTAATTACGTTGTTTAAAAATGGGCTGCTGATATTTTCCCTTAGAATTGGTAAAGTCAGTCCAATTTAATATAAGATATTACAAATGATATTATCAAAGTTCGTATCAAAAATATATCCTAAATACCAGTTTCATAGATAGTCTATCGAATATTGCGTTTTATTTTTTCATTATTTGAACATTTTCAAGCGCTAGATATTTCTTTTGTGACACACCCTCACAAGGAAAGACCCTTAATAAAAACAAACGTCATATATTCTTCCCATCTTTAAAATCTTTGAACTAGAGCACTGGACAGTTATGTTATTGTTTTTTCATAAAATCACTGCTTACATGTCGTTTTGAATTACCAAGCAATAAACAGAATTTAAACACAATTGGTAGCTACATGAAGTGTGTCTTATCTTTTTTATATGTACAAATATGTTAAGTTTATATGAGTAAAATAATTCCGGGAACCAGTGCTGAGAATTCTTTCACCATTTGAAAAATACGTTATTCCATATGCCTTTATTTATTAGGTACATACATTATTATTGTTTGATAATCTTACTTGGTTTCATGTACAGTATAGCTTTTCTATGACTACAGATACGTTAGCGCTTGACTGCTTTTTCGCTTGATAGTTAAGCAATGATGCGAATTAAGATAAAAACCTAGAAAATACCTATTCACTGGCGACGCGAAGACCCCCAAATTGTAACTATCAGGATATACAGACACGGCAAGGTGTTCCATTCCTTAGTGGTTTGTTCGAAAATTTAAGTATTCGGAATAGCTATCAAAAATCGGTGACGCATAGGTATTCCTATGTTTAGTTATCATATGGAAAAGGGGAGATGGTGTAATGAGGTTGTGCAATTCTGCAGCAAACTCTTCGCAATGTAATCGATAAAACCGATAAGTTTGTGTCTACGTTGGAAGCTTTAGAGTTTTTTAAGGATGTTTTTACATTTAATACATACAAGATAAAAAAATACTTAGTTAATAGAGCAAAAGCAAATTATATACATATTCAATAAACTCTTATATTAAAACGGTACGTCTAACTATTTCAATGATAAATTTTCCCTTACAATTTGTAAGTTATATTCACCGAGCTATAAGTAACAGTTGCCCATTTAATGGTGATAACTTTAGCTTCACAGTGGGTACCTGTTGCGGTATCCGGCGGAGCGCCACCGGTCTCCGACGGCAGCCGACGCGGTCAGAATGCCTAATAGCCACGGTGGCAGCCACTAGGTACCGCATAATGGCGACGCTACAGAGTCTGACAAATAGGCAGACATGATTGGGCAGTAATATGATTTGAGGAAAAAACAAATGGATTTATTGTATTAAAAGTTTAATAGCGTATGAGTCAATTGCCGTGAGCGACAGTGATTAAACTTATTTTTTTAGTTGAACTTTAACATAAAAAAGCCTCGGGCCTTATACTTTGTAAAATGTTAATTTGATCATATATATATTATGTGATCTGTATAGCATAATCTATGTTCTCATAAACATGTAATTCTTTACAAATGTATATCATATTATTTAAATAAAAATTAAGTACTTTTCTTTAGTCTTTTGATTAATCAATCAATCAACATTCTTATGACTGTTAAATGCTCTGTCATTGTATTAGCCTCAATATTTTTCAAATATGTTCTACGGATCACAAAGAAATGTTTGCTAGCCGCTTACTTTGTTGGACGTTCATTGATCGCCCTAATTTGTCTAACAATAACGCTCGGCCGCTCGTGTGGCCCCTCGCACAATAGATATTAAAGTCGATGCCACAGTAAAACATACCTTAATACTCTAAAAGTGATCTTTGATTTCCTTTTGATTTTTATAGCGTGTCGTCTCCGAACTAAGGGGGTGGTGCTGGTGAGCACCGAGGTTTCAGCTTCCCGGTCATTGGCAGCGTCTTCGCTGTCATCACAAGAGTCGTACAGGTCACAAGGTTTGCGGGGTGGGGCATGTGGGGTTGTGGGCTTCGACGTTCCCGCAGAACCCCTGCCCCACGCCAGCATGGAACTCCGTAAGGACCTAAGCGTCTCCGTTGTACAGACCCTCTCGATATCCAGCCAGCATGCAACAACATATCGACCGGCTGACGGCACAACACACTTCGCACACACGAACCACTGTTCACCATTAACAAAACTAATTAGTAGCATTACATGCCTTTTGATGGTGACGTCGCTTCTATCCGTGCTGTCTTCGAAGCGCAACAAGCACGTGGTATAGTATGTGATAAGAATGTAAATGCCCGTTCATGGCACGAAACGTGCGCAGAATGCTCCCGGCCTTATCACTGAATAAACAAAGGTATCTATTAACGCGGCGGCACAATGATAGACCGAAAGTGTTTTATAATATCGCACCTGTTCTATCACATGTGTGATGTGGCGAGATAGTAAAGTTCAACCGATAGAATAAACGCAAGTATTATTTGTGAAGAAACCACTGCAAGATTTATGCAAATTTTTTTCTCGTTACAATGGAATCAGGTTGATACTAATTATTGTATTGAGTGAATGATGATTCATGCTGATTGTGAGCAATTATATATCGGCCCACAGATTCGCTTTATTAAGAACAAGGTCGTTTCCGAGTTAAAAGAATAGAAGTAAATGTTGTTGATTGAAACACTGCATGTAATTTGTCATATAGTTTTCATGGATTCATACTACAAATATTTTTATTTTTAAACATGCTCCTTTATTTTTATACTTTACGTTCTGAGCAGTGTTATAAAGCAATTTGAAATCTATCACACCATCTAAAACAACTATCACACCATACACTTATAAACTTCTAGACACCATTTTCACAGTTGGCACTCGTTTGTGCGAGTTTATAAACCCCGGCGTGTTTATTTAGACGTGTTCAGTTCGGGATACATGCGCGCTAACTAAAAGTTCTTTAACACTTGGTATGCGCTAGCGCCGCGCCGCGTGCCGTCGAGTCTCGCGCCCGCGACACCGTGCCGAAATAGAAATGTACCAAGTGACGTTACAGACCACACTTGTCACCTTGACGAAAGATACCCGTACACGTGGCCTTCTAAACCAGACACAATCGAGCCGGCTTTTGACACCATCTACTATAAATGTCACAGAAAATCTTTGTGATCGAGATGGTTACACCCAATAACAAAACATATGTGTAAGGGTTTACATTTTTACAAAGCATAACGGTAAATACGTCATGTTTTGTTCTCAAAATATATTCAGGAGCATTCCATTGGGAATAGAAGCGCGAACTGTGTAATGCATACACGAGCAGGGTACTTATTTGTTCCACAGGCGTTAACAATAGGACCTTGGGTCCAGAGGAATAATAAACTATTTACGGTCCATCGACGTTAGTGCGATAAGTTACGTGCCCTTGCTTCATGAAGTTCTCTTCAGTTTGCATATGTTATATATATGAGGCAGGTTAGGTACATCATATTTTTATAACTTTCAAAGGCTTTCAGTTGCTTGTTCAGTTTGCTAGTGGTGGGCTAAGATACATAGAAAATAAAAGCACTCGAGCAACAACCTTCTAAAGGTTGTAAATTGGAGCTTGTGTCAACCAACGTTGAAAAAGAAGGAGGTTCTCTATTCGATTGTATATTTCATAAACATAATATAAAAAACATTAAATAAAACAAAGTGTTCGTTGAAGTCCTTTTAAAAAGAAGGCCGGCAAATATCGCTCTTATATCTTCAAAGTCGTTCGCTATCAAAAATATAAAAAATAAGTTATATTAAATTCATACAAACGCATGACTTTTAAAGACCGGAATTAAAAGGTAATTTATCTTCAAATCGCAAATAATTGGCTGATGGAGACTCATTCTGAAGTGTACAGACATAAACTCATTTGCTTTTCTAACCATTACGACTATATTATCATTACTATATTATTATCACTGATCGGATAAGTGAGTTTGACTTCCCTAGTGTCAGTGTCATAGACAATTAAAATTATAACGACAATGACGACTAATGTTGATCTTTGTATGACACTGACAATATCAACCGAATTCGCCAAAAAACAGAGTATTAATACTTCCCGTAACCCTCTGAGTATATCAAGTCTGTCTTTGATAATGAGATGTCTTTTTTATTTCCCTAACCAACGCAATATATCTTCAAATTGCTTTGAATTCTTCAGACTACCTATTAATTTCTCTGGTCATTCTTAATTGGCGGGTACCTACGTATATATTTTTAAAATAACAGGTATTTAAAACCAACTGACAAAATCCTAACCTCAATATTTTGAGGCTATTAATCATTACATATCTCTGTAACCCCAACTTTAAAAAAGTAAAAACTATTAACTTATTTGTCAGTCTAGTGGAGTTTTTCAATCGATCGATTCGATCTCTTCCATGAACATGTTCTTTAAATAGTGGTCTTTTTTGCTTTAAATTCAAGCAAAACATGAATTGAGAATATGGTATTGAGGTACCATCTCTCTAGCCATTCAAGACGTGTAAGTTTTTTTTTGGTATATATTTAAACTATTATTCGAGACAAAATGACGAAAGAGCTGTGATGACTGTGAATGAGAAATAGTCTATTTTAATTATTAAAAAATATTCCGCCTCAATTATTGTACGAAGTTAACATGTGGAAAAGTAAAATATTTATAGAATCTTACTAGAATGCAACAGAACCAACAAGGAATAAAGGATATCGAAAAGTGTAGTGTAAAAGCGAAAACATCACTACTGAGTTCGTACTCGTGCTTCGCCAGAAATTGAACAAAAGGCAAAGACAACGTAAAAATATTAGAGTGCTTTTTGTAAGGATTCCTATCCTAAACTTAAGAAATAAAGTCGAGATTTCCCACGAAAATAAACACGTTTTGTTATTCTGTTCAAGGTAATTTCGGTGGCTCAAAGTATACTAAATATTTAGGTTTGCGAAAAAAAGTCAGCACGGAAGTAAAAAATAACAATTTAATTTAAGAAATAATAAAAAAAAATGCCAAGTTGAGTTCATCGCACAAATGAAAGCTTAGCGGGAATCAAATCCTCAAACGCATCTTTATACTAGAGGCCCATTTAACGGAAGACTAGTTTAAATTATTATAATAGAAAAATACTAGAAGACTAGTTTGTTACTATACTGATTCACCGTCTTTTTGAATAATCAAAAATCACTAGTACACACATTTAGTTTATACATGAATGAAGCTCGACATTCAACTATTAAATCACTAGTTGATAAAACGTTTATACTCGTTCGTACCAGGTAGTTTGCTGAACATGCACGTCTCTTTCATTTACTGAATATCGGTAAACTGCAAATAGAGAGATTGAGCAAAATGTCTGTATTGTTTCCCTCGCGTAATATCTGATAACAATCAAATTAATTCAGAATTCGTAGAGCTCGTAGACCCCAAGTTAATGTTATCAGTCTTGACGGTAGTAATCGCTGTTAGAAACAGTTCAATATTTTTTTATAATTATTGAGTAAGAAGTCTACACAGAACAATTGAGAGAGTAACTTTAAATTTAACCAAGATTTTGATAGATGGATGATGATAAGATATCAACATTCCAAAATAAGATTATATATGTTCACTGAATTTCTTATGTACCTTTCTAAAAAAATATAGGACTGTTATTAATACAGAAAGTATTATCTCTTTCATTATTTTAACAGTTTTTTTTACTGGAAACCGTGATAGTTTTTACCATTATACCTTGTGATTTAGTCTTTACATGAGTTATGAAATTTTATTATTGTTATTATCACACACATACTTGCACAAACACACAGCCACATATACAACACGTACCCCTCACACACTATAGGCATGAATGTAAGTGAATGTAGGCACATTCACTTTTAATGATGATTTGTCCGATCTGGGTTTGATATGTGGTCGGTTTATTAATTATGCTGCCTTTTTCTTTGTACCTTCCACTGTATTTGTAATTGTTGTTTTTATGACTTTATGAGAAGGTAATAGAATTATTACATGAACTGTAACCAAAACCATTATTTACTGGAGTTGCGAGGGCACATGCGACCTGTAATACAATATCATGTGTTTATAGATTTCAATCATTGTTACACCTTTATCTGGATGAGAGATATTGTATTCCATTCAATTCTTTTATTTTATATTATATTGTTTGTATTTTAAATATTTTTGTTATAACTATATTTTTCACTTTATCTTATATAAAAATAAATAAATATTTCTTACATTCACACCAATTAGCCTAGCCCAAAGTAAGCACTGTAAGGCTTGTGTTATGGATAGTAGGGTAACGGATAGACATACATATTTGATACATAGATATGTAATATTCATAGAAATATATAAAAACACCCATGACTCAGGTACAAATGTTCGTATTCATCATAAAAACATCTGCCCTTCCGGGATTTGAACCCAGGACCGTCGGTGCGAAAGGCAGGATCACTACCGTTGCACCAAACGCTCGTCAAATTATTGTCTTACTATAGTTCGCGTATTGTATAAAATTGATAAAAAAAATCTGAGATTATTGGATCAGCTTCAATGGCGCAATGTCTGTTACGCCATAACTTCCAGAGTTCTTAACCGATTTTAATATTTTTTGTGTGGAATCGAATCAACAGGTTTAGGACCAGATTGTGACGGACCATCGAAACAAAAAAAAAAATTTTTAGGTATTACGCTTCGCTCCAATATATGGTGCTAGCGTAGCTTTATGCTTAGCGACTGCATCGCCTAGTTATATATTATTGTTATGTTAGCATCATCAGCCTATTAGTATGGTGGTAGAGAAACATCATAGGGAAAATGGAACGGAACAGGCCACGCGGCCTAAATACAAATTGTTGTATATCAACGACAGTATATGTACCCTGGACCAAGAACCGAGAATGCCATCCGAGATACGAGGGAACTTGAAGTAACCAATTTGTGGTCAACCATGCGATGACCGGTCTTTACGAAAGAATAAATCTGAACGCGCTTTATATCTGACAATATGTACTAGAACTCTACGTAATTATTAAATACGTTCAGCGGGAGATAGGTAGAAGTTTCTTATATTACAAATTCTGGATATTTAAAAGATATTTAAGATTGATAAAATGTTAAATATATATCATTATTGTCAGTGATGAAATCCTTAATTAGATTTATTCATGGTAGAGTGTTATTATCGGCTAGAATTAATTACCGATAATAACCAGTAATCGGTATATGACTGACTTGACTGCTAAGCTAGCCTCTTGACTACCCTTATTGAAAAGCATATAAAATTTGAAGTTTAGTAATGCTAAGAACTCTAAAGTAAATTTTATATCATTAATCCTTCGTTGTCGATTAAGGCAATACTTTCCGAATTGAAATATGTGAATCAAACATTTGTGATAAAATTTATTTACGTTTTCCCGTAAATATCTTTACTTTTGTATCTCGATTTATCTCAGCAGACAATTAGCGATTTAAGACTACGAGGATCAACTTTGCGAGACAATGTTCAATCCGTTTCATATCTGGACTAAATTCCTTCTTGAAAAGATCACGTTGTAATGAAATATTTAAATTCACTTTTATAAAATGTAAATTTTAATTTTCTCTGTTTATTGCTTGTTTTCGCTTTTATAAAATGAGATCTTCCATAGTGGTTAAAACATTTAGGTCAAGAATCTTAGAGACAATATTATTTTACATAAAAAAATCTTCTGGTAGTCTGTTTAACCAAGTAATCAATCATCCAGGGCTTTCATAAACTTTAATGATCTACGAGTATCAAACTAATGATAGTTTGTTTCGGACGTGACTAATTATTGCATATAATAATTACATGTAAGTAAGGGTTTTTGATAATTCTAGAGTTAAGCAACTTGATTTTTTTTTGTAATTTGTGACTTGCTGCTTTATTTTAAGTAGATATTTAGGCTCACCTATTTTGAAATATTATCACATATTTTTTATATTCAATTCCGACGCTTCGATCTCTTTAAGGACCCGTATTTGCACGACGACTTTTTATTATTTGTCATCATACGTTTGCTTCTACTATGTTATATACCTATTACATAAGCCGCACCAAACCAGCCACAGTAGAACGTCAATTTTCTTACATGAAAGGTATAATTGACAGGAGTTGGTGGTCTCACTGAAGCGCATTTCCATCATTAACTTTAAACCATCCAGAAAGTTTTACCAAATCTTACGACCGATCAATGTTGACAGCTCATAAGAAATGGTGCAGGTTTAGGAAGTAGGTGACTCCAAACTTGTTTGTTACTGTGGACTCTCCTATATCGGAGAAAAAGAGACATACTTAGTTAGTTAGTTAGTTTTACGGGGCATTTTCCGCACTTAGCCTCCTGATTGGGCCATTGTACTTGATTGAGTATTCTTCTTTTACTCCAGCAATCCTAGTCCATCCCAGAAGGCGAGTAGCCTTTTCAGAAGAAAAAGAGACATATAACTACGCGCATTAAAGAATATTGAGTATTATACATAGGCGCTATCTAATGTAGTATTTATTATCTATACTATAGAAGTCTGCATTGTTTTGAAGGGCCAGATCAGGAAACGCCCGAAATTAAAAAATGATGAAGATTGGTACGTTCCACCTGCTTGGGATCCCATAACTTATGGAATAACATCTCAAACAAAACGTACAATGCAAGACCTAGTGATTTATTAGGTTTTTTGTTAACAATAAACCTAAAATAGCGGTCGGAACGGAGGTTCTAAAGTTTTTCAGAAATCGTAAAAAAGTTCAAAATATTACATACCACAGCTTAACATATGACTGTGTAGTCAAAAAGGATATAAGGTACATTGCAATGTTTTTGTTACATTGTAATACCTAAACTTGCTATAAACGTCAATTAACACGTGTCCCATACGATCCTACGTTGTTATATTCCAATCTGCTGTTTTGGCCAACTAATTATGTCACATTGTATAACAGTACAATTGATTCTCGTGATCGATATCGCCATATACTTGTAACAGTCGAGTAAAATCGTCACAGCCAAATATAAATACGGGCGTATTGTACAAATATAAAGAATTGACAACCAGGAAGTCCTCTTATTTGACTCATAAAAAGACTTTTGCTGTTTTTTTATAGCATTCTTACGAACAATATACATCAATTCGCAAGTTTCAGTCAGAGATGGTTGAGTAAATGGAATAATTTCATGTTACAAGCGCAATCGGTGACATTTTCGCGTAGAGGAGTGTCGTCGTTCCACCGGACATCTGCCAAGTGATAAACTTTATTTATAGACAGGTATGCACGTGACCGCCTACTTCGGGACACTCTATTTTAGTAGTTACGATAAAGAAACTCCCAGATAAACTCGGTCTTGGCATTCCGATGTTGAACTTCTGTTGTCGTAGGCTTAAGTGTTATTGTCATTTTTATCATTTATATTTAAATATTTTTACATAAGTTTACGAAATCTTTAAGCAAAAATAAACCCATTAACTGCGTCTCTTCGTAAGATACGCGCTGACTATTAGATTTTAAAATTAAAATATAAAATACATTATAAATTATGCCAAAAGCGTTTAAAATTTAGAACAGAAACTATTGACTCAATGCATAGTCCATTAGTTAGACAATCAGCTTGGTGTCCGATGAGTGGATAGTGGTCAATTCGTGATTTATTTTTCTAAAGTAATGTATGCTTACTTAATTTTCGAAGTGTTTTGTAAAGAACAATAAAATGCAGTAAGATAATATATGATTTTGTATTGTAATTTTGGTTATGCTATATATTTATTACACTGTGACGGTTGACGCAAAAAATTGTGTTATATCTAAAACAGATCTGTTTCAGCCAAATAAAATTTTAGAACTGTCATAATTTTCTGTTCTAGTGGTTAGCTGGCTACAATGTGGACATAGTTAAGTTCCGGCATTTAGAAAACACTACTCGGGATAATTAGTATTCAATCAACAACATATAATGTTCAAAATTGGAAGACTCACAACGTACTTATTCCAGATAAAAAAGTGGTGATATGTCACTCAATACCAAGTCGGTTTTTAAGTTAGTACCTATGAAATCACATAAAATGATCACTAATTATTGCGTAATTAGTTATTATTAAACATTTATAATTGATATCTTTATTTATACAATTAATGTTACAACTTGGCAATCACATGGCAACCCATATCAAATCTACTGTTAAAAATACTTCTAGTTGAACAGTTCGCAAGCGTAATTTATGCAATGTGTAAAAAATGCTGAAATAAGCTTGATATAACATCACCCTAACAGGCACCCCTAATGCCTTGCGATTGTAAAGCCGTTAATATATCGAATATTACAGAGATAAATAAGTCTAATATTAATATAACTGGGACAAAAATTGTGATTTTATTCTTGAATACGTCATAACTGCTGTGATTGAGAAATTACCGGGGGTGTCTTAATCGATAGTGGCTCAGATATTTCATTACTCTCGTATTCTTTTCTAAATAATCTTAATTGCAAGAAAAATCGTACCTATCGTTGAATGGGCAAGCAAGATATAGAGGATTCTCAGGATCCCTTTTGGTCTGAACACAAACAGATTTTATAAATTCAAAGTTTGTATCTGCTAGACGTACTTTAGAATTTTAATAACCGATGAATAAGTATGTCAGTTATAAAATCAGGACCTACAACTGGCAATAGTATTCGAACTTTTGATGTAAATTAATATAATTTTGATATATAGCAAGACATAGTAAGTAGTTTGACACGTCGTTTGGTTTGGAAACACCTTGATTTAAACTCTTGTCACTAAGGTAACATAATAATATGGGATAGGTTATAAAGGTAAAAAAAACATATTAGCGTGTATAAGAAAACAGCGTTTTCCTAACAGCGCCATCTTATGACATTTTTTATTATTATTCATACACTAACAGCAATTAGCCTAGCCCAAAGTAAGCACTGTAAGGCTTGTGTTTTGGATACTAGGGTAACGGATAGACATACATATATGATACATAGGTAACTAATATTCATAGAAATATATATAAACACAAAATGCTCGTATTCATCATACAAACATCTGCCGCTTCCGGGATTCGGACCCAAGACCGTCAGTGCGAACGGTAGGAGCGCTACCAAATGGTCGGTCAAATTTTATCTGTGAGAACCTATATGTAAATAAAGGTTCTCCGTTTTCGTTTTTGTCACGCTCTCCAGATATAGTTGTTTGTCTTCCATGAATAAATAGATGAGTAAATATTACTGTAAAGATTTATCATTAAAAATTTTCATGAAAGAGTTCTCACAAACTTTCGCTTTGAACAGACTTTGAGATTACCTTCTGAAAGTCCTCGTGATCTAAATTGTTAATAATTTAATTCTAACTTTTAGCCATATTTTATCATAGGCGCATAACATATTTCTTTAATTGATAATAATAATAATAAATCTATAAAAAAAAATCTAGCTTACTTCTACAAAAAATAAGTAAGATGCGCCACCCACCCACAAATAAATACTAATACCTCAGACACGAAGAATATAGAAACACACGTTGCACCTTCAAAAATAACACGTGTTTTGCCACCACACTGGGTATCATTCATCATCGGGGGTATAATATACCATACAATATCGAGCACCAAGACGATTGACTTAGATTGATTTTTGTTTTTTATAAATGGATATAAAGACTTCCGCCAAGTGACGCCTGATTATATGAAATATATATTTTACCTATTTACAAAACATATGGATATATGTCGTCACGGGCTTATTTAAAAACTTCGGAGTTCTAAAATTCTCCATGGCAATTATTCCGTTCATAAAAAAATGTTTTACGGGAGGTTCAATGTGGATTTATTTAGCCATTCTTTAAATTGAGATGGCCGCTGCTGCAATGTTAACAGCAATTTTATATTGTTGACAGCACATTGAGGTAGCTTTGGCTTTAACATAAACAAAATTAAGAGCTTAATTACCCTAGATTAGAATTTTTTACTATAACTTATGTCTATTCGTAGCTAAAAAACGGTACAATTTTACTGATTTCTCATCGTAAAGTTAAGCTTCCTGTTATTTTATGAAGTTAAAGTACTGGTATTTCAATGATTATTCTATTAAGGAATTGGTAGCAAAATTTTGATCAATGTTTTATGTCATGTATGCTCAAAAACGCAACTCAAATTTTATATGAAGTAAAATAAAACCAGATTGCTTTCACAAAGAGGTCACAGTGCAAAAAATTTAATCAAACATTTCAGTTGGAACAAACCGTCTACACGTTTTTGAGTAAATGGAAATGGCCTGAAGGTATAATCCTCAAAGTGAGATTGTTGAATGCACAAAAAATTAATTTTGAATAACGTTCCGCAAACAAAACGGTTTGTGGACTTTAAGGCATAAAATAATAAAATACGCATATAATAATAGAGTAAATCTAATACGAGTATATTAATTGTTACAAACTGTCAATAAGAAATTAAATTAAATTTTATAAATAAAATTTTATCAATTCTTTTAAGAAAACAAGCTTTATAAATTGCATTTAAGATTATGTTAAACATTAAAATACATCAAGGCTTGTATTAGATCTTACTATATTATGATAAAATACTGATTGATAAATCATTTTCTGTAAGGTGCAATTATTAGATACGAAATGAAAACAATTACACAATCTCCTATTAAAAAGTACATAGTTCATGTTTGAATTGTTCCGAATTTATAAACATTGGTCAGCGTTTTTACCATTAAAATACAGGAAAACGAAAAAGGTATTAACGGGTTGTTTATTGCCATAACGGCATTCGTCTAATTAGCCAAAACAAAGCTTTGTTCCCAACAAGAACTGAGATATTATTTCTTGGAATTAGATCATTACAAAGAAAGGGTAAACATGAATTTGATATTTTAAAAAAGATTAATCGTTATATCTGTCTGGATATTTTTGGACTAAATATTTTTAATTATTTCGTATAAAATGCAGATCTTTTTTCTAAAGGTACACTTTTATGAGCATAACTCCCGTATGGCAATAGTAACTTGATATTGTACAGTTAATTTTGAATCTAAACTTTTATAGATATTTCATAGATAAACGTACATACATTTTATATTTTTTTAATGGGTTCGCTCTTGACCCCAATCAAGCTCGGGGACCAAGACAGGATCCACGACGGAACGAACTAACCCAGAAAGTGCCTATTCACCATGGCTTTAAAAACGGACGGGTTATAAGTACTCGGATATACAGACGCAGGGAGGGAGTTCCACTCCTTTGCTGTGCGCATTATAAGTGACGTGAGAAAGACTTAGTGCGACAGTTAGGAATAGCAACCAAGAAAGGGTGGTAGCCCGCAGTGCGTCTAGATGTCCGATGGAAGTAAGGAGATGGCGGTATGAGCATATGCAGCTCCTGAGCAAACTCTTCAAGATACAGTCTGTGGAAGACCGGATAGACAGGCAAATTTGCAGCGGTGAGCTAAGGTGTGAAGCTTGCTCTTCACCAATATGCTGTCACAATGAGCCTCTCATTTCTGGGCTGGATTGTGTCCAACAATTGAGGTTAGAACAGAAATGAGAGGCAGCAAGTTGGTATTTTGCTAAGCCGTCCCAGAGGTGGCTGCAATATTCCATGCAAGATCGGACTTGAGCTCTATAGAGAGTTAAAAGCTGTCCCAGGATGAAATATCGTTTGACCGTATTTAGGAGGCCCAACTTTTTGACTCGAGAGAGAGAGAGAGAGACTCGATGTTGGCGCCGAAGTCGAGGTCTGAAAACAACTCCACGCCAAGATCCTCGAGGCTTCCAGTAGTAGGTACTGGTCCTCGGAAAGGAATGCTTTTTGCCGTGAAAAGACACGCTTGCGTTTTGAAGGAGTTGAAATGAACGAGGTTACTCTCACCACACTGTAAAACATGGCTTAAACTCTGGTTCGTTCGCTTAACCATGGCCTTTCTCATCAACATCACGTCGTTGCCGCTGGCTTTTGCGTTAGTTAGGCATCTCTATACGACAGTACTGTCGTCTGAATACCCAACAATTCCTGGTATCAACAGATCATTGATGTGCAGCAGAAAAAGTGTCTCATAAAGAACAGACCCCTGAGGAACTCCGGCAGCGATCGATAACTACTCTGATCGACTGTTCTGTCAGGAAATCGGCTATCCTACTACAAAAGTCAGCGGGGATACCATACGCAGACTAGCGTGCCAAACCCTGTCCAAAGCTTTCGATATGTCAAGTGACACAGCAAGTGCTTCGCCGTACATCTCGAGGGCCTCGCCCCAGCAGTACGTCACATAAACTGGAAGATCCCCAGTTAAACGTCCTCGGCGAAAGCCATATTAACGGTCATTGAGGAGATCATTGTCTTCTCGGTATGAGAGCAATTTCCTGTTTCTCTACTTCTCTACTCTTTCCATACCCTTACAGAGTATTGAAGTGATGGCGATCGGTCGGTAATTGCATGGGTCAGAACGACTACCCTATTTGGGTACTGGTTACACATTAAAAAGCTACCAGAATTATGATTTTTGTCTTAAGAGAGAGGCCGAACAAGCGTGTTAGCACAGGAGACAACTCAGACGCACAATACCTGTACTCGTACTGGTATGCCATCAGGACTACTGGCCTTATACACGACCAGACTAAGTAAGACGAGGTATCTTTGGTAGTTGTTGAGTGAGTCTAGACGGGAATTGCTCGCAAACAGAGGATAAACTTGCTTTGTCAGCTTTAGAAAGGCGGTAGCATGGGATGGCAGAAATTCACTTCGTCTGACCTCGAGAGAAGTCTGCTGTCAGAATTGTTTACTTCCATTCGAGTAGAAAGACAGTTTCGACCCTATTTGGCTGATGTGGTTGAATCTCTTCTTTTTCATGACTTGGCGGCCAAATTATAGGCTCTCTTCTTCGCTCGGATTCTCCGTGCACGTACCTTGTGATCGCGGATTTGCACCCAAGCTTGGTAAGCGGACTGTTTTCGGGCCTCAGCACAAGCATAGACGTAGAGTATCTTCTCTACCCCTGTTTCTACCAGAAGCCAAATAACGGAAAACCCGGATTTTTCAAATCATTGCAGTCATTGCGGTCGAACACATAGACCCCTGTACACATCTTGAACTTATGCTCAAGGGTAGTTGAGGTACCATCCAACGGGGTTGTTATCTGAGTCTCCGTTAAGAAGAATAGGTCCGGATTCTCAGTCTCAAGGTCCTGATGGACCGGATCGAGATTTGAGTGCAGTCCTCTGACATTTCGTTCGTTCTGAAGTTTGTTGCCGATTCAGTCCGTGATGCCGTTGCCCGGGATGGACCGATAGGAAGTAGATCCCAACTATCCCAAATTATTAAGAAATTTTGATTTTAGTTCCTTCATAAATCACTGATGTCTTGCTCAGTGTTTGTCCTGCTGATAATAAATTAATTTATGATCGATTAGTCTTTGTTATATTCCGAAGTTCTTTAGTCACTTTCAAAACTCTACTAGTATAGGTACTACAGAAAAGTATAATTAAATTACTATTCGTCATTAACTATTCTAAATATCATAATTATCATATCACGAAATAGAATCTTTTACTATAAGTTTAAAATAAATATATATTGTTAAACATGAAGGTAATATAGACATTAACTTGATATACATTTTTTCTACTTGATGTGTGACAGTGTGTCCGCTTGATCTATAAGTTGTTTCTATTGTGTTCAAGACCGGCAAGGTTTTGCTTGAGCGCTAGATTGATCTAGATAAAGTGGCTCGGAGTGCGTACGTTCTGTTTTTTTTAATCAAGACTTCCATTGTCCTGTCTCCGAATCCGAATAAGTACTATTTAGTATCGTATATAGGTACTCTTTAATAGTATTTTCTTTCCCAATTGGGTATGTACTGAACATATTTATTTGTACTAGCTATCAATTGTTTTGTGCGGTAGGATAGTACTCATTTTGTTACATAATTAATTTTTGTAATTAACCGTTTTGTGTTATAGCAGCGATAATATTCTATCAGTAGTGATAATGAAAATGTATCAGTGTTTTGATACGCTAATAGTGGTAATTTGTATTGTTAACTGAACCACAAAATTTAACCAAACTGAATTATTGAAAATTATTTTTTTATAATTTGTATATAGTATAGAATTCTCCCGGAGAATTCACTTGTGAGCCTAGTCGATTTTTTCTAGTAATTTTTATTATAAAAATATATCTTATTGAAAATTATTTTTTCTCTCAGTACCTTCGAAAAGTATTTTCTCTTTTCAGTTTTTTTTAATTATGATTTAATTGTGTATTTCATTTAAACAACACTTTTTTTATTAAGCAGTCATATGCTCATTTTTATGCAGTTTGTTAATTCATTTTAAATTCCTTTCTGTATTTCCTTTGAAGACGTCACCCACACTATTATTGGCCATCCCTTGTATCTTTCAGCTTACAATGTTCTCGTAACAGAATGTGAGGTGCCCCTAATATAATCGATTGATGATATTAGGGGGGTTGTACGTACGGGTTAATTCTTTGAGTTGGGAGCTCCCGTGACCACTATTTGATTGAACGTCGATCAATCCGTTCGGGCCTCCCCAAAACGGTGTCGAAGGAACGATGGACTGAGCCGCCGAAAATAGGGTAGTGCCGATATGCGGAGTACAAGTTAAGGTGCCACCACCCACGACCCAAATTTTTAAATATACCCATATTTTTTTTTGATGACGAGTGCGGTATTTGATTTTCTCACCTACTGAGTTACCCCCGTCACAATATATACGATTCTAACGGTTTTTCACTGCTCTGTAGCAGTGAAAAACATTGTTCGTAAAAAAAACACGTGCAGGCTGAGTTACTTGAAGAGAATTATGACACATTTACTTCAAAAGAAACTTTTGGAATCTTTATAGCGAGGTACATACTACCTGTATTTTAATCTGTACCAATCAGATCCAAACTAAAAATAGTAATATTTTCTTTCATAAATAGTATATATAACATAACATTGAGATTTATATATAAAATAAATCTTAGATAAAAAGGACTTGGTGCAGCGTTAATTAAAGCGTGCCTGTAGCTGCGCTAATGAAACTGTTTTCTCTGTAGAATTTGAGCTTGGATTTAATACCAAATATTTTCTCCTCAAATAAGAAAATAAGCTTGATATTTTTTTCTAGTTCACTAATATTTGAGACGTGGATCATCAACAATCGTAATTAAATGTTTGATATTTAATACAAAGGAGAACATTGAATCTTAAGAAGTTCAAGTCGAATGATTTCATATTAAATTTTTTAACTGAAAATTGTTGATTTATTAAAGGATTTTTTAATTATAAAATCAAATAATTTGGAAAGCTCGACACGAAAAGTACTTTATTTTAGTTTTAAAATCAATTAAAACAAAGAAAAATTATTCTTATATACCGAAAACCTGTATTATGGTATGACAGACAATGTAACGCACGTGGCAACATCGTATATGTGAAAAGTGGGTAACCTAAACTTACGCACACTAGACCAGGGTCGGTAATTTTTGACACCAAAAAAAATTATAGTAAGATAAAACCCATTGGAAAAGGTAGAGAATATATCAAAAATGAAAGGAAAAATAATTTTCGGGTGATCTGAGGTCGGGAAGGGAAGGGGCTGAGCTTTTAAGGGGAAAAAAGGCTTATCTCGATTTCTGGCAAAACTACAAGTCCTATGAAAAAAGTTAAATGGCAAAGTTGTAGGTGATAAAAAAGATATATAACTTTTGTATTTACTTTTTTCACTTAACCTCAAATTTTATGTGAAAAATTCAAATAAACCAAGTTTTTGGTTTTTTATTTCTTTTTTTACACAAAAATTGATAAAAACCTTCCTTTTTATGTCCATATGGGACACAGTAAAATAATGTTTTTCACTGCTCTGTAGCAGTGAAAAACATTGTTCGTAAAAAAAACGTGCAGGCTGAGTTACTTGAAGAGAATTATGACACATTTACTTCAAAAGAAACTTTTGGAATCTTTATAGCGAGGTACATACTACCTGTATTTTAATCTGTACCAATCAGATCCAAACTAAAAATAGTAATATTTTCTTTCATAAATAGTATATATAACATAACATTACCTAAAAAAATTAAATCGAATGATGTTTTAATACAAGATTTCGTTTAATAATAATTTCGGTTATTTTGCACAAATAAATTTAGTTATATTCATGATAAAACTGTAAAGGCTTTATTAATTGGATTTTGTATTTTCAGATTATCAGTATGGATGAAACTGTTTGTATAATCTGCAAAAAAGCAGATGATAAGCAAGTGTATGATATAAAAAAGCAGCTTTGACTCGTTTAGTGGGGTCTAGCAAGAAAAGAATCGACAATAAATACAACAAATTTAAGACTATGACATCAGCTTTTATTTATCGAACTTGTCAAAGTAAATATAATGATGAGACTGCAATAACAATATTTAAAAAAAAATATTCATCTGTTCAAAGTAACGATACAGGAGATAATATATTACAGTATATTCAAAAACATAACACATTAAATGATTTCGATAAAAACATTTCAGCTCGTTTGAGAAATGTGCCTGATTTAGTCGCAGTAAAAGCGCATTATCACACTGCTTTTTATAACAAAAAAAAACTGAAAGAAAAAGAGGTCGCTCAGCATATGAAAACACTAAGAAGTAAATTAATATTAACTTTATTACTGAAAAAAATGCACTAGTCACATTTTTTTATGAAATCCCCTTTAAATCCTATTTTTGTATTTAGAACAACTATTTTCGCATGTTTTTTGCATTCTTGGTAATTTATGGATTTGAAATTTTTTTGTTTATCAATTTAACATGGAATCTAATGTTTTTCATGTAATTAAAGTGTAAATAAATAGCTCAAAATTGTACATAATGATTAAAAAAAAAATCGGATTCAAGTTTTTTCATTATTTGCATTTTCTGAGAACATTTACCACGGTAATGTATATATATTTTTATACCATCAGAAAGTAGAAATTTCAACGAACAAAAAACATATCGACTTTTTTAAAAAAGCAGATATTTTGACGTGAGAATTTTCGATTGAAAATAAGGGTGATTTTTCGATATGAAGTCAAAAGGAGGTGAAAAAAAAAATATTTTAAATAAAAAAAATTACTGTGTCCCATATGGACATAAAAAGGAAGGTTTTTATCAATTTTTGTGTAAAAAAAGAAATAAAAAACCAAAAACTTGGTTTATTTGAATTTTTCACATAAAATTTGAGGTTAAGTGAAAAAAGTAAATACAAAAGTTATATATCTTTTTTATCACCTACAACTTTGCCATTTAACTTTTTTCATAGGACTTGTAGTTTTGCCAGAAATCGAGATAAGCCTTTTTTCCCCTTAAAAGCTCAACCCCTTCCCTTCCCGACCTCAGATCACCCGAAAATTATTTTTCCTTTCATTTTTGATATATTCTCTACCTTTTCCAATGGGTTTTATCTTACTATAATTTTTTTTGGTGTCAAAAATTACCGACCCTGGTCTAGTGTGCGTAAGTTTAGGTTACCCACTTTTCACATATACGATGTTGCGTGCGTTACATTGTCTGTCATACCATAATACAGGTTTTCGGTATATAAGAATAATTTTTCTTTGTTTTAATTGATTTTAAAACTAAAATAAAGTACTTTTCTCCATCCAAGGCTACAATATTCAAAACAAATATTTCTCTCGGGTAATTTACGGGTTTCATTTAAGTGCTTTTTCATTTCAACCGTAGTTTTTTTTCTCCGCTTGGACAATATAACAATACGCTATTGTCTATTTAGCTTCAGCTACCGTCAGACGTAACTTTAATCAAGAACACATAATGCCGCGGGGTGTGTCTACGGTCTCTATAATCAGAAAGAAACGCTGCGAAAGCAACGTGAAATTGAATTTTGTGAAGAATACACCAAGATAACTTTGGTGATAGGTACTTTTTTCCTGAGAGTTGTTATAAATTTTCATTAATTGGTTTCCGTCTTAGACTTCAGTAGCACATTTAAAATGATTGGACTTAAAACATCACAAATACTCTTGGTTATTAAGTTACAAGGAGGAAATGAAGAAGAGCAATTGAATGCTGTTATCCCAAAAGTTATACTTATACAATATTAAGTAAGGTCTAAGCTTCAGTCACATCAGGAGTGTTGTTAGTCTACAGATATAGAAATAAAGATTTTATTAACGATCTACGTCAATGCTTCAAAACAAAAATCTATAGTCATTTCTTATTTATTAAAATGTTTTGTGTGGAAGCATATTTGATAGTAGAAGCAAACCATCGATTTGGTGGCAACAGCCTTCAACGAAAGTATCAAATCGATATTGAATGCATTTGCAAGGTTAGAGGTAAAGGTACAATAATATAATTAGGTATTATGAGTAATAGTAGTTACAATGTTATAAAAATGAAAGAAATAATCTAAACAAAACCTACGGCTCAATCAACTAATTTATTAAATTTACTTATTATCTACGGCTGAAAGCAACGCGATAACCAATATATTTAAATTCATATGATTGTAACACTTTCGTTGAATGTGAAATAATGATAATATGCCGCTTCAATAAATTGTCAATTGTACGCAAATAACGTAAACAACAAAAGCAGCGTCAAAAAATTAGGGAAAAGAAATTTTTAAGAAGTTATCTGCTATTGTAATACCAACCAACCAACCTTATGAACAATGGCGTTCATATACCAAATGTGTGTAGCCAAATCGACTCAAACTCTCAACCAAAAAACGTCCACTGCTGGCCGGAAGCCTCATCCAAATGGAGATTCTGCCATAATCTCATAGCTTGGCTAGAGGGTGGGAGATTGCATTAAAGGATCATAATTTGGAAAACGTTTATGCCAATTTTGTAGTCTAAAGAAGGTGTATGGTGATTTCATCCATTATCATATGTCACCTTTCACTGCACTCTTAAGTGTCAAGAGTTGGTGCTGAGTTTTTTCTACAGATACACGGCAAACCCACTGTCGTTGAAAAATAATATTGGGTGGCTAGCTCGTGTAATACTACATTCTTATGTCCACCACTAGCATGTCACCAACCTTTAGATCACCAGATAAATAAGATAATCAAGTATTTAGTATTTAAATTCATGTCAAACCCTGTCTTTGTATTCGCAAATCGGACTGTATTTACATTTAAGGGAAATTTGAGAATAGTCCCTTCAAAATGATGACGAAACGATGGGAAGGCTTATGACTTAGGATTGGTGCCTTCGTAATTTACATTCAAGTTGTCTGCCTTAATAAGTTTATTATTCGGTGTAGAATAATGGTCTGTGGATGAACCGTATTTCAATTTCCCTGGAGAAAACAATGCTGTGCAAAATTTTAGTTTAAAAATAATATTATTACAGTTTGTTTTGGCAATATTAATGAACTTTTCCTATTATATATCATAGTTCCTATATCATAGTCTGAACTTGATGGTCGTTAATAATTTTCATAATTAATATTTAATGTCTTAAAAAGTACCTACAATCAAATTTTAGGTCGATCTCAACAAATAACCCTTATCTATAACTAAACTTTTTGATGGTTCAAATTATTGTTTGGGCTTAACTTAATATAAAAGAGGTTCAAAACTTTAAGTGAAAAAGAAAGACGGTAAGAATACAAGAATAAATAAGGAAATTCTTTCAGAGACGTTTAGATTAATTGAATTTATTCGTAAGAATTCCACTGTTGTTAGGTTTATTGTTACAAAAAGGCTTCTAACCAATTTGCCTGAACATAGTTAAAAATTAAAAACATTCGTGAAACGAGGTTTCGATCTAGAACTGAAATAATACAATCAAGTTACACTTTTATTTCAAGAATGATCTCATACTGATTTGGTTTAACAGTAATTCATTTATTCTTTATTAGTTTCATTCAATTTAATTAAGCAAGCCAAAGTCCTTGTATGAAACAACAACAACGGTACCATAATTAAACTTAACGGAAACGATTGTAGAAAAATAGTTGTTTTGATTTTTAGAGTATGTAAATCGTTTGAGAATTTAACACCGACCTCAAAGCCTCAGACCTCAGAGCTTAAAGACATTTCTATTGTTATCAGATCTAATCTCACCATATAAAATGTTGTGATTATTATACTACTACTAAACCGTGTACTACACACATTCAATACCACAACGGGTGAAATAAAAAAAAACAACGCAATCTTATCTAAACTGATTTTAATAGAAAATAACAAAAAAAGTTTGATTTAATTTACACAAAGGTATTACAAATCGTTTGAAACAAATAAGGCTTTAGGCTCTTTAATGAACCACACTTCCTTGTATATGGACTTCAACCTCTTTTAGTACGTGTGTATAGAAGCTAGGGAGTCGAAACGCTAAAAATAATATTCGCGAGATCCCGGGGAATGTAGACCTTTGTAATTTTATCGGAGCGTTTTATCTTTCACAAAAAATATAAAAGATGTACCTTCCAGGTAAAATGTATGCGTACTTACTGGCTGGAAAATGAGGACATTTTATAGGATTCGCTTCAGTCTTTCTAATACCAGTGGTGCAACACCTCTGGTGTTCTTGTTCTGGCATATTACCAGCTGACCGCGTACTATCATTCGGGTAGTTTTGTTATTTACCATCCGTATGTACAAATATTGATATACAATAATATTTTCAGGGTGTTCTTGAGGCGGCTCCTTCTGTAGTCGTCTTTCGTTTTAGTGTATAGACACATTTTCTTCACTAATGCGCAAATTTTTGGCATCATCTGTACGTATTTCATATCTGGGTTGAAACAAATGAGACCAATTGGTTTAAAACTAAGCCTATATAAAAATTAAATCAGAACGCATATATGCACATCCAAATAATGTAAATAAATAAATCATAATAATGTTATTAATATCTGTAGTACATACTGCTCTTTTATTCCGAGGTCGAGTATCTATTCAACTGTTCTAAATGGTTATGGTTTTTAACCGTTTTTTTTACAACTGTAGCCACGTGAGTCAACCCTAAAACTAGCTAAGGTTAACTGTCTCTGCCTTATAATAAATATTTAACAAGTACCCTTCTCGTGGGAACTACTGTATAATGTATGAAAACGTGTAAAATTCTATCAATCGACTACTTTTCGAGATTTGCGGACAAAAAGTACGGAGAGTGAATTAATAAATTTGCCCGTTTATCGCAATTTATAAGTGACGAAAACGTATAAACTATAAAATTAGTAGTTTTGCGGTAAAAGTGAGTAGGAATTTACAAGTGCGCCTATAATGTAGGTAAGGTCATAAAACTACGCATAAGCTCCAATGAAAGTTTACTCGTACATTCCAATCTAAAATAACTTGATATCTACATGACGTATATCGGACGTTATGGGAATTCCCGAGCTACAACTTTCCCGTTTTACTACAAGACCTATAGGTTTGAATCGCTTAAGAATATTAAAGTATATGCCATAAATTGCCGTTTTTTGTGTTGTATATTATTAATATATAATATATTTAATATTTATTTTTAATTTGATGCCTCTACGTGTTCCACAGACAGTCTAATGAAGATGTAAGATATAAAGCATTTTTGTTTTGACACAAAGAACCTTAAGAGCAGACTACTCTGAAGGTGATGTATTTCTTTACCGTCTTACTGGTTCACGCCCTATACTATGGATTTATTTGCTTGTGAAAGGGAATGGCAAATGTTTGTAAACTGAAACCTAATTGACAGTTTCCTCGCTTAATTTACTTAATTTCTGTAAGTTACGTCTTAGAAATGTAATAGTGATTCAATAATATGTGGAACATTATTTAGTTTTTAATTTATTCCTATAATTTTTAACTACAGTTTTACAAATGTCAAATTCAGAGTCATCTTCAATTTCTTTACATATTGCTTTTTTATTTAAAAAACTTTGGTGGTTATTGGTATTTTATATTTCACCGTGTAGTTTTTTGTATCCTTTATGAATCTATATGCTCACCAAATAATAAGGTTTATGGATCTTGTGATTCTGATTTTTGTTGATACTAGAAGCAACTTAAATACATTAAAACAAAAAACCAGGCGATAACCGTACCGTGCTTCATAAATAACCAAAGTTAATATCAACGGAGGTAATAAATAAAAGAAATACGGGGTGAATGAAGCGCCAACCCTAAAACCGATTGCTATTCAAGTTAGAAGTTACATGCTTTACACAGGACACAGGCTCTTACAATCGCATGTGATAAATTAGTGCAATAGAAGTTAACTTTCTGATTCGAATTTATTCAAATGCTGTTCAAAGTCTTATTTTATATATCTTGGACATGAATTCAGAACTGACTTCGTTTCGACCAGAATCACCATGACTGCTGAAAAGTACCGTAATGAGGTACCCATGATTTATCCCCATCGACTACAGTTGGGCCAAGTGGTGACAAGGTAGCTGCAGAAGTACGATGTGTCGGTGTTAGACTGGCCCGAGCAATCGCCAGATCTTAATCCCATAGAGCATGCGTGGAACATGCTCTAAAGCCTTCTTTAGGCTTCTAAGGTCCTTACCTTACAGAATTTTTTTGTGACAAATGTGACCTAAAAGCAACTCTTTTTGCATCTTAGCAGGACCTGGGAAAATATCCAGCAGCAAGATATTGATAACCTCATTCAAACCATAAAAACCGTAGCAGAACCGTCATTAACGTCATGTGTGGTTTAACAGACTACTAATTTTTCAAGCAACTGTAAAAACCTGCAAAAAATATTTTTTCTTTATTTCTAATTTTTTTCTTTAAAAACCACTCATCGTTATTTTGACAACAATTTTACATTTTCTCTTTTTTTTAAAACAAATTAACCAAAAAAATTTTTTCATTCAAGTATAGTCTGATAAATAAGCTTTATAAAAATATAATAATTATATGTTACATTTGTATTGTTGTGTTAATATTTGTATGACAGACCTTCACACTAAGGAATAAGGTCTGCATTTAAAACGACTCTTTGGTGCAACGGTAGTGTTCCTGCCTTTGTCCTGGGTCCGACAGTCCTGGGTTCGATTCCCAGAAGAGTCAGATATTTGTGTGATGAATACGAGCATTTGTACCTGAGTCATGGGTATTTATATATAATTCTATTTATCGTTCGGTAATTGCATGGGTCGGCACGACTACCCTTTTTGGGTACTGGCACATTAGCAAGCTTCCTGAATTTTGGTACGGTTTTTGCCCTGAGAGAGAGGCAATACAAGCGTGTTAGCACAGGAGACAACTGAGGCGCACAATACCTCTGTGCTCTTGCTGGTATGCCATAGAGACTAAGTAAGACTCTATGGACCTGCTTATTGTTAATTGTGATCTCCGATTTCGAAAAATCACAGCGAGGTATGTTTGGTGGTTGTTGAGAGCGTCTAGACGTAAACTACTCGCAAACAGAGAGGTAAATAAACTTGCTTTCTCAGCTCTAGAAGTATCCAGTGACCCGTCAGGTTTCTGCAAGGGCAGAAGCATGGGACGACAGAAATTCGCTTCGACTGACTTCGAGAGAAGTCTGCCGTCAGAACTGTTTGCTTCCATTCGGGTGACAAGACAGTTTCGTCCCTATTCCGCTGATGTGGTCGAATCTCGCCTTTAGTTAGACCCTTTTGCATCACTTGGCGGCCGAATTATAGGCTCCCTTCTGCGCATTATTTATTCCGCTCAAGAAGTTACCATTATTTTTTGCTTCTGATAAAAAAAATAGGATAAGAAAGAGTTACGTGCAGACAACAAAGAAAGTAGAGACAACAGCACATTAACCTATATAAACAGGCAATATTTGTACGAGCTATTTACGGCTTAAAATCTAACTTTAAACTGCATAATACTAGGGTGAAATTTTCATATAGCTCTATCATTTATTTTTCAGTCTCATTACGAGAAGGATAAAGTTTCAATACATAATGCCGATTCGTCTAATAGATATTTTAGATATATATAGCCAGGGAAAATTGAGTGTAGTCGGAAATGGAGATTTCATTAAATTACATGGGTACTACGAGGGTCAATCTAGTTACATTTTTCATTAAAAAAATCCCTTTGTAACAAAGGTAATATGTTATTTTATTTCCGCTCATACTCTATAAAAAGAAGTTAACATTTTTTTTGTACCATTACATATTTGTTTATTTACTATCTTCAAAAGATCTTGTACATATATTAAACAGGTATTTGCCTCCTTTTTGACGGAGGATTTTAATTTTCCAACATAAATTTCCAACATTACAACTTTCTTTATGACCGTGTAGGTTGTAGGTTGTCATTACTTACGTCATGTCTTACCATAATTAGCAACTTATCAAAATGGCTGTTTTCGTATTGAAGACCGGATGCGTCGCTTATAAAATGATTAATGACGTTTCCTTTTCACACGTTTTAACTGCTCTTCCTCTGTGGATACGCGTATATAATTAGATGAGTTTTATGTAAATGTCTCTGATGTTGCTTGATGAGCTAACTTTGGGTTTTGACGAATCTTGCTTTATCATACTTTAGTCAATGTCACTTGTAGTAGGTACAACAAGGGACAAAATGTACATGCGTGCGGTTTGAAAAAAAACATCAGCTGTCTACTTTCTGGATTATGAAAGTGCTAAAGTTGTATGCAATTCTTCCTTAAAGTTTAGTCGTCTGAAGCCATAAGAAGCTTTTTAAATTCCTGATGTATTTTAATCTATATTAGAAATTGATGTTATGAGAAGTAGTTTAGATATAAATAAAGAAGTTGAAGATATTTATCTCGGAAAATTGAGATTCTTGCATCAAAAAGAAGGTGCATATATTGATGCAGTGATATCACAGAGTTGTGGTTTCAAGCCGTTTCAAAATTACTAAAAGAGCAAATCTCTAATTTATTATATATGATAACCTATGAAACTGACAATTTGTCGATTTGCAAGCGAAAATAAAACTTTTTTGAAAATATATGCAATATTTAGAAAAAAAAAATATTCTTAGATTTTTTAAATTCACTACGTTACTTGAAAATACTAACCACTATCCATACTTTTATTAACCTGTCAGTTCGGATTTTTGGAGCGGAGCGAGCGAAGCGAGTGGAGCTCCCATGGATCAGCTTCAATGACGCAATGTCTGATACGCCATAACTTCCCGAGTTCTTAACCGATTTTAATATTTTTTGCGTGAAGTCGAATCAACAAATTTAGGACCAGAATCCAACACGGCGGGCGTCTAAAATGCTAAAAGCGTGTTTTTTAGTTTTTTAAACTATTATATATTATGGAATATTCATTTTTTACACATTATTGATTTTTTTTCTTGATATTTTTTTACTATTACGCTCCGCTCCAATTTATGGTGCCAGCGAAGCTATATGCTTAGCGACTGCATCTACCTAGTTAAAGATGATGTGTACTGACTATTGCCACTGTATATTAATTACAACTATCTGAAACGATATTCATAACGTGGTTTGAATTAGCCATCAGAAAATTATGTAATGAAGAAAGCAATATTTGAGGTTATCTAGTGAATTAAGTTATATAAAGGTAATTACTACTGGTAAATTATTATAATAGAAAAATACTAGAAAAAATCGACTCGGGTCACAAGTGAATCTCAGGCGGGAATCGAACCCGCAACCTTTGGAAATCCGGTCCAATGCTCTCCCAATTGAGCTACCGAGCCTTGCGAACACTCGTCGAAATTTTCTAGTACATTCCTGATTTTACGCTGTAGGCCAGCGTTGTTTCATCAATGAGAGGAACATCCTCTCGTATTCGAAAGAAACATTTTTACAAATGTTTGGTCAATCGATTAAGATGAAACAGCCATGTTGGACCGGATTTCCAAAGGTTGCGGGTTCGATTCCCGCCTGAGATTCACTTGTGACCCGAGTCGATTTTTTCTAGTATTTTTCTATTATAATAATTTATCTTATAAGATCGCATTGAAAATGCATAAAATATATAAAAATTATAAATTACTACTGGTGTTCCACTTAAGTGATTTTTCAAATAATTTTCTTAGTTCTCAAATAGTCACCTCGCAAATTTATTTTTTAACATTCAGTTGTCTATTTCTAAATATAGATAGGAGAAGGAATCCAATTAAAATTTCAACTACAGGTTACTTCGTATAGAAATATATAAAATAACACTTCTATTATTTGAATTATACAAGTTATTCCAAATCTTCCTTTATCACAACCTCATCTAAAAACTTTTAGAATAAAATTAGGGTATTTTCTTACTGGAGGTCTGAAAAAGTAAATTCAAATAGAGGCTTTATTAAGGGAGAGGGGGGGGGGGGCAAGTAAAAGTCCGCAATATTCTTCATTCGGACAAAAAGAAATAAAATGTATGTGAAGAAACTTTCGACAAAGAAAATAAAAAGGTCTTTGCTTACAACTATTCTTATGTGTGTAGAAACATCCCGGGGATCCAGTGTGACGCCAAGCCCTGAAAATGACGGTGTAAAATTCATGGTTTGGTTTAGAATGTCACAATCAGCCTTAACTTCAACGCCAGCTCATTAAGTGGGTCATTGGCTAATCGCACATAGTTTTAATAGATTTCATTGGTCACGACAAATGGGCATTCAGCTAGCCCAGATTAAAATATGATGGATTATTAGATATGGCACATTTAGAAATAGAGTCTGCATTAAACCTTATCAAAATTTGGAGTCTATCAAAGCAAGTAGAATCTTGTAAAGCGGCGGATACATGCTATATAAAACAATGAAAAAAGGTGTTTTTGGCGGAATTGAGAAGCATTACAGTGATCCCTGGAACACTTGATTATAAGGGTCAAAACGTACTATAAATTGTAATATACAAAGACTAAAACATAAAGGAAAGGGAAACAGGAACCCTAAAGGAAAGAAAGAACAAAATATTTTTATAAAAGATATGTCACCTTGTTTAAAAGAATTAAAATTTATTTATGCTCGAGAGCGAAGAGAGTATTGTACAACAATCATGTGATGATCACATGAGCTCCTAGTAACCAATTAGTAAAATCTAACATGGATTGTGATCGTCACAGGCGGCTGCTGTATCACCTGGTGCTTTAATTTTTTGTGTCCTAAAATCACCTGCACCCATCTGACCAGTGTGACCAAAATTCTCATGATTGTAATTTATTTATTTTGTTTATTTGCATCTACTGGGTGATTAAAGCACATTTCATTTCAAAATATTTATTTTGATTCCTTCTATAACCTGGGAAACGACATTACACATGTCATAATATCTAAAGATATTATTACAAGAAAATAATCAACTTATCTCAACTATGAGGTGGAAACAATTTTAAGAATTTTATAAATGGCATGATAGTTATTTTATCTATATAATAAATAAATAAAGGTAAATTATATTTATTACTGAAATTCACAAGTCTACTTAATAACTTCATTCATAGCTTTTTAAAACAAATTTGTTCGGACGAAGCTTAGAATCAAATAAATCTGTTAAACATATTATGTTTGGTGACGGAACGTTAAAAATGTGCCCGTTGCCCTTGTTGCAATTATATACGCTACACGGCAATGTGGAAAGCACTTCAACACGCCTAAATATTTTGCCAATAATTTACGGGGTTTATGATGCATAAAATATTATGGATCTTAAATTTTTCTATTTGAGATGCTGAAATAGTCTTTCCCAAATTAAAAACTATCAAAGTTGACGAACGATTTTGAGGAAGTGGTGATAAAGTTACTGTAATACGGTGCTATTCATATTACGCGATGTATCGAGCGAAAACTAAAATCTTAAAAATTAAATAATAAAATAGACTCAATTACCGCGGGATGGAACTTGGAACAAAGTGTAAAAGGTATCTAGAAGTACCTACATGATTTCTTATAATATTTACGCTGTATATATCGTAAGTTACATCGTATCACCAATTGCCTGGATGACATTACAAACTCAACAGTGTAGTGCGTCTAAAGAATTGTGCATCTTCTTCTAAGCAGCATTTTATACTAAGCGACTCGCTAACTCGCCAAACAGGATTAGGGAGACAATATCTCTGTTCTACTTCAGGGACAAATTGCAATAGGTCATTATTTAGATAAAGTGTGTTAAAATGTGAATTTTGATATGTAGATGTTATATACTTTGACAGATAAACCAGACTTTTAAGGAAATGTTATAAACCAATGAATATCATATGTAATGTGAAAATACTAAAACATGCATCTTTTGGATAAAAACACGTTAATTCAATTAAAATTATTACTTGTAAAGTTCTTGAAAGACGAAAATTAGAATATAGGTGTCTTCTCTACAGGTGGACTGGCTTTTTAATCATATATGTCCGGTTTTTTTTGATCAGAGATGAAAATAAATAAAAGCCGCCTGACACGAAGAACGCATCCCTTAGGAATCACCCTGCTAAAGTTTTGGTTTTATGTTGTGTCGGATGCTAGTGCATATAATGGTGCACTATTAACCATTAAACGCACGAGTGTTGGCAAGTGAATCAAAAGCTGAAGGTGTATTTTCATACTCTATCAAGTATCAACGGAGGTAACACTAAAACGCGACACCTTTACAAGTGAAAAGGTGTTATTAAAATGTTTATTCATCATCTGTCGATAATACATAAGGCGTAAATTAGCTCTAATCATAATTTATAAATATTTAATCAAGAAAATAAATTACTGAAGAGGAGCGCTGAAGAGAACTACTGCGAACGAGCCTTATACCGAAGCTACGCAAACTAGAGTAGTTTGACAATTGGATTACTAGTCTATCTGTGACCACCGTGAGACTTACGCGTGAAAAATCTTGTGCTGTTCCCACCTGCAAGAATGCAGTTGGAAGAATAAAAAATCAAGATGGGATCACATTTTATGTGGAAGTAGCGCTTAGACATCTCATTATATTTAAATAATGAAGTATTTTTACTTGTCCAAATGAAAACAATTTGGGTGAGTCGATTTTGTTAATGTTGCCAATTTTATTGAAATTACTACTTTCACTGTTTTCTTCATTAGATCCTTGGAGAAAACCAATGTCCAGTAGTGGACGTCTCTCGACTGGCATGATGATGATAACTGTTAGAGCTATGTTTGTTAATGGTTATTTTTAAAACTCCTAACATAATATAGTTAAGTTTTTTACTGTTGTTGATTTTGCGTGTAAGAGTGACAAATTGTAGTTTATTTATGTTGTGTAAACTTTTAATGATTTTCTCAGTAATGTGCCAAATGTTCTTTTTTATTGTCATAATGAAGCTCTTCACGTATCTTCATTTTTAAATAAACACTGATTACTTTAATTCCTAACTTTAAGTATGAATAGCTATTAATAATAAAAAAAGAATTAAAGTAATAGTGGCAGAAAATAAAATAAAAATATGTTGATTAATTATGGTAACTTGGAAGTTTAATTTTTATCTATCTTTGCTGGTTTCTGTCATTTTTGATACTATTTTTAACGAAATAAAAAATCGGCCTAGTGCGAGCCGAGATATAAGTAAATGTTCACTCATCACGACAATCGAGGCATAGTTTTCATTGCGAGTTTGAAAATATGCGGCTTTAATTGCTGTTTCTTTTGATTGCGTTGACATAGAAGTTCGATTTTGTTACAGGTTAAATGTATTATATGTATATAAATTCCAGCTTGATACCTCCACGTGTTCCTGAGAAAAAGGGTCTTGACAGACAGATAGACGGATGGATGGACAACAAAGTGATCCTATAAGGGTTCCATTTTTTCCTTTCGAGGTACGGAACCCTAAAAATACATGATCTTATTCAATCAACTTGATCGTAACTGGGTAAATTTTGTATTTAAATGATACCGGGATTCCGGTTTTGAAAATTTAAATACGATAAAATACCGATATTGTTAAGATTGCCAATACGCCATGCCCTATAAAGTAAAATATGTAAATAAATAAATATTTTTTGAAAATTACGTGTTTTACTTCACTAAAGGATTTTTTATGCATAATAGTATATTAATATTTATCTAAAAGTATAATTGTAATAGTAGTATGTTGCACAAAAACATTATTCGAATTGCATTATTTTGAAATATGAATTTTAAATTACCCTACAATTAGCGAACTCTCCCTAAGCTAGCTAGTATGAGGACTACGGGGGGTAGCGAATTGTTTTTGGACACAGTGAGCGGCATACGTTATCGGCTCTAAGTAAGTCGTGTCACTGGACTGCCTCGAGTAAAATTAAAAAAAAATGTTAAAACACTTGAGGAAAGGCTATTTACAGACACTACCACCAAGTACTTTGCAAATTTTGTGATGACGCATTGTTTATTTCTTGGGAGCTAAGTTCGGTCAGCTAACTGTGATAGAGAGACGCATCGGCCTGTAGCTGGGTGGAAACCGTTTTTCTTTCCTTTACGCGGTGACTATTATTGATTTTTTTTTGTGACTAAAAAGTTAACTATCTAATGTGTTAACCGTATATAATAAATTAAATCTGAATTTCACCTAGTTTAACACCGCAACAGCTAATGATTATATTGATAGATAGGATATTGTTGAAATTCTAATAATTTAAAAGGTGAAAGTAGACGCATTATCACCCGTATAAAACAAATAAATAGAAAGATACATTAAATAGCACCGACTTATTAGCGTTTACAGTTCAACGAACCGAAAATAATCAATTTCCTGTGGAAAGCCGACATAGCTAAAGCGTATCAGGCTGACATTTCAACTGCAAAAATGTCACTCCTTTGGAGAGATAACATACTTTATAGACACTTACGCTGTCAAGTTTTATTGAAGCACAGAATGTATCTGTATTAGAGGATACATACCCGTTTTATCGAAATCGAAAAATCCGTCACCCTACTTACGCCAAATTAAACCTGTGTTTTAATACTTTAGGAAATATTTCATATAAATGTATTTAAGTAAAGTATATTGTACCATATCAAAAACCTTTTCGTGATGGAATCTCGTTATCCATGTAATTTAAACCTGCTTTCATTTTACTCTTGAATTGGGAACCTAAATTAATTCCACCCCGTTATAATGAAAGAAACAAGTCATTACTGGAATAACTTTACGGCAGTTCTTTAACAGTGAATATATTCAGATATGTCCCGTTTTATATCAATCGGTATAATAATATTTTGATTGAATAAAATTTAAAAACAACTTAGATATAATTTAAAAACATAAATATCAGATCCACATGCATTTATTAATTTTATAAACATGTTTAACACTCGACTGACCTGATCTCTTGTTGTCCGGGTAGGACAGTAACAACTGCGTCTGCTTCTTGATGTTGTATCTGAGGCGGAACTTGCGCCGACGTCAACGCTAAGGCTTTGTAGCGCGACTGCTCGGCCGTTGGCAACACAATATCCACGGATCTAGATCGCAGACTCGTGCCCGGTACAGTCAAAGAATTTCCCGAGCTATTGATTTCCTCGGCTCTAGCACCGCCAGAAACTTTAGAAAAACATGAATCAACAGATGCGGCGCGATCACGTTTGAGCTCCGGCACGGCCAAGTAAATGTCGTACACGAGAGTGTCCCGCGCAGTGTTGTTATTAGCGCCTTCTTCAGACGCGCGAACATTTTCCAAAGAGCTGCCAGTCGGTTCGACAAAGAAGGCTTCTTGTCGAGATATCGAGCGACGCCTTTGCGGGAGTAGAGGCGGTTCATCATTGGGTGGTTGCAGTTCAAAAGAAGGTGCACCGGGTGACGGAGGGGGTGATTGCGTCGGTGGAGCGATATATGTCCGTGGCGGAGGCGGCGGTGCGAGCAGCACACGGGGAGACTCTGCTTCGCTTTCATCCTCGTCGTCGTCTTCCTCAGCAGAGGAAGATGCAAGAGGTCTCTCGGGCGTTACTCGCTCCTCGTTGCAACGAGCAAGCCATGTTTCCATATGCCGGCAATGTACGCATGGTGGTGGGGTTCCTTTGCCAGATCGACGACGTGACCATAGCCGTGGTACCTATTAAAAACATATTTAAATATTAAATCACATGTTTTTAGAGAAAAAATCTATATATCTATTTATAGATTTTTTCTCTAAAAATTTATTTATATTATATTAAAATTCATATGTTTTTTAATAGTACCTCTAAATAAGTGCCCGAATCGTCAGATCCGGCGGAGTCAAAGGAGCGGCTGCGGGCGCCAGGTTGAGGCACAACGAGTAAGGTGCTGCCCCCAGCGCTTCGCGCCGCCTCTAGCTGTATCTCATCGAACGACGCCGACCGGACCTAAGGAGATTAAAAACATTGAAATAATTATTTTCAGGTTACTGGATCCATCTGATAATTTTGATGAAACATTTAGAATGCTATTAGAAGTGATTGCGTTCTGAAAATTAAACGATTTTTACAGCCAAGAGGATGAAGAATTAAATGACAACAGAACAAACGCTATAAATAAAAATGTACATAATTACAAGATTATTCAAGTCTCTAATTCTCTGATACAACTAAACAATAACTTTTGGTACTCCGAAATATTTTTAGTGATAGACCATTGTCAAGTTCAAGTGTATTTCCTAGAAAGCTAATAAAGGCGTTAATCGTCATTCGTCCGTTTTTAAGTAGTGTGTGTATATAGTTATATTGTTACGAAGAAAGGAGACTTTCTTTCTTCCATAAAACTAAGGCTAAACATGTACCTAAGATTCAAAGATACCAAAAATAGCAAAAAAAATGTAGATTCCGAAAATGAAAAGAATCATTCAAATATATACATTACTTGCAACAAATATTTTTATAGGTGGCAAGTATAATTTTTTTAATTTTGAAGCGTTTTGTAGCTTAAAAGTTATGTAAACTTTTTTCGACATTCAGACTTAAATATTATCAACATATTGCTTTATGAATTCTTCTGTTTTTTATAAATACAGTAGGATCAAGAGCAAAAATAGATATTTCTTGCTATTGCGAATCATTATAAGCGTTATTTCATCAGCCTACGGACATTACTAAAATACCGTGTTCCAAAGGCGTGAAAAACTTGTGAAAATGTGACTGACCGTCACATTAAAATTATAGCCTTCTATTTATTTATACATTCCGTATAATATGTAATTACTTTTCGGTATTTTGCCTTCTCTGGGATTGCTTATGATTAATTTTTGTTCGTGGTGTTAACTTCATTTTAAATCGGCTATTGTTTCTGGATTTTCGTTTCACTTACTCTAATGACCTGGCTGTATTAACTTGGACTGACACTTTGGTGATTTAGCTGCTTTATTAATTTTTAGATTCTCGACTACCTGTGCTTATCTGCTGGATTCTGATTCAAAAGGCTTCTTTTATTAGAATTGTTTACGACTCATAAGATGTAGAAAACAAGGTCTTTATAGTTATTCAATAAACCTATCTAAGTGTAACTATAGCAATCTACTTTTAATAGATATTTATGCTATCTATTATGGTTCAGAATAACATCACTCTAAATAATTAATAGTTATGTACCATATCAAAAATGACCACCAAAACTATATTTCTTACTTAAATTTAAATTAACTGACTGTTGCAATGAAAAATAAAAAAACGAGCGAACCTTACAGTAGTCGCGAATGATGTGAAACATTTGACATCTCACCTTAGTAATAAGCAATTTTAAAATTATATTTTGAAAAAAATGGGTCAGATATTATTTGAAATAATTCTTCACAACAAACAATAATTCTTTTTAAAGAAAATTGCATTTTATTTAATCTAAACTAGGAGTAATGCAATTTTTTCGTTTTAAATACAGTTATTATTTTTATCCAATTTGAGGGAAAGTAGATATTATAGACTTATGATAACTAAAATATGAGACATATACTTGAGATTTTAGAGAAACGCTGAAAAACTGCATCGATAACATTCCCATTGTTGGTTGTCGAAACATTGCTATTTGTATACATTTCGAGCTTCAGTTCATTGTTTAAAAAAAAGGCTAATTTCATAAAAGATTTTGTTTAAGCAGTGAGAGATATTAACCTAAAAATTTAAAAAGCTAAATACTGAAATACTTTATTCGTATAATTATTTATTTTTACTAACTAGAATTTTTTCCAATGATCTGCACTTTTTGAGACTTATTATCAACAGTCAATGTTTATTTATGTAGTTGAAGAATATATAAATTGATTTATATAACAGCAAACTTTATACACCGTATTTATACTTATAACATTGTAACTTAAGTTCACAGCTGATGGCTGACAGAACCGACCTCTCGGAAAATTAGTTGGTACTATCTGACGGTCAACTCGAAAACCACGCGCTCATTCGTCAAATCGAATAGCGCGCTCTTTCGCGACTTCCTGTTACACACATCTGTCCCATTTCACGAAATCACTCCCACAAATTGCAGGAAAGCGAGAGGAAAGATGTTACACATATACAATAGCAAATAATAATTAAAGTAAATGTCAAGGTTATGGCCAAGTACTATTAACAGCCAGATTTCTAAAATATCACTTCTGATTCTTAATTATTACGTAACAACTGTCACTGTTTATTTATGTCAATCCGTCTCGTTAACTGATAGCGTTTCGTTCTACGCAGTTGTGATTTAGTGTATAATTGTTTTTTTCTAAATATCTCATTTATTATATATTAAATAAGTGTTTGTACAGATTTATGAATATTTTCAAATAACTTGTACCAAGGTACATTTTTGGCCCGAAAAGAGAGGTCGCCTTTCAGAAGTAGTATAAAGTTCGCCTATTGCACTTATGATATATTGCAGTCAATAAGGTTTTATTTATAAACTTTTTTTAACCATAACACAGAGGCTAACATCAACATAAAAAAAACGTTTCAAAGCAAATCGAATACAGAATAAGCATAATAAAAAATACCATGCTTTTTATTTGAGCGTTTAAACCAGTGTGTGTACTTACACACACTACTACTTAGTACAAATAATGTATATTACATAGGAAAAAACTATGAAATTGAATGCTCAATGGGCATGTGCGTGTCGGTATCGGCTTGGACGTAGGTATGTGTGTTTGGGTGTGAAAGTGTAATATTGTATTATACTTCTACTTTAAATATAGTCATTTGAGAGTATTTTCTATTTCTCTTTATGATTTCTTATAAGAACTCATTAACAACTTTCTAGAATTGTGTACCTAAGGGTAGAGACAGGATTCTTTGTTAGTTGATCATACAAATCTGTCAAGTAGTTTTTTATATCTCTGTGGGTTTTATAAATGGGTGTGTTTTAGCTAGCTCATATTAAAAGTGTTTAAAGAAGATGAAGCTGATTTTATTGATATCATAACGTCTTGATATAATTGACACTAAAAAAATTCAAAATTATTTCTTTGTTTCTATTTAAATACAATTAATTCCTTTGATATATGTCATTAGAAATTAACGGAATAGTCAAAATTTGATATGAGAAAATTGACCCTCAATGATTTATTAATACAAAATAGATTCTTGAACTCACATTTCATTTTAAGGGCTTTTTAGTTCTTAAGTTTCGTGAGACGTTAACAATAGTAAAAAGGAAAATAATCAAATAACGTCCCTTTTCCTCTGGAAATCCCCCAGATAAAGTGCTCGATAAAGGGCATTACCGCATTAAACTATTGTTTGCCAGTTGTCTCCAAAAAATCGACAACAGTATGCTTACTTTAGAGTCCTCCATCAATATGTCAACGCTTCAGCGCACTCCACCGGATGGACAGAGATAATAATACCATTCCAGTGCGTATTTTCTGTTTCCAGAGTTAAAGAAACTTATAAGTACTCGCTTTACGAATCTTGAAGAGCGTTCGAAAAGCTCGTGAAACCCCTAAGAGAAGTGGGTCCCTTCTATCGAATGCGAAGACGTATAAAAGACCTGTTAGAAAACAATAAGGTTCTTATTATTTGTAATTTCATGTTTTTAACTTTTTTTTTTAACTTTAAGCGTAGCCCAAGAACCTACTGTGTATTTCATTGATTTTGTTTAAGTTAAAATCGTGTTGCTAAGTCTATTGTATTTATTGAATTATTTACATAATTTTATGTTATTTGTTGTTATAGTCGGTAAATTAATCTGTGGGTTCACGATTGGTACACATCTAGCCTATTTACTCAAAGGGACATTAAAATTCCGGTGGGGCAAGCGTTTTTGTGATGAATTTCAGCATTTGCTCCCGAGTTATGGGCTCATATACATTGATTCATAATAAACTGAGTAGAACCTGCTCCGTTGCTGCCGCAAGGGTGAAAAAAATATTGTAAAAAAGTTAATGAATAAATGTTTGTTTTTCATTGTTGCACACAGAGATTAGCGTATATGAAATAAAATTGCTACAATAGGTTCGCTTTAGAGGATCTCTACCAGACAAACTTGGATGGAAAGGAATAACGCTATTTATGACGGTGATAGTGATGAAACATAAGGAAACACGTTAAAATATTTGAACTTAATAATTAAAGTGAGGATATCTGTTTTCTTGTGATTTACTAATCCCATGTAAACGAGGAAATTGAGAGATTAGCGGAGTTATTATTTTCAACAGAATTATGAATGAATCAATATTGTTTGAATATTAAAATAGCTTTCTTGTTTAAATATCAATAATAAAAAGAATAATATTTGTTTTCTTTGTCGACAGTCAATATAGCTGTTGAAATTTAATAAGGATATGTACAAATAATATTTATTCTACTGTCTTAACTTTATTATTCAAGTTCTTTGGGTTAAACAATGCATTTAGTTGGAGATAAATGCGTTTAACTCCGAATAATATGTACTATTTGTCTTTTCTATATGTTGAATCATAGAAACATATGCAACAATCGTTTTTTTTAAGTATCAATGCATGTTTCTATAATACACTTAATGTTATGTGGCTGAATGTAAGCCATGAATGGAGGTAAAAAACATATTTAAATACATTAATAGATTTTTTCTGGCTTATGATCAAAATGTTGCTCGTATCTACCATGCAAGCTTTAGGGTGTTTCCCTTCGAGCAATTGCAAACAATAACTTGCCAATGTTTTATCAATCGGGTAAATGGTACAAAAAGATAAAAACGAAGATATAAAAATTTACTTTAGGATTCGAAAAGATCTTTCATTTGTGGAATCTGATTGCACAAGTGAAACATCGCGGCATTATAGTGTATGTTGGCTGTGTTTCTACCAATAATATAACTTAATAACTACTCTCAATTCCTTTGATATTAAAAATATATACATATCATAAATACACTGAAATCTCTTACAACAAACCTCTTTATTTTATCTTGTATTCCATATATTACAAACTACATCAATTTGTTACGCAACAACTGAGCTTTATTGAAGACAAATAGGCATCATCCCTCACATATTATATTGCAATATTATTAACATTTCCTTTGGAAATTCGTTTATATAGACAAGAAATATCGACCCGTTATACTCATATGGGGTATAATGGTTTACTGCCTTGCGAGTTTATTATTATAAGTTTAATAGTATCTTGTAGTTTAATGTTGGTAATTAGTACGAATAACTAATTTCTTGAAGAATAGAAAAATGGACGTTGTGCACATATACAGTATATCATCATTAGATGTACATACCGCAGAGGAAAAGGCCTTCTCTATGGATGAAAACACCGTTTGGAAAACGGAACGTAACGTAATGTAACATCCAAACGACATTCTTAGCACGACGTAGCTTAAATTAATGTATTTTATGGTCTTCCATCGGACGACCGTTTGATGCAACGGTAGCAATACTGCCTTTCGCACCCATGGTCCTGGGTTTGAATCCTGAAAGGGGCAGATGTTTGTGCGATGAATACGAGCAATTGTACCGAAGTCATGGGTATTTCTATGAATATTACTTATTTATGTGTCGCATATGTATGTCTATCTGTTACCCTAGTATTCAGAACACAAGCCTTACAGTGTTTACTGCGGGCTAGAATTATTGGTGTCAATGTAAGAGATATCAATTACTTGCGAAATTTGCTTATCAATCGTAAGACAAACTCGCTATAGTGGATAGCCATTGAGCTCCATCTGAGTAAATAAATAATTATAATATATGATTATTATATCTTGTCTTATTCAAATCATCATATTACTAGGCTATGGAATTAATTAAATTTACTACAGCTATCTCTTTTACATTCGCTTTTGCCTTATCCACTTTCCATGTCACATTCGCTCATTTCATTTTATGCTCAATGAACACGCGAATCACATTTTAATGTTTCAATCTTATTTAAGAAATTTTAGCATTTCTTTACTCTGCTTTATTTTTAAAGAAGCGTTTATCTTATTAACATTCATAATTAATAATTGATCAATTAGTCCATAAAATATACAGTGTGTTTATCTCCAAACAATCTGAAAGAGAAACCATACTATTTACATATATACGGAGACCTTACTAACTAATCGTAGTCTATAGTATAACATAAAAAATAAATAGGAAATAGATTAATATCACCCACTTATCTGCGATAGGCCCTCAATTAGGGTTATGTTTTGAGTGAGAATGACTACATTCTCCCTACTGTTAACAACTCCCTAGTTTCTTGCTATTCCCGCTAGAGGCCAGTCCAGTGCAATGATTGACCAGTTTCGATTCCCTCTTTGAGAAATGCGACGCAATTCTAGAGTAACTATTTTTAGGCCTTGAAGTCGACTATCTGAACCAGAACTGATGCATTCTCAAATTTTCTCACAATATTCTATTATTGATGTTGTCTCTCGTGGACATACAATTTAAAGAAATGGTTACCGTTCATTCGGAAAATTGTCATTAACGCCGTAACTTGCCATAACAATAATTGTAATAATAAACGAGATCGTAATAAAAATGCAAATGAGAGTATGACTCGCGTACCAAACTTGTATATGGACAGTTTAAACAGTCAAAATAATTGAACATTGTCTACGTGACGAACGAATTTCAAACTCGAGCCTTTTTTTCATTGGTGTCGACGGCTTTTGTATCCTCAATACGGTGTTTTTATCCGTAGAGAAGGCCAGTGCTCCAACGGTGGACTCCAACATTAAAAGGTTGACGTTGAAGAAGTATATATACTTCAAAGTTAAGGTTAGGTGTTTGAATATATTTGTAATAATAAAATTAATATAGCGTATGAAATATTGAAACAGATATAAAAGTGTTTTACTCCTTTCATAAAGCACAGCAGGAGCGTAAATACGTCGTAACCCTTTAATAACTTGGATCAAGTTTATGTCTAGTTAACATATATTTTATAATTTCTCGTGTGTCTTTAAATATATTCAAACAAGTTAGGTATTTAAAATTATACGTCTTTTGACATTCACTTTACTGTCGCTTTTATTTGTCATAAACTCTTTTAGGATCCATCATATACCTATGTACTAAAAAATATAAATTTCTAAATTTAGAATTTTTTATGATTCAAACTTTTTAATTCTTGTTAACAAGTATAAATAATTAAACAAGTACACCAATAATAAAGATTCTTTTCGAAAAATATTTCATTAATATGTATGAAGACCTCGTACATTAAATACAACATTGTATTATTTTCAATATAGATATATATCCTATAGACCCTATACGATATGCAGTGTAGTTCCTCTAACATAGAAATGGAACACTTTTAAGAGCACACAAATCTAACTGTTCATTAATTAACAACGAAGTATCAACAAACATTTTTTTAAAGTTTATACGTTGAGCAATTTCATAGCGTCACGCTCGATGACACAATGGCTAGTGCGTTCGTCCTACGGAGGTAAAGTAAATTTTTACAAGAACCGGTAATCGGATGTGGTGGGCTATGGCTTATTCTGCCTGCGGACTAGATATATCCTTTTCTTTATTTTTTATGCAACAACAAATTCAGACTGTGGAAAATTGTGTGTGTTTTATTCGAATCATATTAATAATATTGTTTAATTAATTTTAATATCGTGTTTGTTAAAAATAAACAGACTTGAACTACCGTTAAGTGTGATATAGACGATGGAATTTGGAAAAGCAATATTTTTTAAAGAAAAAAATAGCAAGCAATTTATAGATAAAGGTCATCGTAATATATTTGTCGGTACCCACCTGTTTGGGCACTTCGAGGCTGCTTTGTGTCTTCATGTCGGCGGGCGTTGGCGTACGGGAACGTTTGAAGGTTGTGCGCAGGCGCTGCATGGCGGCCGGGGCGGGCGGCGCGCGCGCGCTTCATCTCGCGGGATGCCCGCCCCGCCGCCGCCCGCCGACGCTGACACTGCCCTCACCACCGCTATCACAACCAAGCATATGATCCAAATTTGCTGTTTATATTTACTGAAAAAATTCTTTAATCTACTATCACCAATAATACAATGCTTGAGTAATAAATCTACTTACGGCGACGTCGTGCCCAACAAGGAGTCTATTGACCCTATTCAACTGCGGGTATAAGACTGTAAGCATTCTTGACGTGTTTTTGTTTAGAAATGTACTTAAATCATTTAATCATTAAATTAAAAATACATTTTTAAGACTTGATATTCTTTGTTTTCTAAATCGGGTTTTTGGAATTTCTAAATATCTAACACACGAAGTTAGTTAAATTAACATACACATATAATATTAATATATATATTAATATTACTGTTAGTGGCTGCGATATTATTTTACTATCTTGACTGTTTTCCACTTGTTATAAATCGCGTGGTGCTTTATAACATTCATGAAATACAATACATATGATAAGTATGGTTGATATTACTGCCACTAACCGTTCTCATGTCGTTAAAAAACTAAAACTACCTCAATGACAAACCATTGAAAGTAATGCGGTCTCAGTTCTTCTTATTAGCAGCTACTTATTAATAATTTTATATTTCAAAACTAAACTTTACATTATTACGCTGTAATAGAATGAATTGCGTCAAAAACGCTGCTCACGTGCTTTTACTTAACGCACGTGCCACAGCTACTGCTGCGTTGAATGAATGGTTTGTCATTTTGCATCAGCCACGAAAATACACTCAATATGTATATTTTAAAGATGGTTAGAATCATTTGAACAATTAGTTATATTTAAATAACATCATTGCCACTGTGATATAAACTTGTCTATGACGAAACAGAAATACACGCAAGTCTTCATATTTTTTCTTGATTTATTCTAGTCGATCCCTTATAAGTAAGTATAATTTAATAAAGTATTTTTTAGTGAAAGTACAATATCTATGAGTAGTGTTCTTCAATTACTTACAATTAGAGTTCACTAACACGTTACCATACATAAAAATAGGTATCCTGTCATTTGAAAAACGAATAAAAATAAACACACTTTGTTATTAAAAATAATGAATTAAAGTCCTTTTAAATGTATTGTGTTTTATTAATTAATTTATATCACCTTGCACTTGCACAATTTGCATGGACGGATCGTAGAGAATAGAATGAGGAAAAAAACGGTCAAGCGTGAGCCGCTCATAAAAGGCGCGAAAATTTAAAATTAAGTTTAACAAAAAAGATAATATTAAAAAAAAACAATGATTAGAAAAAAAAATCAACTTGTCTCAGGTGTGAGGCGGGATTAGAACCCAAATCACCTCTCTAGCTCGCTCTCCCCTATTTTTTCCTAGTATTTGTAGTAGTACCTAGAACATAAGGAAATGACTCTGGTGTCAGCTTAGAAATACTTGGAAAAAATCGACAAGTCCATCAAGGTTTCAATAACACAATTTGAAAAGTACTTACACGGATAGCGAGAGAATGTGGTTTCAAGTCACCCGTACGAGATAAGTTAGTTTCTATCTTGAAATACCGTTTTGGTTTTAAAAATGAAGCAATTAAATGCTTCAGCAACAAAAAAATATATTAATTATTTACTCTCATTTTGTAAAATCACAAATTTGACAAACTTTACACAATGAAATGAACATTTTCGGAATAATATTTTAACTTAAAATCTGTATTTTCTTTAATGATTATTTTATAAAGTGTTTCTGAAATAAGATGTTTGCCATGTTTGTCTTGAAATGTTATATTCAAAATGACCATTGTTATCATTGAGTTATATATTACTACTAAGCACATAAAGCAATGGCAGTCATTTATTTTTGTCAAACATTAGTGAGCGATAAAGTCAGTTTTGTGTGTGGTATGTAAAGTTTGTAATATCACTAGAATCAATATTTTTACTCGTAAGTTATCTAGTTTAGACAATTATATTATTTCTGGTAACGTTGCAACATATAATGTAGCAAAGTTACATAACAATTTTGTAATTTGCACCACTACATGTCGAAAATCTGCCATTTCGTAAAACCAACAATATATAAAAATGTGTTTAAAGCATTTTTAACCATTATACAATTGATTATGCTGCTTTTTGAGCTGTAAACTATACAGAAGTATCGTTAACCAAACAACATATCAACACACGAGACTCGTATGTGAATTTGTATTCCATTAATGACCGAATCGCCAGACCTATTTGTTTTAAACTTCTTGTTAAACTGTGAGTTAATACTCTCTGGGTTTATTTATTTATTTATAAAGTTCCTCTGAAAAGTATTTTATTAATTGGAAAGCTACTCTTTAATTGTAAATTTATTTAAAAAGCTACAAAGCTTCAAATGTTCTCAAACAAATATTGCTGCTTGTTGAGATAGGTATATCATTGACTTAAACTGTATATTACCGAATTTTTATTGTGCATATTACACAGCCACGCTTTAAATCATATTTAAATGCAATTGTATCTATCGAAATTGTTTATTGTACGTCGTATGTGACGAAAGATTGCTTCAATAAACAACTATCTACAGAATTATTTAACGTAGTCAGTAAATTCTTAACTTAGGCAAATTTCTCGTCTTTCTTTCTCATGTTCAATGATTATGTTGTGCTAGTTCAATGCTTATGTAAATCAACGATATTATATAACGTTGATTTACAGAAGATTATGTAAATCCACGATATATGTGGCTCACATAGCTTAAGGGTATCATTTATTTTGTACTAATTACTTTCCTTGGTTACTTGGAACTTTCAAAGCCTTTGTAACGGCAATAAACTTAAATAAATACACGAGGCAACTGTTTTACATATCCATTTAAAGTCTCACCTGAATACAATAGTCCGTACTTATAATATCCTTTTTTATATTGTCACTAGACAAAGTCTCATTGCAGTATAAAATAATTGTTATTATTTTTTGTAGAACAAAGAAAAGCTTTAGGACTGTATTAATTTTTTACTTGACATTCCAGGTTGGTGGTAATTTCAGATGTAAAAATCTAAAGAACTGAGTTCCTACAGGAAACCAAAATCAAATTAACTGACTCTAATAAAAAAAGGAAGTTTCGCCAATTTCATAAAATACTAAGTAATAGTATGTATCATGGGCAGTAATTCTATTAAGAGCCATAAAACTGAGCGTTCAGTAAGCTTCAAACTAGCAGAATTCTAGTTCCCCTTTACACTTGAAACTTTGGCAATCAGTAGATAACTCATCATAATAATCATGTAACCGTAGACACAATGTTGTCATTTAAAGTAGATGACTATGCAATTTTCTTCTATTAATAACCTACTGTTGTTTGTGTTAATTATTACTGCAGTACGTACTATTAAAACTACGTTAGTGATATTTATAGTACATCGTTCACCGAGGGCAGAAAGTGAACGATTAGCGACGAGGGCGTCATTTGCTGGCTGATCCGTAGGCGACGGCTAAAAGCACCCGAGATAGGAAATCGCACTGGACTGATACATCAGTAATTTATACTACACCTACGACGAAAAAAAGACATAATTTCTGCTATATAAGTTTACATTAAAACTAAATGTACCCGGCATGCTTTGCAATGCTCTATTTTGCTGATTTTTATATCCTAATATGCATCATGCAACTTCCCTGGCATGTACACTGTAGTATGTGGATATGCATATTATACCTAACGGAAGTATAATTAGGTCATATCGCAATTGACGTACTTTTAGGTAGCAGCAGTAAGCAGTTTTAATTTTAGTGAATTGCAAATGTATTTTACACATAATAAATACATAGGTACCCCTTATATTATCTTATAGCGACCCGGCTAGTAAACTTATAAACAGCAAGATTACAAAAAGGACATTATTTTCAAGAAAAAAGTTACAAGCAGATTATTTCAAAATCAAGATATCGATAAAGAATATTCAAGAAAGAAGATTTCAAACAAGAAGATTTAAAGAAAGAAAATCTTAACAAGAAGTGAACTGAAAAAATTATGGGCAAATCTTATTCAAAAGACCAAGTTGTCGTTTCACAGAACGCAAATGGAGAAGCATCTTCCAAAGAGACTCTTAGCCATAACGAGAAACTCTCCTTAATGGACATTTTGATCGTCGTAACTATCGTCATACTAGTACTCGGTGTCCTATACTATATATTTAAGAAGTGTAATAAGCAGTTTGTGCATACCCTACAACGCGAGCTGAACAGGAATAAATTCGCCACTATCTCGTGGGCTGACCTGACCACCAGTGCTGTTTAAGAAGAAAGAATAAAGTCAAGAGGAGTCTAGGAGTAGAAGATACTACTACCACTACGACCCATAGGAGTCATCCCACGCGCACCGCCAAGCCGCTCCACATCAGCGCCTCGCCCGTGCCAACACGCAGCCAAGCCCCAGTTTCGCCTCGGCCCTCTCAATAGCTCAAAACATATTTTTTCTATGCAGGCTAAGCCCTAACCAGTATGAAGGTATTTAATTATTATTTCTTATTTTGCTTTGTCTTTGCAGTAAATAAATTTAAAAAATACCATTAGTTACAAGTATAATTATTGTTATCATTTTTGTCACTTTAACCATTCAAGATAAATTATGTAGAATATATTTTAAAGTTAGATGAGCTACTGAAATCATTGACTTATATTAGAGTATATTTAGTGAAGTTAGGACCCGAAAGGAGGCAGCAGGAAATTGGTTTAAATAAAGTTAAAGAAGCAAAACATTTACATTCGAATTCGGAGAGTATTTTGCCTGTGTTGAACTCTGAGATTGAAAGTGAACAGAAGGGACCTAAAGATATTACGTCTGTTCATAAAATATTAAGTGAAATAAATATTATATACATATACTAAAATAATAGATTTATCGATTCCCAAATCGAAAAGTGTTGAACCATCAAAGATGGCTACCAATAGTGAGTTTGATCTAAACCGTTTCGGTTGCACTCGAAGCTGGTCGTTCGCCCGATGTGTGTCAAGATCCATAATTCCTAATAATTATTGCATGTGCTAGGTGCAATAATGAAGCGTCTGATGTTGCTACATGTAGCACATGCAAGCGATATTTCGACTTTGCGTGCGCGGAAATAAACGAGGCGAGTTACAAAAAATTAGAAGAACGAAGAAATATCTGGAAATGTCCTGACTGTAGGAGTGGAACGCTAACGCCGAGGGGTTCCCAAGAACAGACCTCGCCGTTACAGTGGGATGGTATGCAGACTAAATTGAACGAGATTATGAAGAAATTGGCGCTGCTGCACACCCTGTCTGAAATCGTTAAGGCAATTAAAGACGATCTCTCTCACAGCTGCAAAAGTCGGTGGATTTTGCTCATGCCTCTATCAAAGAATTTTTCGAGTCACTAATTCATTGGACTCAAGAATTAAGGAGCCGAGAAACTTACTGCTGATAGCTGATAGACGTAAATAGCGCGTATAGATTGATTGAAAGCTCTAAATGAGGGATGGCAGGATGAAGCAGTAAAATTACTTTATAAACGCTAATCACGTAGTAATACTGTAATCACGGCCCCTGTAAAGGAGCCGAAACGTCAGGATTAAATAGCATAATCCGTAAAAAAGTGTTTTATTCAAATGTGTAATGTGCGCGGAAGTGTAAGAACTAAATTATACTTGCTGATTATTTTTAAACTGACTACCAGATAAATACTCAAATGGTATTGGTGATATACATATTGATTCAGCCTAGGTACTTTAGCTTCTTAAAGCCGTATGTTTGAATAAAGGTGAAGGTCTCTCCCGTGATTATAAGAAATTGCGCTGAGAGACTAGTCGTTTCCCTCTGTATCCTATTTAGATGGTTATTGGATGAATGGTTTGTTCCTACTGTTTGGAAATCCGCTTTCATTATACCAATCCACAAAAATGGGGAAAAAAGGGACATTAAAAACTACAGATTAATTTCTAAGCTCTGTGTCTTCGCAAAAGTCATTGAAAGAATAATTCACAAACAGACATGCGCTGCACTAGCAAATTGGTTTATTCCGGAGCAATCTCCTTATCATGAATGACTATATCACAGCTACTATGGATTCTGGCTCACAAGTTAATATGATCTTTACGGACTTCAGTAAAGCTTTCGACCGAATCGATCATTCAGTCGTCTGCAGAAGCTCTTTACCGCGGGTATCCATGGGAAGCTATTCCGATGGTTCTCGTCTTATCTTGAAAAGCGTACCCAGGCCGTTGCCATAATTGGTTTCACCTCGAATTGGATTATTGCGCCATCAGATGTGCCTCAAGGTTCTCTTTTAGGGCCACTGTTGTTTGCTTTTATCTTGAATGCCATTGCATCCTGTTTTTTAAATTCTAAATTTACTCTTTACGCTAATAACACAAACATTTTTGGAAGTATTGTATCTTTGAAGACTGCTCACTCCTACAGAGTGATTTGGATAGATTTTGTGATTACTGTTCATGGAATAAGTTTAATCGTAATGTTTCTAAGTGTTATTTAAGGAGTATTACACGCAAAGTGAATGTAGGAAAATTAAGCTATAAACTTCAGAACAAAATCATTAAGTCAACTAATAAAGTATGAGATCTAGGTGTCATCATTGACTCTAAATTAATATTGGACGAGCATTTTGAAAATATTGTAAATCGAGCTTCCAAGGCACTTGGTTTCGTTATCAGATCCTGTGCTAAATTAACCTATTAAAGTTCTTTACTGTTAGCTTGCGCGTAGCATCCTTGAATATGCCTCCGGAATATGGAATCCCTCACACAGCATTTATATTAACAGATTTGAGGGTATTCAGATAAATTTCTTAGATATTTGCAGTATAAATGCAAGCATTTCCTTCCAAATTATGAAGCCAGGGTGTAAGAAATATCATTTTCTCCCTCTTCGAGTATGTAGGAATACTGCTGACATCATATACTTAAGTAAAATTTTAAGTAATTTTATAGACTCACCGCAGCTACTTGGTGAGATTTATTTCAAAATCCCAACAAAAAGCATACGTAATCATCGTCCTATATCGGTCCCGACGTCAAAAAGTATTTATCGCAAAAACTCCTTTTTTTGCAGGGCAGGTACACTCTTGAACGATCTTTCAAGCTTGAACCAACACAAATCCTGCGATTATAAGGCAGTTGTTGGTCAACTCGAATTTTAACAAATGATATTAATATTGTGTTACTATTAGATATGCTCTCTTTTTACTTTTTGTTTCTTCTAAATTTGTTTTAATCTCTTATTTTACATGTGAAAACTTGTAAATGACTTTTAGCTTCTATAAAATGTTTAGATTATATATGATTACAGCTGCAAGTTTTCCAATGAAAAATAAATAAATAAAACCGCTATTGCATTTTTACCAGTAATGACGGGACAAGAATCAGTGACAAATTCTTTTATTAAAAGTATATATTTGTATATAAAGATTATCTCGAACTCTTCTAAAAACAATTAATTGGATTCGTTATTAAAATTCGCCTTTCGCCAAGTGCACAATTACGGTAAAAATCAACTTAGGATAAAATTATAGTAATAATATTAATATTTCTTACATTCACACCAATTAACCTAGCCCAAAGTAAGCATTGCAAGACTTGTGTTATGGATACTAGGGTAACGGATAAACATATAATTGATAACCTTTTGTTAGATATGCGTAACCATTTTATTCAGAAAAATCAGGAGTAGCTCTTCAATGGAAACTACACAAGTGCAAACAAGGTAATCGATCTATCGAATAATTCGTTTCTGGATTGGAAAATTTATTTATAAATTTAACTAGGGCTCAATCGACTGGTGATTCCAAATATTATGATGTTTTAAAGGTAATCAATAAGGAAATAGCAATTACACGTTTCGCTGATGGGTTAAGCGATCGTAGGTTAAGTACTATTATAGCAGCAAGGCAGTTCGAATCCTTGCTCGAAGTCATCAGAACTGCTATGGGTGAGCAGTCCTTGCCTTCATACGAGGTAATGAATATTAGACGCCATAATAATTATTATCGTGGTCGAATTATATGAACAATTATTACCGTGAAAATAATAACAATATAAGATCGCGTAATAATAATTCAAATAACTTCTGTCGTCGGAATACGAAACCCTTGCCCGGTTCCCCACAATCCACCCCGAGGAGGACCTAATCACCAAAGCTGTGCCCGCGCATCATATAGCGCTAGGCCACCGCCACGCAAATCAGCTGCACCGGTTCGTCATACTGTACAAGAGGTAACAACTACTGAATCGCAGTCCAATGTAAATCAAAACACTAATTATGACAATTCTAATGCTTTTTTTCTTTAATTCAGAAAATTTTGTTTTTAACTTTAATAATAGTAGTACAATTCAATTTTATGTAGGTAATGAAATAGTTAATCTTTTATTTGATAGTGGAGCAAGTCTCAGCGTATTAAGGTTCGAATAGCTTTGAAATTATTCTCAGTTACTAGATCAATTATGTTATGATAGAATAACCATAATACCATAAGCGGTAGGTTTGAGTCCAAAGGTTATATTTTCTTAAATTTTACGTCTTTAAGAAAATGTCTTACTCAGCTAATGGTATTTCAGGAGATAATTTTTTCAAACGATACCAAGAGGTTATAAATTAAAAGGATAGTGTCTTATTTTATTTAAGAATATATTAACGTTTCTATTGAAATAACTTAAAACGCTAGGTATAGATATTCGATCCCGCCTCAGTGCGAAGTACTTAGGTTTATTCTTACAACATTAACGCGTGATCGCGTAGTTTTATCAAAAGAAATACAGCAAAGAATTTTGTAGCCGGGTTGATTCCGAAACCATATTATGGTCGCATCCCCTTGAGAATAATAAATACCACAGATGATAAAGTGGAAGATGCTCTTCAAAACTTAGCTGTTTATGACTTAAATTATTTTAATATTTGTAGTCTTTCGGAAAAAAAATTAGTGTGAGTGGAATTAAGACGTTGTTTGAATTATTGAATTTATCAAACATGAACCAGGAAGAAAGACGTAGTATCGAAAACATTTGTGCAAAATATGCCGATGTTTTCCATCTCCCAGGTATAAGTTATCGACTACCAATATAATGAAGCATACTGTATCATTAAAAGATAATGCTAACCCTAGTTATGTCAAGCAGTATAAAATACCTCATTCTTTTAAGAAGGAGGTACAAAAACAAATCGATGTTATGCTAGCAAATGATATATTAAAAGAGACCGTCTCTGAATGGTCCAGTCCAGTCCTGTTAGTTCCTAAAAAATCAGATAGGTCAAACGAAAAGAACTGGAGGTTAGTAATAGACTATAGGCAGCTTAATAATAGAATTAAAGATGATAATTTTCCGTTACTAAATATCACAGAGATATTAGACTCCCTATCAGGTAGTATCTATTTCTCAAAATTAGATCTTTCACAAAGTTATCACCTATTGTCAGTTTACATAAAATGTACCAGCTTTAATTAGAACCAGAATCGCAAAAATATACAGCCTTCACAACTGATAAAATGTATCAGATGACGCGCTCTCCTATGGGATTGAAAACATCGCCTAGCGTTTCTTCACACTTATTGACAATAGCATTGTCTGGAATAAATTATAAGCAAGCTTTTATTGTAACTGTTTTGTAATTGGTAAATCTATAGAATCTCATAATAAAAATCTAGTTACTGTATCAGAACGGTTACGAAAAGTTAATTTAAAACTTAATCCAATAAAATGTGATTTTTTGCGCACAGAAATTGTTTATTTAGGTCATAAAATAATGTCACATGGCATTTTTCCGGACGATAGTAAAATGGAAACATTGCGCAAGTTCCCTGATTCCATCGAACGCGGATGACGTTAAACGATACTTAGTTTTTGCTAATTATTATAGGAGGTTTATACCTAAATTTGGACACATAGCGTATCCTCTAAATAATTTATGTAAAAAGAATGTAGAGTGTATATGGACAACTGAATGTTAGGAAGCTTTTCTTTATTATCTCCACCTGTATTGCAATATCCAGATTTTTCGGAAAATAATATTTTTGAACTTCGAACAGATGCATGTAAAACAGGCTTAGGTGCCGTTTTATCTTATAAAAATGGTCAAGTTATAGCTTACGCAAGTCGCAACTTATGGCCCGCTGAAAGTAGATATCTTATTATAGATTTAGAATTACCTACCTACATATGGGCCGTACGCCATTTTAGACCGTATTTTTACGGAAGAAAGGTTTAAAATGTTTACAGATCATAGACCGCTGGTTAATCTTTGTAATTTGAGGGATCCGAACAGTAGATTGACTAAGTTCAGACTTTATCTAGAGGAGTATGATTTTGAGGTCGTGTACATAGCGGGTCGAGATAATGCAGCTGCAGATGAATTAAGTCGACTCCCGACGATAATGACATCTGATGATTTAAAATCAAAAGTTAGAGTCTAATACACCATTAATTAATAATGACAAATTATTCCTCTACTGGGACCAGGCTTCATCAGCCCGATAGTGTAGAGATTCTAAAGAAACCCCAGAACGTGATGGAATAATTTTCACTAATGAGAAAATATTAACGAATTTATTTTGTGTTTATTCAGAGAAAAAATACTGTACTTAGATACCTTCACATTGTGCTATATATCGAAATACTCAATCGTTATCGGTTAGCGTCGGTTAGAGTTAACGAGAGATTTGCGATCACTTTGCGAAAGAGAAAATATTTATGAAATATTAATTATTAAAAATTTCTCTACATGTAATAAAAATACTTGCAAATCATATGAAAAAGTTGCATATAATGTTACCAAAAATTTTAATTACAAAAAATGAAAAAAAGAAGAGAGAGAAGAAAGAAAAAGAAAATAATCTTAAATGATTTTCATTTGTTACCCACTAGCGGACAAGCAGGGGTAAACAGATTGTCAAAAAAATCACATAACATAGTCAAAAAAAACGGTACTGCTACTTCTGCATTTGAACGGATAGCTTTAGATATTATAGGTTTTTTTTATTAATTGCCTATTAATAGTAAAATAATAAATACATTCTTACGTTGCAATGTGACTTGTCTTAATTTGTAGTCAACTAAAGATTCGGAATCGGTAGCGAGGATTTTTTTTTCAAATATTTTAAGATATGGTGTCCCCAAGGCAATTATTACCGATAAATATACTGAATTTAATTCAACGGCCTATCACCATGAAACATTAGGGTCGTTAGAAAATAGTCATACGTCATTAGGAGCATATCTCTGAATACAATGTGACAAAAATACCACTGATTGGATTGATTCTTCCACATTATTGGAAGAAGATCAAAATAAAACTACTTTTAGACTTTCCAAGAAGTTTTCTTAAACTATTTGGCCAATCCTTTTAGTTCTGGTATTATTTTAAAAATAAGTCATTACTAAATGTCTTCTGGAATATTTATTTCAGTACGTTCTGCAGTTCCATAAAAGATATAAAAACAAAAATATACCAATACAATTATCGAGCAATTCTCACTCTTTAGGGTTCCGTACCCAAAGGGTAAAATGGAACCCTATTACTAAGACTCCGCTGTCCGTCTGTCGCCTACAGCCTGGTACTCTCACGAACCGTGATGATTAGACAGCTAAAATTTTCACAGATGATGAATTACTGCTGCCGCTATAACAACAAATACTTAAAAACCGAATAAAATAAATATTTAAAGGGACTTCCATATAACAAACGTTATTTTTTTGCTCGATATTGGTAACGGCAACAGGTAGACGCTTGAAATATTCACAGAATATTGATTTATTTGTGAAAAGTTAAGTGCCAGAGAAATCTTTTATTAACAGATTCAATTAGTTTTTTATGAATGACAGAGGTAACCAAACAGAGCTACAATATTCTAGTATTGATCTGACGAGATAGTTAAAAACACAGATTTTAATTCGAACACATTTGAATACTTTATCTATATACTAAACTACAGTTTATTGCCGACCATGACGCCCAAGTCATGGATAGCATTAACTTCCTTTAGAACGGAATTACAACATTTGTAGATTTTTTCTAGATACTTGCATAAAAAGCATTTGTCGGGATTAAATTAAATTAAATTAAAAATATATAATAATAATAAATAAATATTTCTTACATTCACAGTAATATACATATACACCCAGGACCATCGGTGTGATATGCCGGACCGCTACCGTAAAGCTAAGCACTTAAAAATGAAGTGATGAAATATGTTACCTGAATGCGACATGATTCCATTTAATTAAATTGGATACTTGTTAAAACAATATTTTCCAATGACCTCGCTAAAAACAGTCGTTTGTGCATCAGCCTGGCGTTAACACGTTACTTTACGCTGATGAAACGAAAACTGAACTTATGGACTCTATCTATCTGTGACCTAAGTATGAAAGTTATTTTTACTTGTTACAATCATTCATGTATAACAATCAATTTAAAAAGGAATTGCGATATTAAGAATTAAGTAGGTCATTAAAATTATCTTTATGTTCTATTAAAATATAAACAGAATATAATAATAATAAGGCTTTATTTATCATTGCAAAAATTAACAATATTAAGTATAAAATTAATTAACAATTTATTTAACACAATTAGAATTTTTAACATTAAAAAACATAATAGAATAAAGTAATATTTCATAACTAGCTAGCAGTTCGATTATATAGGTATACTAGCTGTCCCGGCCACGCGTTGCTGTGCCGACTGCAGTGCCATCTGCCGGACTGATTTGTGAAACTAAACCATTCTCAGATCCCCTTGAACACACACAAAAAAAATTCATTCAAATCGGTCCAGCCGTTTAGGAGGAGTTCAGTGACATACACACTCACAGAAGAAATATATATATAAAGATTTAATACGCCATAACAATACGAACTAGATTATTGCGCTAATAAATCCTTAATGCTATTCTACTCTGACGGATACAACACGGCCTCAATGCATACTTTATAATCAGACAAATGTCAAACTAAGAAATGAATATCACAAAAGTCTTAAAAAAGTGAAAAAAATCTAAAATTACTGCAATAGTGTTTTCATCGGAGTTAATAATAATTCAATAAGAACGCGATAATTGATTTAAACTTATTTTCTTTTAACCTTAAGTATGTATTTTATTTAGTTTTTTTTTAACCTTTAAGATACAAAACAAACCCCAGATTTTTTTGGTGTGTTCATCGGATTTGTAACCTTTTTTCTCTCTAATATGCGCAGATGGCGGAATTCAAATCCACTTTGATGAATTTTATCAATACCATTTTCTTTCTTTGTCTTGTGAAGTACCTCATCCCTATGCTTCATTACTATTTTAACATGTGTTTTAACGTACAAATCAACAATATACAAAAAAAGGAATTTTTCACTGCAGCCTTTTCGATTTTCTTTAACTTTTGATGTATAAATATACAAAATTATTTAACATAAAATAATAGTATTAACTTATATCTGGTTAGCTGAAAGACCAAATAACTTAAAATAGCAATAGAATTCAAAATACTCCTGCGCTAACAAAGGTATTTATTAGCGCTCTTCCCTAGTTTATAACCCAGTACGTCAGAGGCAAACTTTCTCTAACGCTGCGAAATTTGCTGTGTTTACTAAAGCCTTTTTGCGTGAGCTAACCCGTAACTACCCGACTAAAAAGTTCCAGCGTTGATGGGGTGGCGGTGTGTTTATCGTTTTAAACTGAGTGGACTTAAGGATTTTAAGAGTCGCTTTGAAAGTGTCTGCAATTTTATATATTGCTGATTCCCTTATATGGAAATGAGAGCTGATGGTACCAAAATGCTGCTATTACCGTCCGGGACATGCTTATACCAGTGCCTGAAGACTAGATATAATTCCGATATGTGGGAAATGTAGCATTAGTAGTTCGAAACGCTACAGGCGCTCTCTACGAGTGTTTGCAGAATGCAGGCGGTGTGTCACATGTATTCAGTCTACTCGGAAATCGAATATCGGAAGAGCTTTTAATTAAACTTCATATTATCTGATTCTGGATTCCAGTTTCGGAATTAGTTTCTAGCCTAGATTGTAAACATAAGTTCCATCGACAATGAAGTAGTATTTTTGGGACATTTTATGTCTACGGTAACAGAGATCAAATTCACAAAATTCTGTAAAACTCTTGATATGAATTTTCAACTATAAGTGATCGTAGGGATATTTTTTTATCGATAAAATAAAACAATCTTACAGTTTTTCATGTATTTTGTACTATAAAGACTAAATAACGGATATAATGTAAATAAATAAGCGGCCACGACTCTGGTACAAATGTATCACTCGAGCACGGTTCCAAGATTCAAACCCAAGACAGTTAGTGCAGTAATCAGAATCGCTACCATTGCACGAACCGATTTTTCAATTAAGCAAATAACAAATATTTATTCAAAGCAAACTGGCTTAATAATTACTATTTTTTTATATAAAAATAACACATAAAACGGTAAATGTTTTGGTCTGATGTTAAATTTGCTTAAAGTAAGATAGAACCTATTGATACGTCACCGTCTATTTAATTTAACCATATTTATAACTAAATAACTCCAAGTAAACGTTCAAAACTGAACACATAAGAGAGGTGATGAACCATTAAAATGTTGAAGCAAATTACTTCCATTCTTCCTGTTGATCAATAGAAAAAAAACTGGAAGAGTTTTTCAGAATATTGCAGCTTAAATCATAATAAGAACACCACACTTATGTATCTTAGTACTTGACCGACATCAAAAACCCCAATTAAAATGGCCGGCATATATTTCGAATTATTCCTCTTTTATTTTCATATGTCTGCGTCAAAGAAACCTCTTCTCATAAATACACATAATATTTAATGAACGAATAAAATACTATCGATTACTTCTGTGGTCAAGTGGTTTGCATACCGATTTTGACGTGACGTCACGACACTCAGAGGTCCTGATCCTAGGGTATTTCAAAGTAGAAAACAATTAAACTAATAACAAATTTCAACTCAGTAGCATCCTGGCGTACTAAATTGGTTACTTATTAGGATGGCAATATAGTTCCATCTTGCAAGCGAAAAAATATATAAAGCACCGTAATATTGTGTAACTGGTATGGCATTAAAATAACTGGAATATATTTTATGTATACATATATCCTAGTAACGTCTACATGTTACCGAGATGAAAAATAATTAAATGTTACTTTTCTTGCATTTGAATTAATAAATTCTAAATAATTCGCTCTAGTAGGACTATTATATAGGCAAACAAACTGGCGTTTTTGAAGTGATTGTAATGAGTTAAAGTTTCAAAATAAAAACCAAATCGGTTATAAAACAATGGAGTGAAATGTAAAAAAAATAATTACCATTGCGATATTTGGTAAATAAATTTAATAGCAAATATAATATTTTTTACTAAATGTTATATTTTTACCAATTCTGCGTCAGCTATATACTTTTTAACATAGCAAACACATATCATTAAAATATATCTAATTTATGTTTAAATCAACATTAATAGCATGATATTTAGTATTTATTTATACGTAAAATGAAATTATAATTATTAATAGAGCAATTCGAAAACTTAATAAGAAAAATGTATTCACTGATACTTAAATATAAAGTATTTACTTTATAGTTAGATTATTTTGGAGTAGGTTTTAAGTTTTTGTAAAAATTTTATATTTTGCTTCGTAGTCAATCTTGCGTTTGTATTTAACCAATTTTTATTTTTTTTTAATACAAACTCACAAGAAAGTTGGTAACAATTTAAACGCAGTTCTCTTAAATATAGAGGGGGGAGGGGTATAACGCCCTGCATCAGTGTAGTAGCGTCAACGTTTTTGCCTACTATGTCGCAAAATATGAGAGTTAATGCGAACTACATGATACAAGAGATTTAATACAAATTGTTATTTGGAAAGTAAACAGACAAACTGGTGTTGTATGGCAACGATTATTTTCAGTAAGCAATATACGCAATTTTGTTTACTTTAATAGTATTTATATTTTTTCCAGTTATTTTGATTTTAAAACCAAACTGATGAACGTAAATTACTATGGGACCGATCTGAAAATATATCCTTTATAAATGAGGTTGAGTAATAATAACACATATTAATAACAATTTTTGTTCGCCATTTCTTAAACAAAAATCTGATCTCATCGACGAACTTTGAGACTTGCGAATCTTTGAACGCATACAATGCTTATGCATACAATTATTTAGTGTATAGAGCTTGTATCATTAAGATGCCCATGTATAGTGAATAAAAGATTCTTACATACAGCTTAGCTTAATTTGGTATAAATGCTCGTATTCACCACACAAACATTTGCCCCTTTTGGTACTCGAACCCAGGAATGTTGGAGCGAAATGGAGCTTCCTTACTGTTGCACCAAACGATGAAAATCATAATTAAAAGGGAAAGTTGACTCATTTACTCGTTCTCATTGCAGTCGGGGAAACTCTCAGATTAAAAAGTGTTTCACAGAACGGACCCCGAATATTGACAATTTCATTTATCTGTTTATATGATAACTAGCGGCCCGTCCCGGCTTCGCACGGGTGGACAAAATTCTTTAAATTTTTTCTAGCATTAAATATTGCCCATGTTACTCAGCGTGAATGCAGCTTTCCAATGGTGAAAGAATTTTTGAAATTATCTTAGTAGTTTTTGAGTTTATACATTGCAAACATACAAAAATACAAACCTTTCCTCTTTATAATATTAGTGTAGATTAAATAGGTGACATTTTGCTTGTGTATTCGTACAATTTAACTAATACAATGTGTTTTTACTTTTAAGTTCGTTTTGGCTAAGTCTTTAAATTACTTTCGTTACCCTTTTTTTATTTTATACATTTTTTTTCAAAATATCTCATTAGAAGTTTCATTTTTTGTTAAGCATATAAATAACCTAGTTTTGGAATGTGGTCATCAAGTTCAATATGATACCCATATTGTAAATAAATGAAGTTTCTTTTCACGCTTGAAAATAGCGCTATGCATCCTCCATATATTTTATTTATTAATCAGAGTCACTCGAGAGGATGTATGGAATTTACGGATACATCCAAATTTGAAAAGAAACTCATAAACCTTTGCCTATTTTTTGAGTTTCTTAATTCTACTAAAATTTATAAATACCTGAACAGATTTATATGTATCGTAAAATATATACATCCTCCCGAGTGACTGAAACATTACATTGAAATATTACTCTTTTTCGGGAAAACATTACACTTTTTCGGGCATTCGTGTCATATACAAAATACAAAAGTTGGTACATTTATTAAAAAAAGTTATTTACCACGTGCAGTGTTCATGATTGCAACCGTTGGTTTCGCTATCTTCCTTGCTAACCAACTGGCTGTCAACTTTTATATATTCGACTGTCTTTTTGACAAGGTTTTACTGAAACGTTAAATGTATTATTAAAACGATAAAAAACGTTCATAAAAATTTAATGTATGGTGAGAGTAAATTATGAAAAAGAAATTTCATGTACATTTTTCTTATAAAAGCAATTACATGAAACGATTCTTTTGAAATTATTACGAAAAAAGAAACTCGTCCATCTTCCGTTTAATATAAAAAATAAACATCGTAGAGAGTGTTGAACATATCCCCTAAGGTGTGACATATATATTGCCAAAAAACTGGGATTGAAATCTTATCTGAGATGGATATTATACGTTATAACCTTTTTAAAATATTATTTTGCGGATACTCAATAACAGGCTTTTAATGTCACATTGTTAAAGAATAATTGATGCAATAAAGAGTTCTTATAATAATTATACGTTCAGTAAATATTGAACAAATTATGTGGAGTAATTAATGTTTTAAACAACTTTGAAGTTACTTGATAACTCAAAGTTGACTTTGTCTTGAATTATCTTAATTTATTACGAGTCCATCTACTAGAAAGGTTTTCTCGATTTAATGTATATCATAAAACTTTTAAATAAAGTCACGAAAAGTTACCCAAAACTTATTTAAGGCTCACTTTACTATTACGTATTAAAAGATACTGCATTTTAATGCTCTAATGAAAAATAAGAGAGATCTTACCTATATTACTCTAGTATAACTATACGAACATAACTGCTGTAAATTCCGCTGTTAACGTCAACAAAGTCAAAATACCGGCAAATCAAATAAAACATACTGAGGGGCGTGTAGAGCATAGAATTTTGATTTACAGAATATTGCATTGCACTGTTTACACAGTACTATCTTTGGCCAAGTATTGGGGTAATTTTCTAAAACCTCAGAGATTTATCACTATGTTTTCATGATTATTTTCCAGTACCTATAAAATACTTTGGTCTATTATGGTCTTGCCAAACAACTCGATGTATATTCAGCTATTCAATAAAAAAATCTTTCAAAATATTAATTCAACAACACAAATTATAGACAAACATTTTGGCATCGCGACAGGCAAACTTAGATTTGGTTGCTAAAAGTACAGTCACGTTCGATCGAATTATGAGATTTGTTTTATTCAATTTTACTTAATTGCACAAGTAAAACACTAACCTCGCTATTAAAATAGTGCTTGTTGTGTATGGTTTGTTTTTTTATTTGCAATGACCTATAAATGGCTATTTAAGTAACATTTTTCGTTTATTGTAAGTAGCTGCTGGTTTTCTTATACTAAATAAATAATATATCTAGGAATATATTTTCAATTATTTTATTGTTTCAGTTCTCGTAAAGATAAGGAATTATATAGACCTAATAAAATATAACGCGTCTTATAAACCCAAAGGAGACTCATAAACCTTTCCGGAATCCCTCTTGACGTTTAGATGAAGGAGCACGAGGATCATCCTCCAAACGCAAATATCATTACTTATGTTGTTCTAGGTGAAATCGTGAAGTGAATTCCGTGTTTTTATTACAGAAAATATTTAAAGCAATCTTATTTGTATGTTATCTTACATAACTATATGATACTAATGTAAATAGTTGTGGTGTACATTTGTATCGTAAACAACATTGAACGATATTTGGCTGAGACGAGTTTGAAATTCGGAATTGCGCTGTTTTTAAATACGCTAGTCTCTATACATACCTATGCTACCAAATTTCATAAGTGTTCATTCTTGTTTTTTTAGTTGGACTAAGATAGTTCCTTTTTTTCAAAATTGATCCAGCAGTTATTGAGAAAAAGAGTTAAGTGTATATTAGTCACTAAGGAAATGTGTCGTTGGCATACCAGCATAATTATAAAACATGTCAACATATATTATCGATTAACTTTTCAAAAATCTTAAATTAAATATGCAAACTATTTTCTTGAGGTCGGTGTCAGTCTAAATATTACAAATTAACAATGTCACTTGGTACTTGTATGGTCGTATTATACGTATTAAAGTTATGCGTGACATAATGCATGGAATTGTTATTGGGGCTAGTATGAGTTCTATTTTGTCACGCAACTTTTGCAGAAATATAACAAGCCTGATACTTTCGTAAAAGACATGGTAATTCTGCAACTCAAACCTACTTTAACTGTATTTTTTTAATTTATTTTAGAAAACCATTCGTTTACATCCCTACTAATATTATAAATGTGAATGTGAGTTTGTTATGCTTTCACGCAAAAATTACTAAACTGATTATCATGAAACTTCGTACATATATTCTTGGAGGTATTAGAAGTAACATAGGATACATTTTATTGACAAAAAAAATTGCGGACGAAGCTGCGGGTAAAAGCTAGTAACTTATATAGCTACAAAAAACACTTATCAATAGCAGGCTAATTATAGGTTTTCCTTAACTAATAATCAATGCAAAGTTGTGATATAATTATCATTATAATGTACGAAGTTATAATGAAAAAAATAGGAAAAAAACTCGTATTTTGCAACTACTAGCTACCCGAGTACATATCTAAAACTTATTTATGTTAAAGACATGATGAAGGCGTGGTATATTATTAATCTGGAATGTCGATGTCCACTAGACATTTAATAAAAAAAATATTTTAAAATAAGCTTGACATAAGAATTACATAAGTATAATATTGGGAGTATTCTTTACGTCCTTTTAGGTGGGAAATGTTTTTCAAAAATTAGTATAGATTTATTTTTATCTATTAGTATAGTTTAGATTAGTTTCTAGAAATTATAAAATTAATTTTAATGGTATTTAAATAAAATTATACTGTATCAAAAATGCGTCGTCTGAATGCTATAAATAACTTTTAAATTAAATAAACTTGAAATAATATTTTATGCTAAATTGTTGCTTCTTTTTGCAAGCAATATGTAGCTAAATGATTTATTTTATCTAAATTCGAAACGTATATGCTTGTCTAGAATTTATCACATGGGTAATTTAGATTCAAGCAGCTTAACAGCGTTCATTCTCAGTTTTAGAAATATGAATACTTCATTTAATGTTACAGTATTGAAGAATTAATTAATTAATTAATAATGCTAATACAAAGTAATGAAACCGGTTTACCGAAAAGTTCCAATTATTAGAAATTGGGAAGCGTGATGTGTGGAATCAAATATCTTATACGTGTACTTTTATAAATTAAGACAGTTCTTTTTATATTTAGTACTAGCTGACCCAGCCACGCGTTGCTGTGGCACAGTAAATTTATTTTTGCAAAAATTGTTTTCTAAATTTTTTTTTCTAAAATAAAAGTAGCCTAAGTGACTCCTTATCACATCAGTTATCTGCCAATAAAAGTCCAGTCAAAATAGGTCCAGCCATTTCAGAGATTAGGCGGAACAAACAAACGGACAGACAAAAATTATAAAAAACGTTATTTTGGTGAATGTACCGTATATATATTCACTAGCTTTCCGCCCGCGGCTTCGCCCGCGTGGAATTCGGTTATATTGCGGTATAAAGCACAACTATAAGAAAGCTTCTCATTCCCACGGAAAAATCTAAGAAGCGCGATGTAACGCTGGATACAATTAGTTGTTAAACCAAAACTGAATGGTACACTATATTACATGTTTTCCCTTGTGGAGCAAAAACATGCAGATTTTGGGCACTGGAAACCCGGGAACACGCTACATAGAGCTGACCATGCGAAAAACAATGTTTTTCCAAGTGTACTCCAGCAACACTTAGAGTTTGGCCTTGTGCTTTATTAATGGTCATTGCAAATGAAACCCTTATAGGAAATTGTAGTCTTTGAAATTGAAATGGGAGGTCTGTTGGAATAATCGGAATCCGAGGAATAAGTCATTTAGTGAATCATTTAGCTTCAAAATTTACATGTTCATATTCGCTTGCAACATATAAGTAGATGTTATAAAAACAGTTTAGACGATAAAACAAATTGTACGTCATCCCTCGGGAATTACTCATTTTCGGGGATTCATTATCGTATCACTTAGCTTCTAAAATTACATGTTTATATTCGTTTGCAATATTTTAGCTTGTTTTAAACGACACACAGCGCCATCTACAATCCATCCATCAAGCAAACAATATTTTTGTTTTTCCTCGGGAATATCAATTTTTTTCCAGGATAAAAAGTACCCTATTATTTAATCCGGACTTTTATCTTTATGTCTGCAAAATTTCAAAGCAATCGGTTCAGTAGTTACGGCGCGAAAGCGGAACAAACAAACAAATAAACAAACAAACAAACTCACTTTCCGATTTATAATATTAGTAAGGATATGCATGTAGTAAAAAACGGTTATTTCAATATTACAAACAGACACTCCAATTTTATTTATATGTATAGATTATTTTGATTTAATTAAGTTTTAAGTACATTCTTTTTTGTGTAGGGATGGTCTCATAAACTTATATAAATGTCTATAATAAAAGTTACACATATCTAACCTTTTCAGACGTATACGCAAAATAATAAAGGTTTCAAAGTTTTAATCTTTTCGGGTAATTATAATCTTATAATCTTTATTATTTAGGTTGTAATGTTTATTTTATTGAACGCAGGCTTTAGCTGCTTTGTTTAAATAAGTGTGTATCCTGATAAACAAATAAATAAATGTCATGCACATACAAACAAAGTAATGTAAACAATCTGAATTCTCTGAAATATGGAAAGAAAGAAAGATGTTTAGTGATCTAAGAAACGAAGAAAGAAACAGGCACAAGGTAAAAAAAATATAATAAAACAAAGAAACAACCAGGAGCTGGCTTCAGCATAAGCCTCTAAAACAGGGACCCGCCCATAGTCTGGCCGGGCCTGAATGCGTGACATCTTATATGTATACTAGTGGACCCGACAGACGTTGTCCTGCCTGTTATTTTTGCAGTATAGATAAATAACCTAGATACCGTCTGCAGCGCCATCTCCCGGGCTGATTTGTGAATCTAAACCATTCTCAGATCCCCTTGAACACACACAAAAAAAATCATTCAAATCGGTCCAGCCGTTTAGGAGGAGTTCAGTGACATACACACTCACAGAAGAATTATATATATAAAGATTAGAGACAATTAAAACAAGAAGACAAAATTAATAAAGTGGTATCAATATACATATATAAAAATTCCCTGTCACAGTGTTTGACCACGATCACTCCAAAACTACTCAACCGATTTTAATGTCTTTATTTTTGCTGGATTATTCCGACTTAGGATATAGTATAGGTTTCATTATAATAAATTTATATATTACTGTCCATCTTGAAATATCCGGCGAGTTACTCTTTAGGGTGCTTACTGAAAGTGATTAATTGTATAATTTCAAGACAAGACAATGATGCAACGGTGTTGGATGATAATCTACTAAGAAGAATTAGTCCAAACGTCGTGAATAATGAAACGGTTTATATCATTGGTTTTTATACTAAGGTAGTGGCCTGCTGGTATAATAGATATCTTTTTAGCGATTTTTAAAAATGTTGTTTTAAGGTAGAGCCGCGTATTTAAAGGACCAACGGAAGGCTTTCCAGTGGTGCCATTGCGTAACGAAGACATGTGTACATTTTCTCTTAGAATATCTCGTGCAGTACTGGGCCCATGTAAGTTTGTCAAATAAGAACTTAGGCCTCCTAGTCTTGACGATTTCTAATAGCAAACGTGGTCAAGTGTACCTTTCTGCGAGTTTCAATCTTTTATATATTTGCACTGACAAATTAAGTTTGTGATATGTACGTTTATAAATTTCAAATCAATAATAGGCAGGAAAAATAACAGCAAACCCAAAAAACTGCCTTGAGGAACGCCAATTGTGTTCACAATGAAAATAGATCTAACCTTTTCCACGTATATACTTTTATAACAGGCCTTCTGAATTTCTGGGCATTGTTCTCTCCGTGACAAATAACTTTAAATCCAGTTATAAAATGGTCCACATATACCGTATTTGTCGAACTTATCTAGAAGACGTCCAAGACACACGAAATCGAAAGACATATCTGGGAAAAATGCAAAATATGGAATTTTATCATACTACTTGTAAAAAAATTAATTATTTTTTTATTAAAATTTTTGCAATTACAATGCAATATTTCTATAAGATATAAAATACGTGTGTAAAAAACAAGTACGCCTCCGGACCGTCAGGTGGGATTCAAACCCACGACCTTTCGCTATCCGGGCGAGTGCTCTGACCGCTGAGCTACCGAGACGCTGGCAAACGTGTCGAATTTTACAAACGTATTTCAATTTCTACTATGAGCTAGTATCGTTCCACCAATGTTGAACGCTAACTGCCTTCAACATCGAAAGTAATATATCTACAAATATTAAACAATCGATTAAGATGGAACCAGCTATAATCATGTTTTTAATTTAATTTTTTGCATTCACAATGCAATATTTCTATAAGATATGAAATACGTGTGTAAAAACGTGGGTTCGAATCCCACCTGAGGGCTCGGAGGCATAGTTGTTTTTTACACACGTATTTAGTATCTTGTTAAAAATTTAATTAGTTAAAATGAAGATAAAGATGTAATTTAATCCATTTTTGTAGTCATTTCTGATAAAAAATTTATGAAATAATTCTGAAATTATAAATGGGTCATGAATACTCTTTCCATCTTCACATACACTCTACCAACTATTGAGTGACTATTGATATTCTTAGTGTGTTTATTTAGGAGATACCATACTACTTATGATTTATTATTGATTTTTTTTTTGTAATTTACAGTTTTATTGTTTTGTGAAATTCTTTTAGAGCATTCTAATAAAGATTATTTAAACGGTTCTTACGAGGGTATAATTGGCGATTCCCTTAAGGGCTTCTTTAAATATCTTTTACTAACAAACTTGACATAATATGTGATATAGACTTCCTTTTCATTTCATTTCCGGGAAAGTATAAATCATACAATAATTTGTAAAGACTTATTAAATTCGTTGAAAGATTCCGAAGCATCTTATTCCTAAACATATACATCTGAAAAAAAAAGCCATACAAGATATTTCTCCTGAGTCTCTTTGGATTTATCTATTTGAAACTCGTATCACCATTACATAGATGGCTGCTTTCTTTCTTGTATTAGTGAAAATGATATTATAATCTATGATCTGGCAAACCAAACTCTTCCACACCAAATAAGGTATTCTTTTATATTCGGTGCAAATTGGTCAAGACAAATTTTAGTAGTATTTGCGACTCGTTCGTTTACATTCATTTCAAACTTTAAAAATTTCTAGAATTTTTGCAGTTCAATTGATATATTTCTTTCCTTTCAAATAACAATATGCTAGCGCCACGTGTTATGATTTTTATCTTTTTTTGCAGAATGTTTGTAACAGATTTGGAGATGCTCATGCTTAATTTGTGTTTATATAATCATTATTCCATATTTTTTTTGTTTTCATCGTTTTTACTTCATTAAGAGGTTTTCTTATGCTTAGAAACACGTTAACCTTCGTCCCACTACACCGGCAAGAACTCTGTAGTGAATCTATGATGATTACTTGATGTGCTGTGTATATGTTGTTGCGACGAATCGCTATTCCTGGCTAAGCATCCATTTAAAAATTTTACTTCACCTAACCCATTTAGCTTCGTAACTTATCTTTTAGTGACACCAATTATTTACATAAAAAAACGACTGCTTGCATGTCAGAATTATTTTTTTTCTTATATTGTTCCATTATGACCTATTGTTTTATGTCTGGCCCTCACTAAATCACGCAATTAAAATTAAAATGTTATACTGTTTTAATGATAAAGCCAAAAGTAAGTGGCGACAACACGTCATGCAGTACGCTCTAATAGACCCGACCCGACATTGTCATGTTGCGTGTTTTTCCATGATTGAGTACTGTGTCATATGTTCTCCTTATTTTCATTAATTACATTAAATAGTAGTAGAATTTGTTTCTTTTATTTCAAGTTTATTTCTCTGTATTATATAACTACACAGTAATTATACGACGTAAATTTTATTTGCCGTAAATCAGTTTTGTAGTTTCAACTTAGCTTTAACAAGAGCTAAGCTGGTAAACTCTTCCAGTTGCTTTGTGTCTGCAATTTTTTTTTAAGAAGTTTATTATGTACAGCATGTCTGGTCATGGACTAGCGATATTCTAAAGTCTGTTAGAACAACTATTCTAATACACAAGTACACTATATAGTTATGTCCAAACTACTTATCAGCTATATGGCAGCCATTTTGTTTTTTTCTTGAAATATTCTCTACTTGGACACACTTTGGGAGATATGATTTTTTTTGTGTCCAAGTAGAGGATATTTCAAGACCATCCATGACCAGACACACTGTATAGTAATTTTTGGTATTTATTAATGAAAGTGCTGAATAAATTATCACTTTAATTACGCGCGTACTTTTGTTGAGTGCTTAATAGTCAACGTTTGTTTGACATACATACACACACATATGGTGCCATTGTTGCGAGAAACCATATCCTTTAATGTAGACCATGGGTCGGCAACCAGCGGGCCGTGGGTCACATAGCAAAAGACCGTATAAATTCTAGTAGATTGCCAGCCATGCTGCTGGGCCATGATAAGAGTATTCTTGAAAGCTCGCTCCCACGTGGGGTAAAAAAAAATGTACCTATATCGTTTCTTAAAAACTGTTTATCAAGACTGTGATGTTAAGTATTGTTTTTACCGAAAATAAATATTTGTTCTATTTAATCCTAAATGGCAAATTCATTTGCGTTTATCCGCCTCACGTGGACGTCGGTGGCAGGTGTGCGGCGGCGGAAAAATTCAAAGCGACCGGCTTTAGTTAGAATCGCAGCCGCGCGCAGCTCTCGCCTCATTGCGTTGTTGAAATTGGCTGGAAAATCAACTCTCATCTGATTGCCCGCTACGCTTTTCGTTTCACCTTTCCCTTCTTCCCTTCGCTGATCTCACGACATATGAAGTAAGTGCGTTGTGCATACAACGCGAGCAATTTGTCTTATTTTATTAACTGCTTGTTTATTAGACCCTTCAGTTTGATGGGTAAATATTATAAGGATGGGAATAATACTAGATAGTAAATAATTGAATTTGTAGGTACCAACTCCAACATATTTAATTTTAATTCTACACAGAATTGATAATGTTTTCATTATTGTTACAGAATAATTAAATAAACATGGCTTCAAGAAAAAGGAAAATAGAAGAAGAAAAAAGAGATTTTCACGAATTATGGATAGAATTATATTTTTTTTATCGAGTTTAATGGAAAACCGTTATGTGTCAAAAGAGTATTTCTGTAGTCAAGAAATAAAACCTGAAGCGACATTACGACACTGAGCACATAGCTAAATTTGACTGTCTTAAAGGAGAAATACGAAAAAAGAATTTCCACTTTGAAATCGTCATTAAAAAATCAACAAAACATATTTAAGGTTGTGGCAGACAACGGCGAATCGAATGTTCGTGCCAGTAACAGGGTAGCAGAGATTCTAGCAAAAAGTGAACTCCGTCTACCGCTATTGAATTAGTAAAAGAGTGTGTCTTAGCTAACGCAGAAGTATGCTCAGAGCAGAAAAAAATACCTGCACCCGACGTTCCGAAGTCTTGGGTGTTAATTTTTGTGAACAACTCAGAGATAAGGCGCAGTTTTTTGACTATTTCTCTGTAGCGATGGCTGAAAGTAAGGACGTGTCGGATAGACTACAGCTACTCATATTCGTACGCGGTATTGACGACAACTTTACTGTTTTTGAAGAGCTTGTGAAAGTGTGCAGTTTGAAAGGTACAAATACGAGATAAGATTTATTTCACCATTTGGAACAAGCCTTGGATTCAATGCAACTAAGCTGGGAAAAGTTAACAAGTGTCACTTCGATGCAGGCGTGCGGTCAAAACAAAGGTGTTCTTGAGAGAATCATCAGCAAAGTGAAAAAATTTGGATCTACTGTGCCATTGATTTTTTACTGTATTGTACATCTAGAGGCACTGTGCTCCAAGGTTATATCCTGGAAAGAAATAATGGATACTATAATATCCACCATCAATTTTATAAGAAGAATTGGGCTCACACACCTTCACTTCCAAAAGTTTTTGAAAGATCTGGAAGCTGATCATGGCAATGTGGTTTACTACTGCGAAGTGAGGTAGCTCAGTCGATGTGCCGTTTTGGAACGGTTTCTGAGTTGACGAAAGAAATTGGCATCTTAATGGAGATGAAAGGAAAGCCAGTCGAAGAGCTTACGAACAAGCAGTGGATTATCGATCTTGGTTTTTTGACTAAATTGACTATGGAACTGAATCAGCTCAACAGACGCTTGCAGGGAAAATGGAAATTGGTGAAATGTGAATATATGAAACTAAAACAGTTTATCAAACATATTGATGAAAGAAAGCTTGACCATTTTCCTAATTGCAAGAAAGCTGTGGAAGAAAACGATCAATGAGAATACAAGCAAAAAGGAAATTCCAGAAAATGCAATATACAGTTAAAAGTAGTCAGTGAAATTATAACTAATCCTGAAAAAGTTGGCGATGCTTTCAATGACTATTTTGCATCAATAGCTAAAATGGATATAAGTTATAATTTCACTGCCTACTTTCAACTGTATATTGCATTTTCGGCAATTTTCTTTTTGTTTGTATTCTCATTGATTATTTTCTTCCACAGCTTTTTTGCAATTAGGAAAATGGTCAAGCTTTCTTTCATCAATATGAAACTTACATTTATACAGTATATGAATATAGTATTTGCCTAGTATCAAATCCTACCATAAATGCTATGTACATTAGTCCCTTAAACTCCAAAGAAATACTGAAATATATAAAAAAATTAAAGTATAAAAATTGTTTTGGCATAGACGAGCTACCACCTTCCCTTATAAAAAAGTGTGCCGATGAATTGTACCATCCGCTTACTGTATGGTTAAACGTATTTATATGATTTGCAAAAAGTACGGTATTTTCGATGAAAGGCGGAATGGTTTTAGGAAAAAGCGTTCTACGATATTGGCTGCATAAATTCATGCAAGAAGTGTAACTTAATTATCAAAAAAAATATATGCCGTCGGAATTTTATAAGATATGTCAAAAGCATATGATAGAGTTAGGCATGATATCCTATTATGTAATACGCGCCCAAAGTCACAAATGGATTACCTCATATTTGAAAAACTGAGAAAAAATAGTAGAGATTGAATATTACAATGAAAAAACGTCCCAAATCGTAAATGTAAGATCAAACAGAAAAATCATAAACGCGTACATCCCCCAAGGAAGTGTGAACGAACTGCCTAGAGTAATAAATGAACACTGTGTCCTTTTTGCTGACGATGTTTCTGTGCTAACCTCGTTCCAAAATAATAGAGATTTAAAAAAAACTAAAATGAATTCTAGAATAAATCACAACTTGGCTAGACAACCACAATTTAAAAATAAACATTTCTAAAACAAAACTATTAGCCTTCCATCCCTATCAAAAAGAATCTTTAAAAATTAACTTTAACCATTGCAATGTTCTTTTGTGTTTAATGTTCGTTGCTGAGACTAATCATAGAATTAAACATTACATGAAAGCCTCACATAAATAGCCTAAATATGAAGTTATCTCGATTCTCATATGACCTTCGCGAAATTAAGAAATATACTGATGAGAAAACTGCTCCAGCTACTTACTATGCATATGCAAACTCAGTAATAGGTGTTAAAATATTTACTAAGTTGCCAACGGGGTTAAAAAATATAAATAATGAAATAGAATTTAATAAAAAACTGAAAGATTTACTTATATCCAAAAGTTAATACATTGCTCTACATGACCTTCACCTCATGAAGAAGCAATTTATTGGCTTGTCAAAAAGATCCTAATTTTTTTTTTACATTGATCACTAAGTCGAAGGATAGGAAGTTTATGAATTTTATTCATGGAAAGTTAATTCATTCATGAAAAAAAAGTTGGAAAGATATTTTCAATTTCAAGGCTTTGTTTAGTTTTAGCTTTAGTTTTATCTTAAGATCGTGAGTGTTTTATAAGTTTACCTGCAACTTATAAAACACTCACGATCTTAAGATAAAGACAAAAGTTGAAGTTGATACGATTGAAAGTTTTCAATATTATATTTTTGTTTAAATTTTGTGATATCGTAAAATGGCCTACTTAAGGAGAAATGAATGTATTTCGATGATACTAACTTATGATTAAAAAGCACTAACTTAAGTTTTCTTAGTGAAACCGATTAAACAAGTTGATACTTCAAAGTAGCATTACTTTAAATAATCTAATCTCGAAAGCTTTGGCAGTTTCTTTTGAAAAATACAACAGGCATTTTGGGGCAAAGAAAGAATATCATTATCATTGTATATAATAAATAGGTTTCTACGCTCTATAAGTTGCGTTTTTCTACACATCTTATAGCATTTTAAACAAAGCAGCCATTTTAATAAAAAATAATTAATTAATTTCTTAGTTGCCGAGATTTTCCTCAGCTCTGAGCAATACGGCTACAACATGATATAAAGAAAATGAGACGAAGAGAATGTTGTTTGTTACCTCCCTCGGTACAGAAAGATGTTAAATGTATAAATATGCGGTAACAAGGCGAAGAACACATTACTATAACTTAGCTTATAAAATAATGTTTCTTCTCATAAGGAAAAGTAAAAGCAACTTTAGATGATTTTTTAAGTAATGGTACCTATAAAGCATTTTAAACATAAAATCGGACAATAAAGCAGGAGCACTCAATGATTTAGCAGACCTTATCTCTTAGGCTGCCATCACACGGACTGCACCACAACAACTGCACGAAGTCGCATCGGCAACCGCACGCAGTCGCTATATTTCAACTGCATGCAGTTGTCTGCAGTTGGATCTGACTTCACGTACTTGACGCCAAGCATCTAGACCAGGAGCTCAGTGTTTGGTTTGACGTCGAAATGAAAGCACTTCTAATATTATTAATACGGCGCCGCCGCCGGCAGCGATCTAGTAATCGAATTAAAAAGCTGCAACGTGCAGCGCGGATATGGATTAATCCATTGCTATTAAATTACCATACGGAAGGTGATTTTTTCATACTGTATCCGAAATTAAGACAAGATGAACGTAAATTTTACAACTATTTTAGAATGTCAGTTGTTGCATTTGATCAATTAAACGATTTACTTAAAGAATCAATTCCATATGCTGACTTTACTTTTTATTAAAGAAATAAAAAAGTCGGTGTCGAAATCCATTTCTCAAACCGTTCGACGCAACCGACGTGCGTTCGGCTCCAAGAGTAACTGCAGACTAACTGCATGCGAACGGCGGTGGAGAGCATGCGGCGACAATACGCAACTGTAGCCGACCGCGCGAAGTTGAAGGCACGACTGCATACAGTTGATATTGACTTCACTCGACTGCAGCCGACCGCGTGCAGTTGATACCATGACTGCACGAAGTCGGACGTACAACTGCACGCAGTTAAATGTATCGACCGCGCGCGGTAGCTGCGATGCAGTCCGTCTGATGTCAGCCTTAGCTCTTGCCGTCCTGACCCTTACCTTAAATAATACGTTGAAGGTCTCTCTAATTTATCAAAACAATTTTTCTAGAAGGCACTGACTACAATCTTTATAATTACTAATTGAATATCCTCGAAGATCCTACATACTTCATTTCATTATTATTCTCTCTCCATCTTATATCACGTGCCAACTCCCATACTATTATTGCTTTTGATGATGATTTTTCAGCCATTTATTAGTATGAGATCGGATTATTACATTATGTTGTCTTTCCCATTGTAATTGCCAATAGTATGACGACGACGACGGTAGTGATCCTGCCTTTGGCTCCGGTGGTATTGGGTTCGAGTCCCGGAAGGGGCATATGTTAGTGTGATGAATACAAGCAGCTGTGCCTGAGTTATGGGTATTTATATATATTTAAAAATATTACAAATCTATGTATAATATATGTGTATTTATCCGTTACCCTAGTATCCTTAACACAAGCCTTACAGTGCTTACTTTGGACAAGTCTGATTGGTCTGAATATAATGATAATAATTAATAATATTTATATGAAATGCAACTAAAATTTGTATTGTCCAAAGTTTTTATATACAACCCGTATGATTTTATATAAAAAGTTATCCCTCACGTCATATCTCTGTAGTTTTAAATTATTGTTACACCTTTAGGTGGATGTGAAATAAATACTATTCTATTCTATTGTATGTTTGTAATAACAACTCCGGCCATTTGTATGTTTGTGATAATATTGCCATCGTTTGCAGTACCATAACACTTTTTTATGTGTGAGGTGAATCAACATTTTTACCAACCAAGTGGTTCTCGGATTAAGTAATAGTTAACCAAATACAGATACATAAAAGATCTACCTTTTCATTTGTGTTTAGATTAATTACCTTTACTTATACATTGATTTTTTCTCTTTTATACGTCTAAATTGGGTTCATAAATAACACCTTAAGGGCGTCGTGCAGCAGTATCGTCAAAAATACATGCAATAACTAGTCTTTTATGCAGTAGTGATGTAGTCGCATTTAGTGCATAAAATAACCACAATATTAATATTTTTATGGCTATATATTGATATATTGTGTTCATATACTGACTCTGTTGTTAGAAGAAAATGGTTGTGAAATTACTGTTTTCAAAGGGTCTCACATTTATCAATGTCTTTTATTCACCCATGGCTTGTCATTATTATGTGACAAAATGTAACTAGACTAATCTAAACGGAGTCATAGTGTAACTGAGCTTTTTATTATTGAAAGTAATAAAAATGTTTCAGATTACTAGGCGCACCTATTCTGCCAATTTTACTCAAATCGGCCTCAACAAATTGGAATTGTGCAATACTATTGTTACAGATAGAAACAAAGAACATCTACAGAACAACGGCAAAAACATAAATTAAGAAAGTTCATTCATTCAATTCAATCAAATTTGTTTTTGGTAAGTAATTAAAAAAAACAAACAGAAAAAAAAGAGAAGAAAATAAAATCAACTGCTTCTATCTTTTTATTGAAATCGTTAAAACTAACTTTTCCCATAAAAGAAAAAATATTGTTCAAGATACAAAGAGGCTTATTGAATATATTAAGTATGAAGCTGTCAATTATAATATAAACTCGGCGTCAAAAAAATCGCACCTTATAAAAATCTTATTCAAAAATTCCTAAACCTTATATAGAGGATAGTGTTAGGTATCATTAGAAAGGTAACAAAAAGGAGCATCAAACAACAATTAAGTGCAATCTTTTTTTTAATTAAAATTATACAAAAAGCATAAAAATTTGAAAAATAATAAAAAATCTTAATTAAGTCCTAATTAATAATCGATAATTTACAAAAAAAATGTACAAAAAGTGTCTTAAAATTAACTCAAAATCTAGTGTTACCCCCCCTTGCCCTGATGACGGCTTCCATACGGTCCCTCATAGACCTCACCAACTTCAGGAGCTCTTCTTGAGGGATAAGACCCCATTCTTCAATCACCGCGGTTTGGAGTTCCTCTAGAGTCGAAGGAGCCGGATCCCGAGATCGAACCTTACGTTTAAGATGGTCCCAGAGGTGCTCTATCGGATTCAGATCAGGACTTCTCGCTGGCCACTGCATCACAGGAATTTGGGACCTCCGCAGGAAGTCGTTCACGATGGCTGCAGTGTGTGCGCGAGCGTTGTCGTGCATTAATGTGAACCCCTCGCCAAAAGATTCGGCAAAAGGGACCACATGCACATCCAGGATCTCTGTGATATAGCGGCGCGCAGTCAGCGACCCTTGTCCGCGAGCACCTCCGGTCCGGGAGACGCAGACCAGGTCGGTTTTGCCGGCAGCCGACATACCGCCCCAGAACATGCAGGATCCGCCTCCATATTCCACCGTCTCCTGGATGCAGGCTTGAGCGAAACGTTCACCCTGCCTCCGGTATACTCTTCTTCGTCGGTCGTTGCAGAAAAGACACACTCGTGTCTCGTCTGAGAAGAGAACAGCTCCCCACTGCTCAATGGTCCAATCGACGTGGTCGCGAGCAAACTGCAAGCGGGCTCGTCGGTGCGCTGCAGTCAATTTTGGACCTGTAGCAGCTCTGCGGGCTGCTATGTTCTTCTCCTTCAGTCTTCTTCTAACCGTGGATACACTCACGGTGCGTCTGCGAACTGCCTGGAGCTCCTGTTGCAGCTGAACAGCGTTTGAGAAGCGATTTCTCAAAGAGTACGACACAACGAACCGGTCGTCTCTTTCCGAAGTGCAGCGACGTCTACCGGACCCATGTCGCCGGATATAGCCACCGGTCTCTAAAAAGCGCTGGTAGACTCTACGAACCGAAAAACGGCTCAGATTCAGTTGCCGGGCGACATCACACTGCCGCACCCCTGCTTGCAGTAGTGCAACCACTTGAGCGGCCTCATCAGCTGTAGTGTCCATTTTCCAGATGTTCTTTCTTCAGTAAAATCAGTGCGTGTGTCCCCTTCAACGGTTTAATAGCGAATGACCCACATTGAACCCGTGTTGACCTCTTTATACCCACAAAGTTAGCGCAACTCGCGACTCTCCCGAGCAGCAAAATTTCCTTAGAATTTTTGTGACCCTTTATTTGTTGCTTTAGGTTTTATTTGATAATGAAAAATAATGTTTTTTTATTAAGTTAATTAAGTAACCTTTTAAATAAAATTATAATTAATACGACTGCATGTGCATATCCAGAGTTAATGCCATTTGAACGTGATTTTCTTAGAGGTGCGATTTTTTTGACGCCGAGTGTAAATTGCTACGCTCGAAGCATGGGGAGGATAAAAGAAATAGGAAAGGAGAGGAAAATAATGTAATTAAATTAACTAATTAATTTTGATGTTATTTTTTCAATTGCAACATTGTTATAACAAAAAAATACAATTTTGTATTTAATGTGAAACCTTTACAGTACAGCGATCAAATGTGACTTAAAGTAAGTTGTTACAATTTTGTATAAGCACGTGCAAAATCAAACTAGCAAAATAACAACAAGAGGTTATTTCTCGTCCACAAATCGAAGTAGTATACCGTAATTGATAGCAATACAACCCTTTTATAGTATCAAATGGAGGGGGAGAAACCCCACTTTGACTATGGTTGTTAGTCAAAGTGGGGTTTCTCCCCCTCCACAGCGTATGGCCAATAACAGCAATCGACTAATTATACGTAATCCTTTAGTGACTTTCAAACATCATCATGCTCATTTAATAAACCTGCCTGCTACACTCTTAATTGGAGCGGAGCGAGCGAAGCTCCCATGGATCAGCTTTATTGGCGCAATGTCTGTTACGCCATAACTTCCCAAGTTCTTAACCGATTTTAATATTTTTGCGTGCGGAATCGAATCAACAGGTTTAGGAACAGATTGTGACGGAGCCCGAATTTTGAAATTGGCAATTCCCATCGGTTTTGACCGTGTAAGCAAGTCGTAAATAGAAAGGGCAAGTATCCGTATCAAAAAGGATAGTTGCCTAATAATTGAACAGTTTGAAATGTTCCTAGTTCTTCCTAGATCGAGACCGAGGTCCGTTTTTGACAGCAAAATCCCTGCAAAAAAAGTCAAACTGACAGCTTTCCGATATTGCCATGGTTCTTATCGACTTAACAAAGTTATTCTCTTAACGCTTCCGATATTCTCAGCTCAATAGATGGCATCGAGTGAAATAAAATCAATTCAGACGCGGCAGAGGGCAACATCATACGGTCGCACCGACATAGATATAGAATAAATTACAAATTAATTTGCGATGAGAATCTTCATGGTGTAGCATTTAGCGCATTATGCCTAGTATGGCAATGACAGGGCATAACCAACTTTCACAAGGGGAGTTCATTGGATGGGTGACTAAGACCGTTGTACTTCGGAAGACACGTCAAGTTATTGGCCCCATTTGTCCACACAAACGTTAGCAACCAGAAGTATATTATAATCACACTATTTTTTTTTACTGTCCACTCTGTCACTATTAACAACAGGTAAGATTCAGGTCAAGCACTTCTCGTTATGAGTGAAAACTATTAAAAATATCTATGTCTCTTTCCACCTCTACTGAAGCATTGGCAGCAGCAAGTGTTGATCAAGAAGCTAAAAAAAGAGTTAGTATTAATTTAAAGATAGGCTTGAAAAGTTTTACATCGAGAAAATGTTATTATGGTTCTCTTTCAATTTTATAATATCGGACAGAAGATTGTGATAAAAACAAATGGTTCTTTCAATTTGAGAACAACTTGTTCCGTCCCGATGTTAAAACGATTTATCAATATCGTTTTCAATCGCCCATTCGCAAAAGGCGGGAAACGTCGAAGTTAATTACCTCATTCTTCACTCTGAAAAATTAGAATGATAAAAGACTCTAGCAGAATTCTAATAAAATCTCGTGATCATGATATAATATTTAGTTAAAAATATTTTTATTTAAAGATTCTATAAAAAAATGTTTTATAACTTCAGCCTAAAAATTTTTCTTCTCTGATTGATTTCAAAACAAAGAGAAGCTTTATGACTTACGAACATAATATTACAAGGATTAAAATACCGTGATCTAATTAAAATTCTAAATGAGGTTTTCACATTTCAACTGTACACAAGTATGTCTATTAGGAACACAAAGACCTATTTTGAAATCACTAATGAATATTGAATAGCAACACGATGAACAAACTCGTAACATTCCGGAAGTGGAATGAAGGTATCTAAATAATCAATCAGATAAAGCTTTACACTGATACTCACATGGAAATACGATTTCAGCGTTGTGTTCTCAAATATCATGCGTAGATTTAAGCATACTTAAGGTGTATTTTACATTTCAAAAGGAAAAGGCTTTTATTTTCAGTGTTATAATGTGCCGTATAATATTGCGAATGAGCAATGGGAGGAACTTAGAAATAGAACCTAGATATATACATATATATATCTTACGTATTTCGTGTCACAGTGTTTGACCATACCCTAAGACGTACATATATACAGGGCCATTATATAAACACCATCCAAATATTTTCTAGGCATAAGATATCATTCAAAAAATACGTATGCAAAATTTCTGCAAAAAAAATATTTTGTCAGAGCGAATTATTACAACAGCTGGTTACTGCTTGGATTTTTAATTAATTATTGGGTTGGAGTAAAGCAAAATGTGAAGACTTGTGAAATTTTTCACAAAATTATAAAACTCTATTAATTATACATTTCTTTATTCTATCGTGTAAAATGGACAAAAATAACAGCTTTTTACTCGAGGAATGAGTGGTAATTGGTTTTGGCATTGAGAATAATTTTGATGAAAATATGAAATGAGTTAAGCCGGAATTTATTAATGCTGTAGCATAAAATCTTAAAAAGTAAACACATTTTACTATTGATTTTTTTCTTCCAAGTTCGTGTTTAGCAGTAAATGAGCGGTAATAGTGTTTAACACTTACAATTATTTTAAGCTGAAAAATATGAAATGTGTAAGTAAACCTTGAATTTATTGATGCTGTTGGATAAAGTGGTTAAAAAGAAATGCATTTTACTCGTCTTTTTTTTTCTGCAGCTTCAATTTTGAATATATTGAAATGTCGTATCGTTTAATTTATTGCCTTTTTATACCGATTTTCGAATTGCCTATGCGATCCCTGTGTTTTTTCAGATTCTGTGGTAAAAAAAACCCTTTGCTTTACTCCAACCAAACATTGTACATAAGTTGAATGATTATTTTTATTTAAATGCGAATTAGTGCAAAAGGTATGGTTTACTTTTATGTTAAATTTTATTTTATTAAAAGTGTTATCTTTTAATAATGTTATAATCAAAGAACAAAACAACTCATATCTTCTTCAATTTGACATTCTAGATATTTTTTCGTTAAAATTTGTAACTTATAAAAATCATTGTTGCTACCACACCGTGCGTAGCGTGATTGTGACAGCCATTGGTAGTTTTCCTCGGATAACTTTGTAAAGCCTTAACTTAATATTTTAGTACTGGGTGATATTCAAAGAAAATAACTTGTTTCGTTTCTTAGTTCAAAGAATATAATATATAAATTTGGATGGTGTTTATATAATGGCCCTGTATATAAATAGTTCACATATATTTGTACTTACAAATAACATATTTGCAAAATGACATCACTATAGAAAATCACACGTATATGGCTGGTTAAGAGCTGCCAAGACTGAGAACAAAAAGCTAATAAAAAGCATCGTGACGGAAAAAGTTGCTCACAATTTATCAACTCTGCGAGAGCAAACAGGGTAAAAAGTCATGACACTTTGAAATTTCGTCACTAAAACTTACGTTTTTACTGTAACCAACTATTTGATAAAGCGCCATAAATTTTTAATAGGTAAAATGAAAAATAATAACAATGTTATGTTAATTTTCACACCACACACATCCACATTACACATACATTATTACACACAAAAACTCTAATACGAATCCTCACGTACATGCATATCCATTGTTATTTACACAAAATATTAGGAATACGTATTGGTGAAGTACTTACTTAATTTTAACTTTAGAGTGGGGGGGCCTGGCAGTCCGTAATACAGGTCTTACCTAGTAAGGATGCCAGCTTCCCACAATATATTACTGGCTTTTATTTGTATGTATTTTCTTTAATTTTGCTTTGTCTGTACCATACATTGTGTGAAGAAAATAAATAAATATTATTATTATAATAAAATATTGTTATACACGACTGTTTTGTCTGGTGATAAACAACAAAAAGGAAAGCATTATAAACCTCCTACCTACCTATTATTTACCAACTTACGTAGATGATAAGTAGGTGACATTTTAAGTCCCTTACAGATTACTATATAATCTTGACGCAGTGTTTTCAGGCTACCCGGGAATTTACTTAATTATCTTTTTATATCGTGTCCTCGTCTAAGATGTTGAAGGCGAGTATGAAATTACTAGTACTTTATTAATAAAAATACTGGAAGCCTTTCATGGGTCATGGGTCACCGATAGAATAGGTTTTTTTTAGATTTTACGTAGTTCTCTATCCATTATGCGATTTTTTAATTTGTTTTGGAACAACGAAAATAACGAACGTTTTGACGCATTTTGTGTACAGATAAATAAGAAAATATCTTCAGTTTAGTTCAATCATTTTTATTTCCGAGAATTACAATAGAACCTTAACTCGATACTTTGTGTACTTTTACGATAGCCTCTGACAATTATAGTGTGCCAGATGTAGTTGTGTTACCTTGTTCAAAACACCGTTGCTTGATCTAATGGATATCGTTCTCTGAAAGAATAAGATAAATGTGAACTAATAAAAGATAAACTCCGTTTAAATAAAGATTGAACTGAATGCTTTTCAAACACAATACATTAGAACATCTTAGTGTGTGTAATGAAACAAATAACGATGGACAAACGCCATTGGTATGCTTTTGCAATAGCCATTGTCTGGCTATCGGTCGCACATGCCTAGAATTCCACCTTATCTGCTGTAATAATTGCTGCCACAAATATTTTCAATACAAAAACGTACGTACCATACCGTTCTTGTCGAATAGAAGCATCGTCAAATTAAAACTTCCCCACCAATTAAATAAACAGGTATCAATATAATATTAATAATTCACAGGGAATTATAAATTTCTGATAATAGTTATACCAATCCGACTTGAGTCTGCGTGATGGGTTTTGGTCCCTTCTTCCTACGTGTTTTTATTCTGAGGGAAGGTTCGTGCCCACCAATGGGGATATTAATAGACTATGATGATAATAGTAACAAACCCATTTAGCTGTGTCGCTTAGTTTTTGTAACTTCTTTATATTTTATATTCAGTAGCTTGCTTCAAAATGGACGCTCATTATAAGAGGGATATAATTGAAAAAGATTAAAAAAAAAGTCGATACTAGTAACAATATAGGTACGAGTTATATGGACTTTATAGCGAAGTACAAAATCAATCTTTGAAGAATCAGCGTAAAGATAAAAGACAATTGATGACTTTTCTTTTAAATAGATATTTCTTGTGCCCGAGACTCCTTATAGGAGAATATATTTCGGTTTGTTCTTTTGTATTTTTCTATCAAAAATAAATTATTCTAAAATTGTATTAGATTGAATTCTGGTATATTTGAAATTCATAAAATATACAAACACGTTAAAGTGCTAGGTAAGCTTCCATCTACATTTCAGATCCAGAACTGAAATAAAAACTTTGCAGTTTTAAGGTAGATACGTAAAGTAAAATGGGTTGAATACTCATCATTTGTATTATCTATTTTATATAGCTTATTAACAACCTAGTCTTTTTATTCACCGGTACCGTTCTGCAGCCTGAATAATATTCAGCCCATGTGTCTGATACAACTATATACGAGCTGGCTAATGTTTAGGCCATTCATTGAATATGGTGAATTCCTTTAAAATTCAGAGTTCTTGGGAAAGCAAATTTTTAAATATATATTTTTTTCACAACATATTGTTGCGTGCTATGGACATTGGATAGTCCAAATAAAAAAAACGAGAATAATGTGATAAGAGAGCGGTGTTTTATAGAAGAAGATAGATTAAAGGATGCGTAGGTAGTTGGATATGCAGAGAGAATGGATGAAAGAGGATTGACAAGAGAAGTTTGAGGCAAATTTGCATGGAAAAGTTGGTGAAGGCAACCACGTAAATTTCAGGAAACAAATAAGAGATGCCCTAAAAAAGAACATGCCAATGGCACTCTTAACCAACAAGCTTGTATGAAAGGTACGATGAGAGTTGTATAAAACGAGAAATGTATGTAAGGATTGAGAAAATTAGAAATCTATGATATGTATAAAAGTAACACTTAATAAAGATTTTTCACTCAGTTCCCGTACGAGTCCGCTATAAAACTAAATACACGCTCTTAGTCCGCTACAACACTGCCGCCCAATAAACTTGTCGCAGCCATTAAATCCTCTCTTAATGGAATAATTAACTCTTAAACCATCGTAGAATATCCTAAACCACGGTCACAGTAATCCAATAACCCGCTGAGGGCGCTTCTTAGACCGCTACGAAGATTACTTCCAAATCACTTCAATCGTTGTTCAGAATTAAAACTATTCGTTTACGTGGTTTTGCTTCCTTTGATTAGTTTGATTAGCAGGAGTTAAAACAAAGCAGGCGCGATGGTTCAAATTATCTTCATCGAGTTCATATAAACGTCGATTTACGCTCGCTTTGTCTCGGTTATTCGCACGCGCCTTTTTATTAATCTTTCGTTAGACTTTGTAAACGAATGATTGTGCGTATAAAGTAATAGCCCGTCGTCGAAACAATACATTTTTCTTAGAATTATCGTCGTTGAACTTATATAAATTGCGAGAGACACCAGATATATTGCCGCTTATCGGCATCGTATTGATTTAGCAGTTTAGATTTTAACGCCATCTTCATATTGTCTTAAGCTGTTTGAGAGACAAAAACTAGAAATTTTTTTTTTTTGCCCCCATACATAGTTTTAGCATAAATATCTTTTAAAAAGTATATAAATTGGAAGAGATCAAAAACTAGAAATATTTCCGCTTGTCAACGCTATCCATATTGACAATTTAGCTTTTAGCGTTAGATAACAGAAAAACAATATTTAATGTAGTAATTAGACAAGTCAATAAATATTGAAAAAGGAAATCATTATCTCAGGTGATTAATTGAATGACTGTTCGGTGCTAGGTCATTGGCAAAACAGCGCCGTTTTGTGAAAAGACATAAATTGAAAGGCTAATTAAGTTAATTGACTGCGACACACACATAGTTTGTCAATACAAATATATTCAACACTGTGCTTTAATACCAATTAAATACATTTTGTAAAAAAATTATACGAAGGTAAAAAAAGGAGATGGCCGATAAAGTTATTTTATGTTTGTATAATGAAAATAACACGGAAAATTCAAGCCATTTTCGATATAAATCACATCAATATTACCTTAAAAATGTTTAAAAACTATGCATGGATATTCAAATTATGAAAAAATACCATTTGCGCCTGTGAAATTATTATTAATTACACCACTGTAAATATCGTTTAACAAATCTTAGGGTTTATAACTAGCAGTAAAAATTACGGTCATAATGAAAGTCCACGATCGAAACAATCTTAAAATGACTTACGATAGTAATTTGAAGCAGTTAATTTATTACCCAATTTATTAGTAATTAATGTTTAATGCCGGTATCTTCCCCTTTACTTCGTTGAAAGCGTGGCACAGGAGCATAGTGGCGCTTTTCTTTAAGAGAGACGATACTGAAGTCATTCTGAAGAATTATAGGCCCATTTGGCTCCTGAGTCACACATACAAGTTTTTCTTCAGGGTTATAACAAATAATTTTGCAAGCCGGTTTGATTTATTTCAGCCGAGACCAAGGCGGATTCATATCCCCACGCTCCGCCGTATTAGACAGAAGACAGAGGAGTATAAACGGCCACCTCATCTAGCATTTGTGGACTATGAGAAAATTTTTGTTTCGATCAAGAAGTCTTCAAGATTAAAAACAAATGCAAAGATTTGCAGTGTTGCCAGACTGACTATAGGTATATTGAAGTGTTGCTATGTTTGTATAAAGAATCCACTATGTCAGTACATACCACACGTACGTACGGAAGCCGATAGCTGCAAATAAGTACCAACCGCTCCTTTGTTTGTAAAGAGGCAGCCTATGGCCAGTTGTGGATTTGTATTGGCTCATGATGATGATGACCAAATTTGCTTTTCAAATATTAATTTCTATCAATAAGTACATTTGTCACATTTATTAATAAGCACAAAGCAAACACCAATTTAACATAAGTAACCAAGTATAAATACTTGGATTGCTCCTACTGCAATCTGTTCAATTAATCTGAAATTCATAAATAAATCACTTAGCAGAAAGTGATTATTTCGGGTATTTCATTTTGTAAGAGTAGGTATAATATAATTATATTCGTAAAAAAAATCTTATGTTGTCTGTGTTATTAACAAAAATCAAAAATTTCATGAAAATTTTGATTATTTGTCCTTCCACGTCCCTTTGTGTGATATCTAGAGGTGCTCTGTGAGCAAAAACTTTGCTAATCGATTGCAAACTTTTTCTCATTTCCTAGTCATGCTCGTTAAAGAGGTTGTAACTTCCTTTCCTCAAAATGGAAATAATGAACGTGACTACAACGACTTTAGCGCTTTCTCATTCAAACAGCTTGATTACTTTTAAATCATAACCAATATCAATTGATCGAATGTAATTGACAACATTAAATTAATCTAAACGTTGGTTTTTATTGTCTCTTTTTAAAATATCTTAAAAATGGAACGCACAAAGTATTTTGTTTGCAAATCCTAACAAATAAATATACCTAAATTACTTAAAGTTTTATAAAACAGGTCCGCGTCAGTTAAACGTGTAAGCTTATTGATCAGATAATTATATTATTGTATTTATTATTTATTAATTGTTATTTCGTAACTGGAATTGGTATCGATATGTTCGTTTTAAAAATTCTTACAACGCCAAAATGATAATGAAATTTTAGAGGAAACTGTCAAGTAGTCTACTGGAGAGTAGTTTTATAGTAAAAGTCGAAGTGTCAACATCGTATTTCAATACACTATTGCATTAACGAAGATAATACGAGTACATAGTTTTATCGCTAAGTTACCTCTTGGACTCTTATCAGATGACATGTACGCCATAAACGCAGTGGTGGTTTCTATACATAATAACCAATTTTAATTTTTAACAAACCCTTTTGGGTATAAGTACAGTACCGTCTCGGTTGCGCTCGAAGCTAGTCGCTCGCCCGTTGTGTATCAAGATCCAGGGGTTTTAAACTGTCGTTCGTAATAATGTTTGCATGTGCTAGGTGTAATAATGAAGCATCTGATGTTGCTACATGTAGCACATGTAAGCGACGTTTCGATTTTGCGTGCGCGGGAATAACCGAGGCGGGTTATAGAAAATTAGGAGAACGAAGAAACACCTGGAGATGTCCTGACTGTAGGAGTGGAACGCTAACGTCGAAGGGTTCGCAAGAACCGACCTCGCCGTTACAGTGGGACGGTATGCAGACTAAATTGAACGAGATTATGAAGAAATTGGCGCCACTGCAGACCCTGTCCGAAGTCGTTAAGGCAATTAAAGACGACCTCTCACAGTTGCAAAAGAGTGTGGATTTTGCTCATGGTTCTATTAAAGAGTTTTCCGAGTCACTAAAATCATTGGACTCAAGAATTAAAGAGACCGAGAAGCGTACTGCTGAGATACCTGTGCTGAAAGCGGAAATAACGCGGCTGGAGCAGCAGTTGCGGGGCAGAGATCAATGGGACAGAGCCAATAATATAGAAATTAAGGGAGTGCCTCATAAGCAAAATGAAAACCTGTTCGACCTCGTATTGGGGATTGGAAGTTACATTGGATACGCAATCAAGAAAGATGACATCAACTATATAGCTAGGATTCCTTCTCGGCAGCCTGGAGCATCTAAACCCATAGTTGTTTCTCTTAATAATAGATATAAGAAAGAAGACTTTGTTGCTGCAGCACGTACACGTAAGGAGCTTTCGCTAAAGGAACTAAAACCCGAATTTTCTGATGGGGGCAGGTTCTTCGTAAATGATCATCTTACAGTGTTTAACAAAAAATTGCTCACTCAAGCAAAGTCCTTAGCTAAGGAAAGAAATTTTCAGTTTATTTGGGTCAAGCACTGCAAGATTATGGCAAGGAAGAACTCGACATCTGGTATATTTACTATAACGTCAGAAGCGGATCTCCAGAAAATAAGTTATATCCGTATACATATATATACATATATATACATAAAGAGTATTAATGATATGTTAGTCACATTATTAATATTGTCCCCAGCAGTAAACCAATACGTATATCGGCGAGATTTGAACTCGGTCATTTAGGTTGAGCAGATGAGCAACAAGCTCGTTCTATTTAAAATATACATTTTAAGTTTACTACAAGTGAACATATATTTATACTTTAGTTGAAATGTAACACTTTTCTGTCCTTGTAATGGCACAATCACAAAATAACACAATCATGCTTCTCTTTATCAATACAATATCGATTGTAGTACATTTGACGTATCATTGAGTTTTAACAGAAACATACCCTGCTATGAGTGATCCGTGCTAGCACGGCACAAAATAATTAAAGAAGGGCTGTGGTACGCGTATGCCGTGACCGTATGCATTCTGGATAAGGGCTCTATTGATTTTTTTGTCCCCTACCCCACCGGCGTCATCCAACAATTACACCACTGAATAAAGTTTCAACAGTTATCGTAATGAAATATTAATAAGTTATTTTCATCTAGTTATTACTAACGTTAGATAATGGGAAAACTTTTTTTTTAATTAAACAAAGATTTGTTTATAAAATAAGGCGGAATTTTATCTATATATATTAGTTAACTCTTTGTTTCAACACGTGCTACAGTATAATAAAAGTTGTCCTTGTTTTGGTTTAAAATTTTCAATTTCAAATCAGTTCACGTACTTACGTGGTGAAATCTCGCGTCTTTGGCTATTTAAAATAAATTTAATGGATATAATAATGTCGAAACAACAATCATAAAAATAAGAAGAAACTACTTAGGTTACATCAATAACATTATGGAATACGCCTGTAAAAAAACAACTACGCCTCCGAGCCATATTTTATATCTTATAGATATAAAATATGGCATTGTGATGTTAAAAAAAAAAAACATATACATTAAGGCTATCGTTATAATAACATTTTACATTCAAGATTAATTTTTATTTTATTTTATAAGGGGCTTTGTGTTTATATTTGGATATCTTTAAGGTATTTTTATATAAATGTCTATTATGAAATGTACCTTCTTGAATTTTTAATACAGGTTACGGGTATTAAGCCTTATATAGATTTACAAATAAACACTTTATTTAGAAAACTCCACATTGTCGCTCCAAGCTATCTCTGCCAGACAATCTTGGGATGTAAAAACATAGGCATGTTTTTTCACATACCTAAGTTGTCCTTATAGCAGGATGAGGAGCATAATTTCTTTTATAAAAGAAAGCGGCTACAAGGAACTAACATAAAGATTAACATGAAAACATATTATATTGCCTAGTTAGTAAGATACATTGTCAAAACACAGCTCGCCTAAAATACCTAATCATTTACTAGATTCCTGATGACGCCAATAGATAGAGCACGCCTAATAGAGATCGGGAGGGAGTTCCAAAGACTCGCAACCTGGCAAGAAAGAATTGTAGAACGTAGAAAAGTGTGCAGGAACATGAAGAGAAAGTTTTCGGTTGACCTTAAAGAAAATAAATGGACTAGCTCAATTTTTAGGCGCAAGTTGCATCAGTATAAATACAACCACAAAATTACATAATATTGGTATCAATAAGCAGAAATTTGCTCAAGTTGTTTATCGATTTTTCAATGTAACGATTCATAAGAGTTTGTTTCACGTGAGTAATAAATGTTTCTATCTCGACCTCCGTATCGTGTAGAAAGCAACAGGTTTTTTTAAATACATAAACCGACAGTTAGACTCAGATTTTGTCTACTTTTTAATGTACTTTTAACTTGCTGTCTTGAGATGGATTGAGAAAATGACAATAAATTTAAAAGTTGATAATTCAACAAGAGCCTTGGGGAAATACACCTGGCTTTCACAATTTGTAAATAAATTGGATTAAGTACCAGGCGCGCGCCACTTAGTTACTTTGCTATGTGTTGTTTCTATATTTGATTCAGTAACAAATAAAATTAATACTTAGTTATAATTATTAAATTTTAATTTAGTCTAAATTGAGAATTATGAAGAAGTATTACTTACAAGTAATTGAAGTACATCTAAAACTATATTCGTAGTTTCATAAGATATTAGTAATAACATAAAAAAACTAAGCGTCAGTATTAATATACTAATATCAAAACCACACCCCTACATACCTAAGTTTTCCTAATAGCAGGATGAGGAGCATAATTTCTTTTATAAAAGAAAGCGGCAGCAAGGAACTAACCAAAATCCTAAACAACTCTTCGTATTAAGGAATTTGACGATGAAAAGGTTAAATAAGAATTCTACGTGCATTTAAGCAGTAGACATATTGTTCCCTAAGGAGAAGGAGACGGTGATGGGAGGGGAACGGGAGTACGGCTGCGGGAGCCCCCGGAAATAACTCTGCGAACTTCCGTAGAAGCAAGCATCCCGTGAAGGGTGGAGTTGGGTTCGGGAAGGTTGGTATTCCCCCATCTCCAGCCGCGGAGGCCAGCGGGTGCCGGGTTGGGAGGCTCTACACCTGTATTGTACAGGCCTTCGCTGACTCAGTGCGTCCGGAATGTCTTAGGATCTTCCGCAGTTATCCGCCCGTGGAGCATGGAAGGATCTGCCAAAGGCAAACATCCATTGGTGGGGCCTCGGCCGTAGTCTGTGGGGTCCCCGTGACCCTACCCGGTGCTACGCGCAATTCGTGGCGTTTTTATTGGGTAGGTCCCAGCAGACCAACTCGACGAGCTTTTATCGTCGGCTAGGAGTGCAGGGGAGTCCCAGTCCCATATATCGTCCGCCGCACTTCCAGCTACAGCGTATTGTTACGGTAATTTAAAAATAACAATACATTGAATGAATGTTTTTTTATAGTTAGCTGGCGCATGGACATAAAAAACCTAAGCTATAATATTGGCCTATCATAGCAAAATGATACAGTTACCTGTTGTTTCCTCACTCTTAAGATTTTCTTGACTGTACATTTTTAATCCATTCTCCACTTCCCCAAGTCCCAGTTTTCATCTCGAATATTGAAACTTGTACGATGGGTAAATTCAAACCAGCTTTATTTATAATTCAAAAAACGTTCCGATTTCGATTAAACGAAATGATACCATGTTGATTAATCGTTTAAACGGATACAAATTGATTAATTCACCATTTTCATATCATCATCATCAGTTAGTGTGTATGGTTGTCTTTAACTCGATTTCTGAATTGACTTCCGATGTCTTCGAGCAGTTCATTACTTAACAAACCTCTAACTAACGTTAAGTATTTAATTGAAACGGAAAGTAATTTTACATACTGTTATTTTATTTGGAGTTTAACAATCAATCTCTCCATCTGTTACTCTTTTTGCGTTCACAGTAGCTTAAACAGTGCCAAAATAAACCATAGAACAAATGAATAAAATCATCATTCTCTTTCAACAAAGTAAAATTAATTTAAATAAACCTAATACTTTAATAAAAAAAAAATCTGTTTCAAACACTTCACAAAACCTTCTCAAATAATCTACTTACGTGAAGAAATCGAAAAAAATATCAGTAAATTATTCAAAAGGCCGACACCTAATTGCTTTATCTACTAACGTACCTAATGAAGATAATAAATAAAAAAAGAAATAAACCCGTCTTTTAAAAACAAATAACAGAGTTTCACAGCCCCGTGGATAATGAAATGTTTCAGTTTCAGCGCTGTTGCTTTGAAATAATGTCAAATTTTAAAAATTGTTTTGCGTAGGAATTACTGGAATAAAAACTCCGAGAAAATATAAACGAAATTATAGTTTATCCTTAGCTTCTATACTTCAATATTTACAGAATACTCTTGTTGAAATTAATCAATGTGGCCTTAAAGGACTCAGTTGTTAGATTAATACGTAACAAGGTGAACACTTTAGGTTACTTCATTTCTGGGAAACGATCGCTGGTCTTTACCATTTTTAGTAATGTCCACAAGTAAATCACTGAATTATATTGAATTATATACACTGAATAATATTATTGTTATATTTTCCATTTTTATTTTGTAATACCAAAAAAGTACCAAAATAATGCTTGTCAAACTTTGTCGCACGTGCTGACCAACAAATTTAAGTTTGTTCATGTAAAGCTAACCTATAGATACTAAACCTCTCTGAAAAGAAGCACGTGTAAAGAAAACGGAGATATACGTCCAATATAATGTTAAATATTTGTGACTTACTATACTTTGGTAAGGGCAATTATTATATTTGTGGTTATTGCCTATTATTAACTTTTATCACCACTAGTTAACAATTTTAACAAATTAAGTGGATTTTATCTGTACACCAAGATTAAAATATAAAAAGCACGCTAGTATGCTGCTTTTTAAAGGCAACAGAAGTAAATTTACGGACATACATGAACATTTTTTTTTGCATAATGCGTTATTTTGATGCCATATCAACTTTGCTTCTTGTGTTTGGAGTGCAGTCTATAGAGTTCACTCATAGCAAATCAAGATAATTCACCGGGCCTTCATTAGACACCTAGCCTTATTATGTAGCGGATTCTCCCACCGTCAACCATATAGCAAACCCCTCGCAAAATTTAACATGTCTAACCTACGTGACAAAAGATAGTTAATGGATATGTGCTTTCTATATAAAATTCTTAATAGTCATCTGGATTCTTGTGGCTGGCTGTCACGTCTACAGCTGTCAGTAACTCGCAACTACCCCAGGCACCGCATGTCTAAATTATTTGCTACACCGTTTGCTCGAACCAATCTTGGTCTTCAGTCTGCTTTGGCACAAATTTCCACAGAGTATAATAGTATGTGTAAAGCTACTCTGGATTTGGACGTATTTTGTAACAACTTTCGAAATTTAAGTCTTTGGTTTTGGAGTATATCAGGCCAAACTTTAGGCTGATGATGATGATTAGTCACTATTTTTTAATAACTGTTTTTCTTTTGTTATTCTTACGTAATTAATTTACCGCAAGTGTTATGTACACCGTTATTCTGGTGCATATCAGAAATGATTTTTCTAGATTGAGTATTTATATTTGTTATAATATGTACCATGGGACCTGTACTTAAAAAAGATACAAATCATTGAGTCATATTTATAAATATTTAACATCTATGTATCATATATGTATGTCCATCCGTTAACATAAGCTTTACAGTGCTTAATTCGGGCTCAATATACTATTGATAAATGTACAGACATTTGGATCTTACTGTTTTATTATACTTTTATAAATGTGAGGACGTTAAATGAATTTTATGAGCACATTAGTAATATAAAGTGTAAATTAAAGATATTTTTTTATCTATAACGCTGCACAACACTAATTCCTTACTCTATGTCGATGACGCAGAAATGTTCAAAATTATTCATAACAGAGAAGATTGTGTATTAATGATCATATAAATTTTCCTTTTCAGTCTAATATATTATTTGAAAATGTGTACACATAAAATTAAAATCCAGAAATCCTTTAACAGTATTAATAAGTTAAGTAAAAAAAATAAGGCCCTACCTCAATGTTCATGATGTTTACACAATAAAAATCTATGTTTAAATATTTACGAAATTAAGGAAACTAGTGCCATTGATAGACATATTTTACTCACAAACCATTTTGTCGCGTCGGCACACTAAATAATTTCGACAACCGATATAACGATCTCCAATCAGGGTCGTTTTAAAGCAAGTATAGCCCCTGAGCACTTTCGCGACCATGAAGGGAATTCTTTTCAGAAAAAGAACCTTTCTTTTTCATTCAAACAATATTTTTCTATTACAATAGAATGGAATATCTTTAAATTGTTATTGGTAAGATTATGACGTCATAAATATACAATGAAAGCTAAGTTATATTACCATTTTTAATAAAAAAACACGCTATCTTATATATTTCTTTCTTAAAAAAACCGGCTCCCTAGGGCCCTATAAATCGCTTCAACCTCGAGCGCAAAGATGGCCCTGTCAATCAATCAACACATCTTATCTACTCCATTTATGAATACAAATTACGCGTACATTTATCATACCTTACGAAAAAGAAGTAGTCTAGAACCGAAAAAGTTTAAAACAACGCTATAACAGTGTCAAAGTGATTATCAAAGAAGTATTTACTGCAAAATGTTATGTAATAATGAATGCATGACTGTTTTGAAATTCATCTTATTTGCACTGTATCTTATTTTTGTCAAATTTTCTTAGAAATTTTAACTTATTCCTTTCTTTCTATTGACCCATTGATTCGAAATTTGGTACAAACCTATTGTTCCAATGACAATACACAATTACGTTTTGTTTACAATACACAATTATGTTTTTACAAAGATATTGAGGATAGATTCAGTATCATTGTAAGTCCGAGATGGCTGCTGTCAAAAATTGGCGGATTTGATTGTTTTTCTCCCACTCAATATGCGTACCAATGAAAAAGTATGGCAAGGTGAACACAGTACCTACACATTGGGTAAAATCCAAATTTAATTGAAAAATTAAATACTTAAAAGGAAAATGTCACACCACCTTCCTTATCTATCAAAAGCAAAAAGAAAGATAAAAAGCATTTATTGGCACATACACACAGAAAACAAGAATATAAAAATATGAAAAATACATATTATAATAAAGCCTAAAAACTACAGTGTGGGGTCAAATAATTACATTGGGACTGGGACTTTAGTGCGTAAGACAGGATACCGATGCACAAAACGGTCAGCAACAACGGTATAACTTATTAAGTATTATCCTGGGTTTTATGAACCTAACTCAACTTTAACAGCCGCTTTTGTATTTTAATACGTTTTAATGGTAAACCTAAATATGTTTCTCTCTTGGAAGTTATTTCTATTTTTCGAAAAATTTAAAGGCGATTTTTTAGGATACATAAAGAAAAAAGATTTATTTTACTATTCCACTGAATCCATTAAGAAATCATTATTGGTAAGGAAATCACATTGTTAAAAATCCTAACGAATCTCTAGAGGATTTCAGCAAAGGATTCTATTGGACGCAGGGTAAAATTTACATGGAGGCATGAACATTAATTTTATTATGAATACTTTCTGTCTGCCATGTTACTTTTTTCAAACAAGAACTACTGTTCTTTTAAACTTATATGGTCACTAACATTATAGTAATATAAGTTATTTACGGGGATTTTTTTTATTTACGGGAACTCAATAACAAGGTACATGGTAAAAATCCCGTAAATAACTTATATTACTATAAGAACAGTAGTGTTTTCCCCTTACCAGTCTTGGCCCATTCTATAAAGTCAAAAAAAACCTCTAATAAATAACTTATTTTTTACTTCACGGTTTAATGCATTAACTAAAGAGAAACACCAAAAAGATAATATGAATAAATAATAATAGATTAAGATTAATTCCCGGCGTACAAGATAGGGTAAATGATTAGAGGGCGGGAAAATTTGATCAATATTAATAAAAAGTATGTTTGAATTAATCTTTTACCGATATTATATAGTATTATTTAACAAACGTTCAATTTGTTTTTACGTAAATACTCTTATCCGGAAAACTCAAGTGACGCATGGATTGGTATCCCATCGGCGCCGCTTGATATTTATCGCGTTACATTTTGGGAACAGTTGTTGATTGTTGAGTAATCAATAGTGGCTAAATTTAAGCGGCCCCTGCCGGACTTTGCAAACACATTGGTTAACCTCTCACGAAACAAAAGAAAGCTATTCGAAAAACTGGGAGTACAAATATAAGTAGATATTCCTTTTTGTATAAGTAGCTGTGAAGGCGATTAATCGGTGTCAACTGTGGCATTCGATGAATTAGTATTTAATAGTCGTAGTCGTCATAATCGTCGTAGTGTAGGCGTCTTGACTAAATGCCAACATGCCTTTGAAGATACGATTATAATGAAGAACTAGATTAAAGGATGGATGATGAAACTGTCAAATTGGCCATAAGAAATGCTTGTTGGAAAAAATTTACAACAGCTTTTGCTGATCTACGAGTAGTGTTTAAATCTGAAACTCACGGAGCCTTTTAGCACTTTTTGTTACGTATCATATTTTTTTTATTTTAGTTCAGATTTTATTTAATACTACATTTTTGGTCTAAAATTTTTGAGGAAAATAAAGCTGGTTCCAAGAATGACTGTTTCTAATAAGTAAATTATTTGGGATATTTTATCAGAATTTGAATGAAAAAGCTGAAAACCTGTACCAGAGAGCATGTGGGATGTTAAAAACACTCCCAGATAGTAATAACACATTTAGATTCTCATCAGTCTGATCAAACTGATTTTCGGATGCGATACATATCCAATCTCTCTGACATCTTACTATATTCATTCATGCGGTAACACCTAACCCACTTCACGTGTTACGTTTTTCATTCGATTACAATGCCAGCGTCAGTGGCGCCTTGTAAACCATAAGTAAAATTGTTAACATATTTATAGAGCGGGCTGCACTCAGCTGGGCTCACTCCGAGAGCACAGTTAACGTCAGATTGAATTATAAAGCATCATTGACGTCAGAACGTTACTCCACTGTATCGACTTTTGGGTAAACGTTAGTGAAAGTGCCCCCAAGATAAACATGTCGCTTGTCGGCGATTCGAACAAACGAGCGTACATAAACTAACACAATAACGCCCGACACTCGAAACTGGCATGTACCTACAATGATATCCGTAGCAGGAAAATATATTAGACATTGAAAAAATATCATATATTTTTTAAAATAAATGAGTGATTATCATGTTACTGGTATTTGAATTTGGCTTCAATACATCTATAAAAACAATATTTTTGGACTAAAATTCGACTCCTTGTTTTTAATTTTATTTGTGAACAAGTAATTTCTGGTGGCTTGACAAACTTTAGACAAATTCCTTCTATGACATTTCTCTAATTAAATAATGATAATTGCCTCTTGGTTAATAAACAATTAACTGAGCTCCAATAAATATTAAAATATCTATAAGTAGAGATGTGGTACTATCAAAACATTTTTCCATTACTATTTGTCATGAAACATATGCAACTAACTTTCAAATAAAGAAAATTTCAAATTATTCTTTCCTGTCTGACAAGATCCGATGACTTCATATCATTATTCACAATGCTGTTTCCAGTCCCTTTCTTTTATACAAGAATGTTTAAAAGGAATGGGTTTTCACAGCGAAATATTGTTAACGTAATGCATCAAAATAGATAGATCAATATAAATACATCAAAGTAGATTTTTTCTTTTACACAGTCAATAAAATAGGTACGAAACATTTGTACTTATGAACGAAAACGAACTTGAGTATACATTTAGATTCTCTTGCTTGTTAAAGAAGTAGAGTTGCAGAAATAGAAAAGTAATCTGTACCTATCTAGACTACTTTTCAACTTCTGGGACTTTTATAAAACTTTAGCTATGAAAATAGCCTGACCCCGCTACACTATTCAACAACTTAACTATCTCACACGATAATAAAATATTCAGCAGCATTTGTGTTATACAAGTATTACTCGAAGTTAATTTTATTTTTGTTGTATTCGTTGCTCATAGTATAGTTTACAAATTTTTTAAATTGATAATAGCTATCATAAACTATATGAATTTTATAGAATTCTGATTCTTTATTTTGAATACAAATATTGATCTGTCATTGGAAGTTGACATGACATTAGTGGGTAGGTGTGAATAAGTAAAGTTTTGCTTGTGAGTTTGAAAATTTAATAATTTAATAATAATAGTTTTTAATGCAAAATCTTAGGTAAATTCTATAATAAAATTTACAAAGAGCAACAACTTACATAGGTAACAACTTTAATGTGATATTAGTGCACTTTTAACACCACCTACCAGCATAGCATATACATGTCACAGTACTGTTTTTCTTTTATCAAACTATGTCACAACTGTCCAGCATTGTTTCTGCTCAGAAGAACTTGGAGGAGTGTTTCACCAAGAGAATGCAGGATCTTGAAGCACAGATTCAAGGCGCAGCAACAAATAATCATCTAGCATTAAAATGTTTTTGTATACTGACAGAGAATCCTCAGGAGCTGATAGTAGCCATGTGGTTGCCTCTTGGCGGAATGTTTTGACAGACTTATCGGTAAATGTTTTTTTTAAGTTTGTTATGATGGACCGAAAAGATGCTCTTTGAGCTTTATAGCTAGATTAGGCAACCTCAGGTAGAAAATATTCTTTGTCAATGGGATTTATTCCACTGAAATGTTGATTTTTCAGAGATATTACTAGAACTTAAGATAGGTGTCAAATATCTCAGAATTAGGATATTTGACACTTATCTTTGTAGAGAACAGAGAAAGTTTATTAAAACTCAACGATGTCTTAATTTCAAGATTCGAAGGTATAAATCCGACCGATTGGTGCAACAGAAGCGATCCTGCCTTTCGCACCGACGATCCTGGGTTCGAATCCCTGAAGGGGCGGGCAGATATTTGTAAGATGAATACGAGCATTAGTGCGTGGGTCGTGGCTCTTTGTATATATATATGTATATCTATCGTATTACCATAGTATCCGTAACACAAGCCTTACAGTGCTCACATTGGGCTAGGCTAATTGGTGTGAATGTAAGAGATATTATTATAAAGCATAATAAGGCTATCTTATATATCTTAATATATAAAAATCCAGTGTCACAATGTATGTTCCCAGTGAACTCTTCACCAACTCAACCGATATTGATGAAAGTTGGTATTTATGTGTAATTTTGTCCAACTGAAGAGTAGGATAGTTTTTTTTTTAATTCATAACACAGCAACGCGTGGCCGGATCAGCTAGTATATTATATTTTATGTGAAACTATATGTTTTTATTGGTGGTAAAAGACCAAGATTAACATAACATCTTTCACCAATAAAAGATAAATGCCATAATGCTCAAGTCATGAAAAAATACGAAGTAATCAATTTCACCGTATATATAAGGAAAAAATTGTATCTGGTAATTACGACATGGTAAAGCACCATTGCATACAATTTACAGAATACCTGTTTTCCTTGTAAATAATTACTTTAGTAAGCAAGATTATGTGCAAATAAATTTTGGCTAGAAAATCGTTTGTGGTACTTAGCGATTAATTAAACAACACTCGGCCAACTGAGGACTCTCGTAGCACAAGAGTTTTAATAAATAATACGGTAATATGCCTTTACGAGCTTTCGGCACAACTCACCCAATTTATATTAACGAACATTATTCGATACAATCAGAAAATATGAAGTATATGTTAAAAAAGCAACCGTATTCAATTGTCATTAAGATTTATTATGATTTGTCGTTTACATGGCTCACTACTTATACTTTTATCAAATATTTACGAATACAAATCATAAAATATAACCTACAACTTCATGTCACGATGACCACTACCACTGATTTAGTGCGTTTATCAATTCGTGAACGAATGGTTAACAAATACAACATGTTGAGCAGGGCACGTGCTAAGTTTAATTATGTGTGTGAGGGAAGAGGGTGGTTATTCTGTTCTTTGACTGCCTGGGAATTAATTAAATGAAATAATTTTATTGTAATTGCGCTAATTGCGTATAAGTGGTGTATTTCGCTATTCATATAAAATTTTATTACTAATTACTTACTGTTTACAAGTTATTCGAATAACCAAAACCATTTCTTAGAATTCTACATTAATTAATTCTACATTAATTATGTTCCTGCTAATACGTGAATCTTCTTCCCTTTATAGCTTTCCTAAACAGCAAGGGCTGTCTGGAAGAGATCATTTTAACGCCTTTGCCCACATTAGTTTTAAGCTTTTCTCTTCTGTACTGACCTTGTGTATGTGACTAATAAAGAATTTATCTATCTATCTTACATGATCAATACGCGGTTCGTAAGCGTCCACAAACAGAAAACAGTTCAAAATAGCAGAGCGATACATATACCCCACAATTATTCTGACCAATATTTTTAATTATACAAAATAACTAAACAATTCTTTTGTATTTAAGTTAATATGAATAGTTATACATATGTAAAAAAACGTCATTCCAAAATTTTCCTGCAAGATGTCACATAATATAAGAGATTCTCTAATGTGAATAGTTTTACTGTTACGTTGATTGTTATGCTTTAATCTATTAATTAAAGTTATATTAATTCAACGCTTCATATTCTACTAGCTTTTACCCGCGGTTTCGCCCGCAATTTTATTATCAATAAAAAGTATCCTATGATACTTCTTATACCTCCAAGACTATATGTACTAAGTTTCATGATGATCGGTTTAGTAGCTTTTGCGTTAAAGCATAACAAACAAACTTACATTGACATTTATAATATTAGTAGGATATATACTCTATATTCATTTATATTTGCGCCCCATGAAAAATATTTAACACGACAATTTGAAAAGCAGAAACGGCTTATGCTTCTTCAACATAGGTACTTGTTTCTGAATATAATTTCCGCGTCAAGAATTTTAACTTTGAGTAGATTATTAAAGTGAAGTTGTACTCACGCCTGTATACTCACTGTAAATATGTACAGCGTACGTCCTTTATTTACAGAGTAAATTAAATAAAAAGGTACGTTTTACGTGGCTACCCTGAAGCCTTGAGCTAGGTCAAAGCGAAAACCAAGTTTACTACGAATGAACATTAAAACTTGCTCTTTGTATTCATTTTGTAGTTATGAACTAGCCGACTTTTTCCTGCACACTATTATACGCATAACAAAAGCTATACAAAACTGTTTTATTTTCCTGGGACAAGTCCTGTTGTTTATAGAAGGCCTCGGGTGATCTGGAGCCTTATTGAATCATTATATATACTCGTATATATATATCTCGAGTCTTCCAGTGGTAATTACCCGTTGGCAACTTTCTTTGGAAATTTATTACTTTGTATTATACTGGATGTATCGGAAGCGCCGATGCTACGTAAAATACGACTAAAAATAGCTTTTATGCCACTTAATAGTCGATTGTGATTTAAGTCACTTACGACGATAGAGTTTAGTAGCCTCCTGCGATTTAAAGCCTTATAGTAAACATAAACGTTGAGGGATATAGTTGAAGGTATAATAATAAATTTAAAATAATTCTATAAGAATCATAATAAGATACTCGAGATAAGGCAAAAAAAATCACAATACTAAATCTACCTATTAATAAACGAGCAAAATAATAGGTTGGGGAAAAAGTAATCCATTATTTTTTCGGTAGATGGCTGTACTTATAGATTTCTTGTAAAGTATCGATCAAACAATTTCAGATTTATGCTCGTTGGAAAGGTGACATTTCGTAGTAAAAAAAGTTCTTTTGCTGTTTTTTGTTTGGTGCATTCAGTTGTGAGTTACAGGGTGTTAAAAATGGAAGTGAACAAAGAGAAAATTCTGTACATTTTACAGTTTTTCTTTGACAAAGGCGAAAATGCAAGCCAGGCGGCTACAATTGTGAATGGTGTTTATGGTTCCGATACTGTAACAGACAATTATGTGCAATTTTGGTTTCGTAGATTCCGTTTAGGAATTTTTGATGTTACGCACAAGTAGGCCGGTCGTCGAAAATGTCGATAAAATCGGAGAAATGATCAAAGTTGAACGGCATGTTAGCAGTCGTAACATCGCCCAGGAGCTAAAAATCGACCATAAAACAGTTTTAAACCATTTACACAAAGCTGGATTCAAAAAGAAGTTCGATGTTTGGGTGCCACACCAATTAACAGAAAAAAACATGATGGATCGAATTTCCATCTGCGAAGCCTTGGCCAAACGGAATGAGATAGACCCATTTCTTAAACGGATGGTGACTGGAGATGAGAAATGGATCACATACGATAACCTTGTGCGAAAATGATCGTGGTCAAAGAGCGGTAAAGCACCTCAAACGGTGGCCAAACCAGGACTAACGACCAGGAAGGTTCTGCTATGCATTTGGTGGGACTGGAAGGGGATTATTTATTATGAGTTGCTTCCATATGGCCAAACGGTAAATTCTGATCTCTACTGTCAACAACTGGACCGTTTGAAGATAGCGATTGACCAGAAACGGCCAGAATTGGCCAACAGGAGAGGTGTCGTGTTCCACCAGGACAACGCTAGGCCACACACATCTACAGTGACTCGCGAGAAACTTCGGGAGCTTGGTTGGGAAGTTTTAATGCATCCGCTATACAGTCCGGATTTGGCACCAAGCGATTATCATCTTTTTCTTGCATTGCAAAATTTCTTTAATGATTAAAAATTGGCATCTAGGGAGGATTGTGAATATCGACTACTAGAGTTTTTTGCAAATAGAGACCAGGACTTCTATGAGAGAGGCATTATGAAGTTACCTTTAAAATGGCAACAAATCATACAACAAAACGGTGCATATTTGACCCAAATCGGACAATCCGAAGCATGTTAAATAAAGTCCTGAAGTTCATATAAAAATAATGGATTTCTTTTTCCCCAACCTATTATTATACATTTTATGCAGTAATTAATTTCTTCATAACAGTTTTCATAGAACATAATTTAACTTGAAGGTGCTTTCATTTAATTTATATTAAAGAAAGGAAATACATAATTGAGTTTCATCGACCCTGTTTTCTTTGCCTGTTACGACTGTACTTGTACTGCGTCCTGTTTTTAAACCGACATGTACTGGTAGCTTTATCTCCTAACCTTGGATATTAAAAACGACCAAAAATTTCGTTTCATCGTTTCGTTTCATGAAGTAATTACAAAAAAAAATGGAAAAGCGTATATAGAACGTAAATATCCTTATTAATGTAAACATATCTGCAAGCCACGACTTTTTTAATATCAATCACATTATATTCAAGAAATAAGACGGTATATTTTATTATTGTGCTCTTCAATATGATAAAACTAAAAAATAAGAAATCAAGTCCTCAGATTTATTTATTCAATAAAGCCATTGTGAATACAGTTTTATAAGAAATTTCCCCAATAACTTACTTCGAAGATTACGTGTACGAGATCCTACAGAATGCATACGGGGCAGTGAATGCATAATATAATAATAATCTCAAAACCAGTATTGTATGGGAACAATGTACGGAATGTGTTGCAGCTATCTATAGTATATTATTACTACCAACATATCCAGGGTAAACCGATTATACACAAACATATTCCTACATACATATTGTATATATCTAACGTAGGTGGGTGTAGGGGGCAATTGACATCATTAATTGTTTAAAAGACTTTTAAGTTCATTTTTTAGAGTTTTATGAAAATATTAAAATATTGCATACTAAGATAAACCTTAATTATCTAAATGTCTTATCACGTTTTGTATTAGAAATTAATAACCCGATCTCTAGTACTCGATGTGTAATCCATGTCAAACTGTGAAGGTAAATCATCTTTACACGTTCAGGAAAGTAAACATTTCAAAACAAAAATTGAATAAAAAAATATTATCTCGACTAATTGAATAATTGATTTATACTTTTTGATTTGATTAATAGTTGGTATTTACCCATTGCTCTAATTCGACGTTGCAACGATACTTATTAATCATAAGCCATATAAACGGCCACACTGAACGAGAACTAGCATTTTCTGAGAATAATAAAAACACCGTAGCGAATATAACCACCATAGCCAAGCGGGCTAAGTGCGGATTAATGGGTATACATACTGCCGATAATGACCAGCAACTGCTGGTAGATAATGTAGATAATAAAGTTATTATCTACATAATATCTCACAATGACCTACATGTGTTTTAATGTCAACAAACGTATACCTAATTGGTATTAACAAAACCGCATCTTGACATCACATAGCCTGTTTATTAAGTTAATTAATTACATTGCAAGAAAAATAAATTGACTATTTTTATCGCCACAAAATCAACAACTTTTAATATTTAAAATAGATAAAACTGTTTTACACGCAGGATAAAGTCTAGTTTTATCATGGAAGTTTAATTTCTTTGTATAAAATATGATTTTGTTTGCCAAAAGGTGAATTTATTAATTACATTTTATGTTGATATGAAATGGTTAAAATGATACTTAAATTGAAATTATTATAATAAGTACATCCTGAACTTAGTAGAACAAAATGTGAAATATGTAGAGGAATCTTAATACAGTGAAAAATCAAGACAGATAGATTCCTGAGTGCTTATAAGAGCCACGGTCGAGAATCGCGAGTTTGAACGCCGCCCGTGATGAAATTTTTACACATGCTGTTTTGATACACTCTGTATTTAGAAAAAGATATTGCTTAAAGCTAAAATCACATTCGCAACATAGTATAATCGGTTTGTTTTGTTGGGAAATAAAAATTTAACTGGAATAAAGACAGGGTTCAATCTATACATATAAATAAAATTGGAGCGCCTGTTTGTAATATTGAAATAACCGTTTTTTACTACGTGCATATGAATATATATACGATACATACACCAAAATAACATTTTACACAATTTTTGTCTGTCTGTCTGTCTGTTTGTTCCGGCTAATCTCTGAAATGGCTGGACAGATTTTGACGGGACTTTTATTGGCAGATAGCTGCCGTCATAAGGAGTAACTTAGGCTACTTTTATTTTATCTATACTTCTATACATATAAATAAAATTGGAGTGTCTGTTTGTAATATTGAAAAAATCGTTTTTCACTACTTTTATTTCAGAATATTCTTTAAAATTACTGTGCCACAGCAACGCGTTTCTGGGTCAGCTAGTTTGTCATAAAAACATAGTCACAAAAAGCTCGAAAGACTTATCCTTAATATCACTTCTCCTATCCTTTGTACTTGGTACAAGTAGAGGTAAATTATTAAAAGAGAACATCACACATCTTTCTCCAGTGGATCCCCAGTTACATTACCAAGCAACAGGTTTACAGCTAAATAATGCTAGTTTGAATTTTGGGAGTAAATTCCTTACAGCATTACAAAGATAAAGCTAAAGATAATCATTAAACTTGAGGCGACTGTGTAACTTTCATCCCACTTCCCAACGCTTTATTTGATATTACTAAATCTTCCTATTTCGGACTCTCGAAGGATTTATTAAATCATCATAAATTCACTTCTGTATAATGTATCTATTTCGCTTGCACAAATTGGCCATATCTCGTTTCGTTATATTCTCAAGTGGCTGCCTTGAAGGCTTCGCCTATAGACATACATCTATAAATCTGCTTTGCCTATACACAATCCAAATACTCGTATATCATGAAAATCCGGACTTCGTGTCTATAGAAGATAGATAGTATAGTATTAGCACTTACAGTTATCGACTACACACGTTAACAAGTAATATAACTCTCTGATCCATTGAAAACCACCGAAAGCAATTTTCGCGCTTCAAGCTCACGAACCGATTTTATACAAAGGGCTTATTAGGATTATAATAATACCAGAAAACCTATAGAAAATACGGTACAAATAAAACATTATTATGTGGAAGTTACTAAATAGTTTCACAGAAAACAATGATAACGGCTAAGTTGTATTCTCATTAATATCAAACTTTATTTCATAATAGCAAAGCAATCTTAGATTTTCGATGTTGAATATATCTGCGATTGCATAACATGCAATACATAAAAATTAAATTCGAAATTTAAACAACCTATTCTGCAAAAAATGACATCCAAATCGTTTCCCCGTTTAACTACCCTGCCACAGCAGAATCACAGACAGACACACCCACATACGCTATGTTTAAACTTTTAAACTCTTTTGGAGTCGGCGGTTTAAAATTATTTTTTTCTCAAAATCTTTTCAATTTTAAACAGGAAACACAAAAATCATTAATATGCCACAACAAGTGCAAAATGTTGTACGCTAGTATCCAGATTGAGTTATTTTTGTTTACACTAAAACTATGGCGTATCTTTTAAATGGTTAGGCGCAATGTGTTATTAACGTTTCGACAACAAACTAAATAAAAAAAATTGTAGTGGCTTATTACTTGCAAGCAATTAAAGGGGTCGAATGAAAATGCCTCCTCCAAACAGTTTCAAACTGATTAGAGCCATGGGCTACAAGTTTAACGTGACGTGACGTGACATGACGTGTGACGAAAATAATGTCGAAGGCAAAGAAGAAAAATCGTTCTACGAATTTAAATTAAATATACTGAGTTCATTTTATTCTTTTCCCAATTAAGCACCTCTTACTGAAAAGTCCTCATAGTTATTTCTTAAGACATAATCGAAGCGATTGACTAAAATTGTTGAATTTTAAATCATTTCATGACTAAATCTTTATAAATTGATTATTAAAATTTTGAAGTGAACGGTGTTTATCAATTAAAGTTTAAATGACTCAATTTTTACCTAGTATATAAAAAAATATTTAAGAAATAATGGTAATAAAGTTGAACTTTAAATATAGGAATGGACAAAATTAATTAAACATGTACCTACTCACACAATTCATAATATCTTTAGCTCCTACTACATTAGATAATCGAAATATAAAACTAAAATAATTTTTAAAAAGATAACTTTCATAAAATAAAGATTTTTTTTTTAATTTAGAGGATTTTATTGCATTTGCTTTTATATGATTCAATCAAAATAAAAATTTGAATATAACAAAATAACCATAATAAAGATAAATTTAGAATACATTGCTACTACTTTTCCCAATATCTAGACTCGTGTATCGATTGTGAAATAGAGTTGAGGTTTATATGGCGAGATTTAAACGAATCAGCATGGCATCGGAAATACCACAAATGGTACCACTAGCATTATTAATGCACACTTAGTGCACCTAGTACTTCTCGACTTCATTATACTTGTAATACTTTTCTATAAATAAAGATTATTATTATAGTACCTACTGGTGTGCTAAACGTCCTTTATTTCAAACATTTTTATTATTATGTCCCTACGAGTTTCAATTAGTCAGTCATAATTAGTTACGGAATTCAATTTATCTACAATGATTATGCTTTAATCTTAACTGAAGTGGGTGAGCTCTTTCAAATTATGTTACGGGTTCACCGCACGACACAGGAGTCTCATCAAAGACCTGACTCAAAAGCCCATTGTTGAGCTCGTTCCCCGATACAAGACAGATAAGAGCTGGCCACACAAAGTCCTTATAAAAAGGACTTAAATAAAAAATACGTATGCGCATTCTCTCAAAGAAAAAATAAATAACAATCAGATGAAACGATAATTACTATATCAATTAAAGGATATTAGCTTGTTTATACTTATTGTTTACATATTGACGTACGTATTTTAAATTTAATTTTATGGAGTTACTAAAATTTCAATCTTATTATGTCTCAACTTGATTCTCTTAAAGAACAAAATAATTAGCGATCAGGTGAAATGACAATTATTATATCAATTAAAGGATATTAACTTGTTTATACTTATTGTTTACATATTGACGTACGTATTTTAAATTTAATTTTATGGAGTTACTAAAATTTAAAAATTATTATGTGTGTACATTGTACCCAATTGACAAAAGACTCTTTACGAAACATACTTAAGCACGAACTTTATATTCCATATAATTTAAACAAATTATTCTGTTCTTAGAATGGGATGAACTCATTGAAATATTAGATGTTATTACCGTCACGTCTAAGTCAATTTTCTTTTGGCCCTTTCTATAGCCCCCAATGCTTAACGTAATGACTTGTTTATTTAAATTTTGATGATAGATAATAAACAACATAAAATTTGTTTATAAAAAATAAAAACATAAAGGAAGTTTATATATCACAAGGTACGTTTTTCAATACATGTTTCGAATCAATATTAACTCCACCCTTGTGTCAATTCAGGAATTTTTCCACTTTATTTATAAAATCCTTTTGAGAGTTCTACCACAGATGTGAGCGCCAATCATGTTTGGTTAAACCTAGTAATTTTTATTTCTTTACTTTAGTTGCGAATTTAAGTTGTTAGATCAATCAACCCCAGTAGTAGGAAAGGTTTGTGCCCCAGCTGTGGAAGCATTACTAAGCTGATGATAAAGGTATTCTAAGGACGTGAACCCATAAAAATACCCACAAGAAACTAATCTAGACCAACTTGATATATCCTGGTTTTTCCAGGTTTGACATTTTAGTTCTGTTCCAAAAAGCGGTTTGTAATTTTTATTTATATTTAAGTTTGTATTTTCACTTTCTGTTCTTGTCAATGTATTACTATTCGTTATAAATAAATAAAAAAAACTTTGACAGTCTGTAATAAAAATAAATAAAGCATATTTTATACGCAACATTTTGGAAATATAGAAATAAAAAATGTTCGTGAGCAACATCAGTGGGCGTATTTTTTTATAAATTCCATCTTCGTGGCTTTTTTGAACTAATAAATTAAACAACATTTTTAAATTAACGCTATCAACTACGTCTCTAATACGAACACTATCACATCACAATTAATATCTTAAGAGTATTATAACAATCAGCAAACTAAGTTAATTTAACATACTAAGTTAATTTAACATACTAAGTTAATTTAATTACTTCCGTCTCATCTGGAGAGATGAGACGGGGAGCCGCACAGCAAAATTCAAACAATCGCATAAGTGCAGCGCATACATTATAACGATAAAAATCATCTTTCCCGACAAGTATATCATACAAAAAAATAATTTAACATTTTGTGAGAAGTAGATATGCTGTTATAAACACAATGTCAAACATAACTAACTATTCTTCTAGAATAAGCAAATGAGTAATAATATTATATCTCTCTGTATCTTAATTTATATCTATTCAGCAAAAAGAAAACGAAATTAAAGGGGCTTTGTACATAAGTATTTAAAGACTTTAACTAAATAATAAATCTTTCAGATATGTCCTTCCATGCCCGCAAGTATATTGCCCAGGAAGGTGATCAGCGTCATTCTCAAGCCATTTTCAATGGTTAACTATAAGATTATCCGATATAGGTACAAACTAGGCTTTTCGAAGCCTTTTATATTCCTAGTAAGGCCGATGTAAGCACGTTCGCCCAAAATCACCAATACACTAATAAAAAGTCAAAGTCATACCATATGTACGTGGTAACGAAATAGTATTCACATTCTCTGTATATAACTCCATTTCGATCCGATGCAGTGACAACTCGTGTTTGGCCCTAATATACTGTTAGCATAGTACTTACCGAAATTTCCTAAACTATAGATTTACAAAACTTGACACAAACGAATGTCGATGTTAGAGTGTGAATGATGTACGGTCCTCTTTTCATTATGTAAGAAATTTCAGATCTCAATTTTGAGCATTGAAATCCAGAATTGAGTTTTGCGAGACCTTTTAAGTATAATGTGATTTTAAAATGTAATCTTAAAGTGACGCGTATGATCATAAAATGTTTGGTATATAATCGAATATATTAAAAAAAGAACATTTCAATTTAAAAATCTTGAAATTCAATTCTTAAGTAGAGGAAACTCTTTTGAATGAAACTTGGTCTAGTTAAGCACCGCCTAATGAGCACCCACACAGCAGGCTGAATAATGAAGGGACTGAAAAATTATCTATTCAGAACGCGAACTGACACTGAATGCTTGCACTAAATACATATCTCATCTCGTAATAACACACGACCTTGGTGGAACTCCTCTATATTTTTCATATTATTTAAGATGTTTGAATACAAATACGAATGTATTTGTATAATTTACCTTTAGTCATGTTTAAAGCACTATGAACTTGATTCGATAATAATAAACTGATAAAGTAGCCACTTTTTTTATTATTGTTTTTGTTATTAAAGCTTGTAAACGCTTATTTTTTATTTTAAGATTTTCAACAAAAAGCAAAAGCTCTTGATTCCTGTGTCTATACTCTTTTGTATAGTCACTTAAGCAAGAGCAAATGAAAGTATGTAATGTAAATAGATATTACAAATTTAAATTCATACATAATATAATATACATAATAAATACACAACCGAAAAAAGGAAAAGTGAAATAAAAAATAACATTTTTGTACACACTACGAGTATAGCATTTATTTATTTTTATTGGCTTACAAACAATTGTTACGTTTAAAAATTTAAAACATACAAATATTAAGGAACTAAGTGTACAATTAATAATAGGTAAAAGCCACATGCAATTAAAACGAACAAAAAATATCTTTAAATAAAAATATAAAAACAAATTGTCCAAAAAATAGAAAAAAAAACAATTTTAATAACAAAAGAACAATATTAATAACAATAAGTACCCTAGTCGCCTATGGAGTTCTGTAAGTATTTACGGAACATGTTTATGTTTACTGAATGAATGTCGGTGGATCTTCCGAGTTAGAACTCAATACCGTTGAGCGCACCAACGGAGCTAAAATCATGTTGATACATCGGAATGTAAATACTCCTCTATTTTATAACTTACAACTTCTCTGTCGAGCTTCGTTAGATCGATTCTTTGAGAATAATATCCTTACTAATTTTATAAATGTGAATATAAGTTTGTTTATTATGCTTTTACGCATAAACTACTAAACCGATCATCATGAAACTTCGTACATATATATTTGGAGGTATTAGAAGTAACATAGGATACTTGTTATTGAAAAAAAATTGCGGGTGAAGCCGCGGGCAAAAGCTAGTAATAAATAAAAAAATGTAGAGTCGCGCTCAGCGCTCAGACTTCTGTTAAGAGTTCCAAACCTCAAATATAAATATAAAAACAACATTAAACGCGGAATTATTCCGGTTATAGTGGTATTATACAATTCTATGAGAGACGCGGAAGTAAAAAAAATATGATTATTTTATGCATTGGTAAATTTATCGTATATAAATTTCAGCTCTAAACTATTCAAGCATTTATTAGAAACTTTTATTTTATTAGATATGGTTCGAAACTATGTACGTTTAATTTAGAGAGAAATTGCAAACGATATATTTGTATCGCGGTATATTATATCGGAAGGCGTCTCCTACCTTTGTTATATTCTTATATATTTTTTAAAATTCATAACTAGTACGGACTATTACTGACGGACTGAATAGATAGTACGGACTAGTACCCCAAAATATTTTTACAACTTAATTTAAAATAGTAAGCCGTTTAGTTCCCGGCATACAGTTGAAATCACACGACATGCGCAGTAGTGAATAATGCACCTAAACTTGCTTCGCGCATGTCACGTGATTTCAAAACCAGGTTCAACTTATATGCCGGGGACTATAACTATTGTGATTTCTGTTAACTTTTTAATTTCTGTAAAGAATATAGTATAAATTAAGATAATTTTGATTTTATATTTACTCGTATACTGAATAAATAAACAGAAATTTGGAATGTGTTCTTATATTTTGTCGACATCCGTGGTAGAGTGGCTTGCATACCGATTTTCATGGTAACGCTACTCCAAGGTCCCGGATTCGATCCCCGACTGGGTCAATTTAGAAAACGAACTTTTCTATATTGTCTCTATTCTGGGTGTTGTATTACCATTGACCGTTGTTTCCTAATTTCATGATTCAAGTGCATAAGCTACTTAACTTGATTTCAGAAAAATGTTATCAAATATTTATATATTTCATTAGATTTGATTTATAAATCGTTTAACCATTCTATAATTTTAATTACAATGTTTATGATTTTCCCATTTAAAATTATGCTATCATTGCAATATAAAAGGCAAATTGTTGGCAAACATTACACAGGTTTCATCTAAAACTTTTGGAAGATCGTTTATGTAAATTAGAAACAGTTTATATCCAAGAACTCTACCTTGAGGGATGGAGTCCCTCACAACTTTTGTCTGCAATCTAACAGATTTGATTTCACGCGATGTTGTCAAAGTTAATTTATTTAATACCTACATCAAAATTTGTGTGTTTCACAAGTGTGTTATCATTGAAAGTTTAATAATTGTCACTATTACTATGAGTAATGAAGCAGCGTACATTGAAAAGGCATCATTACACTTTTAGGTAAAATTTTCCGGTTCTAAATAAGTACCTTACCTGCTCCGGAATTCCCAAGAGATGGGAACCAGCTAAACTGTTTGTCAAACTCCGAAAGGGCCGTTAAGTCATCCTGTGCCGGCCGTTATTGTAAGAAGTCGTTAATACGACTCCGTTGGGAATTCGCCGTAATCAGAAAAACGGTGAGCCTACCTTTGACACTATATGTTATAAAGGTTTAATTATATTCTTTTTTATATTGTCATTGAGTATTCTATTACGAAAATTATGTCATAGTTTTACTAATATTAATTTGGAAACGACCGATCAAAATAGATATTTATATCTGCAGATAGCGGTGAGAAAGCAACTGAAAAGTGTTAGTTTACAGGACCGGCAATTGATTTGATTGATTAAAAATTGAGTCTTAAAAATATATCATAATTAAATTTAATCATAATATCTTTTTTTTATAAACATTAATTGATAAAAAATTTATATTATTAGCTTTTACTAATAATTAGTTATACTTATTAATTTTTGAAACAAAAATTTTCGTGGTTTAGGCTTCGCTTAAAGGCCAGTCTCGCCGCTTCTTAGCCTATTTAAAATATAGAAGTTATCCAATTATTATGTCTACAATAACGATTAGCAATTTTGATTAACTTTATTGTAACATAAAATTTTGATATTTAGTTATAACATCATACAATAAGAATAAAAACTTTATGTTAATCAAAGGGCTCGGGTATATATCAATATCATCATGTAACACTCCTAAGATCTGTGTAAGTAGATTATTTATGACAAGTGGACATGGTATCAATACAGTACATTCAAACCAATATCATTTATTGGCAAAGAATGTTTTGATCTAGTACAATTTGCTAATATGGTATGCAAAACAGTAAATGTGCTGCAATTACCGCAGAATACTAACCATCCCATATAAAAGTTGCGACAATTTCTGATATACGAGATTTACGATAATGTGTACAGTTGCACCTTACTTTTGCTGATAAGAAATATAACACATAAATGGTCTTACCCAGTTTTGTTACATATTTTGTCTGCATGAGGTGTCATTGTAAATCGAATATCAATTTAATAACCTTACATTGTAAAACACCTCCATTTCAAAAAAAACAAAATCAAAGTCTGAATAGGTAAAAAGTAAAAAATCATAAAATACAAATTTAAAAGGTAATCAATAACAAGAATATTATAAATTAATTGACAATTATAAATTAATTAGTTTATATAATCTCGACCGCCATTACAATATTAGAATTTATAATACAAGACAATATAATTATTTAAATAAAAACTTTGTCGTGTCGGGGGACTGTTCAATATTAAACTACTGGGATGGCTTTCTGTTTCTTGGTATCCTATGAAGTTAAAATATAGTACCAAATCGTTCCAGTAATGGAGTGTGTCTTATGACCTTTTCGCGTTACAAAGAAGCATTACCTAACCAGGTAGGAGGTGAGGAGGAAAGTTGAATTTAGTGAGTAAAACGAATCAATATAATTATATTCTTACGTTATAAACTACGACGATTATGTATCGAGCTAAAAGGTCTAATCTAAGATCACAGTGGTTTGTGTGTTTGTCTGTCCTTTTTTTTTCCCATTGTATCAATAACGTTACCATAGCAACGCGTTAACCGCAAGTAGTTCGTCTACCGGACGGTAGATGGCTCTAACGGAAAAATATTTAATAATAGAAAAAATTAAAGAATTTTGACCACCCGTGCGAAGCTGTGACAGGCCGCTAGTCTATAATCTAAGAACATAAATTTGTTGTTTGTTTGTCTGTCCGCTCTTTTCTCCGCTCTTTTAACGTTACCATAGCAACGTGTTACCATAGGAAGGCGTTACCATAGCAACGCGTTACCAGGTCAGCTAGTCTAAATTCTAAGAACACAAATTTGTTGTTTGTGTGTTTGTCTGTCAGCTTTTTTTCCCGCTCTTTTTCCATTGTCTCAATTAACGTTACCACAGCAACGCGTTACCGGGTCAGCTAGTTCATCCTAATAATATAAGTATAATATGTTAATAAAGTACTGTAGGTAAATTACCTTATCTGATTATTGTATTTTTGTAGGCGAAGGTCTCGGAATTATTTATTATTTGGGAGGTTCCAATTATCGTAATAACTTATCATTAGCCACTAACATAGAACGTTTGCAGGACATTATTGTGTACATTACATCATTTAGCGGTACCGACTGATAAAATCATCATATATTTATATTTTATTTGCATTAATTTGTATGATAATGATTTAATATATCTCTTCACACCTCCAGTTTCACTTAGTCGCACTTACAGTACAAAGTTGCCAGAAGACATAACTCAGATTTAATGTTAGGTTACCTGGGTGAAATTGCACACATAAAGCTGCTTATTGTGTTTCTCTGCTGTTTTGTGTACAATATATGTACATATAAAACTCATATGCTTACTTTAACGCAACAAAGGATAAATTAAAAATTTGATTATGACTCTCCTAGAAACAAGCAGCTGAATTACTTATAGCAGCGAGATAACAAATACTCACGGCTGATTGAAATCAAATACTCACATCGCCTAACCTATCCTATGTCTTTTGATTTTAAGAGCGATGTGGGACTAATGAGACAAAGGCTCTCTAAATGGTACATACACTCGAAGGTTGATTGTTTGAGTGCCCGCTTGAGGAACCTACATACATATATATGTAATAGCCTAGCCTGGTTTAGGTCTCGTTACTTGTGCCCCTCTCAAACGTAAGTGAAGAGGGCACAGCGTATCTCAATGGAGTTATGTGAATAATGTTATATACATGTTTAAGTATTTTACTGCTTTTTTATATGGTAAGAAATTATTATTAACAAAAATAACTTTCCTTTAAGTGTCAAGCGGGACTCGAACCTCATCCTCTCGCTACCCTCGTGAATACTCTTCCGATTGAGCTACCGAGACCTTGGTATACCAACCGAGTTTTTATAAATTTGTTAAACTGACGGCAGCGCCATATCTTCTTGTTCTAGGTTACTGCTAAGATCATAGTTAACCATTTATTTTTTATCACATTAGTAATATAAATTAATTAAACTTGAGCTAATATAAAGCGTCTTATTAATATTAGATATTTTTTTTTTTTTTTGCAGATTATACGAACAGATATTAATTTATAAAATTTTTAATTGGAAATCATCTAAATGGTTTTGATATATACATATGATACATATTAAACATATGCTTAAAAACATAAATACTTAATAACTTCTTCTCAGAAATGATAATAGGATTACCTAAATATTTATGAATAAAATGAAATATATTGTTCGTGACAATACCTACGCCTCTGGGCACTCATATTTCATGTATCCATGTAAGAATATTTATAATCGTATTAAATCTCATTTATCATGAAGAAAAGAGTTTAATTATCTTAATTCTTTATTGTTAGAATAAGCTAACGCCAATAGTTTAGTTCCAAACCAAGCAAAGTTTATGCTATTTAAGAAATATATATACACAAACGTAAAAGAGCATTGCAAGAGCATGTAAATTACCAAAAATATAAGTAGTGGCAGTAATTATGCATTAGCTTCCTGCATGCGTATAACAAACTGGGTGTGCATTCTTGATTATTTTGTTTCAGAATGTTCAGTCATTAATTTCTAAACAAAGTGTCCATTGGCCTTCGTGTGGGTATACATATTCAATCAATATGGTCTCGTAGAAAAAAAGTCTTCGTTGTAACATCAAAAACTGTCATTGGATAACGAAGTAATAAAATTATTAATAAACAATACAATTAAGGAAAAAAAAGGAAAAACCAAAACTGCCAAATAGCTGTTCGTTGGGGCCCGCTCCAATGGACCGCATTGAGCTGAAGTAGAAATTAGGCGACGATTTACATCAAATACAACAATCACATGACATAAAGAAATAAGATAATAGAAGTGCACCTTTTTATGACGAAATAATAAGATACGATAGGTAAATAAACTAACAGTTAACGTCCTTCCTACGAAGAATTTAAACTACTCTATCCAAAACTTATGTCAATCAACTAGGGTTTTCGGATTTATGAAAGAATCTCATATAGGATTCACTAAAGTTCTTATATAAGTAGCTCCACTAAACAAGTATGAATTTCCCAATTAAATTATGTGAAGTGTATCTTAACTTACTAGATTATTTAAATACAATAAAAAATAAGTGGGTATGCACATAGATTTTTTTTTATTTTAAGAAATTACTAAATGTTATTACCTTACCTAAGCCAATAGAGTATTGTTGTACAATAATAGTGTTAGGTACCTCAGAGAAAGGAAAATAAATATGGTTTAAATATTCTCTAAATAATAAATGAGTCTTCTGACCCACAACATTTTTAACAAAATAAAAATTAAACTTTAAGAATTAGGAATTCAATGTAACCCAATAAAAACAATACTAAAAATACAAAATACTTAATTGATAACATTACATAAAAATAACAGAACAGAAAACTCTGTAAATATTGTCATAATGGACGATCTTATCGCTCAATATAATATCTGCTAGACAACCTTTGAATAGATAGGAAGATCGGTAAAATTGAAGATATAAATATACAAACATAGACATTATAAATACATGCATATTCATATAAATGACACATAGACATACATACATATATATAAAAAAATTACAATTTTATTTCCGAACCCTGTTCGGGATTCCCTGGTATAGATTTCATGGTTATTATAAAGTTTTAGTAAGTTTAATGTTTGGGTTATCAATAGGCAAAGTGATGAGTGGCAAAAAAATCGTGATTCTACTTCGTTTTTTTGGTAAAATCTTAACGCTCTCGCACGTATTTCTTTACTTGCATGCAGCTTTACAATGGCAGAAGGCGACGTGGGATCTCTTGATCTTTAAGAAATATAAATCCGCTCTGTGTCAAAATCAATTTTAGTTTTTATTACACAAATGAAAAATAACTTCCCTGAACCCTCTTTAAATCCCTTTATATGAACACTTCTAATGTCAATCTGTTTCATTATATTGAATAGCAATAGCGAAAACTTGTTGACACTGAAATGCTGTCAGGTTTTCTTTATTTACTGTATAGTGTGATGTTAAACCGTCAAAAGAACCTACATCAAATACACACATCAACAAATCCGACAGAGGCGTGACTAAAAAGGTAAAATGTGTCAGTTTCCTGGATACACGCTAAAGCGATAATACCGCGGAAAAATTATAAAATTTCTTTAACGTATTATTTTTGCAGCAGAATTTTCACATAACACATCTGTCGTAACATTAGTATACAAGATGTTATTTTGCCTGTAGGATCTTATTTGTTCAGAATTAAGCTTTGAAATTGTAAAGCATGATAAATGTACTAGGTTTAGTTTTGTTTCAATACCGCTAGATTAAATTACAACCTGTCATAAATCTAACTGTGAGCTACAAAAAGAAATAATTCACCAAAGTGTATTTTCGCCAAAAGTCCTTTCGTTCGTTTGTTCAGTAAATTATTCAGTAATAAAAACGGCCAGTGACTTAGCAATGGTACAATAGATTAGAAGGAAGAACATGATAATGACTAAAAATTATGTATTTTACATTTGGTTTTCTTTTTTTATATTTTGTCACTAGCTAAACTCTTTGTAGAAAATCCAACGTGAACACCTCGTTTACTAACAATATATGTTATAATTTCCACTCGTAAAGTATAAACGTGGCCAGCGTGCGTGTTGAATGCAACAACAGAACGAGTTTAGTATGACGTTGGTAAATATTTAGTTGAATCGGTGCTCGTATTCTTTCCGATGAAATTCGGAGTTATATTAAGGTTTATAGTCGTTTAGTAGTAAACCGTTTCTAGAGCTACATGTGAGATGTTCAACTCAAAATAACTCACAGTTTCATTTTCGGCACCAATTGTTGATACTTATCACAGCAAAATATAGTTAATTATAAATTTAACTTCATTAAAATACTAAATGAAATACACGACAGCCCTATAAAAGTCATTTTCCATATTAAATATTACGGGAGTAAAGGGCAAAGAGAAGCATAGGTGTTGATGAAAATAAATTAAATTTTGAAACATTATTAAGTGCTTATATTATGCTATCAATAGGCGGTTAATAGAATTGTTTTTTAGAGTGTGTGTGACACATACACAAAAGCAGATTAAAATAAAAGTTAATGTACTTTTATTATATATACTCAGTTTTTTTTATATTTGCAATAAGAGCCAGTTAATTTGTGGTTTTTACTACGTGTATAGATTAAGGCAATACTGTATTACAATATTGCAAAGATAAAAATTATTTTTTCTTTGTAATGAAAATAGCTTTCGACATTGTTCATACAGTTAAATAGGTTTCAATATCTTTATATAGCAATATGTCATTATCAAAAGTAAATATATGTGTGTAGTGAACAGTTCATATAAAGATCGTTGATATTGATTTTATAAGATTTTACGTGTCATAAAATACTTATAAGTTCGTATATTGTATATGAAATATGAGTGTAAATGTATTGATGCTGTACACTTGTAATTTTTTCTTGGGATTTATTAGTTAGCCCATTATTTGGTCCGTTAATTTGATGTATTGATATGTGTACATTCTAAAAATAAACACAGTTTATAGCACATCTATACTTAATAAAAAATTTATGACAAATTACTCTGCTGTATTATAATTTTGGCAATCAACCTACCATATATCCAAACATCAAAGCAAGTTGGTATCTGCTTTTACAAATCTGTTTTCATAATGTTAGCTTTGAAATATAGATACTTACTCTAACATTAAACCACGAGAACTTTGAGTGGATTTCCTTGTTATACCTAAATCAGGTTAGACAATAAGCGTAATAAAGGTAAGTAAGGTAAAAATACCACTTCCGCCCATGTCATCTTTATAAACCAACGGCAGTTAATGTAGATAATAAAAATACTTTTTCATTTTCGTAGTCACTGAACAAAATTGTGAAATATCAAAAGTATACACGCCGCGACACTTAATTAAGTTGAAGATTTGATACGTGTCAACACAATGACATTTTCGTCTTCTTTACTCTTTTGTATCAAAACAATTTGATCGTAGTGGCAATGATATTATATTATAGTTTAAATTGTGCATAAAGTAAACCACTTACCAATGCACGTGGGAAAGATATGTGCATGAGAATGTCAGCCAGCAGACGCAGTGACGTGCTGTCCACACATGGCGAGTTCAGCAAACACTATGTAAAAGAACTCGCAATAACACTGATGAGGAACTAAATAAAAAGTTGTCAAGATTGCACCGAGTAACGTAACTTGCAAAGTAAACCAACTACGGGTGTAATATGGCCAGTGCACAGCGCGGAGGCAAGAAGCCGACTGTCGCTTGGGCGGTTGGGCGGGCGGGCAAACCCCCGCCACCTGCCCCGCCGATGCCTTAAATTCCTGGCATACTTTAGCCTCTCTTAAGCGTGGTTAAGTGTTTATCAAAAGCTCATACGATCTTAAAAGACGTATAATCGCTCTCGACGCTGTTATTGATGTTGGTATTCCAGTTGAAAGTTCAGCTCTATGTGTAAGTGCTCGTGAAAGGTAATACTTTGTTCACAAGTTCCTGAACAGCACCACATTGTAAAGCAACTTGTTAACAGGTTTAGTTTAAGTGATGTTATTTGTTTTGGAGAGAATGTTACTGTACGATGTTACTAAACTATACCTAACAAGTTTTTGACCGCAACTTAATTCGTCTGGATTTCAAAAACGACCTTTGGAAATATTATATGGGGATAACAATTACCCCATATATGTTCTATAAGGCAAATGACAGTACCGACGCTTTAAATCTCTAAATTTTTTTAGGTCAAATTAAAAATACTAGATGATCCTACATCCCTCAAGTCATTTGAGATACCTTTTAAACAAACAAACATTCATAATCAATAAAACACAGATTACATGTTTCCTGTTTCTTAGAATATATTTTGAAGACTACAATAATTTATCTTTATAAGAGTTGATGTGGTCAATCTATATTTTAAATAACTGAAAAAGTACATTGCAAAAATCGTATGCCTAAGACAGGAAATGAACCACTACCTTTCACTGTCCAAGTAACTGAGCAGACTGTCCTTAGACAGATGAGTATTCTTTTGACGTTTTATTTCTCCATATAAGTCAACATATTTTGAGCATTATCGCCATACACCTCTCGTAGATGACAAAATGTGCAGTAGCGTTTTTCAAATTATGTAAGTATTTTACCGAGATCTCCAACCCACCTGGCAAGCCTGGATAATGTCAAACTGTGCTCAACCATACAAATTGTGCTCGTTCTAGCAGCGAATGCCTTTCAGCTGAGGTGATGATGATGACAATTTTTCTGTTACTAATTCTGTTTGCCTATTTCTTAAAGATACCAAAATACATTCATTTTTTTCTGTTTAAGTAAACGCATGTCGCAAAAAAATTGTTTCCTAAGGCCTGTGAGATATAGTTACCCAATTTTCATACGGCCCCTGCAACAGATGACGACCAATCTAAGCAATTTCAGTGTTTGTAACTTAAGTAATTGGAGGCGCAAAGCCCTACTCAACATTATCATGAGAATATTAGATCGATATCATCAATTATATTTAGATACTCACCGTCTCATACCAATTAGTTTTAAAACATTTGGGATTTGATCTGTAAAATAAATTGCTGTGATACCCTATATATTATTATTGCCACTGTACGATTTAGATACTAATTACTTTTATCCGTTGCCAAGCAGCTTTGCTGCGTTCCATCGGAGAGCAGAAGTGTCAGTGCCAATGGGGGTTGGTAATAAGTCAGTTACGCAGCTTAGGACCGGTCTTGGTATCTTGGCAATGCTGTACCAGGTAGTGGGATCCAAAACACGGTTTTAGCCGTTGTTTAGTAGGGTTAGTAGGGTGCCCAACTAGCACGCTAGCCACGCGTAAAAGGCTACCCCGCCAACTCGCTAAAAATCGCGAAATGCTCCACCGTGCCAGTTGGCGACTGGACGCCCCCTGAAATGGCCACGGACGCCGACTTAAGTAGGATTTTATTTGTTACGTCTCTTTCTTACATTACATGCGGTTAGTTTAAACGGACCGCGGCTATTTAGATAAAAGTGATAGTTTAAGCCAACCTTATAATTTTGTGTGCAGATGATGGAAATGTTATATTTTTAATAGAGATCAGAAGATCAAAAAAACCTTAAATGCCTGCACAAAGGAAAGTATACCATTTAATGAAAGCATAAAAAAAGTTTTAAATTTATATTTAGTTATAATGGTATGCGAATACCGTGATTCACAGATAACATGTTTAAAGTAGAATTACATGTTTGATTTGTCTTATACGAATATGAGGAGATGAGCTTTTAAACCTTTGAAACCAATACGAAGCATCATTATATTCATGTAAAACATAATGATGCTTCGTATAAATTTAGGCAGATAATGCTGGGAATCATTTTTCACACGCTTTCATTAATTTCACCTGTATATTTGTAGGTTTGTATGTTTAAATAATTTTTGTAACAAAATCGATTATTACCCATTTTAAAATGTCAAATTAAGTTTATTTTTAATTTAATTTTTTGCATTCACAAAGTATAAGATATAAAATACGTGTGTAAAAAAAAACGTCAACAACGTCAAATAAATTTGCGCACACTTTTCAGAGACCGATGACAATACATTAATTTAAAAAATAACATATAAAAATCAATTTCATCGGAAAAAAATCGGAAACAAAAAATAAAATACGAAGTGAGAGATCTTGGGGGTCAACTGGATTGCGGCTTATATTTTTAATAGCACCTCAATAAAATCACAGCAAATCGTATTGGTTTTATTTTACGACAAGGTACAGATTTAAGAATGTTAACACATTAATACTGCTTTACAATTTATATGTTAGATCTCAATTGGAATATGCGTTGGCTCGCAGAGAGCATAAGGACCGTCTTTTTATATTAAATTGCCAGTTGTTTAGTAGATTCACCTTTCCTGTTGAGTAAATTGGCTTTCCGGTAATCTCGACCCAGTGCGAGGCATAAACACACTTTATCTATCCCTCCTTATAAAACAAGGTAAAGAGCAAATACTCATCTCATTTGATCGTGTATATAATATGATAGTATCTACAGTGCCATCGACAGATTTCATGGGGAAATTCCATGGTTTCGCAAACTTCTAAAGAAATCCGGTACCGAATCCTCATATGTACTTGGTTTTTTTTTAAGTTTAATACCTAACTATTTAAATTCTAAATTGTTATGGGCCCTACCATTATATTATTTTTGTATTTACTTTTGTTATCAAAATAAAATAAAAAATCTACTTTTCGCACAAACTTTTAGTCAACTAAATTATTTTTTCAGCTATCTTCGGAAACTAATTAGCTATTACTATTTATTATCAGATACTGTTTGTTTTCTTAAATAAATGAAATAAAAATAAACTGAAAAATTATTATAAATGACATGAACTATGAAAAAATACGCCTTAATAGTAGATCGAACTAAAAATTTTAAAATTTAAATAGGACAATTACCTACTACATAGTATAAAACAAAGTCGCTTCCTGCTGTCTGTCCCTATGTATGCTTAGACTTTAAAATTACGCAACCGATTTTGATGCGGTTTTTTTAATAGATAGAGTAATTCAAGAGGAAGGTTTATATGTATAATAAAGGCATAATATAGTAGAGCATTGCACCCGCGCGAAGCCGGCCGGGTCGCTAGTTAAGTAGTAAACGAGAAAATCAATGTCATTGTAAGAGGAGCGTGGGTGCTTTGTACTACGTTTTGCTTAAACTAACTCTGCATTTCGATTGAAAAATAGTAAAATATCATGCTAACAAATCAATAAATAAGTAAGAACACAACAACATCGGACATACAATTTCTTCTCTCTTCCTCAATTTTTCTGAAATCATATTTAAACTTTTATCACTTATTGTAGCGGAGCGAGCGAAGCTCCCATAGATCAGTTTCAATGGTGCAATGTCTGTTACGCCATAACTTCCCGAGTTCTTAACCGATTTAAATATTTTTTATGTGGAATCGAATCAAGAGGTTTAGGACCAGATTGACGGATCCGAATTTTGAAATTCGCAAAAATTTCCATCAAAACAAAAAAAAAATTTTTTTCTTTTTTAGGTATTACGCTCCGCTCCAATATATGTTGCTAGCGTAGCTTTCTGCTTAGCGACTGCATCGCCTAGTCATATTGAATTATTTGATAGATTTCTTTCATACAATTTTAAATTGAATTACTTAGGTACCTCTTTTCATAATCTCGTTAACGTAAACAGTAAATATGTTTGATAAAATTAAAATACTATGTAACTGACCAAATAGGTCTTCTCTATTAATTTGCGGCGAATATTTCCAAATTAAACGCTTTCAACAAGCCGAAAACTTTAGCTCGCTGTCATTTGAAAAAAAATCTACACTATGTATATATGTATATGACTTCTCTAAGGATGGTCCAAACTAACTCAATTTTTAATCCGATGTCCCCATGGTTTTAACGGTAAGTTGTATATAAAGATCGGCGTAAGACTGGGTCTAGATAGATAGATAGTCCACTCTAAAGGGAACGTTGTTGCTGACTTGAGAACGTAATTTGTTCAGTAGCACGCCAATTTATATGAAAATATAAAAATTTACCGTTAAAGAGTGGACTTATTTGCCTGAGTCTATGTTACCTGACAAATACAATTTAGGAGTCGTACAAGCTACAAGTAAATAGGTATTTTCTAGGCAAGCGCGTCACATCCTAGATCATGTCGTCGCTTACCATAAGGCGAGATAGTTGTCAAGCGCTTACCTATTTACAACTAAAACATTTCCATCCGACGTACACCTTAAATTCAAACATGTAGAGTTTATTATGAATCAAAAAAAATTGACAGATTTTCAAGGGTTCACGTATTGTTGTCTGTACTGATTGCTTTAGCATTAACACATCTGGAATAACATTTTACACTGCCAGCGTTTCTATATTCATTTCAAATATTTGTTCCGATATCCACAGACGGAATTTATATTTGTAAAGAAATTTGCATATTGGTCCGGATTTGTTTTGTCTCTACGTTAAATTTAAAGGCAACGTCAAAGAGAATCCGCCATACATTATTTATAGCATTGCGCTACGATGTTCTAAAGATCTAAGCATAACCAAGCCAAACCCAAGCGATGTTATCTTTTATTCTTACTTTGAAGTTGGCAATTGCTATGCCGTTAACTTTGTAAATGCGTTATACTTATATATTAGTCGTTTAAAAATGAAGTAGATACTGAAATATCCACAAAGTATATCTGGAATCAAAAGCATGTGTCATTCTCTTTTAAATTTTGAGAATTAAACTCCCCAAAACTAGAAATATTTATCAAAGTCACAAATTTTTTTTGTTAATGTTCTATAAATATTACATATCTTTGTTCCATCTATGTATGTCTATCCGTTACCCTGGTATCCGTACCCAAGCCTTACAGCACTTACTTTGGGCTAGGCTAATGGCTGTGAATGTAATAAATATTATTATTATCAATCTATTTCTAAGTTTATTTAAATTAATTAATGAATATGACGTCATCCGATGATAAGTCATGGCCGCCCACTTTTCGGTTCTTGCAAACCACAGATAAAAAACACAGATGTATTTTTTGAAGTTTAATATAATTTTAATTTACTTTTTTCAAAAACACATTATATAATTCTTATTAACGACTAAGCTATGTAATATAATATTTTTCAATTTTAATTAATAGTTTTCGTTACAACTGTCAAGTAACCAATAGTGATAATTGTACCTACTGTAAAATTTTATTGTCCTTGTGTAGCTTAACGAAAGGAAAAATATATTACGAATGTAAACTTTACGTACGTAAGTAAGAAATGCTACAGCCTCCGGCTTACCAACATTATTTACGGTTATATAAGCATAAAACGCTGAACAAAAAGTAAAAAATTCTTAGAATCGCCAAGTTGAACAAGGCAATGCAATCACTGAACGTCATAATTTTCTTTATATATTTTTACGACCCAAGAATCGCAATCTTCGCTTAGAGCAATTTAATAATCTTTTTCTTTATTTTTGTTTATTCCTATCTTATGTACATCAGTTACATCGGCAACCAGTAGACGTTTATTCACAAACATTTTATTACAAAAAATCTAGATCAAATAGTTACGGTCCAATATAATTTTTAAAAGTTAAAGCAAACAGAAAGCTTTGGTACAAGAAAAGTAACGCCCTAATACCGAGGATGAAAAATGATAACGAAAAAATCAAAATACATCTGCGTAAAGTAGAATCATGTGTCGATTTCTTAGAGCTCTGTCTTATTTTTATTTATTTGGGTCTCTTCAAAACACTACCCCTGAACGAAAAGTTAGGAAAGTATAAGAAGAATCCTTCAAAGTTTGCGTAACCCCACTTCAAATACATATGTCATAATTACCTTACGACTATACTTATTTGGAAAAGAATCCTTTCCTCTTTTTTTTTTTTGGCTAAACAAATAGTGAAGCATTATGAAAAAAAAAATTACAAGTTATCTTAATAAATACGTCACGAACACCATTTACCCCAGATAACTTAACAAATGTTTACAATAAAAAGAGCAAAAGAAAAGGACTGAGAGTAGTATAGTGCTTAACATTAAATATTTCGCTGTAACGAAAAAAAAAATTATTCTTTTTACATATCAAAAACCTTTTACTGTTATTTATTGAATTCTTTATAAATAACAAACTTAAGCGCATTAGAACGCAATATTTCTATGTCAATAGTGTCGAAAAGTGTGTTAAATGTGTGGACTAAACGGGTCAAAGGAGAACGTTTACGAGCATTTGTACGGCAATGAGCTATTGCAAACATTTGACACGGGGTACGACGACATTGCTTTTTAATACATACATACAGACCTAAATACAATCACGTCCTTTTCCCGTAGGGGTGGGCAATACCGTGGTGGGCGTAGATCACAATTTTCCACTTTCGATCCTGACTACAGTGCTTTTCAACTGACCTATTTTTAGGACATCTCCTTTTTGGTTCCTGAAAGTTTGCCTTGGTCTGCCTTTACCGACTTGCTCATGCACATAATTATTGGCTCATTTCTCAAATCAAGTGTCAAGAGGTTATATTTATGAACAACAATACTGCATATTATGCAAAAAATTCTTTTGATCCTTTTAAGAAAACATATTAGCACAGATTCCACATAGACACAGCATACATCAGCTATTATCGAATAAGCGTTTTATAAAGATAAGCAATGGTGGATGGACTTGAAAAGAGATTGATTTCATGACCAAACCTAAGGCTTTTTATATTTCATCATCATCAATGTGTTTTTAAAGGTGTAGTTTGATATCTAAAGCAAACTCAAGGGTGCTTCCTAGTTTAACGGTATCAAGTTGTACGTCCTATCTGTAAGCCAAGTGACCAGGGTTTTTATTTTCGTAAAGGTTATAACTAAGGCAAGTCTCTTCGATATTTAATATGGTCATTAATATGATCAAGTGTATGTTATATATTTTTAAGTCATGAGAATACTTAAAACTCAAAGGATTTAAAAAATCTGTCCTTATCAGTGATGTTCGAAATATAAGTTAACCCAAAATTGACCCAAAAGTGGTTTTGGATTTTGAAATGAATTACATGAACTGATTTTATATTTATCAATATATGTCAAAATTTGGAGTTTTTGTGTAGGTAAGCAGTTTCGAAGATAAATGAGAAAATTTCATTACAAAAACTTTCTAAGCAATCATTCATTCATCTATTTATCAGTCCTGACCAACCTTATGACTAAGTTAGTAATTACAGAGATACCTTAAACAAATTAACGCCTAAATTATGCTAAAGTCAGCATAGCAGCGCCACAACAATCATAAACTATGTATCCTAAACTATAGCATATTCAAAACTAATTCTTTCCGAGCATATCGTCATAGTTGCAACATTCTCTTAAATATATTTTTTATAAATTGCACAAGTATTTACTAGTCAAAGGCAGTAGTAAGTCATACGAGGGGATCTCAGTGATTACGACGCATATCAATGCTCGACGTATATGTATGGCCTAGTTTTAGACTTTGGTGATGGAATGTCACATCTATCGGAACTGAATCTAAAACAGATTAAATAAAAACCAAAGCGAAATTTGTAATGCCTGCCTTATTCAGCGCTCGGGAACTTTATCTTCATTTGTTGTGTTTGCTAAGCTTTTTCTATCAGACACTATCAAAAAATCATCTTTTTCGGAAACTACAGTACGCATCTACTATCAGATTTCTTTAATGTATTTTCTTTACCTTACTAATTTAAGAACATTGGCTAAGTTAGAAGCAAAATGTAATGTATTTATTTGTATTTTTTGCATTCAAAATGCCATATTTTTGTAAGATATAAAATAAGCCTGTAAAAAAGCAAAAAACAACTCCATCCCCGAGCCCTCAGGTAGGATTGGAACCCATGACCTTTGACCGCTGAGCTACCGAGTAGTGTTGGCAAATTATCGATAGTATTTCTATCGATTTTTTCATCTAGAAAATAACGTGCTATCGATAGGCCTATTGATTTTATCGATAGAATCGGTAGTATCGATACTATCGATAGCTCAAAACGTGTCAATACTATTGAAAGAGTGCAATACTATCGATAGTATTGTTGCCCGTAAATAACAAACAATTGATAGTATCGATAGTATGGAGAGGATCGATTGTTTTAGATTATCAATAGTCTTCAATTTTGCAATAGTATTGGGTATATTTTTACAGCAATGTAATAAAACGCAAACCCTTTTGCATAATTACCGATCTGTGCTTCTCACGTAAATTTGAAAGTATCATTTGAGATTATTTTTTCTAATGTTGATCTATTGTTGACTGCTATGCCTTAAAATTTTGAACAACATTATTGTAAATCGACAAATTATCGATAGTCCACTATCGATCGGCAACACTACTACCGAGTGGGTTTTACAGGCGTATTTTATAACGAAATATAATTTAGCGTGAAAAGGATTTATGGAAACGTCATTTTGGCAGCGCCATTTATCGTCACACAGCACAATCCTGCTGTCAAAGTGGTTTCGATTTCGTTTTTAATGGCAAGTCCTTTGGCGAGACAATAACTTATCATAGAACGAGTTTCTAGCGTTGTGCAAGTACAGTCAACATATTTTTTTTATATAATTTCTTTATAACCTTAAATACAATAGATACTTAGCTAGGTTATACGATAGTCAAACTTTTTATCAACCTACTCGAAACGTTAATAATGACAATAATGACTTAGCTAAGCCAAATTAAAAGTATATTAATGACACTTGAAAACAAGGTGGATCATAATTTTATGTTTCTCAGGCTTTATTGGGCCTGTTTTGGTTTCGTTTCTAGTAAATCTTTGTTTTCTCCTGTCATTTAACAGCAATATTTAGACAACAAAATTATAGTAGCCGTATACATTACATGGGATAGGTTACTGAAAATGGCGGTGAGTGTTCTTGAGCATGTATCACTATTAGAATTAATTAGTTACTATTAGAATTAGGCTTAGAATTAAAAATTAATCCAAATATCCGAATTAGACAGTAATGGTAAGGAAAGTATCGGTATTTCGTTTTTGTTTTTGTAAAGGTTGATAAATATGGCGTAAGTAAAAAATTATATTATTATATTCAATAAAGGAACTCATTATGTCGTATTCAAGTGTTTTATTATTATATAATAATAATACACAAAAGACATGATAAGTTTAAGTGATTTATTAATCAATAAACGTTTAGGATACTCTTATTAAAAATATTATTGTTTATCACTCATCAAATCTTAATAATTTATGATTTAATTCTGGAACTTAGGCATTTGTTTGCAGTAGAGAAGACCATAAATGTACGTCGTAAATACTGAGATTCCCGCGTAGATATAACTAACATGTACCCTATTCTAGTTACTTACTTAATTAATTAAAATCGAAACTTCATATTTTCGAGAGTTGTTACAACTAAAAAGGGGAGTACCAAACTTGGGTATCACAGATTCCGGTGATTTTTATATATGTTGTAGAGTAGTAATAGTAATAACTAGGTAAAATGGTAAGACGCACTTCACTTTCATTTTCAAGAAAAATGAATTTAAAGTTTAAGTCAAGTCGACTAATTTTTTTCCAAATTTATTTATTTATTTTTATTAACTAATTTGTTATTTATCAAATGATGAAGTTATTTAATATTGAATTTATTATATATCTGATATGTTAATATTTTTTTTTGTCAATTCACTATTCACATTCACTCTCTATATCAGATTCATTTTCACATACACATTCACCCGGATGATATTTATCATAAATACGCACCGCAGGAGCGTATAATAACTGAAAATTTATATTGTTTAACAAAATTTATTAACGTTAAAAATTCCTAATAATAATGACGAGTATTATTAGAATAAAAAATGTTTAATATTTTATTATTATTTAAACTTTAAATTCATTTTTCTCGATAATGAAAGTGAAGTGCGTCTTACCATTTTACCTAGTTACTGAGGGGATACTACTCTACAACATATATAAAAATCTCATATAAAAAGTTTGGTGCTCCCCTTGTAAGACAAAATGCCTTGAAATAATGAGCTTTTAATGTACTAAAGTTTATAAGACATAGGCTATGATTGATGTGACGCTGCTAGCCCAGCAGTTCAATCCATCAGTGCCGCAACAATCAAAGCCTTAGTCAATAGTTGCAATTACTCTTGTATAAATCTGGGCTGACATCAGGCCAGCAGCGGCACAAACTAACTTATTAAATTTTACCTTTGAAACTGTTTAACTTGGTAAAATGTCACCATTTTTACACAGATTCATAAATTGATAGCAATCTGAGTCAATAATCTATTTGAAAATTCAAGTGTAGTACACTGCTAGAATGAAGGACACTACACTAAAGCTAATAGACATGTTTGCGGTCTCTCGATCACTTAGTACTACTTCTCGAGTGGGATTAATAACATGTGAATTAAACCCCCGCGCACCGCCACAAACTACTGTGGATGCCGTAGAAAGCATGTTTGTCTCATTTTAAAATAGAAAGCAGCATTTACAATAAGTAAATTAGTATATTGAGATTCTTAATTATGCAGATTTTAGGTACCTCCAGTTTTAAAATTCAGGAGTTAAATTTCTACCGACTCTTTTGGTTGGGTGGCTACGGCGCGGCGTGGCGGTTTGGAACTGAATAAGAATTTAATTTTACGCATAAAGCTTCCTCTCATTTGCAAGCAAAATTGAAGAAACTTATTGATTTAATCAAAATTCTTAGACAAGTGAACTAGACACATTTCTGCCATTTTTGAAACAACAAAAATGCTCTCTTTTTTCAGTTATGTGAGATAACAAACATTAAAAATATGACCCTATTAAATTTGTTTTTCTTTTAATGTCAGACTCGAATGATAATTTTATATCTAAAAAACTTATGGTTATTTATTAACTGGTCTAAAAATATTTAGGTCCTTTGGAAGTATCTTGTATGCATGAAATATATTTAATCATATGACGAGTTTTAAGTCTAAGTTGCTCAGACTTTTTACTTGAGATAAGTTAAAGTTTTTGAAATCTGTTTATTGAAGAATTATGATTGAACAATTGAATTAGTTCAGTTGGATTTCCCAATAGCAGAATTTATGCAGCGTGAATTAAATTATTAGTGCAGATTGTTATTATACAGTTCTAATATTTTTTGATATGTAAAAGAAGTAGATAAACTATACGGGGAAATAAATATTTTATTTATTTATTTATTTTGTTATAGGATTACAAATAAACTAATATTGAAACCCCCTATATTTCATGTCGATAGCTGTCCTTGCAACATATTTCATTGAAATCTTCCTCGTACTGTCACCAGCACTGAAATTTATACATTGTCAAATAAGAATGTAATCAGATATACGTGTATACCTAAATTTCAAAGTATATATGTACCCATACACATTTAAAAAAATGCTGTAATGTAAACATACACATAGTTTTGTTTTTTTTTTTAAAGATTACTACTATCTGGCGGAACGTGGATAGTTTGTAGAGTTTAAACTATTTCCCCTCAAACCACCACCACCGCGTGAATCATGTAAATACTTGTTTAAAACTTTGCCGGCATGCTCAGAGTGAGCATCTTGCATGTATAGTTTTGATGCAAAATTTTATAATACATTACTTGAAGTAATAAATCAAAGTGTTACGAATCCTAGAAGGCTATTTCATACTAGTATTCTAAAACTATCAATATATCTAAATCAATGTTACTTATTTAAAATATTTAAGTTTCTTACCTATTGATTTAAAAACCCAGATGTGTTGAAAACTAACATTGTTTTTGTGTAAAAATTTGTGGCGTTAAGTGCTGCTGCTAAGTAATCTGAGAAGATATAAATGGACTGATTTAAGCACACAGTGCCAACAACATAACATTGTTTCGTTGGACCGCACACAGTTAAAAGTAAAACCGATTCATTAGTAATAGCCCTTAACAAATACAGAGCACTGGATAGCTTTATTTTTATTTAATTGTGCTACACTTTATTACTTACAAATATTCCCAATGCATAACAAGATGTTGAGAATAGATATTTTATAGTCCACAAACCGTCCACGTACTGCCTGATAACCCTTACCTTCTTTATAATAATCATGAATATGTGAATGTTTATATTTGTGTAGTATTAAGTAGTTCTATTTTTTAAATTGATGCATTTTTGCAAAACATGATAGATTATTTTTTGTAATAATTGCTGACATTTATATGAAACTATTTTTATTATATAATCTAAGATCACAGTGGTTTGTGCGTTTGTCTGTCCCCTCTTTTTCCCCGCTCTTTTTCCATTATATCAATAACGTTACCATAGCAACGCGTTAACCGCAAGTAGTTCGTCTACCGGCCGCTAAATGGCGCTAACGGAAAATATTTAATAATAGAAAAAAAATAAAGAATTTTGTCCATCCGTGCGAAGCCGGGACGGGCCCCTAGTATAGATATAAGTAAACTTATATCTGGTCACATTTTGGTCACAAGAGATTAACACTGTCAATCGACAAAGCTATACTTAGGGCTGATTTGATGCACAAGAGATTAGTTTCAAAAACATTGCCGATAGTTTTGACAGGGCGGTTAAAAATATTATTCCCAGCTGTGATATAAAATTAACAGATCCTAAAGTTACTCGTAAAGCATTGGATTCAAGTACATATCTTGTTTAAGCAAGCGTCAGCAAGTAGTATATATATAATCATTAAACAACTCAACTCACGGAAAGCTCTAGATTCGGATAATGTTAAGGTTTCCGACATTAAACTGATAGGCGAAAATATTTTTGGTTCAATTGCTGATTTAATTACCCGTAGTGGTCTGTATCCGAATGACCTAAAAATAGGCGCACAGTCACAGTTTGTTAGTTGACAAATTAGAGGACTGCGGAATTCATGGAACGTTACTGTCTTGGTGTGCAAATTACCTATAAAACAGAACCTTCAATGTAAATATCGACGATATCTGTAGTAGGAGCATATCTGTAACAGAAGGAACAACTCAAGGTTCTGTACTGGGCACCCTTCACTTTTTATCCTAGGTTAACGACATGAGTAACTGCATCGTTAACAGCATATGCTATCAATTTGCGGATGACACTTGCCTTGTAACCTTGTAATTGCTAATAGGAATCCTCGAGCTTCTAGGGAACTGTTGTAATTCGATCTAGAAGCCCTAACACGATGGTGCCATGATGCTGGCTTAGTGCTTAAATCCCCGTAGAGAGAGTGTAGAGATTGCCTAAATCCAAACATACCTCGAAATTACGAAATATAGTAGGTTTAACTAGGGCTACCACATCGAACGGGTTTGCAATAAACTAAGACAATTTCTCACTAATATCACAATACTCAAAAATTGCATTCCGTTTAAGCTAAAGATTATGTTTTACTACGCATTGGGAGAATCCTATATACAATACTAGCGACCCGCCTCGGCTTCGCACGGGTGTAATGCTCTACTATATTATGCATGTATAATACATATAAGCCTTCCTCTTGAATTACTCTATCTATTAAAAAAAACCGCATCAAAATCCGTTGCGTAGTTTTAAAGATTACATAGGGATATAGGGACAGAGAAAGCGACTTTGTTTTATACTATGTAGTGATGGCCTCAGTAGTTACGGTCGAACCTATAAAACGTATCTTGATACAATTTATAAAATACAAGTTAAATAGCTTTTAATGAGCTAGTTTGTTTAATTAAGTATTGTTGATATAAGTTAAGTCAACTTGTTAAGGATGGTAGGTAACTTTCTTATGAATTATGAAGGCATGAGAACGTTATACCAAAACGTAACTAAAAACCGTTTTGAATTTCATACCGAAACGCCACGTTACCGCAAAATATAAAACCGTTTTTCTCATAACCAACGCAATGCAATGAAAACCGTACATGATTGCGTAAATGAGCCAAAGAAGTGGTAAATGCAATAATAAAACAAATTATTTTGTAATTTTATCAGTAATATTGTCAAAAAAAAATCTAAATAAAATTATTGTAAATATGACGATTTTTAAATGCGCCAAAAAAACTATTAAGTTCTCATTTATTCACGTTACATTAAAATTTACATGAAATATATTTTGTCCATTTATATAGCCTAAGCCTAGTAAAAACACAAAGGGATATCGTCATAACCATAATGACGTAAAACTAAAACAAAAACTTGCGTTACTTTAGCAAACAGCGTTTTATTCGTTTTGCCGTAGCCAAACCATCTCGTCAACCGCGTTAGTGATAACCAAAACTGAAAACGGTTTTTAATAACGTTATGGAAACTTCAAAACCGTTTCGTAACGGTTTTCAAAAGTAACCAAAACGCCCATATCTATTGTTATGTTTATTGTTGTCCTTAGTTTTAATTTCTATGATTCGGTGGTCTAAACTCTCAACCAATATGATTAAAATTCTCATTGTTTGTGAGTTCTCGGAATTTAGGTGTATAATTTGTTTGTTTCCGTGGATCGTTTTAACATTTCGGTTAATTATAATTTCATTTCTGTCAATTTCAAAATTATCGAATGCATATTTTTTTTTATGTTTCCAAGACTTAATGCAATATTCAATAAATTTAACCAAACTTAAACGACATATTACTTAATGTAATCAGATTTTAAAATGACATGTAAAGTGCTGCTAGTATATTATTAGTTTACACAAAAAATATTATAGTAGCAAAAGATTGTAAGTTTAATATACCATCTTATTTAAATACACAAAATAAAATATCCATATCCAATCCATCCATACCATTAACTACATAAAATAAAAGAATCAATACATATTCGGTTTCATACCTATATCTTTATAGGTATATAATCTATTTTATTTATTATTTATCAATAAGTACATTATATTATTTTATTTATTTGTTAGTTCCAAGGAAGATAAGCATAGCATAGCATATACAAACGATATAAATATATACATGTGCTGAGACCTTTTCGGTAAATGTCACTTATCTAGTTTAGGGAAAATTTTGAAAAAAAAAAGCTTGGAAATGTTAACCCATTGCCGCTCAGACTTAATAGTATACCAATAAATTTATACTTGCTAAGATATTAGCGGCTTTGGTGAGGTGTGTGATTGAGCTAAGCCTTTGCTTAGTATTAAATAATATTTTAATGCAAGCGTGTAAATGAACAGCGTATTCTTTTTAATTCCTCATTGGATTTTCATTCCTGTTTTAAGATTCTTGCATTTCGGTTGTTAATTATTTCATTACCGTAAACATCGATTTCATTTCAGCGGTATTAGTTTAAGCAGGTAGGTAAGTATACAGTATACAACTAGCTATTACAGAAGATTTTCATTAAGTACAAAATGGTGATTACTGTAAAAATATTTATATTACGTTGTTTAATAAGTACTTAAGTACATTATTTTAATTAATGTTAATTCATCACAAATGATTAATAATGATTAATAATCAATAAATTAAACTGACCTTGTATATGTAGACAGTAGTTTTTATCATTCAGCCTCCATCGTTTTCCTAATTTATTACTTACCTGAAATTATAAAATATTCGGATGAATTCCTTTTGAAGGCTCCATTATGTCATAGTATAAATTAAGTCCATGTTGATGACTAAACAAAACATACGTTAAAAAAGCAGATTGACAAAACGATGTAATGTTTTTTCTGAATAATAAAGCATATATTTTATTTTATTTTTTATTTTTATTATTTATTTCTATGGTGATGTTGTCACTAGCTTTGTGTTTATTATTATAATTTATTTAAATATTTATTATTAAAATTCTCAGCACAGCTCTCAGTTTTACTGTTGACCATAGCTTTTGAGTGGCAATTAAATTAAATAAAATCAATTAAATTAAATAAAATTGCTTTCTTTGTAAGCTTTGGAAATAATACCTTAATCTTAAGTTTAGAAAATAAGTAACTTTTTGTATTTGAAATATCTGATTTTCCTACTTATCTACAATACATGCGGTGTAACTCTATAAGGCTTAGTGTACGGATTATTGTTTATGCACTTGTTAGACATAATATTAAGAAAAGCTGTAAGAGTTTCCTAAATAAATAAAAAAAAAAATTAATGCAGATATTTAAAATATACAACGTTATTAGGTATATCTTATGTCACTTTTTTAGTCACAAATCTGAAATACCAAACAATCTTATTTGTTTTCAGATTATGAAATATTAAAATAATGAATGTACAGTAGTTTAATTATTCAATATTTACATCATAAAACAACAACAAAAATATTCTAAGCAAAAAGAAAGAATAGGTCGGCGAAGCGCCTAAACCACATAATACATAATATCCCAGAGCCCAACCAATTGCCCAAAATGGTTTGTGACTCGACGACTCTAACAACGAAGTTATCAAAAACGATTACATATTATCTACTGCTTCTATGTAGCCTGACAGCATTAAGATATAAAACTTATCCCTTATAGCATATCAATATAAAAAATATGTATTTAATCGCTTTACCTTACCTTAAGTTAGCCATTGACTACCTTTTTACGTCCTAACCCAACTTAAGTAGAATACAAATAGATGAGGAAAAAATAAGGTATTTCAGTTTCAAATTGATACTCGTATTATTAGATTTCGAACCTGTTTTGCGAACAACAAATGTATTATTAAAATTTAATAATGCTTGCATTTCCAAATTTGATATGGTAAATCTACAATAAAGTTTAATAATCATGCAAATTACTGCACTTAAGCATATGTGGCATTTTCAAATTAAACTTAAAAGTTAATTTATTTAAGTAACTTAAGGAGCGACTGGCTGTACTATTAGGTTTGTGTTTAAAAGCATAATTAGTGAGCAACAAAAAACTAATTTAAAATCAAGCAGCCAAGCAATATTTGAAGTAATAAAAAGCACATTCTCGTTAAACGTGTTACAAAATTAAATATGTTATTATGCAGCTAAGACTGACGTAATTTGCGCGGGTTCAACTACGCAAAAGCTCTAATGAATAGCCTGGACAGAAATGACGTCACGGGCACGGACGCCCGCAGTTGTAAAGAGCGAGCGGCAACTCACGTTTCTTGTATGACGTCATCCGGGAAACGAACCCGACAGCCCAGTTTGGGGTCAATGGCCAATCTACAAAATAGAAAAATTTCAATTCAAACTTTATTTCTGCACTTCAAGAGAGGAGTGCAGTGCTGTCGCTCGGCTATTGAACATACAACATAATTTGAAATGGAAATGCCGATGATTATATTACTAAAATAGTCAATGTTTCGACTTAACCTACTCAAATAGCCATATGTGAAAATGAAACAGTAGATTTGGTTACAGTAAATTATGTTAGCGGTAGCTTCAATTATTTTCAGCACCGACCAGGTGTAATGGACTCACCCCTCATCTCCGTTCTGATGAGGCACATCATTGTCCTCTCCTTCATCGACACCGTTACACCCTTCCACCACAACCTCAGGGACTTCACCCATTCCCACTGTCACTATCCCGGGAGCGGCTGCGACTTGTTCGACCGAGTCTCGTCAAGCCGATACCGCGGACTGCCATACTTTGCCCTTGGTAAAAGATTACCATTACTACAAGTACCGTATTATTAAATTAAGCGAAGTTAACTTGCAGACAACATGAAGCATATAAGCATGCGCCGTCCACGGCAAACGGGTCACGAACGCATACCTGGGGCTTCATCGAGTAATCCCTTTAAAAGTAGTTTACCTGTTGTAGGCAAATAATATTCTTACTATGATTACGTTACAATGCTCCGTGTCGTTAATTTAATATTAAATGACATCATATCAAAAATATTAATCCTTATATAATGGTATTACGGATTTTATATAAAAATAATATAGAATCTAATCCAAAAACCAGAGATGAATAAGGGATTGAAATTTCGCTTTTGCGGCAGCACACATAAATATCGGAATTATTCACATCACGCAATAGTGGTACTGGCAGACAAGGACAGAATTGGGGTGCCATCGTTGCAAAATATTAAGTTCTTTGTTCTATTCTAACTATATTCGCAAATAATTTTTATTAGTTCAACTGGTTCTTGAAATTGTTTTTTTTTCATAAGGTACAAAAAATAACATCGGTCTATATTATCATCATTATATGATAATCTAAAGCAAGTAATAAAAGTAAAGGTCGATTACCAGACTAAGCATTGAAACATTGAAATGAATTCCAATAAAAATTAAGTATCTAAACGTAGTATATTAACTTAAATTTCGTTCATTTTCAGGGTTTAGAAAATATGATATCACAAGTATTATAAATAACGCCAAAGTGAAGTGGAAAATCTGAGTGACTAGTGGCTGAGCTTCAATCAAGTGAGGACTTAGTATCATTTGACATATTTTAGAATTGCAAAAGGTTAAAATTTTATTTCTTAAAGTTAAATGAAATAAAACCTGTAAAAAACAACCTGTGAAATACACTCGAGAGCAATGAATCCGGGTCACTTAAATAATGTTAAAAATCTCGGAAACTAAAAATGATAGGTTAATGCAATAAATTGTATTTAATAGACAATGTAATACTCCTTAAATGAAAGTAAAAAAAAATATGAGTCACCATACATTTTATTAACACAAAATTACATAAAGAAAAAAACTGCTGATCTCTCCTTAAAACAAAAATAGGAAACATGAAATGTTTGAACTTTATTACGATTTTCTTGAATTTTAATACTTCGTATTGCCTCCTCGTGCTTCCATTACTGCGTTTACGCGGTTTGGCATGCTGTACACCAAGTTCCTTATACGATTTTGGGGAATATTCTCCCATTCCTCTGTGAGAGCAATTTTGAGATCACGAAGCGTGATTGGGGGAGGGTTTCGTTGTTTTACGCATCTGCCTAGCTCGTCCCAAGCATGCTCGATCGGGTTGATATCCGGGCTGCGCGCTGGCCACTCCATACGAGTAAAGTAGTAGGGATTCGTGGGTTCTGGCGCACTTATTTCTAACGCATTTTTGTCGAACTTCGGTGAAGGTCTGCTAAAAAAAAAAAAAAAAAAAAAAAAAATTAAACACCCCATCTAAAGCGTTTGCGCTGGGTCCCAGAGCGCTACGAGCTCTCGTTTTTGCTGTATGGCTTCTCTTTCTAAAGCTAATCGCTTATCTAATCACCTATTCCGATTCCATTATTCCCGACCCTTCCTCATTGTTAATGAATGATGAATCTGTCAGGTGTTCAGCCAATCAGAGGGTTTGTGGGTTCTGGCGCTAGTAGTAGGGATTTGTGGGTTCTGGCGCTTCAGGATACTAGCGCATAAAACAAGCTCCGGGTGAGCTTGTTTTATGCGCTCCACTAACCTAACCCAACCAGTTTCTTGAATGATTGTCATAGGCAACCTAACCTCGCATGCTTTTCAAAGGAAACCTAATCTAACCTATCCTAACCTCTACCTTGAGTTATGCTTTTCATAACAAGCTAACCTAACCTAACCCGTACCCTGTATGCTTGTTACAGAAAGCCTAACCTAACCTAACCCGTACCTTGTATGCTTGTTTGTTGAATAAAACCATTTTCTACCAGCCTTTAAAACTTCATAAATTAAACAACCAAGTCATGTTGCTAAACACATTTATTCAAAAATCATATTAAACATCTTACTTATAATTAAATCATTACTTATTCTATTGACAGTAGAGAATTCATTTACAAAATCGTTCATCAATACACCATACATTTTTGCATAAAGAAATACTAGACAATATTTTCCACATACTGACGTAAAGTAACTTTGCAGTTGCTTATGATTGTATACCCACTTCTTTGTATTTTTTTCCAAGAACAATTTATGAAACCCCACCGGTTTTCGCCCGAAAGAATCAAAGTACTCGCCAACTCCATTACTATCAATGTGAATACCCACCCAGTGAGAACCAGGCTTGGAATCCGGATCCAAATTGGCTACAATGAAAGCAGGTAATTGAACAATCATAGGCAATCTGTTCGCTGCAAATACATTAGATGTTAATCTGTTATCAATTTTACTCATAAAGTATTTTATTTCTTGACTATCCATCATAGCTCATGTTAGCGGTACGATAGAATTCGTATTTCCAATTGAATGGAATTGTATGCTCCACCCGTATTTAACTATTGTAATCGACACTCACATCGCGGTTTTTGTTAATTTCCACAACATTATCGAACTCTGCATAAATAATACAATTGAGTGTTGTTGTCAAAGCTGTATCAAAGCGAACCTCTAGTCTTACACTTCCATGTCTAACTAAGTTCCAATGTGAGCTCGAACTGGCCGAAAGATCTGGAGTTAAGTCAAAAGCTAATAAACAGTATCCTCCTCCATAGTCTTCTCTTGCTATTGAATTGCCTTCGTTCAAAAAGTGAATGCCGGTGCCAGAAAACAATGTTTGATAGGTCGATGTAATCAATCCATCTTTGAAGGATGGTTGTAATGTTTTTGAATGGACCTGTTGGCCATCCACATATAAACTAAATAAATTTATACCATGGTTATCAAAATTAAATGGATTCTGTGTTATACAGCCATTAAATGCTGAATTTTTAATAAAGCCTATAATACATCTTTTAGGTACTTGTCCGAGGAATATGTTATCCAAAGTTTTGCCTTGAACTCCCGATGGAATAGTTAGAACTTTAACTTCAGCTCGAGTAATCGGATATTTAGCTGTTGTCGTTGCTAAGACTTTTTGATGTGCTATTAGGACAGATGGATTTATTCGAGCCTTACGAACAATGAGACTGGCGTCAGTGACTTCATTCCATTGCTAGAAAACAATGTTTGATAGATCGACTCTACACCATTTAGTAAGAACTATGACCACCTCATTTGTAATCGCAAAAATATTCCATTACTGATGACTGTCCCTGTTATTGTTGCAATCATAATGGTGAGCTACCTCATTACTTATCTAATTACCAACTAATCACCTAAACTTTCGTTGTTGCTACTATGAGCTACTGATATTACTGCATTCCAACGATACGGAAGCACTATAAAACGCATAGAACAAACTAGAGCTACATCAGTACTTTAATATTTGTGTGTAGTGCAAAGTGTTGTGCTTCTGAAGTCTACAAAATGTCGGTAAGTGACCTTTATTGTTTTCTTTTTTATTTACTTGTTCTTACAATGCTTTGATTTTAATGTATGAGCAAGATTGTGTGTATTAAGTTGAGTTATTTGTATTGTTGCAGTACTCTCCAATTGACATAATCGATGATCAAGAATGCAATACATTAAAACACTTTTATTACCCAATATCTGATAGTCAAGAGTCTTCTCCCATGCCGGTAAAAAGAAAAGCAAATACTCCCGACCTTGATGCCTTCTTTGACCAGAAGGCTAAGAAGAAGAAAGTTTCTTCGACCGTGGGACGTAGTTGTCAGGGGGGCGGAGTTTCATACATATCATCAAATGAAGACGATTTGAAAACTTCGACACATTTGATAAAAATCGAATTATTTGATTTGAAAAAACTTTCTAAAATACCTTTACAAGAACATTGGAAGCACGCAGAAGTTCGTGTAAAATATTATACGAATGAAAATAATATCAACTTTAGTAAAACCAAGGAAGTGGTTTACAACATAACTAAAGGAATTGCAGAGAAAGCGGGCTGCAAAAAATACCATTTCAACTCATGAGCACAATAAGCTCATTTACTAATGATTATTCATCTAATTTAGGATACCTTTTATCATTATAAGTATTGAATTTTTATGCATATAAATACCACTTTGCCTTCTATAAGAATCACTAATTTCAATCGAGATGTCGTTCAACATGGACACTATAGAAAGCGAGGACAGCTTTGAACAAGAAATGTTCAAATTATGTCAAGAAATTGAAGATATTCAATACGTACATGAAACAACGCAAAGATTTTGGGAGCTGTGCTGTTTTGAAGGAAACGAGAACAATACACCTAGGTGAGCTTTACCTATGTTATTTCTTATTTTCACTACCAAACAATACTTTTTTTAAGAATAGACGTTTAGTATTTTATTGATTTTTCTCTCGTAACTTCTAATCGTCGACTTTCTCATAATATTTTGACATTTATTTTATGTTACATGTTTTTCATTTCAGTAATAGTCTCCAATCTGGGAGGGGAATCAAAAGAAAAGCAGAAGATCATTTAGAAGCTGGACCATCCAATTCATCTGCTTTGCCGGACGACAGTCATAGTGAGCGAACTTTATGTGAAGCGTGTAATGTTTGGGTGAGAAAAAAATACTTTGCTAACCATTTAAAGAGTAAAGCTCATAAAAACAAAGTCATTTCAACATGTCAGGAATTGAATAATGTAAGTTTGATTGACTCTGCTTTTGGATCTCGTGTTAGAACATATAGAATATATTTAGGTAGCCATGAGACATTAGAAACCCCCGAAAAGTTTTTGAATAATAATAAAGACAAAATTATCTTCTTGCTCAAATCATGCTTAGATGAATTGACTTTAATTAAAGTGAATTTTATCATTCATGCTGATTTCACCCAGGAAACCAAAGATTTAAAAAACACTTTTGATTTTCAAAGTATGAATTACACATTTGCCCTAGGAGACGAATTTGAAGCTCTTATGCATAAAATCTGCGAATACTTTTCTGTCAAAATGAGTGACTTCGAAAAAAAAGATAGTGGATGGACTTTGAATAAAATACAATATTTAGATATGAACATAAATAAATTTAGTCCTTTAAAAGGATCATCGTATATAGAAGTACCGAAAGATATACAAAATAAAAAGGCGGTCATAAATGTCAAAAATAAAGATTACGAATGTCTTAGGTGGGCTCTACTATCTGCTTTGTACCCGGTGTCAAAAGATGCTAACAGAATATCTTCGTATTTACCTCATAAGAGCAAATTTAATTTTTGTAATATAAGATTTCCAGTAAAATTACAAGACATTAAAAAGGTTGAGCTTTTGAATAATATAAGTATAAATGTTTTTGGATTAGAGTACAATTCTAACACTAAATCAAATACCGTAATTGGTCCTCTACACTTCACAAAAACGAGGAAGGAGCAGCACGTAAATTTGTTGTACTTAACTAAAGGTTCCAATGGTCATTACTGCTTCATTAAAAACCTGTCACGACTTGTTAGCAAACAAGTAACTGGTCGAAATGAAGCAATCCATATTTGTGATGGATGCCTTCTACATTATGCAACACTAAAAAAATTAAATGATCATCAGAAACATGACTGTGCTCATATTGTTACAGAAGTTCCAAGCTCTCAAAAAACTTTTAAAAATTGGTTCAATGAGAACCAGCCATCTGACAAAATTTTATTTAATCAGTTTGAGCGAAAACTTAAATTACCTTTTGTTATTTATGCAGATTTTGAATCGTTCCTTAATCCGATTCACACTTGTGATCAAGATCCTACAAATGCGTATACAAATAATGTTCATAAACATAATGTTTATAGTTATGGTTATTACTTGAAATGTTCCTATGATGATAAACTGTCGAAATATCATTCATATACCGGCCCCGACTGTGCTAGACATTTCATGGAAAGCATAAGTAGTAATATTTCGAATATTCAAAGAAGAATATTTTTTCATAAACCTTCTTCCGCATCGTTTCAAACTGAACACGATAAAACAGATCATTCCAAAACTTGTTTCATATGCAGTAATGATTTAGGTTCTGACTCTGTAGAATATTTTGAATGGTCTACTGGTAAATTTCAAGGAATGGTGCACTCCCTATGCAAAACTAAATTTAAATATCCACGTTACATACCTGTATTTTTACATAACTTGAGTAATTACGATGCGCATTTTATTGTCCATGCCTTAGACTTTCAACAAGGTGTGGTAGATGTAATTCCTCAAAATAAAGAGAAATACATCTCATTTTCTAAACAAATTTTTGTGGACGGACAACAAATAAGTATACGTTTTTTAGATTCCTTTAAATTCATGTCTTCCAGCTTAGATAGTCTGGCCAAAAATCTAAAATTGGATGAATTCACAGAACTAAAAAAGCAATTTCCCCTTTATGAGGACTTTAAACGTTTAATCAGAAAGGGGATATTTCCATACGAATTCGTGAAGTCATTTGATTCTTTAGAGAGTTCAACACTTCCCACCAAAGAAGATTTTTACAATTCCTTAAGCGATAGTAATGTTTCTGATGAAGACTATGCTCATGCTCAAGATGTTTGGAATCATTTTAGATGTGAAACAATGCTTGACTATTCAAATTTATATTTAAAGACAGATGTAATGCTACTAACAGACATATTTGAAAATTTCCGTAATATTTGTTTAGCAACATATGATTTGGATCCATCACATTATTACACTGCACCTGGGTTGAGCTGGGATGCGATGCTTAAATACACTGATGCTAAGTTAGAGTTATTAACTGACTTTGATAAAATAGCTTTCATCAAAGCTGGCATCAGAGGAGGAATATCGCAATGTAGTAATCGATATGGAAAGGCTAACAACATGTATTTGGAAGATTACAATCCAAATGAACCTACATCTTTCATAGCTTATTTTGATGCTAATAATTTATATGGGTGGGCTATGTCTCAATATTTACCTACCGGAAATTTTGAATGGGAAAATACTAAAGTTGATTTTAACATATCCGACACTTGTGATTATGGTTATATTCTGGAAGTAGATCTTGAATATCCCAACGATCTGCATGATTTACACTCTGATTTACCACTTTGTGCGGAAAACATAGTTATCGGCGAATGTAAAACACAAAAGTTAGTCCCGAATTTAAACAATAAAACTAAATATGTAATTCATTACAGAAACCTCAAACAATGTGTTAATTTAGGGTTAAAGTTAACTAAAGTGCATAGGGTGTTGAAGTTTAAACAGAGTCCATGGCTAAGAAAATATATTGATTTAAACACGCAGTTAAGAACACAAGCAAAAACAGATTTTGAAAAAGATTTTTATAAATTAATGAATAACGCTGTTTTTGGCAAGACCATGGAAAATATAGAGAAACGGGTAAATGTGAAATTAATTACTCACTGGGATAGCAGAGGTAAAGTGCAAGGTGCCCAATCATTAATATCCAAACCAGAGTTTCATAGTTTAAGTATATTTTCAGAGAACTTGATTGCAGTTCAATTGCGCAAAACAAAGTTGTACTACAACAAGCCAATTTATTTAGGGTTTTGTATTTTAGATATATCTAAAACCCTTATGTACGACTTTCATTATAATTACATGAAGAAAAAATTTAAAGAAAATGTTAAGTTATTATATACTGATACAGATAGTCTTATTTATCAATATTTTACAGAAAATTTATATTTTGATATAAAACCTGACCTAAATGAATTTTTTGACACTTCTGATTATACAGAAGATAATATCTTTGGTTTCCCTAGGTTGAATAAAAAAAGGTTAGGTTTCTTTAAAGATGAAAACAATGGAAAAATATTAAAAGAGTTTGTGGGGTTGAGGTCTAAATTGTATGCAATAACAGTAGAAGATAAATTCATTGCACGAGCGAAAGGAGTGAATAAATGTGTAACAAAGAAAATGAATATGAATAACTACAAGCAATGTCTCTTCGATAAACAAATCAAATTTTCAAAAATGTATAGATTCCGGACAATAAAACATGTAATATTTACTCAAAAAATTAACAAAACTAGTCTATCGTATAACGACACAAAAAGATGTATTTTACCCAACTCCACAGACACACTAGCATGGGGGCATTATAAATTAAGAAATATTTTGTAAGTTGTTTTCTGTGACTTTCTTCATTTTTATGATAATGTATTATATAATTAAGATTTTTTTGTTCAATAATCATTTTAAAACTTACCGACATTTTGTAGACTTCAGAAATATAACACTTTGTACTTAGACACACTTCTTAATATTTTGTGATTTAGATTTAAGATATTTAGTACAATAAATAATTTACTATCTGAAAAATTTGAGTATTTTTAAATCAATCGACATTTCCTTATTCATTCATTCCTAACATAGATTTTTAAGAAGCAAGACATAGATTTTGTTCAACATGAAACATTTTATTCATCCATTCACAGCTATTGTGGCTGGTCCAAGTGGATGTGGTAAATCTTATTTTGTTACTACTTTCTTAAATTGTGTGAATGATGTTTGTGATCAAACATTTCATAAAACATTATGGTGTTATGATGAAATGCAGCCACTGTACAATTTAAGTAATGTGGAATATGTCCAAGGAATACCCGATTTAAGCATGTTTGATGGTAAACTACCTCAACTGCTTATCATAGATGACCTAATGAGAGAATCTGACGGCAGGATAGTCGATATTTTTACAAAAGGCAGTCATCACAGAAATCTTAGTGTATTTTACATAACCCAGAATTTATTTCATCAAGGGAGAGGTCAACGTGACATATCATTAAATGCTAATTATATAATTTACTTTAAAAACCCAAGAGACAAGACGCAAGTCAGATATTTAGCTCGTCAAGTATGTCCAGAAAATACAAAATTTATTGAAGAAGCTTATAAAGATGCCACCAAAGTTGCTCATGGATACTTAATGATTGATCTGAAGCAAAATACTGATGACAGCTATCGAATCAAAACGAATGTACTTTCTTCAACAAAATATTGCACAGTCTATATTCCCAAGAAAAGCTATAAATAGTCGCATCACATACAATGCTAATCATTGTGAAACCATGCATAGGAGAGTAAAAACGCACCAACATCTATTGAAAGCATTACATACTCTGAAACCAAAATATCAAAAACTGATATTGAAAGCATGTGATGAAGAAGAAGTAAACGTTATCTGCGAGTGCATCTACAACATTTTAAAAGGTAAAATTCCACTTAAAGAAAAGGAAAAGAAACATTTAAAGAAATATAAACACATTTTACGGAAAATTATATCCAAAGGTAAAAATATAGCAAGAAAAAACATCATCGTGCAGAAAGGGGGAGCCTTTCTACCCATAATACTAGGTGCTGTGATAAACGGTTTACTGTCTTCGATAATAAATTAAACATGCAGCACGCGAAAAAAATGTTACTTGTAGAGCCGGAACTTATGAACAAACTAAAGGTTCATAATATTCACGAACCTGACAATTCATTATCACGACTCGATGATGAAATGCAAAAAATCTTAAAGAGTTCACTTAATGATCACGAAAAATGGGCTTTGTATTCTCAAGTTTTGCAACGATATTTACACGTTGTTGAAGAAGGTAGAAAACCACTTAAAATTTCATTATTGACCGATACCGATGATGAAACAATGAGGTCTGATGATACTAAAGATACAATTAAAGAAGAAAAACAAGAGGGTACCATTCCAGTTGTAAAACCTACTCCGATCAATGAAGATGTGACCCGTCAAAATAAAGGAACGATCGCTATTAAAGATCAAAACAGTCCGTCGAAAATACTTGAATTGATCCCTAAAACTTACAAAAAAAGAGGTGGAGTATTGTTGCATTATATCTTACAAAGTCGTCCGAAAATCTGGTGGAAAGAGAATGGAGAAGTAGTTTTAAATAATACAGTTGTACCTGGAAGCAATATATTCGATTTAGTAAGTGATTTTGTGAGACCACTTAAACGCCCAAAACCGGTGGGCTGGGAAAAATTTGCATCAGCGTTAGTGGACATACGAGTACCTTTTTCCTGCATTGGTAATCCTACATCTCTAGAATATATGACACAGTTGCAGACGAAAGAGCTGATACAAAGTGATAAGGACACTGATTCGGACACTCAATACTCAACTCCTGTGACAACTACTACTAATAAAAGGTCAAAAAGAACGATTGCTTGGGAAAAATGGAGCCCCTACTAGATTTAGCAAACATTTACTATGATGTTTCACATCCCGCTGGATTTAGTAGCATAAATAATTTAGCCAAAGCAATGAAAGGCAAATTGAACCGCGATGACGTAAAAACTTGGTTACAGTCGCAAGAAACTTACACACTCCATAAACCTATTCAAAAACGATTCCCAAGAAATAAGTATATTTTATCTAATTATAATGAACTATGGCAAGCTGATTTGAGTGACATGCGTACATATAGTAAATATAATGATGGTTATAAATATATTTTGTGTGTTATTGATGTATTTAGTAAATATGCCTTTGCACGAGCAATGAGAAGTAAGACCTCTGAAGTTGTCAAAAGCTGTTTTGAGAGTATATTTGCCGAAGTTAATGCCACTCCTCGTCACATTCAATCTGACAAAGGTACAGAGTTTGTATCAAAAGTTGTTAGGGACTATTTCAAAAGTAAAAATATTAATTACTACACAACAAACAATCCTGACATAAAAGCTAGTGTTATTGAAAGGTTTCAACGAACTCTCAAAACTAAGATGTGGCGTTACTTTACTTATAAAAATACGTACAAATACATCGACATCTTACAAGATTTAATAAATTCATACAACCATAGCTTTCACTCCAGCATAAAGATGTGTCCATGCGAAGTGAACAATGACAATATTATGACCGTTTGGGAAAATTTATACGGAGCTAAGAAAAAGAAAATACAGATAAATGAATATCCATCACTTCGAATAGGTGATCATGTTAGAATAACTAAATATAAACATATATTTCAAAAAGGGTATGAAACCAATTGGAGTGATGAAATATTTGTGATCAATTCCATTATTGAACGGGCTCCTTGGGTTGTATACACATTAAAAGACTTGGAAGGTGAACCAATCACAGGAACGTTTTACACAAAAGAGCTACAAAAAGTTGTCTATGATCCCTCCACTAAATATAAAATAGATAAAATTATACGATCACGACGCATTCAAGGTAGAAGAGAAGTGTTAGTCAAATGGAAAGGTTATCCTAACAAGTTTAATAGTTGGATCCCGGTATCAGATTTAGAAGAGACATGAGCGAGGACAGTTTTTATTTAACTCTTTTGAGCAATAGTTCAACTTCATACTATCCAGAAAATACAACCGCCAATTTCTTAACAAAACTACCAAAAACTATAAAGTTAGAAGGTGAATGGGACGTTGGTTTGGTGGAGTTTCATTATCCATGTACAATGTTTAATGTACAAGAACATGAAAACATTATATACATAAAGAAAAGAACACTCGTACAAGATGCCCAGGATTCAAAAAAGGAGCTAAATATAATTGCAGAATTCAAGTCTCATATTCCAGCAACGACGTATGACAGTATTAATAATTTTTTAAGTGCCTTTAATGAACACTCATTGTTGAAAAATCATTTTAGACTAAGGTATGATGAAATATCGAAACTGGTTACAACAACTCGTCATAACACAGACTTGATATCTGTAATGTTATCACCCCAATTGAGTCTTCAACTAGGTTTTGCACCTCATGTCGACTTAGTAGCAAAACCGAATGGAAAATATCCGATTAATTTATATTTAGGGTTACCATCCCAACTCTTCATTTATTCGGATATTATTCAACCGCAAATAATAGGTGATGTGATGGCATCGTTGGTACGAATCATACCTTTGGATCCAACAAAGTACATCTACGGAGCATACAAAGTGCACACATTTTCACCCGCACACTATTTACCAGTTATGCGCAGAGAATTTGATACAATAGAAATAGATATAAGAACAAGCGTGGGTGGTAGAGTTCCATTTCAGTTCGGTACATCGTGTGTTAAACTACATTTTCGGCGCATAAGATGAATAGAGCAATAGTTAATAGCCCTTGTCCGTATCAGAATTATTATTCTCATCAGGCAGGATCTGGAGTTGGGATTATATATAAGGGCGCTGCTCATCAACGTGGACACGGTATTGGAAGTTTCTTAGGAGGTTTGTTTAGGACCGTTCTTCCTTTGTTATCCAATGGACTTCGAACTGTAGGAAAAGAAGCTCTTAGTGCTGGGGTTGGATTATTATCAGATATGGTGAACTCGCATCCCGTTGAAGAGTCAATAAAGTCGCGTTTCAAAAATGCTACAACCAACTTGAAAAGAAAGGCCGATGATAAAATAGACTCACTTATGTGCGGGTCTGGGCATAAAAGAAGCAGAAAGTCGAGCTTGTCACTCATTTCACGTAAAACACTGCGAGGAAGTCGGTCTAAATCATCCAAGAAAACAAAATTTGAAGATATTTTTTCAAACTAAAATAGTGAATAACTATGTCTTTTTTACATAATCATTCATGTGAATGTGCCAAGTCAGAGTTGGATTTATTCGCTTTACCATCAACTCAAACAAGTATTGAAAGTGGACAATGGATCCATTATAAACCAATTTCATCATTAAGTGATGATGGTCCATTAGAATTTCAAGTGCCTGGTACTGGTGATGATTATATAGACTTGTCGCATACCATGCTTCATATAAAAGCAAAGATTGAATATTCTGCTTCAAATGATGTCCAAGGAACTACTCGAATTGCGCCAGTTAATAATTGGTTACATTCTCTATTCAGTCAATTAGATGTGTACTTAAATCAAAAACTTGTGTCTCCCCCAAATAATACATATGCATATCGTGCATATTTGGAAACTTTACTTAACTACGGCCCTGCAGCAAAAAACTCTCATCTGACCTGTGGTTTGTGGTATGGTGACACTCCTTACAAAATGGACGCTACAGATGACACAAATAAAGGATTTACCAAGAGACAGGAGTTAGTAAAATTAAACGAAGATATTGATATGATCGGTCATTTACATGGAGATATTTTTAACCAAGAAAAATTCTTACTAAATGGTGTAGAGATGCGTGTCAAATTAGTTCGTAGCAAAGAAACATTCAATTTAATTTGTAATACATCTGATGCCAAAATTAAGGTTAAAATCACTGACGCCAGTCTCATTGTTCGTAAGGCTCGAATAAATCCATCTGTCCTAATAGCACATCAAAAAGTCTTAGCAACGACAACAGCTAAATATCCGATTACTCGAGCTGAAGTTAAAGTTCTAACTATTCCATCGGGAGTTCAAGGCAAAACTTTGGATAACATATTCCTCGGACAAGTACCTAAAAGATGTATTATAGGCTTTATTAAAAATTCAGCATTTAATGGCTGTATAACACAGAATCCATTTAATTTTGATAACCATGGTATAAATTTATTTAGTTTATATGTGGATGGCCAACAGGTCCATTCAAAAACATTACAACCATCCTTCAAAGATGGATTGATTACATCGACCTATCAAACATTGTTTTCTGGCACCGGCATTCACTTTTTGAACGAAGGCAATTCAATAGCAAGAGAAGACTATGGAGGAGGATACTGTTTATTAGCTTTTGACTTAACTCCAGATCTTTCGGCCAGTTCGAGCTCACATTGAAACTTAGTTAGACATGGAAGTGTAAGACTAGAGGTTCGCTTTGATACAGCTTTGACAACAACACTCAATTGTATTATTTATGCAGAGTTCGATAATGTTGTGGAAATTAACAAAAACCGCGATGTGAGTGTCGATTACAATAGTTAAATACGGGTGGAGCATACAATTCCATTCAATTGGAAATACGAATTCTATCGTACCGCTAACATGAGCTATGATGGATAGTCAAGAAATAAAATACTTTATGAGTAAAATTGATAACAGATTAACATCTAATGTATTTGCAGCGAACAGATTGCCTATGATTGTTCAATTACCTGCTTTCATTGTAGCCAATTTGGATCCGGATTCCAAGCCTGGTTCTCACTGGGTGGGTATTCACATTGATAGTAATGGAGTTGGCGAGTACTTTGATTCTTTCGGGCGAAAACCGGTGGGGTTTCATAAATTGTTCTTGGAAAAAAATACAAAGAAGTGGGTATACAATCATAAGCAACTGCAAAGTTACTTTACGTCAGTATGTGGAAAATATTGTCTAGTATTTCTTTATGCAAAAATGTATGGTGTATTGATGAACGATTTTGTAAATGAATTCTCTACTGTCAATAGAATAAGTAATGATTTAATTATAAGTAAGATGTTTAATATGATTTTTGAATAAATGTGTTTAGCAACATGACTTGGTTGTTTAATTTATGAAGTTTTAAAGGCTGGTAGAAAATGGTTTTATTCAACAAACAAGCATACAAGGTACGGGTTAGGTTAGGTTAGGCTTTCTGTAACAAGCATACAGGGTACGGGTTAGGTTAGGTTAGCTTGTTATGAAAAGCATAACTCAAGGTAGAGGTTAGGATAGGTTAGATTAGGTTTCCTTTGAAAAGCATGCGAGGTTAGGTTGCCTATGACAATCATTCAAGAAACTGGTTGGGTTAGGTTAGTGGAGCGCATAAAACAAGCTCACCCGGAGCTTGTTTTATGCGCTAGTATCCTGAACCGCCAGAACCCACAAATCCCTACTACTAGCGCCAGAACCCACAAACCCTCTGATTGGCTGAACACCTGACAGATTCATCTAAAACAGTAGGTATGAGTAAGTTCGGCTAGGCAGCATTGGAATATTGCAAACCTAATGATATCCAAGGCCCCATAACCTCGGCCACAGTAGGCTATTAGCAATACAAAGAAAGCGAGCCGAGCATAGTACAAAAGGGTGCTTAAGTAATGAGGTAATTAACAATGAGGAAGGGTCGGGAATAATGGAATCGGAATAGGTGATTAGATAAGCGATTAGCTTTAGAAAGAGAAGCCATACAGCAAAAACGAGAGCTCGTAGCGCTCTGGGACCCAGCGCAAACGCTTTAGATGGGGTGTTTCACTTTTTTTTTTTTTTTTTAGCAGACCTTCACCGAAGTTCGACAAAAATGCGTTAGAAATAAGTGCGCCAGAACCCACGAATCCCTACTACTGAGTAATGTTCATCTCTTGAAGGTAGTCATTCACAATCCTACCTGTATGAGGTCGGGCATTGTCATGCATAAATATAGCATCCTCACCTAAATTGACCATAAATGGACCAACGTGATCATTGAGGATTTCTTCCACATATCTTACGCTAGTTAAAGAGCCGTTTTCTATGATCACCAGCTCTGTGCTACTTTCAGAAGAAATTCCGGCCCACACAAGTACAGACCCACCACCGTAGGCTACTTTTCTTCTGATGGAAGACACAGAGTGGTCTTCGATACACTCTGTGTCTTCCATCGTGCTTGTAGAGCATAAATTTTGATTCGTCGGAGAACATAACTTTTGACCAATCTTCAATACTCCAATTTACGTGGCTCTGGGCATATCTTAGTCTTGAAATACGATGCCCACGCTCCAGTTTAGGGCCGTTTGCAGGTCTAAGGGGTTTTAAGTTAGATTCAGCAAGCCGACGTCTTACTGTCCATGCACTTGGGTTACTTCCTCCGAGGCGTCGAAACTGATTGGTGAGTTCAGTTCCTGTGAGAAAGCGATTTCGAAGCATGGTGTTCACCAAGTATCGGTCTTCTCGTGCTGTGGTACACCTGGTTCTGCCCGTTCCTGGTCTGCGTAGGTTAGAACCAGTTTCTTCGTAACGTCGGAGAACTCTTTGTACTGTTGACAGCGACACACCGACAGTCCTGGCTGTATCGCGCTGACTCCGGCCGGTTTCCAGCATTGTAAGTATTCTGGTGCATTCTTCAGGCGTAAGCGACATAATTTCAGCTTGAATAATGAATATAGAGCACTATCAACATGGTTTATGTACCCACATAAATAACAGATTACAAACAAAAGCAAAACCAAATGCTGTAATTTCGTAGTTCCATCTTCGAAAGTGGCCCTTTTTCAAATTTGATTTTTTATGATATAACTTTACAATAACTAAGAAGTTTTAATACCTTCATTTAAGGAGTATTACATTGTCTATTAAATACAATTTATTGCATTAACCTAGCATTTTTAGTTTCCGAGATTTTTAGGATTCTTTAAGTGACCCGGATTCATTGCTCTCGAGTGTATTTAGATCTCTATATATTTGTATTGAAAATTAACGATTGACAATATGAAATGTTTGATTTGCCTGGAATACTTAGGTCTGGGTAATAAAAAATAAAATTCAAAATATATTATTTTTTAAAACATAATGTAATGATTTTGAATATAAAAATACATTTTGCTTTTACAAAATTCTACTACACCATTACTAAAACTTTCTACAAAATATGTTACTACATAGATTCAAGAGCGATTTAATATAACCATGATATAAGCGTATAAGTAATTTAATTTCAAATACGTTCATGTTTTCCAATGAACATAAGATATAACAACTATTATTATAGTTTAGAGATAAATTAATTATTTTGAAAGTATCTAATACTAGCGGCCCGTCCCGGCTTCGCACGGGTGGACAAAATTCTTTAAATTTTTTCTAGCATTCAATATAGCCTCAGCAATAATGTGCCTTTCTATTGGTGAATGAATTTTAAAAATCGGTTCAGTAGATCCCGAGATTACCCCTTACAATTTAACAAATATACAAACACACAAACTTTACTTCTTTATAATATTAGTATAGATAAAGCGTATAATAAAACATTTTCTTATGATACCTATATTTAGTAAATGTATATAATAAAACACTTATATTTTGGGGGAGCAGTAACCTAATCTTGTATATTCTAGATCATGCCACAATATTGGTAATAAAACGGGACAAACGAGATCTTTAGGTAGCAAATACCAATAAAATATTATTGAGATAAACATAGTCTTCGCAATAAATTGAAAAGTTACTTTTAAAATTCTGCAACAGTGCACAAAACAAGCTTAGGGATTACTTGTTTCTAAAATGTATGAATTCCAGACATACGTCCCAAAGGATGTACTGCATGTTGTTCGTAAATACTTAGGTTAGTCAAATGCCAGTTCGGGATGATATTCTATTTATTATTCAAGACCCGTGTATTATTAATAAGCTATCTATGCTAATATAATAAAGTCGAAAGATTTGATTTTTGTTTGCATTGAATAGGCTCTGAAATTACTTTTATTACAATTACGATTTGAAAAATTCTTTCATATTTAGAATTTTACATTATCCTCGTTGAGCATAGGCTATAATATATTTAAAAAAGTTAGGAATCCATATGTAAACTTTGATTGTTTGTTTGTATTGAATAGGCTCCGAAACTACTGGACCAATTTGAAAAATTCTTTCACACATAAAATTCTACATTATCCCTAATTAACATAGAGAATAGAATATTTTCAAAAAGTTAGGGATCCGTATCTTTGAAAATTTAACCTAACATGTGAAAAAATACCAAAAAATAATATTATATCGCGTACTTTGCGGAAATAATTGACAACAGAGCAAAGTGATGAACTACAGTATTAAAGAAGACAGCAATACAAAATAAATACAAAATATACAAAATATTTTATTTTAAAATATCTTAAAAAAGCCCGTGATAGGATATGTCTAACTATTAAAGCTATGTCTCAATAACTACTTTTTTATTGCAGTAGCAAAGTTTGTACAAATTAGGCAACATTATTTGTACCTGGGTATTAATCTATATCCAAATAAACGAGTTCAGGCTATATCAGTCCCTGTAAATAACTTTTTTCATTATACCCTTCCCAAGTTCCATACCATTTAAAAGTTATCATGAGTGTAATAATTATCAAAACCACCAATTACATTAACCATGTAACTTAAGTAACTTTTCCAATCTTTGTTAATTCAGCAACCGTCCGCCGTGATGTCTCTCTCGAAGTTCGCGCTTGATAAATGTGCCCTACAAAAATAATGAATTACAATTTTTTCCCCATGGGAATTATTAAAAATATAAACTAAGTCGACTTATCTACACAGTTTTGTTGGTTTTTTGAAAATTCCCAGAGCCTATTCAATGCAAACGAAGAAACAAACATTCAAATCTTTCCTCTTTATAATATTAGCATAGAAGTATAGAAAAGCTGACCTGCGAAAGGTTAGGATTAAAATAGAAGTAAAATTTAGTTTGTATTCAAGACTCCCACGGGCTGTAATGTCGACTAAATAAGTACTCTGAAATAATCAAAAGTGAAATAAATAACAAAAATAGCTACAGGCCTTTAGGTATTGTAGATGCCCGCTTCTTTGTTAATCAAGAGTTCACTGAGTTTTTCTTACATCACTGTCGATACGTCAGTTAATTTTTTTTTGTTTACTGCATGTAAGCTTTTGATTTGACGCTTTTGCTAATACTTATTTTGCTATGCACTCAACTTATACATTTAACAGGCGGGCGGCGAAAATAAAATTATCTTTAGGTAAATAATATTTTATTATCATATATTTTATTATCATAAATACATTTTATTGTCATTCGATTTCAATTCGATTCGATTCGATTTCGATATTTCACCGAAACCAATTCTAAAAGTTTGGTCCAAGCCGTGCTTAACATACCTGAGAAACCAACCCGAAAATTTGTTTACTAGTTTCTGATATTATTATAAGGATACAGATACAAAGACGAAAATTTTTTTTTATTCTGTCTATCTTATTATCGCCCACATTAATTTTTTGATATATTTTCTTGATTTATTTGATTCAATAACCAAACACACGGTTACTACTACAACGATAATAATATTCTGATAGTAGGTAGTATTTTTTGTATTTTTTCAACCATATGAGTCCTTGATACTCCAAAGACCAAAGATTAAAATTTTTGTTTTGCTATACGATCACCGGGTCGCGGGTAACATAAGACTTTATCTTTAGGAGTTATGTAAATTTACTACCAATTAGAATCATAATTTGGAAATATTATATAATCTAGATACAGACTAATTTCTCATTCCCTTTGTTAACAATACAAAGACTAAGGCACAAGCCACAATAAGTAGACCCTTATGAATAATCTTGTCAGAATATAATTTCTGTGTTCATATATATATGGTAATAAATTCTGGCAATCACATATGAAGTTGTTACAGGCAAAAGAGATTTTATCTGCCGTTATCTACGGATACTATTATACTATTATATTACGGCTAAAATGGTTAAAGATGATAATTAAAACTAGGTCGCAGATAACAAATAAAACATATTTTTATGTGTGATTGCTATCGGGCGCAGGGTGTCACTCAGATAATCTATACAGCGCAATCGTGATTTGGGACAGCGAAATTTTTAAAAGGGCCTCAAGTCAGTACTAGTGGGAGAAACCTAATTTATAATGATTACAGATAATTCATAAAAATGCATACAAATCACGGACATTTGCGCAATAACGTGCAACTCATTATTTTCTACCACGTAATTCCTAGTTCTGTGGTATTTCTTTCAATACTAGTATTCTTGCCTTTGTATATATCTCCTAACCTATAGATAAGAAGGATATAGACATATATTTACTTAAGAAGTGCTTTATCAACTAATCTAACATAATCATCATTTTAAATGAATTTTCAGTCTTATGCATTAAATTTTAATCTAATGAGGTACATAGAAATTATCTTGAAAACCTACACTATAATATTTATATTACAACATACAACATATCTTTATTTAAACAAAATAGCATCGAAATCATTACTAAAGCAAAAATTGTTTCGAAACTTTCAAATACGTTCAAGCCATAGGTAAAAGCATGTTGCCAGCAAAATCAGCAGATTGCCTTCGATCGTGTGCACTTACGCTAATAGCCTTGTGATTGTTTACTTTATATCCATCAACTTAATATTATTCTGGTTCCTTCCATGCGGAGTCGCTGAATCTTTCAGTGGAGGAGAAGCCAGTTACTTTGTTCACCTCTCAAGGGACAATGTGAATTACACATTTGTATCACTAAGGCGCACGTGGCAGGCAATTTAAACGTACGTCACATTATATAATGAAAACGTACTCGTGTCAGTGTTTTTAATTAATTTCCCAGAAATACCAACCCCTTTACAATTAACGGTTTATGTGCTCTTCAAACAGTATTTGGTTCACATCCGTCACTTTATTGTATTGTCAGTGTCTGTTTCACATGTAGATGAAGAATAATATGTTATGATAAAAGTTCATGTCGTTAAAGCATAACAGGATGTTTGCATTAATAAATATATATAATCGACGACCGTTTGGTGCAACGGTAGCGATACTGCCTTTCGCACCGACGGTCCTGGGTTCGAATCCCGAAAGGGGCAGATGTTTGTATGATGAAAACGAGCATTTGTACCTGAGTCATGGATGTATGTATATATTTCTATGCATATTACTTATTTATGTATATTTGTCTATCCGTTACCCTAGTATACATAACACAAGCCTTAAAGTGCTTACTTTGGGCTAGGTTAATTGGTGTGAATGTAGGAAATATTAATTTAATTATTATTATTAAAGAATCTATTTGTGTTTCGTTAATTATTATTTATATTAAGATAAAAAAAGATATAATACCCAACTGAAAATAGTGACAAGAGACGCTAAAATCTTTTCCGAGAAATCGCACTACTACGTCCTCTTTTTCATAGGGCAATCTGGGCAATTTCCCAGGCCCCGCGTTCAATGGGGCGCCCTGGACCACCGATAATCGATATTCATTGACTGTAACTATATATATGTTGAGATCGTCAAACAATAATTACATACTTCATACATATACATACTTCTCATTAACGCTAACGCCAATAACGCTAATAAAAGCGTAAGCGCGAACATCCGATAGACATACTTATAAGCATAGCTGGGCACCGTTAGGTATGTTCTACTCTTGCCCAAAACTCAGGCTTTTTATAAAACACATGGTGCTACTTTTTACAACAACAGTATTGTGTATCTATTGATCAAATTTCTCTGTGAAATAGTAAATATTTCTTCCTATATCTATTCATCACTATAACTTGATAATCATGTGTAATTATATTTTTAATATTATTTACAAATGATTATTCTATTGGGTAACGCATAAAGACAATGAATAGGTCAATAAACATTACAGACATTTTATCAAAACGGTTACTATTTTTTTTAGGTTCCGTACCTTAAATGGAAAAACGGAACCCTTATAGGATCACCTTGTTCTGCGTCCGTTTATTTTAATAAAAATATATTAGTGTAACCATTTCAAAACATGAGAAGAGAAGATTATAAGAATAAGAAATAATACAAGTTATTTTTTTGTTATTTTTTTCTTTTTGTTTTACTTTCGTATCAATTTCTGTCAACTTCATCGTGGCGGCTACATGATATCTTTCAAAATACATTTATGAAACATTAATTTGTTTAAGATATAAAATACGTGTGTAAAAAACAACCACGCCTCCGAGCCCTCAGATGGGATTGCTCGGAGGCGTGGTTGTTTTTTACACACGTATTTTATATCTTATAGAAATATTGCATTGTGAATGCAAAAAAAATAATAAATAAAAACATTAATTTTTTTTTTTTCTTAAAAAACCAACATCGTATTTCTACAATTATATAATGTAAGTACATTTCGAATGGTATGGCCAAATAATAAGTTTTTAAACATTATTATTGACAAGATAGTTTTGAAAACAAAAAAGGAACCATTCTTACATTTGTAATTTTAATTGATATTGTATAGACATAAGTATGTGTTTATAAAATATTTAATAAAATAGGATATATGGGTTATTAGCAAACTTTCACATTTTCCATACAATTAAAAAGTCTAAATTTATCAGTTGAGTGATGGTTTCCAGGCATAACAATAAATTATGCCGGGGTCGTAAGCATGGTGCCCTATCTAGTATATCCGGGATTGTACAGATATTAGCAAACATTCTGTAAATTATATTAATATTCATAAGATTATTTTTTACTTGCTAGATTTACGTGGCAAGTTATAATAACTTAATACTCAACAATTTTATTACCTGCCAAAATGTACAGTAAAGTGGTACAAAATAATAAAATTAAATACATCATTATGAACCCTGTCCAGCACGCAGTCGTATAAGAAAGAAATAAAGAAAGAAATGTATATGTATAAATACATTATGATGAATAATGGAGGTCAAATAACTGGACATACTAAGTTAAATAATTATTAATTGGTTATTTTAAATTTATTTTTATGATGTTTCTTTAAAACATAATAATATTTGTGAATCCAAAGGAGTTCTATTTTTCGTAAATGTCATGACATTTTTTCAGCTGTAGTTCTATCAGGTGATTTATTATATATTTTAATAGATGAATTGAATGTACTTGACGAGCTAAGTTTCAATCGAAAATTTGGCAATCTTTTTTTATGTGGTACTAGTTGACCCGATAACGCGTTGCTATTGTAAAGTCAATTGATACAATGGAAAAAGAGCGGGAAAAAGAGCGAACAGACAAACACACGGTAACGTGTTGCTATGGTAACGCGTTGAAATGGTAACGTTAGTTGATACAATGGAAAAAGAGCGGACAAACAAACACACAAAAAACAAATTTGTGTTCTCAGAGTACATACTAGCTGACCCGGTAACGCGTTGCTATGGTAACGCGTATACAACGGAAAAAGAGTGGGAAAAAGAGCGGACAGACAAACACTCAAAAATTTGTGTTCTTAGTTAATAGATTAAATATATACAAAAGTACAACTTCAGGTCTTGTGTATAATAGGCTAGTTGCCTAAATTTTGAAAAGTGGTTAATAATATTCTTTAATATGCATTTTACCCCAAAAATTGATATTTTGAAAAAATCGAACATTAACAATATGAATTTTGCATTTCCAAAACCAATTTAAATTTCCCTTGAAACTCTCAAGACTGTCATGGCGTTTTGAACGACGTCACGTCTCTGTGTACGTCGATTGTTAGAATTATTTAATTAACAATGAATCCCTCGTATTACAAGTACTGTATACTGCCACAGTGGTAAAGCACAAGCTTAAGAGCAACAGACAAATTATTTATATTATGTTACAAACGTTCCACAATTGCGGAAAAAATAAAAAATTTGCAAGGAGGGTTGATATTCATTGTTAATCAACAAATACAAGAATGTCTTTTTGTAAAGATCATTTTGATGTAAGTATTTTTTGTATGTTTAAACTATATATATATCGAAACAATAAAAATATATAGGTACAAGACAATAAGTGATTAACTGAAAACTGCTTAGTTTATAATAAATATTCTATACTTGTGTATACTTACGTCGAAGTTTTAACATTGCGAAATTCCGATGAGCAAAAGTCGCTGTTTGCAAGTAAAATCTTCCAAACGGCGCCAATTTTGGTTAAATAATTACTATTTACTTTGGTAAATCCCGATTCCATGGCTATATTATGCTTGCTTTCATTAAATAACTATAATAATAATATTTCCCACATTCACACCAATAAGCCTAACTCAAAGTAAGCACTGTAAGGCGTGTGTTTAAGATACTAGGGTAACGAATAGACATACATAATATGATTCATAGATATTTAACATTTATAGTAACGCTCGTATTCATCACACAAACATTTAGAAGGATCACTGCCGTTGCACCAATCAGTTATCTCACTATTTTATATTTTATAATTGTATTATAAATGACAATGAAAAATCTATGAAAACGTCAACCACAACAGTAATGTTTTACATAGCGTGACGTAACTCTTCTAATTGGTGTTTACCGTCACGTGAGCTAATGCCTATTTTATCCGAATTTATTTTCTAAAAATAATTATAATCTTTAATTATTATGATAAATAGTTTTTGTGATCTCTAAATCATAATTCATAATTAGATACTGTAACCTATCCGATTTATTGTTAGTGGACACGAGCCTATACACTATACTTGTGTAAAAATAGGCAAATTTTCTGAAATATAAAAAAGGCAAAATGATTAATGTCTTTTAAAATAAAGAATACTAATTATGAGTTAATTTCATTCTGAATATTCGCGTTAAACCCTCGTGTAAAGCTAAACGCTTGTGTTACAGATGGGCCCACGTCCGCCTACATAGACGAGGATCGAACTCAGTCTTTTTGGTTTAAAGCTGACATCTAAAACGATGGCTTATTTAATATTTGCGAAAAATAAATCAACATCTTTTGCATGGTAAAAAGTATTGGCGATTTCGTAGTGTTCCCACAACATTACCTCGTAGCACAGTCAAGCATGTGCTTCGTATATTATCTATTATAGGGCGCGATAATTGCACACTCGGTCATTACGTATTAGTTAACTTACTCACACAGGCCATTATCAAAAAGCTACATCGCTGATGAGCAGACATCTAAACTCTGCAGTGGCATCAGTAACAAACCGTGCATATGATTTTTGTGATGATGAACATGAACAACAACACACACACAAAGAGTTACAACATGTCCTGCAGGGAAATTGATACAAACGAAAGCTCCCACCGAAACATAAATAAAGTGTCAGATCCAGGGGCATCAAGTGGACAGACAACCAGTATTTTTAACCATACGTAAATGTAGAGTAGGTAATAGATAAGGTCTCAAACATTTAAAAAGTATGCAAATCAAACTTTAAAAAAGTATCGCAGAGTTTACGGATACCGAAAGATAGTTTTCTTTGGATAAACCGGGCGTTTTTAAGATTGCCTTCCGTTGTGATAGTTCATACACCGGCCGAACAAAGCGAACAATAGCATGCCCAATGAAGGAGCTTTTATAAGCGGAAAAAAACAAAAATACGCAAAAATAGACCACGGAAATTACTGAACACAAAAATTTCAATCGTGAAGACGGGTTTAAATTGTTGGGTGTCTGGAATCCAGTAATCAACACAAAAAAGTGACGTTTCGCGATCGGATGCTGTAAACATTATGCCTCTTGAACAATTTCGAGTGAATAGGGGGTTTATATACAGTGGTACCGGTTTCCAGTTTAATAAAAGACCGATACGTCTGCCCTTAACATCCACCTGCCAAAAATGTTAGTTCTTCCGTGACGATGGCGGCTGCAACTGTGCTGCAATAACGGATCCTCAAAAATAAAAAAAACATGGTGATGATCCCGTTTTAATTATTAATAATGTTACTTATTTTAGTTACCATGAAAGTTTAAAATAATACAATTCTTATTGGATTTAGTCGAAATAACATCTACATTGCCAACATTTAATCCAACACGCAGTTCTTTATACCAGATCCTCAAACACTAGAATGACATATATCCGTATAATTATGTACTTTATGACGCACGCAGTTCACCTATAACTGGTCTCTCGTTTCACTAATGAGGCTTATTTACTAACACTCGATAGGTTCGTTAAACGATATGGTAAGCCACTAGAAATATAGTCAACAGCACTAACTTGAATTAGGTGAAATAGATATCATGCGTATATAAAAAATACGTCGCTAATAAAAGCAATGAGCTTCCTGTCGACAGATTGTTTAGATGTACCATATAAAATATTTTAAAAATCTGAGATAATAAATGGAATGGCATCATAAGTTAAAACAAATGCGGCAGACAGCGACAAGCTGATCCATAAAATAAGTACCTGTTACATTACTAAAAAACTGCAATCTGCCTTTGAAATAGTACTTGTTACGACTTCTTCATACCATCTCGGGGAAGAAATCAAATGAGGCGGGCATACAGAAAACATCGGGTGCTAACCAACGTAGTCTACATTGTTTCACGTAACTGTGAGTAGTCGGCGAATACTCAGATATTTTATAAACGAGTGCTTTATAAAATATCACAATTGAATACATGTATGTATAGCGGGTCTCGATGCTCTCATACAAAAGTTACACTAACTTAATTTTGCAAAGTTAATTACCAGATTGTATCCTATTTCGTAAGACAAGTCAGTACGGAAGAAATTACTGCTGCAGGATCTGATAATTCCGGGAAAAGTGCATTTCATTCAGATTTGTCATATTTTAACGAATGTCCTGTTTATTTCCACATTGCAAATAGTATAATTGTTACATAAGCGATCTATAAGAAGCGATCTAGCTGTACAGCTACGGTCGTAAGTCGGTAATTTTTTTTTGTTTTTAATTACTGGTCATAGTTCTCACCAAACCTCAACAATTTATGTTTAATATTTAATAACAGGAGATACGACTTACAGAAGTGTTCAACCAAATCTTTTAATTAAAGACATCTTTAACAAGATTCCAAAAACAAATTATAGGGGGAGCTACAACGTGACACATGAACAATTCAAACATTTTGTGTGACTAATTGAAGAAGGCACACCTCTCGTCCCAATACTCTGTTTGTAATTACATAATTAAATATTTACTAGATGCTTTAAGCTGAGCAAGATTTAAGATCCCATGTCACTTAGCCACATTAAACCATCATGACTAACCTAACTAACTTTGTTTCAGATAAAGTGATACGTATATACAAATGTAAATGTATTTACGAACAGCATCTCTACTTATTACATAATATTAGCCTATTTATTAGCTAAATAAACCAAAATATTAGTCCAAGATTCTCGACTACTATAAGGCTAAAAATACTGAATTAATACTTATCAAAAACTAAGTCTTAACTAAAAACTAAGTAGAAGAAATATGACCTCTTAGGCAAGTGAGATAGTAAATATGTGGAGATATAATGACCTTCAGTTTATTTCTCATAAGAAAGTACCTAACCATATTGTGCGTGTTTAGATCCATTAAATATAATAGACCTTATAACTTACAACCTCTAAATCATTATGATTATTGATGCGGGCAGCACAGGACCGATCGTTGTGGAGATCCTTGGGGGAGGCCTATGTCCAGCAGTGGGCGTCGTACGGCTGATATGATGATGATGATCATAAGCAAAGCTTATATTTGCAGTCACGTGATCGTACGATAAATACGCCTAGTCTGTCGGTCCATGCGACTGGACAGTAAAATATCTCTAGAAATCCTTCAAAATGTGCCTAAATAAACCTAATTTTTTCAATTATATTGTTCAAATAAGTAAAGTGAAATATTGCCGTTTGACGTACGTTTCTTTGCGTTGAATAATAAAAGTAACGGATATCTCATTATATTTAAGGGTCCCTTAGAAAGAAGAACCAATAAGAGCAGCCCTTATTAGACTTTGGTATTGCCTAGTATTCCTAAGCTACACATATATATTTCTTACTTGGAGCCCTTCTAAATTTGAAATTTTGTTCTTAGTCTGCTGTATTGATAACATTTCATGTTATTTATTTAATTCTTTTGCAAATATTAATAAACTTGACATTATTTTCTTTTTACGGTGTTAAGTCACTATGAAACCTTATGCTTAAAATCTATCACTTTTAGCTAAAGGAAGATTTATGGCACAAGAACAATTTTAACATTAAACAAGATCGTTTTGCGTCAAGAAACTTACAATATGTCATCACGCTTTTAGAAATTACCCCTTAAACAATAATTTATAAAGTCCAGATGGTAGTCAAAGACCAGGTTACAGATTGGTATATTCCCTACTAATATTATAAATGTGAATGTAAGTTTGTTTGTTATGCTTTCACGCAAAAACTAATAAACCGATCATCGTGAAACTTTGTACATATATTCTTGAAGGTATTAGAAGTAACATAGGACATAGGATTTTTATAGAAAAACAAGAATTTGCGGGCGAAACTGCGGGTTAAAGCTAGTATAAAATAAAAGGAACAGCAGTCAAAGAAGCACAAGGATGGATAAGTAAAACTAAAAAACCACGTATTAAGAAAAGAAATGATCATCCACTTAATATGGTTACAAATTCTTCTCAATAGGATTTACAATATCGAATCCCATTATTCTAATATATTATTTATATATTAATTTGTTTTTTCTTTGTTCTTGTGTAAAATTAAAATATATTTAATAATATAACAAGATAATATAGCCACATGAGACTTTTAAATTTAAGCTAATAATAGCAAATCTAATATTTATCTTATAGTGGGAATATTAAAGGTATTTACTATTTAATTAAAGTGGTCCTTGTTTGCTGCAAGTGCCTTATGCAAAGTAGAATTTAAAATCGACACAACTCTAAGGAAAACTTTTGGAAATAAAAACAGCGATAAAGTTTTTCTACGATCATCTTGGGTTTAGTCATACGAAACTTTCTTTTGCATTTTAAGTATGCATTAACGATTATAAATTAATGATGTAAGTAGAGATAAAATCTAAGTAGTAAAATAAGAATGATGCCAATACCACAATTTATTTGCGTTTACTGTTAATATTATGGGTTTCGGCTTATTAAATAAAATACTTAGTATTCACTTCATTTTTTAATTTCTAAATAAAGTTAAATGAAACGTTTCCTTTGTTTGATTTAATTAAATTACATGCTAGTTTACAGAGTAGCCTCCAACACACAAGTATATAATATAATTTACTGTGTATACAAATAGAATTCAAACAAATTATAACAAAAAGAATAGTAACTCAATTAGAAAAATCAGGAAATATTAATGCAAAAATTTACAAAAATGCCAATTAAATAAGAGTTGTCATAAATATTATTATAAATAAAAAACGATCGTCAGTCTCAGTCATGCAATAATGTAAAGATAATATATATTTAATACAAACACTCGTATAGAGACTCAAATAAACACACACTGACATATACACTTTTCTACAAATAACGGCTACACGATCTGTAAATAATTCAATATCATCGTATTAAGCGAGCATATCACTGTACAGTATCTCACTATATTTCATAAAAAAACAAACGGGGGTACAGGAAGGGATAATGTCCACAACTTATAAAGCCATCAAGCGAACTTTCGCCTTCCTTTCACAACTATCGAATAATAAATATTCTATAGTTGTGAAAGAAAAAGAATAATTTTCCTTCATTGGTTCTTAAAATAAAACCTAGAGTTTTACTTGCTGTTTTGCAAACTTCCATCACATGTTGGTGTCATTCAAAATTACTATCTAAAGTCAGTCTTAACTCACGAATACAATTAACTCTTTTAAAGGTGCGTCAGACTAATGACTTACTTTTCTTAATACCAATAAAGTCAGGTCAATAAACCTGAATCTGAACAAGAACAAGTTAGTCACTCCACCTCGAAACAGAGCGTCAATATCTCCCTGCAGGGCCAGCGTATCAGTTTCATCATAAACTCCTAAATATAATTTAAACTCGTCTGCGAAGAGTAGACACTGAGAGGTTTTAGGCAGATCATTTATCATAATCAGAAAGAGCGTTGGTCCCTAAGAGCTTCCTTAACTTACGCCTGACCTTGTAAATTAGTTATCGGACTTTAATCCATCTTCTCCTACAAATTGAGATCTATCTCTTAGGAAGTTACGAAATAAGTCAAGGAGCTTAGGAGTAAAACCAAACATTCCTAATTTCTTAGGGCGCCATTATCAACTAAGTCAAATGCTTTCCTGGTGTCAAAATATGCGTCGACTTGCCTTTGTCGCATCCAATTTAGTACATTCGTAATCAGCAAATCAGCAATGGTAACAAAATTAGTAGTTATTGAATAAACGCAACGAAAACCGTGCTGACTGTTGTGAAACACACCATCAAGTTGTTGACTGATATAGCGATTAAGAACTCGAATATTTTGGCAAAAACAGACAACACCGCAAAAGGTCTATTCGTAATTGTATCATTACTAGGTCTACCTTCAGAAATCGGCGTAACTCTATACATTTCTTAGTACTTAGGGCACGTTAAGTGTTTACGACACAGATTATATCGATTTTATTATATATCTGTCTCGAAAACAGTTATACAGCCATTGCCCAATAATGCAGTGATTTAAGACGTCCAACAGTGACTTTTACTTTAGTCTTATCGATTGCCTTCATGCAAATAGACCTAGAATCGATAAAGGTGTCAGCGGCGCGCGACCGCCTTAATAGGGTCCAATTACGGTTTCCTACTATGGAATATCAAACTAAAGTATCAGGCAGACGTGTCAGCAGCGGCCTGGCCAAACACTTCTGAAATTTTGTTTAAATAAGAATCTGTGCGTTTCCTATCTTTTTTTTCATTTTTTAACATACTCCGAGAACTTTCTTGGATCGTCAATAAAATTATTTTGAAAATAATTAATCGCATATAAGAGTTTCCGTTTCTTTTCTAGATTCCACTTATAATATTTGTTAAATTCCTTACATCTTTACCTTCAACTTTATATTTTTTTATGTTTTTATACCATACTAGAGTAGTCCAGTGTCGTTCACTGAGAAAATAATAAGTAATATAAAAAGTATACTATTATATAACCCCACTACCTAATTATACCTCATAGTAATCATACCTCAGTTGTGTTGCACATAAAAAATAATAAGGTCGTCCAATTTAAATAAAAACTTACAATGTAAAGTCAACATCCTCCACGCCAAACAGATCCGCCCTACATCAGTCATATGTACGTAGTGCGTACAGTGATTTATAATCTGCCTTCTTCCAGTTACAACCCCTGGACACTTCAGGTTGATTTAATAGCGGCGGTGATGCCACAAAGTGTTATATGGTAAGTTCACTGTCACCTCTAGCGCAGAATGATATTCGTCAAAGCTACCTTTGAATTAAAAATAGGAAATTAAATCTTAGTCAAGGGTCAAATCGTCAATATTAGCAATAACACGAACGAATAGCAGCCACATACAGCTAGCAAAACTCCTCCCCAGCCTTCATCGCCCAGCGGACTATCTCATACCCGGCACGAAAGAGTTCACCATCCGATACATAGCTTGTCTAAAAAGCTTTGATCATGGAAAAAAGATCGCACATACTCACTCAAAGTTTTTGAACGCAGGCCACGAACATTTTGGTAATAATACTAAATTTTTACTATTTATTCCGCTTTAGCTTCCGATTTTGCCCGACGCCAAGGTTTTGTGCATATATCTTCAGCCCAGTTTCCAGACGACATAACAGTTAGATTTGTAGGGCATAAGATACTTAAATAAACTTGCACTTGGTTTATTGTAGTATCCTGTTACACATAGCAGAGGTACAGATATTTTCTTCATTCAGCAGCAAGAAGTAGAGTAGAACCTAGCACCGCAGTACACGGAACACGTCAAGTATAGAAGTGCGGTTAAGCTTGTAGCTCACTTATTTCCATTCCTCTTTAGAAACGCTGTTGAAACTATTAGTGTTCTTTGGAAGTGGTATCGGTGAAAAAGAAGAAGAACGTTTCGTTATTATAGGAACTAGCAACGTGTATTATTTGTTCGTTGAATATACTCATGACAGAAATAGAAATAGAACAAAATATACACCGAACGTAATTGGCAGTATTGACAGAGTTCTATTCTGTAAGAATATAAATTCATAATAAAAAAAAAATAATCACTAAAACTAGTTTACACTTTACGCTAAGGCGAATAAAAGAATTTTGTACAAAATAAGCAATTACCTCTACAATTAAGTTTTCAAGTATAATTCTCTTCGTCTCTCCCAAGTACATTTGCTAATTTATTTATAATCATTTTTTTCCAATTTCATTTTGAGACATCTAGATTTTTAGAATCAACCGTACATTAAAAAAAACTATAAATGTAGACCAATACTTGAAATAAAACTATTGATTTATCCGATAGTTATCTATTGTAGCTTAAATTCGATAACCAATTCGTATTTTCAAATACATGAAAATAAATGAAAATGTATGATAAAACCAAAATAAATAACGTAGGCAACGTATAGCACTAAAGAACCCTGCCCTGTCTTGTTGACGGTCCGACCTAACCTTTCCTTATATATTTTTAATTTAGAATCCAGATATCAAAATAACCCTCCTCCCAACTTTTACACTTGTCCAGAAGGCTTTGCGGTGAGATACGTCTGAAACTTACATATATTCTTTGAAACTTTTACTTAAGAACCGATCGACATCAGATATTGGCTCTTTACATGGTTGTATGCCGTAAGTAACCAACGGTATTTTTCTGATCAATAGTTCTTTATTTATATTATTTTTTCAAATGGCAAAAAGGCATCTGCTTTAGTATTAAACTGAAATCATGAAGTTTTTAAATTTCAAGGCGTACAACCTTCAGTAACTCAATAGCAACCTTGCTTACAGTTTGGCGTCTTAAAATGAGAAACGCAAGGAACAACGAAAAACTTTTTATAAATTTAGGCCCTAAAGCGACAAAAATTACAACATTTAATGGAAGTTGATAACTTGTTTAAAAATTCGTATTTCCCAAAAGGTAAAAAATATACGAGTACTGTGTGTTCACTTCACTTTATAAACAGTTGACGAAACAGTTGTGTGCTGCCGCTGTCTCTCTTCTACTCGGACGCATCGGCCGATGGAATGGAAGAGTAGACGCATCACAAGCTGAACGCTTAGGCCGATCGTGCCTCTCTATCGCTTGTTCCTCGCTCTCGCTTGTACGCTCGTCTCAGGCGGAACGTGACAATGAATCATGCTTTTCCTTGCGTGCAGCCGGCATTCATAGATTTATAAGACGTTATCACGTCAATAAATAGAACAAGGCCATAAATCCAGGTGATCTTCTATTTAAAAAAAATCACCGATATTGTAATAGCCTTTGATCATGAGTATATTTTAACAACATTTTTAAACTTCGAAAGGTTAGAGACACGATAATTCAATTTAACTCTCAAAAAATTTAGAGGGAAATTTAAAATTCGAACTATGGTACTTTTACTTGTAAAAAATAAACATTTTTAAAATGAATGTAATCGGCCATACATAAAAAATTTTTTGACAAAATTTTCTGAAATGGTATGGTAGTGATGGTAGGTATTGCAATTTATCAATAACTAAATAATTAACAAACTCAATAATTCGCATAATATGTTAACTCTTTTTATTGTGTGAATTCTTAAAAAAAATACCATATTATCGGTCGATGTTTTATTAAACCATCTTACAATTTATCCATGTTTGTCATCAATTCATGGTCAGAAACGTATATCCTAAGCATTATATTTATGAATGTATACAGATTAGTAATTGGTCCAAAGTAAAATGTATTTTATTTCAGTTTTCATTAATTGAATAAATCAGAACATAATATAATAATTCTGTTTATAAATAAATATTTTTCTACTGTTATGATTGTTTCCTTGCGCAACTTATTGAATACTTGTAAAAGAAATATATATTTGCATTACGTCAGTTTCTGTGACATGAAGAGTAACTAAAATGCGTGGTTGACAATTTACGAGACCAGAAATTTAAATTATTTTTTTCGTAGCGGTTAAGAAAGCAAACGAAATTATCCTTTGAAAGAATTACAACTTTTTTTGTGGCTCACTCGGGCTTTATCACGCTGGTTTAATCTAAACATTACTTAAAGACCATTGTCTGAAAGTTTTTGGAAAGTTAGATTTCATTGAGCTATTATAATAAATGCTGTATAAATATTATTACTAAATTAAGCCCATTTACGCAACACAATTTAGATTAAAATCGAAAAATCGTAAATGCTGTACCAATCTTATAACTAAATGGACGCCATACCATTAGACGGTACCATTTACGCGATATAATTTAGATTGAAATCGAAATCGCTAAAATAGGCATATTAAGTCACACACTTAATAATTAATGCCCGAATTGTTACCTACATAAATATAACCTTACAATAGATAAATACTACGCAAATAACGAGAACAGAATAAAAGTCAGTTACACACACACGCGCGCCCATACACACACACACACACACACATACACACACATATATAGACACACACACACACACACACACACACACACATATTTGCTATATTGGCTTGAGTCTGGATGTTGTGATGTGTCCATCCATAACACAAAGGCTTAAGCTACTTGGGTTCATAACAATGTATGTAATAGTGTGTAAAATTTATTTATTTATTTAATAAAACGTAATTATTTTATATAGCGTTTTTCAACTATCTAATGTATCGCAATGAATGGAAGAAAAACCGACTTGCCGTATTTTTTGCGGTTTCTAGTAAGCATAAGATTGACGAAGCTTTGTCGTAAATGTCGACGTCCAATACACGCATTGTAAATGTTCTTTTTGAATATCTCCTCTCCTAGTCGTCCTCCTTGAGTTGAATGTTATATAAAAGTATATTAATAGTTAAGAGATTAATTAACTTTTCATAACTATTAATATTATAAGAAAATAAGATTTATGTGGTATCTTTATTCGTTGTGATTAATTTATACATATACTTAAACATTTAGTATATTAATTAAAATTTTATTTATTATAGTATTTATATTATTAGTATTTATTTTATAAAATATTCCGAGCATTTTCACTATAAGATTTTCAACATAAGGTACGAAAAATTTAACACATTGATTGTTTTTTTCGTTATTTAACATATTTTTACGAATATTTTTTATAACGGAAAATAGTCAAGTAAAGTTAATTGTTTTTTTAAACTAGGTAGATTACGGTTTCCTTATTTTGATTGTTTACAGTATGATACAGTCATTTTTGGGTTTAGAAATATATAGATACAAATGTACAAATAAATAAATAAATATACATATATATATATATATACATACATATCTATACATATAAATAAAATTGAAGTGTCTGTTTGTAATATTGAAATAACCGTTTTTTGCTACATGCATATGAATATACGTTAGGTACATAAACCAAAATAACATTTTTTACAATTTTTGTCTGTCTGTCTGTCTGTCTGTCTGTTTGTTCCGGCTAATCTTTGATATGGCTGGACGCATTTTGACGGGACTTTTTTTGGCAGGTAGCTGATGTAATAAGGAGTAACTTAGGCTACTTTTATTTTATAAAAAATCTTTTTCACGCGGACGAAGTCGCGGGCGGCCGCTAGTACATACTAAATTTATTACATATTTTGTATATATTACATGACATTACATATTATGTACATCTGAAATGAATTTTAATACATTGCTTTAATCTAATAATTTCATAACTTTACGTTGTAGAACTTATTTTGTAGTATTGGTGCAACATATACTGTACAGTTCTTAAGCATATTGCGTGCAATATGAAATTCTGATTCAAGTTTTATAAGAGTATCGTCGAGACTTCCTACTCCTAGTAGAAGAAAGGTTTTGCCGAAAAACGTGCTGAACTTGAACGACTTATGCAACTGTCTTCTCATGCTTAATTTATCTAACAACTAGTACCAATAATTTCTATTAAATAAACTTTTTATTGAGTATTACCTGTTCATAAAATATTGTATTACGCTCAACTTCAATATCTAGCGAAGCTTTATACTTAGCTACTGCATCGACCAAGTTACTACTTTATTTTTTATTTATTTATTTATTTATTTGGACAACCAACAAGGACATACACCTTAACAGCTTAGAATTACAAAGACGATGGTTCACAAGTATGAGTGCTGCCTTAATTACAGGTTGCCACGGACAGCACAAAAATAACGGTAGTTGGGAGCATAAGGCTTCCCTGTGCTTATTAATTAAATTAAATTAAATAAAAAACTTAAAAAAAACAACTTCAATAAAAACTAAGATTATTATTATCAAATAACCGAAAGAAAAATGCGAATGTATAACATTACTTTTACTTGTTACTTTTGGCACACTACAAAAATAAATAGTTCATCTATCCTTGTAACCGCGTAGTATGGCTTAAAAAATATTGATTCCTTATTTATTTAACATCAAATTTAGCGGAAAAATATAGGACCATTTTAAATTGTTGTAGTGACATATTTAAAAGATAATTATCCGTTCGTATGGAATATAAACATTTTTTTTTTAGTCAACGCCATTTCAAAGTTGTCGCCTGTTTGTTCACGATATGTCAGTATCGCATTCTTTCATTGGCCGCACTATAGTAGTCCACTTTTTAATAAAGAAAACAGGCGTACCACGAAGACATTCAGCATATATTAGTGAGAAGGATAGTTTCGCGCTGGGTGCCGCACTATCTCACCGAAGGAAGCAGGTCCATGTAGAAGGTGACGTGACATCATTTTTAAAGTTGAAGCAGGCTTGTCACGGTGCAATTACGATATTTATCAAAACAAACCAAAAAAAAAAGCATCAATCGACAGTTTGCCTGTTTCAAAATGAAACAGCGCCTACCAAGTGAAGCGATTGAGAAAGGCATATTTTTTATTGCTAGTTTCTTTACATTTACATTGGTGCAAAGTAGGAGCCTTATGGAACCTATAATGATATATGAAACGATTTGGACTGAAAACCGTCTGCTACATAAAAAAATCTACAAATAAACAAAACAAGAAAACTTCAACTAACGTAAGAACGATCTTGCAGAATAAGAGCTTAGCTCAAGGGGTAATTCATGAGGAATCCTATCGAACGCTTTGCTAAAATCAGTATATAGTACATTCACCTGTTGTTGGCGTCGATCGCTTCTATGAAAAACTAAAGCAGACGATATAATAATAAATAATTTGACGGAGCCTTATTGCTTCTTTGTATTTTTTGCCCTGTGGTACTCTATACTTGATTGTTATATAGACCGCTTGAGATCAATTTTGGATGTAAAATTTTATTCATCGCAGGAGGCTGCCATGCACACCGGCCCTCCAAAACTTCTCTAAAAGTATGTTATAACTAATTTTGTCGAACGCTTTAGTGAAATCAGTGTACACGACGTCGACCTGAAGGTTTTTTCCATAGCACTAAGTAAAAATTCTGTGAAGGATAGCAATTTGATTCGATACTTCTGGACTTAACTAAACCATGTTGATTTGGTGAACTTTATATTTGCGAAACAAGTCGACAGAAACTTCGGCACAAGTTTTTCAGAATCTTTACCTAGAATACACAACTTAAAAATATATCTGTATTCTGGCACGTGATCTTTTTTCTTGTTTTTAGGAATCGGTATAATTAAGGCCCTTTTCCAAATTGCCGGGAAATGTTCCAGAACTAGGAGAAAAATTATAAATGTATGAAATCTGTTTTAATAGTTCATTTGCACATTCGGATACGATCACTGAGTATATGCCATCGGACCCTGCTCCTTTATGTAGATTTATATTTTTAAGTTTCTTGAGTATGGCGTCTGGTTCAATATTTAACTAAAGAGTTAGAGTTCAGATAGCCTTCTTTAGAGGCGGTGTCTAGGCAGGGTGTGTCTATGAAACTGAGTGAAAATATGAGTTGAACTCATCACAATTTTTTTTTCCTTTCGACAACGTTTCACCCTGATACAACATTAATTTTATTTAACAATTAGGCAAGTCACGAAAGATCCTTTTTTTGTTTGAAAACGTTTGTTCAGAAATAGTTTAGATTAGATTATTTCATTTTTCCAGCGTATTCTTTATATCTTTCATGTTCTAGTTTATAAAAACGTTTTCTCTACCTTGTCATTTCGGTTCTAGAATAATTTTCATTTATTTATACTTTTATTTTTTTCTCTAACTTTATTAGTGACTTTGTGTACCAAGTTGAATCTGAGGACATTATTCGACAAGATATGTATTTATCAATCACTTTCTTTAAATAATTGTAAAAATGTCGTTTCCGTTGTAAACAAAGACATACGAAGCTAGAGCTTAAAAGATGTTTCCCTCCGGTCAATTAAAAATAGTTATTTTTTAATAATTTCAAAGTCGGATTTAGCAATCATTTTCTCATTATAGGATTTGGTGTAAGTGACAAAGGGATATTTAAGGGTAAAGTTATTTCGAGAGTTTTGTGGTTTCGATAGTCTAATTTTGATAACGGTAAATGACAAGGGTAAACCTGACATTGAGTATTACAAAATATTAGTTCTAAAAGTTTTTGGTTGCTATTGAATTCCGGCTTAAATCGATTTAAGGAGGACAAACTTATAAAGTGTGCTATTAGAATCACAAAGTGATTTTCATTGTAATGTAAATTCATACTGTTAATGTCTTTACCATGAAACCAATCCGAGTTTAACACATTAAAATCAAATGTGTTTTAACTTCTACTATGAGCTAGTATCGTTCCGCCAATGTTGAACGCTAACTACCTTCAACATAGAAAGTAATATGAGTAATATAAACCTGAGGGCTCGGCATTTTAGAAGTTTTAACACACGTATTTTATAACTTATACAAATATTGCATTGTGACTGCAAAAAATTAATAAAAACACATTAAATCATCCAATATTAAAAACGTATCGTTAAGTCTTTAAAACTGTTTGCGCTCATCCTTGTGTTTGGCAGAAAAAATCGCTTGTAAGCGCTTGTAAACAAAATGGCGATCGTAAGCGGTAAGCGCTGTCAAATGGTAAATAGCTATTTTCCTCTAGGACGCAAACTTAGCGGTCACTGAACATAACCTCAATTAAATATATTTTTGTCAAATGCAGTGAAAAGTTTGAAACCATAAATAATATATTGAATAATTTAGTGAATGACAATATTTCAATCAAGACGAGTTTACTACTATTATTTTAATGATTGCACAAAACCACCGGTTAACTTAAGTTTGTAAACAAACTTATCTAAGCAAAATGGCGGATTGTGTCAGCGCTACTGAAATTAGCAAACGTGTCCTTGCCGAAAACTGACAGTTTGTTACTCAGCGCTGGTAATCGCTCGCAAGCGATTTTTTCTGCCAAACACAAGGATTGTAAAATGTTTCAAGTCGTTACGAAGGCACGCGGCCGTGGGGCACATAAGTACAAATTATATATATTTTTTTTTAGGAGTGATGGCCGCAGTAGCTGACGATTCTTCGTACAGCGAACGTCATACGAATCGTGACACATACCGCGTCGAAGTGTGCGAGCACGCGCCATTCAGTGTGTAATATGGAACAAAGAGCGCGTCACACTTCAACTATCACGTCGCCGCCGCGCGAACGACCGCCCATAGACGCCAGTGGGCGGCGCGGGGGGTGGCACGCGCTTCTTGATCAAAGTACATAGATTTGTATGAAACCTGTTCTTGACGACAGCGGTGCAGTGGACGAAACACGAGCGTCTAGCTATAGTCGAGCAGAAACCGCGCGTTCAAATAGTCGTAGTGACGTTCTGCTTATTTTCTTTAGAATGTCGTTGATTGAGGAAATCATTTCAGTGTTTTTAGATGGGCCATCATTATGGAATAGTAAACACTATGACTATAAAAATAGATGAGTAATTAAAGTGCTGTGAGAGAAAATAAAAGAAAAATTTAATATCGAGGGTAAAGGTTTAAATAATTTCAATCTATTACTTTGAAAATCAAAATCAAAAAATCAAAATCAAAATAACTTTATTTCATAGGCCCTTGCGGGCACTTAAAATCGTCAATTTTTAAAATCAAGAAAATATTCTTCTATAATAAAAATAGCCCGTGCAGCTTTATGCAGTGCAAAATAAACATGACTATAATTTATTTATTAAATGGTGGTATGCACCTCAATTGTAAACAAAATATTCCTTAAACTTTTAACGAATATAGCGAGCCAGATTAATTTTAGTTTTGTAGTATGAGTTCACGAATTCGTAATTAATAAAAGAACTGCTATAGAAAATATCACGTCGCAGTATCGACATCGCGTATACTCTCGGGACGTCACTTCACCGCAACAAACTGAGCGATCTGGCCGCAAGAGGCGTGTACGGACCATGTTTACTGTCGAAATTTTGTCTGTCTGCAACGAAATTTATCATATAAGTTATCACTATTATTACAGTAGCATTAAAATATTTTTTACAAATTTTACAACATGATAAAATGAGCGGTAATTGATTAACGAAACAGTTCTTATTTTATTACAACTAATAAAGTTGGTTTGTAATACTAAACAATAATTAATAAGACCTTCAGTCTATGTAGGTGTTTATAATAGAAACAAAATACAACACCTGAGGGAAAATGTTAGGCATTCTTTCGCAGCAGAAAATTAGTTGCTCATTGCGAATAAGGTAATAAGGTACCGTTTATTTTGAGTCATTTTATCTTTGAAAGGTCTTCTTCGGAATGAATTAAAATAGGGTTTGTGGTTTCGGACTTTACATATACAAATATTTTGCTATCATTCAACCATACAAATTTAAAGTTATTTTCCTTAGCGAATGAGGCGTGCTTGTCGATACAGTAACTTATTCTGCGGGGTTAAATGATCATTAACTAATACTGGCTTTGCGGGGTCCATTGACATCAAGATCTGCGGGAGAAATTCCTCTCCGGGCTCGTACAGTTCCTAATAAGCCTTGCTTTTTGTTACGTTGTGTGTATCGTTCGATGATATTTGAAATAAAACTGCTTTCGGATCTATTGTCACTGTTTGGCGTAGAAAATCGACGTACCCGCTTTGTGTAGTCAATGTCTGACTTATGAAAGCATACACCGATCTTGGGATCTTAAAAGGCCGCATTGCGCAATTCTTATTAGATTCTTATTATGATTCAAATTAAAAATCACAAAATGGTAACTTGGACAACAATTCTTTTAAGCAATATTGCGCGATTTAGCCTTTTTAGACCCCCTTGACGGAGAGAGATTATATTTCAAGGTTGTTGCAACGCCCTTATTGTAAGGTTGAGTTAGATTCGGTCAGATTTTTTTCAAGGGAGAGGATTTTGAAATCTGCGTCTTTTTTCAAATCATTAAAGTTGGTTTGCAGCCTAGTATTTTCTAAGGTATAATTTTCCTGTGCTTCCTTTATAGTTTTTATTTTAACTCGTAACTGTTTACCATTTCGTTAATGTGTCATTATGTCTACGAAAAAATCGTTTAATGTAGTTTTTAATTCAGACTTTATCTTAGAACGAAAGTTATTGAGGGCATCAGTAAAAGGTCATCATTTCTTTGTTTCCTATTTCTGAGTGTCACTGAAGAGATATTATGCTGAGGGTCAGTGAGTGGAGGTAGATTAGGATGAGATCCTGTAGTTTTAGGTGGGATTCTAGGGGCTGGATTCATTATGATTTCGTATAACAGGAGCGATATTGTAAGAAGCAGATACGACAAAAACTGCTGTACTCCAGTGTTACTAACGGCCCTTTAACTCTCACCATTCATATCAATTTACACGTATAACTAAGATAACAACTGATAAATTGCGATAATCAGTTTTGCACTATTTGTTGTTAAGTAACAATAGTTATCTGCGTAATGTTCACTAATTGTCACTTGTACCAGAAACGAGTAGTAAAAGCGGTTATAAGGTGTCCGATCGCAATCAAGGACGAACGTAGACAATTATAACTCCGTAAGTAAAAGAAAAATGTTGATATTTAGACTAAGCTTAAGACTATTATTTTCAAGGACCGTTTGGTGCAATGGCAGCCATCCTGCCTTTCGTACCGACGGTCCTGGGTTCGAACCCCGGAAGGGGCAGATGTTTTTATGATGAATACGAGCATTTTTACCTGAGTCATGGGTGTTTATATATATTTCTATGAATATTACTTATTTATGTATGATATACATATGTCTATCCGTTACCCTAGTATCCACAACACAAGCCTTACAGTGCTTACTTTGGGCTAGGCTAATTGGTGTGAATGTAAGAAATATTTATTATTTATTATTATTTAAAAATATGATCACCAAGCTAAGATCTTGTATTCTAATCTCTTATATATAAAAAAATCCCTGTCACAGTGTTTGTCTCAATCAACCCTGTCACACTCAATCAATTTTGATGTCTTTTTTAATTTTGCTGGATTTGTGCCGACTTAGGACATAGGATAAGTTTCATTTTAATTTATAACACAGCAACGCGTGGTCGGTTCAGCTAGTATAAAATAATTTTTAATATTTACAACTACTTATTAAGTCATGTGCTGTTTATTATTATTGAAATTTTCTTTATTAAGATTTTTGTTTATAACCTTAGGAAAGCCTTATGCTCCCAACTAACTTTATTTTTGCTCTTTGTGGTAACATTTAACTAAGGCAGCACTTATAATTTATACCACCGACCTTGTGACTCTTGGCTCTTAAGGTGAATATCATTGTTGGTTGTACAAATATAAAATAAATTACATATCACTACATAATTAACACAAATTCCTCCGCCGTGTCTGTCTGTCTTTCTGTTCGTAGGTTTAGGTATATAATATCAAGGGGTTGCATAAATTGTTTGAAATATAACGTTAACTGTTGGATATGGTCGACAAATCATCCGATCATCAGAGCTTTCATCGAAAACGCTTAAGATTAAGAAAAAGGAATAAGTCCCTTTAAGTTATAACAAAACGATGCATGGTAAGTTGGTAAGTAATCTTTATATAGATCTAAAATAATCCGCAATGACAATATATCTATCTTCTAAGGGTAGCTTACTATTCTGCCTACCGAAGAAGGACTCGACTTCCGCCTACAGGCCGGTGGTGCTGCTCGACGAGCTCGGCGAGGGAACCGAACCTGTCTGAGAAGGTTCAGGCGAGAGCGGTCCGTTGTTGATGCCGTCCTGGGCCCGAGGGACGTCATCGACACAACAGAACTGCTGAGACAGGGAGTATTTGTGGTATCCTTGGACATAAGGGACACAATCAACTCCCTGCCATACGAGGTGATCAGGGACGCAGTGAGATTACCTAGGAGTATAAGTATCAAGGCCATTTACCGCAGTTATCACTTATTAAATTAACCTCTGAAGTGAACGCATCTCACTGTTGTTGTTCACTGCTTATCGGTAACACATCCAAGTGGTATTTGTTTTGGTGATTTCTAAAATACGCTAATTGTTTTGATGTTTGTGTATGATGGAATTTAAATAACAATGAGAGTTAGTGTTTTGTAAATTATTTAGTTTTACGCATCTATATATTATACTTTTTATTGAGCGAAGCTCTCTTTTAGGCAACTCACAAATTTCGCTTGTCTCCCTCCTGCTACTTAACGGTTCAACCGATTCGAACGAATTTTGGCATGAACATACATGATTATAACCTGACGGACATAGGCTATGTAAAAAATATATAGACTTTACCATGGAGGAATAATCACCGAAAGAAAAATTCAAAAGCTGATCACAGCCAAACCGCTGAAATTACATTGATGAAATTTAGGTGAGGTTAGGTAAGTTAGTGCTTCGCTCACTATTTGCAAACAGCAGCAGCATTGCAGACCTAGTTTTATGTGGGTGCTACGACAACCCTTTTTTGAAGTTTATTTTTCCGTTGCTGCGATTTTAATGATACCTACAGAATTTTGCATCCATATGCATCGGATCTGATTTAGTATAAAGTGTAGGTAAGTACAATTATATGTATTTTATGAGAAACATAATTTTTTTGCCCCGATTTGCCCGCGCGGCCGTAGTGCCTGCTACGATGTCGTAGACGCTTCATAGCATTTGCTACAAAATTGATATTTATTTTATATTTTTCATTTTAGGTACAATAATGCAATGTGTTCAATGACAATGCATATATGCAATGCAGTGGAGGCCTATACCCTATCAAGGGGTTCCGATAACAAAAAATAATTATAAGTATAAAAAAATAGAACTTAATTAACTATTAGAAAATAAATAAAAATTAATGTATTTAGAACGAAAAAAAAAACTGTAACTTATATACTTTCAAGATTTATTGGAAATAAAAAGCTTATTATTATTATTATAATGCAATGTTCCTTTTCGAGGAGGCTTTTTTGAGCTGTAGTATTCGCAAAAACGGTTAGATCGTTAAAATATATTTTAAATGTATTTTTAACATCTCTTAATGTTGAAAATGTAGATATAGAACCTTTATCATGTCGAATTGTTAATTTATGTAAAAGTCTTGACAATTTCTGGATTAAGTCAGCCCGTAATAAAAGTAGAGTTTTAAGTAATTATTCTAATTGGTAATATGTAATTGAATATGTAGAACTGACTAGAAGTATTGAACAGTGCCATTTACAGCAGGTACAACCGGAGCCGTCCCACGACGTAGGCGGGCAGCCCCAAAAAGACTTTTCCGATCTTAATTCGCGGTCAAGACGTAGACGATTAACAGAATTATTGTCAAAAGTAGATCCCTCTGTTGTAAGCTCACTGCTTAACTCTTCGGGTCAATCTAATAGTAGTAATTCAGATATGCTATAAGCGCTGACGAAATATTATCGGTTATTGTTGAAGCTAAGTTCACCAAGCACCAATATTTATTGATTTAAAATCTTGTGAACACTAAAACTTCTTGTAATTTTTTACCGTCATACCAAAATGTTTTAATTGCTAAAAAGAAGTGTTACCCAGAGAACATATTAGATCGTACTGTTTCTCGAATACATGACTCAAGTAGTGAAATTTTAGATAGTGTTTCATACGATTCGAATACATTAGTTTTGACCGGTAAATGGGGATTTGACGGTAGCATGGGTCATAGCGAGTACATGCAAAGCTTTTCGGAATCAACATTACAAGATGACAGTAGTTTATTTGTGACCTCTTATGTTCCACTTCAATTAGCAATTAAAACAGAACCGAATTCTGAAATTATTCTAAAAATCTTTTATTAGACGTTTATATATCGAAGATGTAGAAAGTTACTGACATTTAACGGAGCATAAACCAAACGGTGTTGATTCAATTTCACCAAGCTAGTCGAGCTCTAAACCTTACATATTATGGAAAAGATCATAAAAGGAAAAGGTTCTTTTCAGGTACGAAATTTACGACCTACCCAATAACCGTGAAAGTGGAGATTATGCTGTAGACTACCACACCGAAAAGTAATTTAGGATTTTAAGAACTGCCTCACCTAAATCAGGATCTTTAAATAGCTAATTTCAAAACAAATATCCTGATTATTTTGATACTAGTATTTTTATACATCTATTGAAGGCATTGACTTTTATATTACTAGCGTGAGGGCATGCCCAAACAATTAACACAAACTTTTGGCATAGAAAGGAAAGTAGTGTCATTTGTAACAACTGTTAACAACTACGTCTACGCAGCGGCGCTTTAGACTACGAGGTAACCTTGTACGTGCGTATTTATGGTATTTTTAGATTAAAGTGTTATCACAACAAATGAGATGCACTCCGATAATTTTTTTATTGGTGCAAATAAAAAAGGACAGCCATTTACGGTTATGTTAGTCTATTACACGAGTGGTTACAAAATTATTAAGCGATGATATGATAACTCCTTTAACTATTGTATCACAATTTTGCAGCCTTGGACTACGCATTGTATGTTGCCTTTGTTATGACACGACAACCAGCCCCTCGCGACGGCTATCCGGAAGAGTCGACTGCCGATCCCATGTCAACAGCCGTCGCAACAGCTGATCGGCGATAAGCAGAGTAGTGTGGTGATACGCACTCGGCTTAAGCCGATTCCGCGTCGATAAGTGGGAAGACCCTTAAGAATCAGTAATGATAATTTAGTAATCTTTATGTTTATAGCACTCGGCCATAACCTTGAAATTTACTTTAATTATTATTTGCTATTTTTCATTACAACAGTCACTTAATTTACCATTTTCGTTCAAGTAATTTATGTTGACGTCAAGAGTTATTATTTTGTTGGTGATTTGTTATATGGTTATGTACCACGGGCGTAGCCCACGTGTGCCACGGGTTTTGGGGGTTCAAAACCCCCCCGAAATGTTAAGATATCAACAACAATAATATCAAAATAAGGAGAGGCCAGCGGCATAACTTATTTAATTACTAATTTTTACACTAATAATGTATTTTGGATTCGCCCTCTACCACCCGCCGCCGCCCGCCGTCATTTAGGGCGTAGGCTAAACCTTGCGCGGACACACGCCGCAGGCTTGGAAATTATGATTTCCAATATTTTTAGGAAATATTGGAAATCGCCTGATGGTAAGCGTCGACGCGATCTAGGATGTGACGCACTTGCCTAGAAGATACCTATTCACTCGTAACTTGAAGACCCCTAAATTGTATTTGTCAGGAAACACAGACTCAGGCAAAGAGTTCCACTCCTCCTTAGCGGTACATATCATAAAATTCAAACCAAAACGCTTAGTGTGACTCTTTGGTATATCCACCATATAACGGTGTCGCCAATTTGTAAGTCTGGTTGTCCGATGAAAAAATGGGGACGGCGGAACAAGGTTGTTCAATTCAGCTGCACACTCTCCGAAATGTATCCTATAAAATAAAAGAAAAGATCTTCATTGCTGATGAGCCTCTTGGCCCTCCTCTCGATGGACTCAAGCGTCTGGAGCTGGTATCGGGCGGAACCGTCCCAAAGATGAGAACAATACTCCATACCCGATCGAACTTGTGCTTGGTAAAGGTTGAGCAACTGTTCCGGTGTGAAGTATTTTCTCACCTTCGCCAGAATGCCAAGTTTTTGTGAAGCCACTTGAGCCTTGCTCTCAATGAAAGAGCCAAAATTGAGAGTTGGTGACAACTCGTTTCTATTCGTTTTAGTTCTGGAATTACTACAAATTCAAATTTAAAAAAGGGCTATTCCTGCAAAGGTTTCACACAACCAACCTGGAGGAGGTCCTTCAACTGTGAAACCTTTGACAATATATTTTTTTGAAAATTCTGGGCTCCAATTTTGGCGAAGGACTACCTAGAATGAGGTTCGATTCATTTTAAGAAGTAAGTTTGATTTTACAATTTGCTTTGATAGTACACACAAATTTTGCTTATTGACTCACGATTTCATATTTTTAGGAGCTAACTTCAGGCTCTGAAAGCATATTGGCTCAATATGAAACTCTCTCAGCATTTGCAACATCTCCTATACCAGACTCATCACACCAAGAGCCGGGGCCATCGTGGAGACTTATAGCGCCTCCCTCACCAGTCGTTCCACAACCTGTCGTAACCGGCTATTAATCAACCAATGTTACACCGAGCTCTTACTCCACCTGTACAACGAACTGCTCCACAGCGTACAACCCGTCGCAGAAGTCGTAGACGTCAGCTGCCTATGTCTCAAGATGCGGCACTTCGGGCGTTGATACGTATATCAGAGGAGCGAGTAAAGATAAAGAGGCACAATAGTAATTTATTAAGTGCCCCCTTAAATAAATTAAAAGAAATTAAAGAAATTTTGCAATTAAGGTAATAGCTTAAAAAAAATTGTAAGTTAAGAAAATTTTAGAAAACCGTTGCACCAAACAGTCGATGTCATGATGATTCTAAAATAAAGATCTTAACAACAAATAAAAAAAAAGTTAGTAATTTAAATTATATATATGTCGTATCCGGTCATGAGTACTAAACGAAACGCAAGCGCGCCCTCTAGCCGGTGAACATAAGAAACTACGATTTCCCGCGCTTCGACAGAGTCGTGATGCTGTCAACATGCGAGCTCCGATTCACTTTGGATCGAGACGCCATCAAGTGTAGACGTCGTCACGGAACTGTCCTACGTTTCGATACGTACCTTATTATAACAAGTTTGTTACGTGTTACGTGGTTCTTAATACTGTGTCCAAAAATTACAACATCATTTCAGTGCACGATTTCTACTCTGCCCATGTGATATCGGAAGGTTCGGAACAATATCCTGACGTTCTCCCCGACATCGGAATTGGGATCGAAACGAGCAAATGATTTTCTTCATAATAATAATAAAATGAAATGACAGACTCTGTTATAAATTCAAAAACTACAAATGCGTAAGTTAATTTAAGGTCCAAAGACAAACTTTCCTGTTGTAATGAGTTTAACCTTGACAAGGTGACTATGGACGCAAGATCGTGGTACGTGACAACGGATTTGTTTGGATGGCGGTCAAGCTGATGGCACTGGAGCAGTGCGGAACGAGTTACGTCTGGATGCTAGCATCGCTGGGTATCTTAGATCATAAAGGTGAGCGATATTGTTTTTCATACGATGTTGGTGCTGAAAGCTCGTATATTAAGTATGGTGTTGTTCAAAGTTGAGTGGTAAACGTTTTAATAATGTTACTGTCATGACCGGTAAAAGTCAAACACTAGTATTCAGCGCAGAACAGGTATAATGTTGTGTAACGATTAACCATTTGAGATTTTTTTAAGTTTTACAAGACCTTTATTTGCAAAATGATATTAGGATCGGCCGGATCATTTTTTTGGTTGAATGACGGCAATTGTGTTTTATTGAACAAAAATGTTAGTGTGAATTCTTTTATTTTTTTTATGAACCTACCCCCGATCTAAATAATATCGATACGTCCGTATCGTGACGTATGATAATAGTTAAACTTTGAAAGCTGTAAATTCTAACCTTACAAGGACGCATATGATCGGTTGAGAAGAATGCCAAAGGGTTATGTAACAGTCGAAGTTGAAGTTGAGTTACATGTTGATCAATGATAATTACTTTTTTTTGTGGGAAATCGAGTGGGTTCTTGAGCCGTAAAGGTGTCGACCGTACCTAGAGTCATTATGTAGTCGTAGCCCGGTAGAAGTCGGTGTCTCTTGGGGAAACCTAAGTAGTCCGTGGGTGTGCGGTGTTCATTAGACTTAGGTTAAGGTCGTGGTCCCGGGGGACCGTAGTGTGTAGTCAATGGGTGATACACACGGTGTTGTGGATGTACAGAGTGGTACAAGGTCAGCAATTTCTATTTCTGTGAAGATCGTGGCAAATAGAGGTACTCGAGTGTCCAATTAACTAAATTTAGAGATTGACATTAATGAAGTGTTGCCGTAAACGATCATGGTACATAGCCTAGCTACTTCTGTATACCTAAATGATGATGCTTTTGACGATTATTTAGTTAAATTTTCTTAGTTTAGTTTAATTTGTGAAAGTAATAAAGAACAATATGGCATTGTTAGGTGCTCCCATACGAATAATCGTTGATCAGGGTCGTAGCTTTTGTAGTGAAAGTTCCGTGACTTCTGTGATAGTAAAATAACTATCTTCATCTTGTTGCAACGGTGTCTAGCCACGCGAACGGTCAGATAGAGGCTGACAAAGATAAATCGTGGCAACACTCTTTAGAAGATGTGCAACTCGCTCTAAATTGTACAGTCAATCGGGTAACAAATCTAATTCGTTGTAGCTTTTAATGAGAAAAGCAGCACGTCCTTTAGCTTTGATAACAAGTGATGCAAAAGTTTTCAAAAGGAGATTTTGTTTTGATAGAGAATTAAGAACGGAACCAGTTAAAGTTAGACACCATATTCAGAGGTCCGTTTCAAATAATTGAAGTTTTAGATGGAGACCGCTACACACTCCAAGCATTGAACTCTAGACGTACTTTTTTTTCCATTTATTTATTAACGTATTAAAAATAAATTACATTGTATTGTTCAAAAACAGCGTATAGAAATCCACAAAGGTTTAAAGCAACGCTGTTTAAAGCAAGCGTTATGATACAAAAAATACACTAAAAAAAAAAAGAAATCAAGTTGCTAAACTCTTTTACAAGAAGCAAACTAGGTGCATAAAAAAAGTCTTGAAAAAAGTACTTATTCAATTCGTACCTTAAATTCAGTTGAGGCAAACCATCAATAAGATCTGCGGGTAGTTGATATATCAAGCGCGGTACGAGGTAAGCGGTAGTTCTTTCGCCTTAGACATTATTCGCCTTTGTCGTAAGCATTTTGTTTCGAGCAATCGGAGCAATCCCACGAGTAAATATAGGGTGATGCAATTTTTTTTTAATTTTTATTGAAAAAGTTTTCACTTAAAATGTTTTTCTGAAATTGAAATTGGATAGGTAATATTTCACATAGTTGAAATAATTTCATCCGAAGAATGTTGTTTTTTTTATATTTTTACTTACAATAGTTTTTATTATTCGTAATTGGAGATTGAAAATTAGATTTGTGTATGTCTTGTAAGTTCGTCCGTAGCTACATAAACCATAACGTATGTATGAACCAGCAAGTGCGTTATATAACATTTATTTTACTTTAAAGGGTATTCGAGTCCTTAAAATAGTCATGTGTGCTAAAAATTATCTAAGTTTATTGCAGACATGAGCAATATGAAGGCCCCAATTAAACTTTTTATCAATTTTTAAGCCAAGATTTGTATGAGAATTCACATTTTCTATGAGAGGGCAAATGCAGATGCACTGGATGAATAGAGACAGGAATAATGATGGGCCATCAGATTCTGAATAGGTGCTGGTCGGTCTGATAGGGCGTTACGATATGGAGTAATTTTGTTTTTTAGGTTTATCACTAATCTAAAATCACTTACAAGTATGCTCACGATAGGCTTAGGTAGATGCCCGAAATAGAGAAAATCGTTTGAGAGACAGATAATGTAGAGTAAAGCGATGATGACGAAGTTGGATCAGTCAGTGTGTAGGTAACATTTCATTCGGGTTTCAGGAGGAAACCGTAGAGTCGTTGGACTCGGCGATCCCATGAGGGGATGCGCGTAATGTTGTGTCGTCGTGTCAAGGTGACACGGAAGTTGACCGTACTAGACTATTTCGTAGCCGTAGTCCAGTAGAAATCGGCATCTACCATGAGGATTGGTAGTCCGTGGATACGCGGTACGCGGGTAGATCTGGCGGAGGTCGGGTTTCAAGAGGAAACCGTAGAGACGTTGGACTCGGCGATCCCATGAGGGGATGCGCGTAATGTCACAGTTGTGTCAGGGTAACACGGAATTGGTGAATGAAATATTACTGTTAGATTTGTTGTCAATGAATAAAGTTTAATGATTGAGAAATAACGATTTTCCTGTTTCGGAGCAACAATGATAATAAGAGAGCTTAATGTAACTAGTATGTAGATTTTCAGATTTATTGTAAAAGTCTTTGATTTATTTGTGAGTTGTAATGAATTGGTAAAGTTCCAAATTGTTTAGAAAAAGATTATCAAATGAAGCGTTAATATTTCAGTTAAAGAATCTAGGTAAAAAAAATAATAATAATAAAGTGTTCATTTTGTTTAGTTCTGAAAAGTTAGGTCAGGTATGACCGAGCGATACTTTCTGTTGTTTTGTCTTGTTTCAGAATAACACACGAGGACGTATGTCTCGCAGGATGGCCGTGTCGTATCCGGTCATGAGTAAAACGAAACGCAAGCGCGCCCTCTAGCCGGCGAACATAAGAAACTACGATTTCCCGCGCTTCGACAGAGTCGTGATGCTGTCAACATGCGAGCTCCGATTCACTTTGGATCGAGACGCCATCAAGTGTAGACGTCGTCACGGAACTGTCCTACGTTTCGCTAAGTACTTTATTATAACAAGTTTGTTACGTATTACGTGGTTCTTAATACTGTGTCCAAAAATTACAACATCATTTCAGTGCACGATTTCTACTCTGCCCATGTGATATCGGAAGGTTCGGACCAATATCCTGACGTTCTCCCCGACATATATATATAAATAGTATAATAAAAACATTTAGGTATATCGGGAATCCATAAACGATGAGTGAGAACATCTCTGGCAGCTATGCCCTGTTGAAGAACCTGATTGTTGCTGCCGCCTCTTTCACTGTCTTCATCATTTAAATATTCATTTGTAGTTGTGCTACTTGAAGCAAGTCTTCATTGCTAAACTCAGATACAGGGACGTTGGCTATATTTCAAATGTTATGTATAACCACCTAAGCAATTGTAATAGACGCATCTACTTTTGGTTAATAATGTAACACTCCGTGTACAAGGAGACAACGAAAACGTTTTTTAAGAAGACCGATTGTTCTTGATTTGATTGATGTCGTTCCGTGTTCAGACATGAAGATCAGTGTAATGAGCTTCAGGTGAGCCAGGATCGGTATCCATAATAGAGGTCATTAACCCTTTAATTCGCAATGTTGAATATACACAACATCCGAAACGTATTTTTTTTCCACGGAATAAATCAATGTAATCTGTACTTTAACACCATATAATTAAAGGAATAACGAAACCCAATCAATAGCAAACAATAGAGTGACAAATGTGCCAATATTTTGACACTTAGCAGCAAAATGGCGCCGGGTAAAGTCTCAACTCGCGGACATAAGGTAATTTCTTTTTATTTACCTAAGTTTTTCTTGAAATTTTGCGAAATTAATAATTGAATTTACATTATCTATAGCCATTCTTCATATTATTTTACTAATTTGGCTTAGAACTACATTCAATAATAAAATAACACTGCTGAATTATGAACGTTGAGTATTCTCAACATTGCGCGACATTGAATATTGCATGTACTTTTTTTTGTGTTGAGAATAGTCAACATTGCGCAATTTATAGAATAATATTTTTTTCTGTTTTTTGAAGCAATCTGTTAAGAAAAAAATAACTGTAAAACCAACTAATATTACCCATGGTGGATGACCATAAAAAATATAACAAGTACCTACATGTTGACTGTAATTTATTTTTTATCAATGACCTACGACCTTAAGTTCGTGCTTGCTTGTAGATTTATGATTTCATTGATGCTACCTACAATTGGTTGATCTTGGGTCTTGAAATATGTTTTAATAATTTGGAGCTATATCAATATTTTTTATTTTTTAAATATTAGAGCATGCAACAGGTGTTACTTTTGCTTATGGTGTTGGATTGAGCTTTGAGTGTTTTTGGTATTTCCTTAGGTAAGACCACAATGCGACCACCAAGCGTTTTATAGCATTGGTACCAGGACGTGTTCCATCTGTCAGTTATAGTACTTCGCAGGATGAGACGGTATTTACGAAATCACCAGATGTCGACGAAGCAACTGATTTTAGTTCATAGCCAAGGTCTGTAGATTCGTCTTTCGAACAACTGAATATTTTCGACGATGAGGATGAAAATGACATAACTATTCTGAATTTGGATTAACCTATGTTACCATATGACGTAGATACGGTTTCTTTGACTCCAATCATAAATTATATGTTTCCCCCAGATGTCGATACAGAATTACTAAGCTTACCAATTTCTCAAATAAGGTTCCAAAATAAAAAAATGTTCCAATTTTGTGATACATACCGCTAAGACCTGAAACTCTTTGCTGCAATCTGTGGTTCCTGACAAATACAATGGAGGGGTCTTCAAGTAAAGATTGAATAGGTATATTCTAGGCAAGCGCGTCACATCCTAGATCGCATCGTCTCACCATCAGGCGAGATAGTGGTCAAGCGCCTACCCATTTACTATAAAAAATCAGACGAAAATATCTGCTACTTGAAGAGAAAGGGCGAAACAGTATCGATGAAATGATGGTGCCTTATAAAGGTATCAGAGATGGAAATCGGCGGAAATATCTTTCTAAAAACCCAAGAAACGGGGTTTTTAAATTTTTTCCTTGGAGAAGGGGTTTCAAAGTTAGTTTATATAGAAATTCGCTGGCGAAGAAACATTCCGGGGAGTACTATTCACAGAAAAGGAAAACAGTTTTGGCTTAGGGGCTAAAGTAGTTTTACCTCTAGCTAAATAAATCAAGGGAAGACCCTTTATATTGTACTTCGATAATTTCTTTACTTAGTTGATATTGATACACTTTTGGAGAGAAGAGCATGGTTTGTTTAGTTTAGGTACAAGTAAGGGTTAGAGGCTGAAAGGTGGTGGAGACAAAGTATTGGCTAAAAAAAGAAGGGGTGCATGCAAACAGGTTGTTTGTAACAAAAATAAAATAGCTGTGGTAAAATGGCCAGACAATAAAACGGTAACTATAGCCAGTTCTTTTGTCGAATCTCACCCAATTGAGAAGATATTGCAAAGAATCAAAGTGTAGAGTAGAACTTGATTGTCCTCAAATTACAAAACAATATAATATGTACATGGGAGGCTTCTATCTTGCAAACATGTTACTGGCACTATACCACGGTAATTTTAAGACTAAACGTTGGTATATGGAAATATTTTCGCAGGCAATGAAAAATGGCTTTACCAAGTGCTCAATGAGGTTGAGTTTAGTTGATAAAAGAAATTGTTTTTTAACTTTCGATTTTTTTTTATATTTTATTACAAGGATATACGTCATAAATAACTCGTATATAACAAAAAATATAAAATTTTAAGAAAAAGTCACCTTGCGCATCAAAGGGCTAAAAACCACCTTAATGGGTATTCGTAGTCTCTTTAAAATATAAGTTGTACATTGAGACAATGATACTGTTTTCTGCAATAGTGTCATTCTTCATTTTCAACAGATTGGAGAATTTAAAGCTGCTGTTACTTCTGCTATGATTGTGGACACTCTCTGTTGTGCTATACAATGTCCACCAATGTCTCCAATAGGTCTTAAAGTTACCTAAAAGTAAGCAACAAATACACTAGTTTGATAGATTATTTAATTGTACACAAAAGGCGACTATAGCTTCTCTTTCAATGAACAAGAGGTCAGTTGGTAAAATCCATTTTGATATTTAACTAACCTTTGTTCAACTGATAAATCAATGGAACTTTTTTTAATTTTTAAGCAGAGGCCTTAGTTCGTCACAGACTTCCATGGTCAACTTTTTCGTTAGACGATATCTTTTAATAAATTCTGTATCACCCAAATCAAAAGGATCGGATTGCTCCCTTATGTGGCAACTTCTTTGTCTCTGCAGTGTATTATTATAATAGTAATTTTCGAGAAATTTTAAAATAATAAACTATCTGAAAATAAAATTGATAGTAGCATATGATTTCGCATTTAAATGTTATAGATTATTAGAGAACATATACATTATAATTATACTATATACATTAAACATTATAAAGAGAAAGTAAAAAATATATAATTACTTTTGATTTAAAATAAGTCTTCGGAATGAACTCGTTGACCTCATGCACGTACTACGTATTTAAAGTTTATAGAAACTATGTAATCATTCCGTTTTTTTCACCTGTATACATATAAGAGTATCCCAAAATAGGAGTTATAGCGTGTGGTCCAGTAATTACATGGCAAGCAATATTAAGATAATTCTGATCTTAAAACTAATTTCAAAACTTTTTTTGATTGCTATTTTTGACGTTCGAGCGTAGCAGTTTAGGTTCTACTAATGTCATATAAGACGTCATGGTACGAATAAGCAAAACAGTCCAATTTAATTAATCGCAAGAATAGTTGATGGTACGCAGGCACCCAGATGGGATCTGGGCATATCTTCAATAATACCTTTGGTATAATTTTCAGACTACTTAGTATGTATATTTAACAATTATTATAGTATTTTATTTTATATATATTTATTATTATTTTACAATATTTTCTGAAAGAGATCTATCTCTTGGTACGTCAACTTATTTACTCACTCTTCACCATGAAAATGTGGGCTCAAACAACTGCATTTCTGTGCACTCAAAACGTCGATGGCCGTCGTATAGTCCTGACTCGGCACCGAATACCTTTTTTTTTATTCCTGTACCTTAGAAACCTAAAGAACCGGTTGATGCGTTCAGAATACATGTTGGAGATACCTTAGTGGCAAACGTGCTTCGACATTTGGTTCAAACGTATGCAGAAGTGTATAGATATTAATGGGGAATATTTTGAAAAACAATAATTTTCGATAAATAATATTTGTTTTTGTTCTCTAATCCCGAAATATAAAAGGCAACCCTCGTAGCTCTCACACAAACATTTCCTTTTTCTTTCATACTGTATTAAAGCATACAGTATGAAAGTTGTGTTGGGTTCCAGATACGCTGCTTTGCTTGCTTACAAGCGACGCAGGAAGAGCGTGCTCACACTACGACGGCATATTTGCGGCACTCTTGAACGCACCTTAACAGTTGTCACTTGATTGCTATCTTTGTCCAATATAGGATAATACTTTTGACAGGTGTCACTTCCTTATTGCTACGTACTAAGGTTGCGTTTGTTTCCTTATGTTTAGCTTAACATTGCAATAGCAACTTTATACCCTCGATATAGGTGTCAACTGTCAAAAGTATCATCCTACATTGGACAAAGTATAGACTGCTAATCAATAGATGGCATTTGTAATGATTATTTTTCGATATATGCAAAAAGCATATCGTGTAGCGCCTTTTCTCTGAGTATAACATCTTTTTATTAATGAGCTCCGTAATAAAACTACTCGAATAACATGTAATAAGATTCATTGTATATAAGACTTCGACTTTTTATATAATTTTTATATATTTTATGCATTTTCAATGCGATCTTATAAGATAAATTATTATAATAGAAAAATACTAGAAAAAATCGACTCGGGTCACAAGTGAATCTCAGGCGGGAATCGAACCCGCAACCTTTGGAAATCCGGTCCAATGCTCTCCCAATTGAGCTACCGAGCCTTGCGAACACTCGTCGAAATTTTCTAGTACATTCCTGATTTTACGCTGTAGGCCAGCGTTGTTTCATCAATGAGAGGAACATCCTCTCGTATTCGAAAGAAACATTTTTACAAATGTTTGGTCAATCGATTAAGATGAAACAGCCATGTTAGATTTATAATTTTTATATATTTTATGCATTTTCAATGCGATCTTATAAGATAAATTATTATAATAGAAAAATACTAGAAAAAATCGACTCGGGTCACAAGTGAATCTCAGGCGGGAATCGAACCCGCAACCTTTGGAAATCCGGTCCAATGCTCTCCCAATTGAGCTACCGAGCCTTGCTCGGTTGCGGGTTCGATTCCCGCCTGAGATTCACTTGTGACCCGAGTCGATTTTTTCTAGTATTTTTCTATTATAATAATTTATCTTGTAAGATCGCATTGAAAATGCATAAAATATATAAAAATTATAAATCTAACATGGCTGTTTCATCTTAATCGATTGACCAAACATTTGTAAAAATTTTTCTTTCGAATACGAGAGGATGTTCCTCTCATTGATGAAACAACGCTGGCCTACAGCGTAAAATCAGGAATGTACTAGAAAATTTCGACGAGTGTTCGCAAGCCTCGCGAGCTCAATTGGGAGAGCATTGGACCGGATTTCCAAAGGTTGCGGGTTCGATTCCCGCCTGAGATTCACTTGTGACCCGAGTCGATTTTTTCTAGTATTTTTCTATTATAATAATTTATCTTATAAGATCGCATTGAAAATGCATAAAATATATAAAAATTATAAATCTAACATGGCTGTTGCATCTTAATCGATTGACCAAACATTTGTAAAAATGTTTCTTTCCAATACGAGAGGATGTTCTTCTCATTGATGAAACAACGCTGGCCTACAGCGTAAAATCAGGAATGTACTAGAAAATTTCGACGAGTGTTCGCAAGGCTCGGTAGCTCGATTGGGAGAGCATTGGACCGGATTTCCAAAGGTTGCGGGTTCGATTCCCGCCTGAGATTCACTTGTGACCCGAGTCGATTTTTTCTAGTATTTTTCTATTATAATAATTTATCTTATAAGATCGCATTGAAAATGCATAAAATATATAAAAATTATAAATCTAACATGGCTGTTGCATCTTAATCGATTGACCAAACATTTGTAAAAATGTTTCTTTCGAATACGAGAGGATGTTCCTCTCATTGATGAAACAACGCTGGCCTACAGCGTAAAATCAGGAATGTACTAGAAAATTTCGACGAGTGTTCGCAAGCCTCGCGAGCTCAATTGGGAGAGCATTGGACCGGATTTCCAAAGGTTGCGGGTTCGATTCCCGCCTGAGATTCACTTGTGACCCGAGTCGATTTTTTCTAGTATTTTTCTATTATAATAATTTAACTTCGACTTTTTTATAGTTAATAGATAAGCGCTTGACAGCTATCTCGCCTAATGGTAAGCGGTGCGGCGATATAGCATATGACTTTTATTTAGTATTATAAATAGTTGCGATATCTATAAATTTATAATCATAGTTCACAAGTGGAGTAAACAAATCGTAAAAAGAAGCTATAAAAACAGGCTGTTCAAAAGCATTTCTAGGATATGATGGCATTTGATTTAATTTCAGTTATTGATTTCAATAACGACCGATCGTTGTGAAGATCCTTGGGGGAGGCCTATGTCCAGCAGTGGGCGTCGTACGGCTGATATGATGATGATGATGATGATTGATTTCAATAGAATCAAATTAAACGGAAAACACGGAATAATGCATAAGGCATACTCCGCGCAGGTTACAGCAAAGTTGTGAGGCACTCTCCTCCATTCTCCTACCCGGCCTGGTGACCGGTAAAGGTTTAGAGGCATACCCAATAAAAACCCGTGTCTGTACCCTCAACTCTGCCACGGATCCGGTGGGGCCAGTGGTAATCACCACTTACTGCTGCGATATACCTACGCTGAGCTTTACCACTGTTGCTATAGCACTATCAACAGCAGAGCAACTATTTTGCGAATATATTATGTCTTTATTGTTTTCAGGCATAATTGTTACAATGTGTGGAATTAATTATTTTTCAACTTCAATATACTATGAAAGTACTTTTTCGTATTTTGTCAATTAGTTTCAGTAGTTGTTCACCGTCTTAACACCAGCGGGAGCGGTGAGCGGAGGGTCCGCGGTCCGTTCCCCACTTAGCAATCGACCGGCAGCGCTTACGCACGCGTTTTGTTTGCTTGGAACATTGTAATATTAAAAAATCTAGTTTCTATATAGTCCGCTTATTATTTGCATTCCGCATTTTACAGTATTTCTAAAGTATACCTAACCTCTACAAATAAATGAAACTATAAAATCTCTTTTTATCTATAATAGATATTAATTAATTATTAAAATTTTATAACAGTTTAAATCACCATTCAGTTTGAGATCATCGCGTGCTCATGCTTATTCTCTGACCAAGGACTAAGTCCTGCTAAATACCCCGAGATGATAACTAGTTCGTCGACCTGATAGGAGGCTAAGCCATATAAGTGTTTTTGATAATCGATAAAAATGTAATTTATGGTATTATTACATTTTGAATATTTCATTGCCGGATTAATAACGAATATGATATATTTAAAAAAAATATGATAACAAAACTTTACTGACGCAATATCACAGACAAAATGAAATATTTTTCTAAGCGGTTAAGTAATATACTTAGGTATATTAAATAAAACGCTTTTTTAAAAAAATGTATGTTAAGTAGTAAGATAGAAAGATTTTAGTCAAAACCATCTCACTTCGAGGAACTATTTCACAGCTCGCATTTATATTAGTAAGAACATAATATCTGAAAATTAATGAAAAGGGAAGTATATCCACAATGTCTTATTCACCCTTTAACAGGCTCCCCTGAAAAGGAGTCGAAACGGCAGTATCAAACAAAAACATGAAAATAAATGCAATTTCAGTAGCCGTAAAAATCACTTCTATGAGTAGAGTGAAAGTATTTAAAACAAATAATCATACAAGGTTTTCTAATTAAAAATAATAATAGTTTGAAGAAGTAAATATTAGGTACTTTTACATCAGAACTGTACTTATAAAAAAATGAGTATCGTTTGTAACTGAACAATACTTGTTACTCACGCGCTTATGGGTCGCAATTTTAATGTAACCTAACCCTGCTCAAGATTCATTTTGAAAATTAAACTAGGGCGATAAGTTTTTTGGAAAGTGAAATTTGAAGAATTTTCCCAAAGTACCTACTGTACACCGGCTAATAGGCCCATTTTTTCATTCCACTATTGGTCAGGTACCCGGGGTGAAGTCATTGTCACATTGACTCGCCCATTGATTCCTTCATTGTTTTCAATGCCCATAACACGAATGCATGGAACCAGAGTATTACATTTATTTATTATGTATAAAGACAACAACAACAAATTGATTATTGTTTTATTTTAAAACACTTAGGTTGAGCAATTCATGTTAACACGTTGGTGGACACTATGTTGTTAGTAATTATTGTTATTATGTCACTACTATGTATTTTTCATACATGGCCTACAGTCATGAGACGTTACATTGTGACAGTATGTCGATGGTAATCACACTTGCGGTGACACTAAAGAGTGGCCTTCCTTGTTTTAATAATGAAATTTCATCGCCGGCAGGCGTGGTGATTTTAGACAAACAAAAATTTGAACGTCCGACGGCTTACTATCATACCACTGTCAGTCGCTTGAACGCTTGTAGGCATTTGTCCACCATCGTGTTAAGTTTATGTCAAGAGGCCAATAGCACTGAAGTCGGGAATGTGAGAAATAACCCTCCTGAACTCAGCGATAGTGCAGCAGAAGCTATAGCCAAGATCAACGTCGTCGGGTAGCCAGTGAAGCCAGTTGAAGGCGTTATTATTTCGACAGCGGTCCGTGCAGAACTGAAGGTTTCGCGCCTCAGCGTGTGTGTAGTGTGGGTTGTTGATACTGACGAAAGCAGTTCCAAGACGACGGCCCGCATCATATACCACCTGAAAACGTGTAAAAACTTTTAAAATATTTATAAATGATAATGTGGGCATCAGTATTTAATTTTAGAGTTGTGCACCTCATTATTTTGATCTGTTTTAGTCATGTTACTAGACGATTGACCAGAGTTTTAGGTTAGCGATATTGTTTACCACGTAACATGCCATGTGGCCCATCATGTGCCACAGCCAAAGTAAAATCTCAGTTTTGATATCTTTCGTGATAGGTGACAACAAGTGGTTTGAGTGCTATTTCGAATGAAGCGATGGCGGTGCCTTATAACAATTATGTAATTTCAATATATTAAGGGCTAAGGTTTTAATTTAAGTGATTTTATTATCTTGTATTATAAATTGTAATATATTGTATTCGCTTGAGATTTTCATATAAACCTTACTATTATTTTTTGTTAATACATTTATGTCTTTCTAAAAATATTTTTTACTTTTTTATCCTTTTTTATACTTTTATTTTTATTTTTAGGGAAAGATAATAGCCGGCCGCATATTCCGGCTTTTTTACGATATATTGGCACAAATAGTTAATTACTTCGAATCCTAAAACTAGTGAATTGAAGTAGGTATATATATACACTTATGATCTTTTATTTGGTTTTCCATTATTACTTTCATGTGATTTACTTAATGCTCTTTATTTGTTTTGAAGTATCGGCGGTTTGAAAACGAACAAAAGAAACAAACACCGTAGACTTAGCTGAAACTATAAAACACAGTTCATGTAAGTCGTTATTCAACATCAAAATCTATCATCGTCGTAATCTTCAACACAGAATACTAATTAAATGGATAATCGATAAGGCTATATTAGATAATAAAGTAGTTTACAATCATATATCAAAAGGCAAAATCAGTTTGTCTACATGTTAGGGAAACGAGATATATGTCGTTATCGACAAACTTGTCTTCAATCGTGCGCGAAATAACTCAAGATGCATGCTAGGCCGGCTGCGCTCATTTCTCTACACTTGCCCGTGCGCCATTCAAACTGCCAACTGTCTTTATTCAGTGACAAGTCACGGAAGCCTATTTGATTGTGGTGTTTATTAGTGTAATTCTGTGATATTATTTCTTATTTTGAATATTTTAAATCTCAAGACGACTTAGCAGAAATTGAAAATATTGAAATAAACTTCCTTAACAACAATTTCCAACTAAATTCAGGTGAATTAAATACAGTATCATTGCATACGTGGAAACACCGTCGAAATATTTTGCGTTTTGAGCCCGTTCGTTTTTATTCGTTCAAAACTAGAAATATAAATAAACTTGCTGTTTCAAGCTTTATATTGCAAAGGAAAAGAAGCATATTTTTAGAAAGATTGCGTTTGAATAACAAAACGCCACATCATATAACTGAACTGCCTTTAGAGAAATTTAAAAAAAGTTGTTAAATCAGACCCTTATGAGCAAAGGCTATTACAGAGTTTATGATTATTTAAAGAACAAAAGGCTTGGAGTTAATGGCCTTTATTTTAATAACTATACTGGAAATTTGTAAAGTTAACTTTCGTTATGTATTTTTACAAGCACTAAAAAAGTTTCCTTATTTTAAATATAAATAAAATTGGAGTGTCTGTTTGTAATATTGACATTACCGGTTTTCACTACATGCATATGAATATATATGGTACATACACCAAAATAACATTTTTTACAATTTTTGTCTGTCTGTTTGTCTGTTTGTTACGGCTAATCTCTGAAATAGCTGGACGCATTTTGACGGGACTTTTTTGGCAGGTAGCTGATGTAATAAGGAGTCACTTAGGCTACTTTTATTTTAGAAAAATAATGTTGCAATATTCCACGCGGACGAAGTCACGGGCGGCCGCTAGTTTTAAATAAATCTGTATCACATTAAAGGGAGAAAAAACAGTCGTCCGTCGTAGATATTACAAAACCATGGCATAGTTGATGACTTTGAATAATAGCATCGTAAATATTCATATCGAATAAAAGGCATTTCTTTGATCTTTTCTTTGCGTTACGACTGCGTCCACGTTCGTAGTACATCACATCAGCGAGGATCAAACTCGGTCCTGAGTAGGTTAAAGCTGACATCGGATATGATGGGCTCCGACCGTCTTCAAAATTTTGATTTGTTATTGTTTATGTTGATTTTAGAAGTTTTGACTATAAGTATTTGGTAGACTGCAATTTTCAGATAGATCTCTTAAGTTGCTATTGAGACAAATTTATAAATATATTTATTTTATGTAGTAAAAACTTAAATAATGAGGAAACAGTTAATGGAATTCAAAGTCTTCAGCATCATTTATGAAAGCAAAAGAAAGATCCTTTTATTTGTTTCGAAGCTAGTACAAAACTATGCTATCTTGTTATGATTTTAATTCCTGGTTAATAATAAAGCTATCCTTTGTAAGTTTGTTTTATTTTCTTCGCAATAATATATTTTTATTAGTGAAATATGTATTTCACTTTATAAGGTTAAGGGCAATTCTAACAATGTAAAGAAAATCTCCAATAAATATTTAGGTTTTTGCAATGGATAAACCAAGACGACTTGGATGTCTACAGGACTATGCGGCCCACTCTAGATACCTTTTTGTATGATTTATGTGCTTCGTGGCCTGTAAAACAGGTTTGAATTAAAAGCCTCTTGTGGCCCACCGGTGTCCCCAGTGGCCCTAACAGTCAATAGAGTTTGGCGCACCGGTGTCCACCGTGGCGCCTATGGGAGTTTCCTTTTTTCGCAGAACGTTTAACGTGTTAACAATTGGGTAGGCCAGTACACAGCAAAGTAGTCCTCAAACAACAGTTCAGTCGCATAGTTAAAGCAATGAGATCTACAAAATATTCACTTTTACTTACTCTTCATGTATTATTTCTGCGATGTTTAGGGAGCATTATGTATATGTTTTTTAAAAATATTGAAAACACATCAATTATTCCTTTTGACTCTTTGTCGTAAACCTTATGCTTGTGTTTCATTATGTAGCTTATAATGAATGTGGACCGATGCGTAGTACATCAGCGAGGTTCTAATTTAGTGCACTTTGTTCAAAAGTGATATCTTAATCGATGAGCTACGATTTCCTAATTAAATATGAAATACAAACCTTGTAGAAATATAATGGCACAGGAACCTGATTAGTATTGCCGGTTTGGTGAAGAAAGATATCTTGAAGACGTCCACTCGCATCACGAAGTTGAACGATACCAAAGGTACCGGTGTAAATAACAGTATTATACCCGGCCTGACCGATACGAGCACGGAGATCCTAAAAAAATAATATCGAATTATTTATAAATTGCCAACAATCATTTACACATTTAGTTACTCAACACATTGTCAATTGCAATTACTTGTTCAAGCGAGTTCCAGTTTCCACCGTTTAGCAGTTGCCACTGAGGAGCAGCGTTAACGAAGAAGAAAGTGGAACGTTGACCTGTCGCGAAGACAAAGTCACTTTTGGCAGCAAGGTGACCACGTGTCAAGAAATGAATCGAGGTGACATATCGGTCGGCCAAAGTCTGTCCAACTATTCTGGCAATAGCCTGTTTCTGGGACACCTGTGTGTATACGGTGTTGATATTGACTCCAGGGAAGAAACTGCCAGCTGTAAAATCAACACGAATTATGTTGTAGTTATTATGTATATTTTAAAGTATTTGCATTTTACCCATATTGCAGTGGTAAAAAAACTAACCCAGCCAGTTAGGACGAGCAACGCCGCTTTGGTGAACAGCGTTAGTGGCATCTTGATTGTACCAGACAAAGAGCACTTCCAAACGATTTTGGTCAAAGCACGATTGATACCAAGTACGGAACACATTGTCGACGATAAATCCAACCCTAGAAACGTATTTAAATTCATAATAGAAAAGTAATCAGGCCAATTTTTATTTCATTTTAGTTATTGTGAAGAATCGCCCAAAATTAATGTAAGAAGATAAAGTTCACAACAATTATATTTAATGAACTTTGTATTAAGCAATTGTAATGTACATTACAATTGCTTAATACAAAGGTTGTCTGGAAGAGATCGCTCTGAGCGATAAGACCGCCCATTGTAACACTATTTTAAGTTTTCTCTTGTTATCTTATTATTTCAATGTGGTGTTATCAATAAAGTGTTTTGTATTGTATTGTATTGTATTTTTACCTGATAACAATGTTGTTGTTGAAACATCTTCCACCTGTGGCTTGGGCCTCTTGCCAAGAATCCGCTGAGCAGGTCAGGCCACCAAAAGCACTGTTAGCATGAAGCCACCCTGCTCCGGACACTAGGTTGTTGTTAACACAAGTCGCAGTCTGAAAATTAACGATGAGTACAGATAAAAAGATTTCAAAAAGATCACCTGAAGCGGTGCTGTTGGTATGTTATTTAAATTAACGATATTGGCTTTATATCGTCTTTAGTTTACGCTTCCATGTTCGTTTTTCAACATTCAGCAATCGAAAGAGTTCGAACTCTTTGTTTAGTTAACTTTTTGTATGAGTTTCTAACCTAATTGTAACTTTTTAACACGTTAAGTGCGTTACCGTATTAATATAGCCGGTAATGAACCTTACCGCTGTGCGAACGGCAGAAACGAGTTTTTCTCGCTCGTGCGGCGTCATTTTAGGTACGATATTCTTTGAGTTGATAGGAGACAAATACATATGTTTACTTCTTATTTTAATACGGTTTTAATACAACAAAAATAAAGTCCATGGCATATTTGCCCTGTACGCACAGAACAAAAAAACTTTGCATTCAGTGCGTTACCGGACGGATACGACATGTTTGTGCATGTCCGGTATCGCACTGGTGGTGATGCCATTTGCGTTAGTGAGAATCTGACCTTGATTACCGTTAGACGTTTGTCGATATTAATTGTATTTTCCCTCCATTTGTTTACGAAACAGTTTCGAATTTGAATTCACTGTGAAAAGCTCCCGAAAAATGTTGGCGCGTATTTTCGAAGAATAAAAGCAAGATAATTATACCACATCCGACCACGAAAACAGTAATCAAAAGATTTTCCCTCCTGGTAACAAAATCAAAATTTAGATGATATAATGATCCCATCACGTTCAATAAAACCGAAAACTAATGATGAGTTTCCTTTTTGGGACCTGTGTTGTTAATGCTTGGATCATCCATAACAATATTACTAACAAAAAAGGAACATTAATAGATTTAGTTGAATCTATTATACGAAACTTTACTGGGCATACATTTTACGCTGATAATAAGTCTTCAGGGGCATGCAGTCGGAAAGCCTCCTAGTGGCGCACCCCGGGCAACGGCAGCAACAAATGCCCACCCGTTTTTCGTGGACATCTGATGCTGACGGCGAATATTCCACAGTGACGAAGGGCCCGATTCTTATCACCGAGCATCTCTGATGGACGGTGAGCGGAACCGAGCCTAGAGGAGGACTCGGTGCGGCGCCTCCCACCCACCGAGTGGTTTTTCCCTATCCCTCTCCCCCATCCCATCCCAACTCCTTCACCCAACTTTTCCTACCCAACATCCTACACCCTAATATTTTTACCCTAGTGCACTCTGTGTGGAACTTCCCACCCGCGGAGTGGTCTCCCTATCCCTCCCACTTTTCACTCCTACCCCTCTGCCCATCCCTATTTCTCCTACCCAATGCCCCATATCCAAATTCCTATCCAAACCACACTACCGAGGGCCAGAGTAGTGTGTGTTTCCTTTTTATTCTTCTTCTGCCCCACAATAATGGAAGCACAATCGTCAAACAAGAAACTACCCCAGGAGGGTACCACAAACAGTGGAGAATCCCTCACTGAGCCCAGCTCAGTCTGTTCCTCGTATTCTGGGGGGAACAAACAATTGTGCCACATAATTTCACATGAACCCAGAAGATCCAGCCTTGACCTGTCCAGTCTCGTAGAAGCCATCCCTACGACCACACAACCACTGGACACAACAACGACGACAAAATGGAGCCTAGCAGCTCATAAGCGCCCTTGCAAAAGGACCGCTAACAGAGCCGCGACAGCTCCAAATGACCACAACCGGACTGACGTAAAGAAGGACCAACCTGAACGCAGTCGCCCCAACAGGCGCGCGAGAAGGGAGGCCCTTCAACGACCAAAGACCCAACTGACCGTGTCGGGTAACGCAGCAGCGGAAACGCAGCGCGACCCTATGCCATCCACCTCGAAAGAGGTGTCGAAGGCACAAGACGACACGGTACTACCACCACCGCCACCACCCAACCAGCCGAAAAGGAGACGAACTCGGAGGGGTCACCGCGGTCGGCGGACTGCTGCGATGGCACCCACAGCTCCTGAAAAGGAACATCCTGGGACCGGGGGTCGTTCGGACGAGCGAGCTTCAACGAAGCGCGCTCGCCTGGATGACACTCGATCACCCAGAGGGGAAGCCAAGCGCGCGAAAACCGACGCGAAACCGAAGCGGACAGCGAGCTACGCAGATGCGATGCAATCGCATCTGAGAGTAGCAGTTATTACTGTCCCGCCGAGGGACCTCTCACAGTGTCAGGCAGATCAGCTTAGAAGAGCTATCGACGATAGCATCCTTCAAGCGGTACTGTCTCCACCATCTCCGAGCGCGCAAGCTCCATCTTTCCGCGGACGACCCTTCCTTATGGATGGGGTACTAGCGATGTGGTGTGAGGACGCAAACGCTCTTAGCTGGTTGGAGAACACTGTCAAGGTAATGACATCACCAATACCCGGTACCACTCTGGCTGTTGTAAAACAATCAGAGCTGAAGAAGAAGCTCAAAGCAGGGCTTCTTATACACACACGCATCACCGATGCCGAGACACTGCAGAGAGTCCTTTGTGCCCAGAACCCTTGGTACAAAGTCGACTCCTGGCAGTGTTACGACATGTCGGTAGATGAGAAGTCCGGTGAGGAGGATAAGGTAGTCCACCTTATCTTGGGCATCCCGGAAGACCAGAGAAGAACAATCCTGGACAGAGACCGCCGCGTAGCCCATATGTCAGGAAGCGGATACATCCGCTTCTTTAACGCTGAAGAGGAGGCTACAGGTGAAGGCAAACAGACAGTGATGAGTGAAAACACGGCGAAGGGAACATCCACTCCAGAGCCGACCACCTCAGCTCCCCAACAGGGTCAGAGCGAGGTGGTGTTGAGCTCACCACTGGAAGGGGAGAGAGGGGCTAGCGACGAAGATGACGTCCTCCGCAGCCCCTAACTCTCTAAATATCATCCAAACCAACCTCCAGCACAAACAAATAGCGGCGGCCACCTTACGCAGAGTGCTGGAGGTCGACAACAAGACCGTCGCTCTAATCCAAGAGCCTTGGATTAGAAAAGACAGAATCTGCGGTCTAAACAACATCGGAGGTAAGATACTGCTAAACACCTCTATTGCAAAACCAAGGACCTGTATTTACATGCCTAAAACTATAACAGCACCTTTACTTAACCAATTCTGTTCTAGAGACCTCACTGCAGTGAAAATCTTTACAGATAGACAAACAATCCTAGTGTTAGCTTCAGTGTACATGCCGTATGAAGGCGAAGTGCCTCCAAAGGAACTGGCAGAGCTGGTGCAACACTGTGATACACATGCCTGGGACATAATCATCTCCGCAGACAGCAACGCACATCACCCGCTGTGGGGAAGTGAGGAAGTAAACAAAAGGGGTGAGTCTTTAACCGAATACTTATTGCAAACAAACCTTAACATTATGAATAGAGGTAAGGAACCCACTTTCGTAAGTTCAAGGTACCAAACAATCGTTGACATCACGCTAGCTACTAATGCCGCGGCGGACCAAATCAAAGGATGGCACGTATCAAAAGAACCGTCCTTTGCGGACCATCGCCGCATATGCTTTCATATACAATATAAGCCGGCTGATCCTGTCCGATATCGTAACCCCCGTAAAACAGATATACCAAAGTTTACAAACTTACTTACCAAGACACTAAGTGAGACACATATGACAGACATGACACTTGGTACAAAAAGCATAGATTTCAATATACAACTTTTAACCACAGCTCTTTTAAAAAGTTACGAATCAGCGTGTCCTGAAGTAGTACCCAAAGCTCCAGATAAAAGTTCCTGGTGGGGGCCTCAGCTTGAACGACTACGTAGGGAACTCAGGGCACTTTTTAATCGAGCCAAAAACACCAGAACTGAAGAAGACTGGGACAACTATAAACTTGCACAAAAACACTACAAAAAACGCATTAGATTCCGTAGTAGAGAAGGATGGCGTACTTTCTGTAGTAGCATCAACTCAATGAACCAAGCCGCGCGGTTAAAGAAAATCCTAGCAAAAGGTGACCTTAATCTTCTGGGCTCCCTCAAAAAAGCCGACGGCACTTATACGAACTCAGACGATGAAACCAATGCAGTGCTGCTTGAGACACACTTTCCTGGCTGTCTCATTTCATCAGACTCTGAATGGGCGAATGAGCATCACAACACACCAACATCCCAGGAATGGGAAACCGCCGCCAAGATAGTAACCGCAGATAAAGTAACGTGGGCCCTAAAAAGCTTCAGATCGTTTAAATCCGCGGGGCTGGATGGAATCTTTCCAGGATTACTACAATGGCAAATCGGTCAAATAACAAAGTACTTAGTACCAATATACAGGGCGTGCATAGCCTTCAAATACATACCTATAACATGGAGAGAAGCTAAAGTAGTATTCTTACCAAAACCTGGAAAAGACGACTACACACAAGCTAAATCCTTCAGACCCATCAGTCTAACGTCATTCCTACTTAAAACGCTGGAAAGACTAGTAGATCTTCATCTACGAGATGGAGTCTTAAAGAAAAAACCACTGCATCCTCAACAACACGCATACAGGAAAGGCAGATCAACCGAATCGGCCCTACACATGGTAGTGCATAAGATAGAATCAGCCATCACAAACAAATCGTCAACTCTAGCTGTCTTCATAGACATAGAAGGAGCTTTCGATAAAACTACACACAATAGCATAAACCAGGCCCTACAAAGATACAAAGTGGAACCGGTATTAACAAACTGGATTACCGAGCTCATCAGCAAAAGGGCAGTACAAATAGAAATGAACACCATAACTAGAGCAAAAGTGGTCAGAGGATGCCCGCAAGGGGGCGTTCTATCACCGCTTCTGTGGAACCTAGTAGTGGATAGTCTCATTAGAAGATTAAACAAACAAGGCTACACAACCATCGGTTATGCTGACGACCTCACTATTCTAATAAGCGGGAACGCAGAAAACATACTATGTAAGGAAATGCGTTCAGCTCTCCGAATTGTGGAAGAATGGTGTGACGATCACAAGTTATCAGTAAACCCGAGAAAAACAGAACTCATCCTTTTCACCAACAAAAGGAAGTTACCGCAACTTCAACTACCCAATTTTTTCAACATCAAACTCTCCCTATCAACACAAGTCAAGTATCTGGGCGTTATCCTTGACAACAAGTTGAACTGGGCGAGCCATATCGAAAATAAAACCAAGAAGGCCTGCATAGCTTTTTATCAGTGTAAGAGACTAATAGGTAAAAAATGGGGTCTCAACCCAAAAATAACACTTTGGCTGTACACTTCAGTTATCAGACCATCCATAACCTACGGCTCAGTTGTATGGTGGCCCAGAACACAACTGGCCACGGTAAAAACAAAACTCCAAAGCCTACAACGCTTGGCAAGCATTGCGGCAACTGGATGCATGAGAACCACCCCATCAATCGCCCTTGAATACTTGCTCAATCTAAGACCCCTACACCTCGCTATTCAAGAAGAGGCACAGGCGGCCGCACTTAGATTAAGAGCAAACGGATTATGGAAACAAAACATAGAAACACCACACTCAACTGTTCTAAAGGATATCTTTAAAGAAAACCCACTCTTTGAGGCACCTACGGACAGTATACAGTGTCATCATGTTTTCGATCGAAGATACAATATCCAACTTACAGCAGAAAAAGATGATAACTCTGGCACAAGAGAAGTAAGGATATACATAGACGGTTCCAAAACCTCACAGGGCACTGGAGCCGGTGTCTTCTCGAACGACCTAAACATCAAAATCTCGACCACCTTAGATAAACTCAACACTATATTCCAAGCAGAATGTATAGGTATTACCAAAGCTGCACAGGCGGTTGCAGCCAGAGATGTCAGAGACCATAATATCAAAATCGTCTCTGACAGTGCATCCGTACTTCAAGCTCTGCAAAGCAACACCATAACATCTGTCCTAGTACTGGAGTGTCATAATACACTCCAGTACATTGCAAACACAAACAGCATAACTTTGCAATGGATCAAAGGACATAGCAACTCACTAGGCAACGACGCGGCAGATGAACTAGCCAAAAGGGGTTCAAATGGAACGGTGTATGGACCGGAACCATTACTGCCTATACCCATGGCACAAATTAGAACATGGCTGCGTAAAAAAACAGAGGAAAACCTCCAAACAGAATGGAACAATAGTGTAGGCTGTAGGCAAACAAAGAATGCCATTCCGGTGGCTTCGAAGAAGCTTGCCCGCAACCTCACCAGACTAAACAGGGACGAAATCCGCAAAGTACTAGGTACTATAACCGGACACAGTCCTCTGAATAAACATCTATTTACCATAGGTGTGACAGATAGCCCTCTGTGCAGAGGCTGCATGGAGGCGGAGGAAACGCCACATCACGTGCTCTTGGAGTGCAGGAGCGTGGCCGATCAACGGGCACGTTTTCTCCAGTCTCCAAAATCACTACCGGAAGCTTGTAGCAACCTGAAAAGGCTACTCGCCTTCTGGAGTGGACTAGGATGGCTGGAGTAAAGGAAGAATACTCAATCACGTACAATGGCCCAATCAGGAGGCTAAGTGCGGAAAATGCCCCGTAAAACTAACTAACTAACTAAGTCTTCAGAAATAAAGAAATAAATATCACACTTTAGAAAAAATCACAAAAAGAAAATAATGCACACTTTGCTATCAAGAATTACGCAAAACAATGACTAGCCGAGGTGCCGATAAAAAAGTGACAAAAGTTAAATTGATGTGTTGAATGTCAGAAAGTTTTTTGCCTTAATTGTTTCAACAAATCTCATGAAAATATTAATTAGTTTTCTTTAAAAATATAAAAAATATCGATAAATATTTGTTTTCTTACAAACATCACTACCTGGTTATCGATAATTAGAAAATTTTCATACTTTATGTGCGCTACATGACATATAAGTCCGGTAAGACGTTTATATCTATATATCAAAAATTACTTATCAAATTTTGCAACCAAGAAAAACCTATATAGTTCAAGGTTTTTAGATGTCGATAAAAGTAATAAAATTGCCAGAAAGCAAAAATTGCATTAGAAATACAAGTTGAAAAAAAAGTCATGTACCGGACTCATTAGCCATGTTTCGCACTTTAAAAATTAACACTACATGGCAATATCGTCTTGTATCGCACCAGTAGAAATATTGTCTTTTTGAGCTCCGCAGTGAACGTGTTATAAGATTTAAGAAAAAAAAAATCTCTTGCTATTATTGTCTACATAACGACTAGTAAAACCCACAAAATTTAGCTACAAGTCTACACTCGTAACTACTTACAACAGAAAATTCTTAATAAGAGAACCAAAATTTTTCCGAATAAATGCCTTATTATATCGTGTTTAGAACTTTTCATATTCCTTACGTTTCTTATTAAATACTCCATGTTCTATATTACTTCTAAGTTTTTAATGAAAGCTATCAAAGACATATTTACAGCTGTATGAACACTGGCAGCGATGTTTGCATGGCGAATGGTACGGCTTGGGCCAGGGCAGCTCACACGGACTTGCTGACCGGCGTTTATGTGGATTTGCCCCGAGTTTCCGCTGGCTCTCAGGAAGTTGTTACCAACAAGGTATACAGGTTGCGGTTGACCAAGATCTCCATTAACCCTGAAAGTGCAACCTAACCCACCACACATATTATTAAAAATATTTAGAATAACAAAGGAGTTTACCTTAAATATGGCGGAATTGTGCTAACGATCGAAACAGACTTACGCGTTTTATTAATAAGAAGGCGGTCACACACTGCAGAGTTTCTTTAACTATGTGTCTTAATAAATGATTAAATTTTTTTGGCTCTGGTCTAGTAAAAGTACTGACAATTACAATAGTCTCATTACTTTGTCTTAATTCATCAAATACCTACCAATATGTGGAATATTTTTATTTGAAAATTTGTCAGTGTTATAAAAAATAACAGCTTACGGTATAGTCACAGCATATCAATTACCTTCAGATGTTCTATTTAGTAATATGCACAACACTACTGATGACAAATTATTGAATATCAATATTTGTATAATCGAACCATTATAACTGTTTAATGAGCTATTATTAATAATCAAACCGTATAAACGATCGACCCAAATTACCCTGGATATGGCACGAAGCATTATTCAAACGATTAGATCGTTGAAAATGAAAACAGCTGTACTCTTTGCTCCATTACCCTGATATTATAAGGCCTACCGTTTACTTGTTCATTAAATTTACTATACTATAAGACCATAAAAGTAAACTAAGTTATTTATTAAAGCCGGTTACATCGCAAGATCTCCTAGTAGAAAAAATATTTGTTTGTGTCAGGGGATCCCGCCTTTCTATAGCTCTACCGTACATAAAACATTGGTGTTCGATCTATACTTACAGAAATAATGTATGTGTGCATGTCACTACGTGAGTATACGAGTAGTCCATTTAAATCAAATAATGTCCAGAAGGCGTAATAATTTTAATTTTCTAAGTCTTCGTTTACGATGTCTGAAATGAAAATTAAAAATCTTTCCACTAATAAAACTAGCTTGAAAATATGAAATTTGTAGGAGTTTCTTTACTATTATAATCCTTTTTCTTTATATTAGTTATTTCATGAACATGTAAATCGTTATAATAGTAGACATTATCTTCACACACGCTCTAAAAATAAACCATTGTCTATAGAAGGGTAATCCGCTACGAGCCAAATCTAATGATGTGACTTAAATTTTGTTAAAAAAAGTCGGTTTTTTTTTTTTTTTTTTTTTTTGCCTGTAAAGTCGGTTTTACGGGCGAAGATTTTACGTGACAACGTCTTTTTCTCGGTAGAATATTTATTGATATGAATATAATTAAATTGCACAATGCGCGCGGCAGACCGATCATAGTTGAGTGGGAGAGAGACGCAAGGCATTCGGCGGGCCTCTCTCTCGTTCGGTGACTCATCGTAACGTTACCGAGCGTTACACTTTTTCATAAGTGACTCCCAGCCGCAACCAAATTATAAGACGTTATCACGTCAAAAGTATTGTATAATTTCGTCATTCGCTGTCTAAAATTTACATTCTAATAAACCCAGTTCAATATAAACAATCTAAGTCAATTTTGCCGCCCTGCATTTTTGCCGCTCTGGGCAAATGCCCGGCTTAGCCCCCCTTAGATCGGGCCCTGCATAGGTATTGTGCACTTCGTCGCTAAAGAATTCTCGGACCCTCTATGGGCACTTTCTTCATTATACCGTGGTTTAATTTCTATTCAATCACAGCATATTACCGGTCTGCCAGTAAAAATTGCGTCCCAAGTTTGATCCTTGCCGAACGACCTACTCGTAACACAGACATTAAGCTTACCACGAGGGGTTAATGGGAATATTAATAATAAGTTTATCGCATTGTTAACAATAGTGTGTGCACGTGTGTGTGTGCATGTGTGCATTCGTGCGTTTTGCTTGTGTGTGTGCATATGTGCGGGTTTGCGCTACTTGCAAACAAATAATGTGTGTCTGTTTGTTTTCAATTGCACTTATTAGTCACTTGTAAAAGCACTCGCCCGGATAGCGAGAGACTGTAAATTCGAGTCCCGCTTGTCACCTGATACGAGTAATTTTTTTCTAGTAAAAATATCTAGCAAATAACAAAATTTAAATAACAAAAATTATAAGGGCTAAATTAAATTAAAATAAAAAATTGTGATAGATTGTCACACTGTGGTCCGTACATTGAACTGACATTTTGAGAATTTCTTTTTGTTTTGGCGTTAATTTTTTAACAGCTTTATCCTTTCTCCGCCGTATGCTTAAGATAGGGTGATAAGGTATGCCCAAAAAAGTTTGAAGGTAGCAAAAAATATATACCTACAGCTTTCGCACAAATATAACTTTCCACTTCTTGTTTCGCTTAATATATAAATTAATTAGCTTAGTGTCTATCTTATCTAGATAATATTATTATGATTCAGGACACCGTATTGAATTTGATAATATCTAGTTTGATAAACAATTTTCATTAATATTATGCAGAGTCATGTAATCATTGTTTAAAACTATTCATTATTTTTAGTACAGTCTTAAATAATTTCCTTGTAGTAAAAGCAAAATTTTGATATTTATAAATACGGGGTTTCAATATTCAAGATGTTATTATAAAATTATAATTTTACTTTAATTATTTTCATGAAATTTTTTATAAGATTAAACCAATTTATTGTGTATAATAATTAATCAATAACGAAAGAAGTATATGAAAACTGTATTTAAGAGTATTTGTGTAAGAATGTATATTATATAATTATATCTTGTAATGATAAATACAGAATGTTTTATATATTAATCAAAGCAAAAATATCAAAGTTTTATCATAAAATAGATAAATATAATTATCATACAGAAACAAATTCAATTGTTCAAGAGAGTTTGATAGGAGTTATCACTATAGCGGCAGTATACAAATAGTAATTTTATTTTTCATTGTCCTTGTAAGCAGTCCTTGGATTTGCGTCTTATTTTTATTGATATGATAGAACTTGTCTTTTTCGTAATTAAATATATATTTCCGTACGCAATCCAGTAATACTTTGGATTTCCCAAGATCACGTGCTAAAACAATTGATTGCGCAGCTCTTGCTGTTAACTGCTTCGTGACAAATAGAAGAGCTTTTTCAAAATAACGCAATTCTATGTATTTCGCAAACAACATAGATTTGTTTTTTTTTTTAATATTGAGGATGCGTTAAACACGTTATTAGTATTCCCTTAAATTTCTATGTAAGTCTTTTATTACGAGTGGGTCCGTGTCCTTAATAAATCAGCGAAAATCGAACTCCGCCCGTTTGAATTAAAGCGACCTATCAACCGATAGACTGCGTCCGTCTGAAACTAATTAATTTTATTACTGAACATCTAACAGTGCTCCATCATGTAATTTTTAAAACTTATGAAGTAGTTTCTGCCACTGTGAGCTATCGGTAGCGTCATTTCACTTCCCGTGAATTCAGTACGCGTCCTTAATTCCAGATTTAACTTTACAGTTAATTGTGTTCGACATATAAATGTCGTTACAATCAGTTTTAGCCTCATCATCCTTAGGTATAATACTTTAAAAATAACTTTTTGGCTAACTTGTTGCATGTTTTCCAGCTTCTTTTCCAGCAGAGCAGCAAGTACATATACTTTCTGTTTTCTATTCGGGCAGGTCCCAGATAGACGAAATTTTTTTCTTAATTTGCTATTTTATTTTAAGATTATAAATTCTTCGATATTAGTATTGGTTCTTTGTATCTCCTTTAAGGTAGTAACATAGTTTTCAAATTCTTGTTCCCGAGATTTAATTAAAGATGAGAAAATATGTAACAGCAAAGTTGTCATCTCGCCTTTGTTTCATAATAGAAAATAACAATTTCGGGGACCTAAATTCAACCGAATTACTTAAATAAGTTCCGAATCAGACATAGACTTATCCAATTGGCTCATCTCCATAGCTCTTAATAAACTTCTGAAACTTTTAATGAGTTGTTTGTGAAAAGGTTTAAATTTTCACATTAAAAGAAAAACGCGCGTGTGGCGTGCTAGAAATTTATTAAACACATCAGTCTTTGTAACGAATTCTTATAGTAAAGTTGCCAGCAGCAGAATCAAGTAACGTGACTATGTATGTTATACCTAAGGTTAAAATTTTTCATAGAGAAACGATAGGATTTTCTACATTAAGCCTTACTTAATTGGCGATTATTGACCATTGCATACAAAATTGCGCTACTTCCAATATAGTTGAGCCTCCTTGTAATAGTACAATCATGTGCCCGTGTTGTGACAGGAGCTGTGAATCTGTGGTTGTTTTCTTTATTTTGACGTGACAACGTCTTATAAATTGGTTTGCCGGGTGACACTTCAAGAAACTGCGTTACGCTCCGCTCACGTTATGCGCTTACAATGAGAGCGAGTGAGAGGCACGCGTCCCTTCCACTCGGGCATGGTTAGCCCGCCTAAGAGCGAGAGAGACAGACATAAAAAGTGGAAGGGACGCGTGCCTATAAATTAATGTTTTAAATATAATTCTTTGTATAAATAAATGTTTTAAATTGTTACTATTATTTCATCCTTCTTCCTACTATACGAATGAATATTCACATTAAAATTATTTTACCACTCAAAGTCGTTGTCACGTAAAACTTTCGCCCGTATACCGACTTTACAGGCAACCAACCAGTTTTTTTTGTTTGCTTAATAAATTAAAAGGGATTTTGCCACACAGCATTTAGTGATCCTCGTGAGGCGATGACCAAAGTTTGCTTCTGAGAACTCTTCAAGCTCTATGATCTTCTATTAGGTATTATATACTTTTTATCTTAGATAATTTATTTCAAAAATATTTCCTACTCAAGCCAACACGTCTACTAAAAATTAAAGTCAGGGAGATAGTATTCTGAAAAATATTATAACTATTCCGCTGCACTGCATCATCGCTTACAGCGAAACCTATACCACGGAAACAGCGCTGTTTTGATTTATTTAGCAACTAAAACATATTAACGCTCTATAATTCCTTACCACTTCGCAGATTCATCTTGGCAGTACTGTTTGCTGATTTAAGTTCTTCCACAGCAAGCCACGCATCAAGATAATCCTCAAAAGCATCTTCACTGAGTACGTAAACCAGTTTACTGGGTTCTGGTCTCTCTGCTGGCAGCGCAGCCGCAGCTACCATCAGAGTCGCAAGTAGCACCACAACACGCATCTTATTGACCACTCCACTTGATGGTATACAATTAGAGTCTGGAGTTGGAACCGACAGTACCACGTACAATAAGGTTTTATACAGTGCTTTATCAAAATATTTATACTTAAATATACATCCGTGTTTGCTAATGGGCCCGTATATATTTCAAAACAAGTTTTAATGTAAAATTATGCACATGAAACCTCGATCAAATTAGAAAATAAAGCCTGCAGTGATATTTTCTTTTACCTTTACAAGATAGCCTTTTTTATTTTCTGTAGAACATATACACACGAACATAAGTACGTTTAAATAAAAAGGAGTACAAGCTAACCAATTCACTAAGCAAACTAAATAGTGTTTTTGAAAACCTGATATTTGGAAGTGACTTTAAATATGGCAATTTATAAAACAAAAATATTATGTAAATAAAAAATATCCTCACTTTTTTAGAAAGCGCATATATTTCTATTTTGGCCACATTTAATTATTCCGATACAGAACTCGAATCATAATCACAGGAATTATCAAACCCGTCATTGTAATAAGATTGATGAAGTGTGGCAGTTAGACTATTGTAGATTAATATTCACGTTGATTAATCTTTGCCTTTGCTTGCGTTGCGGTTTCGTCTATATTTTAAAGGCTTAGAATTTTACCTTTTATAGTTCTAACAAATCGTTTAGTATTTCATTTCTTATCACAGTCCCCAACATTCATCTGATCATACTTTAAATGGTGTAAGCATCATACAAAAAATGGATATTAGATAATTGTATCTAAAGAATTTATAACTAGAAAAACTTGCCTCAAGGGTCAGAAGGGACATCTCCTAGTTTCGGTAATGTTTTTCTAGTAATAAATTCTTTAGAAACAAAAGTCCAATATAATTATAAATAATTTTATTTAATATTCTGTACCCCAGGCACTATAATTAAGCGTGAAAATTATTATGTACCTTAAGTGAGAGTCAAATAATATGATAAAGCAATATACTCGTACAAAAACAGTGCAAGGTTCAGTACAGTACAAGGTACCTACACCTTAATCTATTTAAATTAATTATTTCCAGTACTAGTCACATTAGTTCGGTTGTTTTGTTCGGTACCGAACTATTTCTTCTATTTTAGTCTTATTAGTTCCAAAAATATTTTCATTTATATCTTGTTCATGAACACACCTTCGACTTCGCCATTGTTTTAATAAAATTTTCCTACATTCATACATACAAACATAAATAATGTAATATTAGTATAGATTAAAATTATTATTGTTATAATTAATATGATAAATAATAAGATATGTTTCTTTTGTTACGTCACTTATTAATACTTAATTGTTTTAATTAGAAATAAATTGATTTTTGTATTGTATTTCAGAATGGTAAAATAGTTAGTTTACCTTTCTGAAATACAATAATAATAGTAGTTAGAGCATATATCACAAATTAATTATATCATATTCCACTCATTTCGTTTGTAGTTATGGTCCGAAATAAATAACATCTTACGTCTTTGGTCTAGTACAGCTTGTGGGTACAAGATGGCGTTATTGTTATGTTATTAGCAGCACTGCTTCAAGCATGTACCTGTAATCACACACTAGAAGGCGCTTCAAGTTGAACAAACAACCAGATACAGTTTAAAGTTTTAATGAAAATGACGTAGGCAATAATGTAAGATAAAGATAAAATGATTTTTATTCAATATAATTGGCGGGGTCCGCACGACTGCCCTTTTTGGGCACAGGTTGCACGTTAGCGAGCTTCCAGGACTCAGGTACTTGGCCTTTAGTCATAGACAAGCGATAAGCCTTTATCGCTTGTCTGTGTCACCACGCCAATTACAGGCCCATCTCGGTCACGTCCATTCCCTGTTAGATAATGGAACATGTACTGAACCATAGGCTCCTGTCGTATCTAGAATTAAATGACCTCCTTTGTGACCGACAATACGGGTTTCGCCGAAACCGGTTTACTGGAGATCTGCTAGCATACGCCACCTACATATGAAGAGAAGCCATCGAGAGGCATGTTGAGGCGCTTGCCGTCTCTCTTGATATTTCGAAGGCTTTTGACAGGGTCTGGCATGAAAGCCTTATTAGCAAGCTTCCGTCATATGGACTTCCCACTGATTTGCGTGTCTGGATATCGGACTTTCTGAGGGATCGGTCGATACGAATTATCATTGATGGTATCTCATCGGACCATTTGGCTAACAATGCCGGCGTCCTTTTGTATATTGGCCTCGGGTCTGGGTGTTGTGGTACCGTCGTCGTTTCTGAATTCCATAACACAAGTGCTTTAGCTACTTAACTTGAGTTCGAAACAATGTATGTGATGTTTTCTTATATTTATATTTATTATGGTCAATTAACAACGTAATTTTAATTCACAAAATAAATTAAATATGACGGCACAAGAACTTAAAAGATATTGGCTAGAAGGGTTTCACATAAGAAGCAGTCTAAAAGTTTAAACGATTCGCAAGATAAATTTCACTTTGAATCGATAACTAGGTAATTAGAATAGATTAGGTGTAAAATACTAATTGATAAATTATTACTCCATAATCAGTTCTAGGCAAAACCCACACGCTATAGTAATAAACTTCTTTTAATGGATACCGAAAACGTGTTCATTTTTTTACTCCTTTCCGTGATCTGTGTTGCCTGGAGACAGTCCTTTGAGAGCAGCTACTTAAGTATTGAATAAAAACATAGAAGTATATAGATTTCAATTTACATAAAATGTGTTAATTTTAAATAAGTTGACACAAAAAAGTAAGAACTAAATTCAGACATTATTATTTTATAATGTACGTACTAACCTTTAGCTAGCTTTCGCGTGGAATATATTATTGCGCTTTCTTAAATTTCCGAGACTTCCGGTCACTTATTTCGTTTTCTTTCGTATTCTATTATTACTAGTTCTGAAAATGGACCATTTTAATACTTTTTATTTAGCTTATTACTTGTTTAGGTTTCTATCAGATTCATATAATTGGAAGCCAATAATTAAAATACTTTAAATTTTCTGCACATTTGTTGTTATTAGAGTTTAATGGATGAATAGCTACAAGGCAGAAAGAAAAACGACAAGTATAATTGATATAATTAATAATGTAGTAAGATAAGAATAATAAATAATAATAACAGTAATAAGCTCATCGCCGCAAAGTGGCCTGAATGTCGGCCTTCTTCAGACTGTACTTTGGAGAGTGTGCTCAAGAGCTGCATTTGCTCATACCGCCATCTCCTTTTTTCTATCGGACTAATAATAAACTCATCGGCAATGACGATCTTTTTATGATAAGCTCTTAAGTCTTGAGCATAGACGGAAAGTAGTAGCATCCTTGAGACTAACAAATGGGCGACACCGTTATATAATTGATATACCAGAGTCGCACTACGCGTTTTGGTTCCAATTTTTTGATCCGTACCGCTAAAGAGTGGAACTCTTTGCCTGAGTCTGTTGTTCCTGATAAATACAATTTAGGGGTCTTCAAGTCACGAGTGAATAGGTAAACGATTCGTTGCCGATTCAACTTTTCTTAATATATTATAAAAAATTCAATGTTTTTTTTTTGTATTTCGTATATTCATAACAGATTTTTCCTCTACTGATACTAGTGAATACTTGTCCTCTCTAAGGCTGTGAACACATGTCTATGGTGCAGCACCATGTAACGTGCAACGGCACGGCACTATCGGGAGACGGCGCGGCATCGTACCCCGGGACGGGGTCGTGTATGGTGCACCGCACCGATATCGGTAGTTTGTTTTGCTGCTGCATAGTGCGCACGTGCTAATTGCATAAAACGGCTGACAATTTAGATGTCGACATTTTAATTTCACTAGTGAAAGCACGTCCTGTTCTCTGGGACAAGACAAAGGAAGATTATATGGAAAAAAAATTAAACAAAAGGGTGATAGGATGTCGGTCGAAATATATTTTGGTCTTTCTATGAATTAGTGAAAGACCAGTAAAGAAAAAAACGAAACTCGGTTTATTTATATTTTTAATGTAATAATAAGGTGAACACAATAAATGTTAATGTAAATTAAAAGCGTTAATAATTAGTAGTAGTCTTAACTGGTCGTAGTCGTCGTAAAAACCCAGTCGCAGACGCAGGACAACAGGGAGTTTCCTATAGTGCTAGTCATCTAGCACAGCGGCGTAGCATGGGTTTCAGCCGCCCGGGGCGAAGGACAATTTTGCCACCCTCTTATTTAGGTATTTCAATTTGATTTATACTATACATTACATATGTATAGTATAAATAGGTGCATATATTCTACATAATTTTTCGGCAAAAACAGGCATTATTTTGCATTATATAGTTTAGATTTTGAATAAAAAGGTTTACCTTTATTTGCTCAAAAGTCACAGTTTTAAATCGTAACATAAATTTTGATACGAGACAATGTGAATTGCACAATTGAGTATCCATCAATAAAACTTTCATTGAATTGTCAAAGACATTCTCGCTGATCATTAGTCGTAAACAATTCAAGCACAAAATAACCTACGGGAAATCCCCGCAAGTCATAATAGACGAAGTTGCTAGCAGTCACTACAATATATCATTCAAAGAAAGGGGATTTTCAAATTTCGTGCTCTTTTCAATCGGGCCGTAGTTGCGAAAAAAATATGAAATGGTTGAAATATTTTTATTATTTATTGTTAAATTTTGCCGCCCCCTAAAAAGTGCCGCCCGGGGCGGGCCGCCCCTGCCGCCCCCACTACGCTACGCCACTGATCTAGCATCTCTCTGTCTGGCTTGCTCAGTCATACCTACATGGCCGTCCTATACACACACTCGATACATTCGTTATTGCAGTAGACTTAAAAGCCTTGTAGGATCTGTATTTTGCTTAATTGCCAACTAAGCGTACCAATATCACTATTACAATCTTTACAAAGTTCGTCTCTTTTACTATTGACTTTTACAGCCTGAACAGAGTAAATCATAATAACTCAAGAGCAAGCTAACTATTAATATATTTCTCTAAAAATCGAGATACATGTAAGAAAAATATATCCGATTTTCAATGTATTCCATATCAATCCGATCGTACCTTATACGGTACCGATGTAATGACATGACGGAGCATTTACTATATGACTTTTAACTTATTTAGTTATTTTTTAATATCGTTTACAAAGCCTGTTTAAGTATCGAAATAATTAAATATATTTTATTCATTTTCTCCACTTGACCTTGCTCATAAGACATTTTTTTTCAGAATGATCACATAATATATATATATATATATATATATATATATATATATATATATATATATATATATTTAATACATATCAAAAGTGTAACGGCTGTGGCCAAAATTGGGGTTCGATCGTTTTGTTCTTTTATCAATGTTGAAGTATATTATTTACCTATTCCCTTTAATGTCCTTTTATTTTCAAAAAAAATTAAATTTAAAATATGTTTAAATACTGTTTTTTTTTTAAATAATAAGTTAATGTTCAACTTTATTATAGGATTTGTTTTCATATTTTCTTATCATAAAATATTCAATTTAACCTAATGTGTAAAATTTTAAATGGTTTTTAGTAGGACCGTAACATAAATTTTAGATAATATATTATTTGTTAAGTTTCGAAAACATGTATGTACTCAAAAGAAAAAGTTATAATACTAGAATAAAACACTTTTTTTACGGATTTTTGCGCAAGTTTTATTTTATTTTATATTTAATCCTGATTAAATATCAGGACTATAGTAGTAGAAAAACGAATATAGTGGTTTGAGGGGCCAAACCACTATATTCGTTTCGATAAACCACAAATTCTCGCTAGAGAACAAAGATTTGTTCCTAGGATGCTACGCGAGTCTATTGAAATTAGGAAACATCCTAATTTCAATAGAGACGAAGGTTGGAGCGTTCCACCTGCTTGGGACCCCATAATTAATAAATTAATACCTACAAAAACACACACTGCAAGACCTGATGATGTAGTTAGCTCTTTTTGCAAATAATTAAACAGTAAGATGGAGGTCGGTCCCCCTGCCCGAGTTTCTTTTGCCAGTTCTTCTCGGAAGGCCCTCCCAATTTCCGAACTGGTAGTAGACTCAGTAGTATACAATGTAAAACGTAGTGAGAATTAATTAAATTAATTAATTAAATAACTAAATAATGTTTTAAAATAAAATAAAATAAAACAACTTGATTTATATAAAATAATTTAATAGTTAGGAACGTGCCCGATTAAAATATTGTGAAGGTAGTAGAAAATACATGACAACCATCATCTTAGTCATCCTGTGATCACGACTCCTGTAAAGGAGTCGAAACGTCAGGATTAAATATAAAATAAAATAAAACATGCGCAAAAATCCGTAAAAAAGTGTTTTAATCTGATGTGTATTGTGCGCGGAAGTGTAAGAACTAAATATGTTATAATACTAATCGTTACTAACCATTACCAATATAAGAAAGTATTACAAAATTGTCTTGTCATTATCTGGTAGAAATTCGTCTTGTAATTCACCTTGGTCGCTATTGATCTCCTAAGAACGCTTGAAGTAACCGAGTAAAAAGGTTACAATGTGTCACCAAATGCTTATCATTTCCTCTAGTCACTAAGTCAAAAATAAATACTTAAAAAACCCTTATGCGTTGCTAAAAACAATATTAAATATTAAAAAGTTGTTTGGTTATTACATAAACTACTTACGCCTATTATTCTATAAAGGCCTCTTTGCATCAACTTGTATTTTTTATTTGTGATCAATTGTATAATTACACTTTCTTATTTTTCATTTTCCAATTTATTATTCTTTATTCTGTGTAATAGTACGATTTATTTCGAAGACCTCATAATTATTTCCACTTCACTTAAAGTTCACTGATTCATCCGCTAACCAAACATGTAAATAAAATTATAATTAAAATTACTATTTTTAAGTGGTCTTTTGCCACTATTCATTACCTCATTTTTGCACTTTACACAACGTTAAAGTAAAGTGTGAGTCATCGCGGATATGCGATATATCTTAATTTACCTAAATAAATAACCTGTAATCAAGCAGTCAGAGTAGTAATTTATCGATTTTAAATCAGATCAGATAATAAGGACAAGATTTCGCCTTGTAGTCTGACTTATACTTAAATATCGGTCAGTAACAATATATTTATTAGCATTTTATAGAATTAAAAACATTTAAACATAGTTTTTTACTAAATTTTCATAAATTACAAAAACAAACCAATTTGTTGTATTTTAAAATCAGGTCTATCTATCTATCTATAGTATTATATAATGCATCTTATAGGGTCAGTTAAATAATTCGCTTGCATATCGTTACTCGAAGCCCACGTATCAAACAAGCATTTCCGCCTCCACTCTGCATGTCAAGTCGGGCATAACATGATACTTAGTCACATAGTACGTTACAAGCTGTGCTCTCTTTATTTCACTCGCAACCCCTCACCAGAAAGGCGAGCCAGCATGAAGGCCTCTTTGGCATTTCATTCATTTTTAAAGCGTTCGCTCGTTCTTGAAAATTCTCGTAGGATTTTTGTAAGTATTGCAACCAATTGGCTTAATAAACAACTTTATCTACGTACGTACATAAAAAAAAATTAACGGTTTTTGTAATTTCACTTATACACAAGAAGCTCTGAATAAGGTGGTAAAAACGGCCAAAGAGTACTCACCACAAGCTGTTCAGGAGAAAAGTAATAAAAAAATTATGTAGCCAATTTTATACACGTGTACAAATACATCTGAAAAACAGCGCCACAGCTTCGGTATCATCGTAGTCGCCGTGAGATAAACTGAGCCGGGGACATTTTCACTGCTTACTTTTATTTCGTATTACTGTTATTGTTTTTTCTTTATTTTATTTATTGAATGCGTGGCAGTGTGTAGAATAAATAATTTCTTATTCTTATTGTATTGTGAATAATAGAAAAGAATGAGTGGGTTTCTAAGCTCACGTAACCATTCTGTATCCCATTATAAAATAAACCTACTACGCAAATATGTGGTTCCGCTTCATCTTATTGCCTGAAGGGCCCTTAAACTGTATTTATGGAAACTGACCTAATTCTAGTATTCCTTTCTGAGATATCTATTTTCTCATAAACAAGATAACGCTGTGGAGACTACTCTACAAAACCTAGTAAGGCAAATAAATTTGAAAAGTTGATCTTGATTCCTCAAAAGAGTTTCTAGGCGTCGTAAGAAAACGAACACTTTTAAAAACACCATCCTCTCCTCAAAAATGGAAAGGATGTAGCGCTCAAAGATATCGACAACATTATTGTTAAATTGTAGATGTATTTAATGGATTGTAGGATTCGTGAATTTTGCCAGTATTACATTAAATGCTGCAGTCTCAACCATCGACACTACCTGAAACAAGTGCAGTCGCTAATTCATCTTAACCTCAGACTTAGCGATACCGTCCTAATACCCATCTAACTGGTTGCAGTTATTGTAACCATTACGTTAGTTGTAACGTAATGGTTCCATAGTATAAAAACACGTCAGTTATCACCAAGCTGTAGTTAACTATATAACGACAGACAGATCTTGGGAAGAGCAACTTGTCAATTTAAAGTCAGCAAACCAACGGTCAGAAAAGGAATCAAACCAACATTCCAACTAAAGAGAAATGTAGCGAACACTATGGTTGGAATGTAGATTCCAATGTACATCTAAACGTAGGTGGGTAGGTTATTTTATTCAATCACCCAAAACTAATTACGATCATCTTAGAACTTTTGTAATTCTGATACCAATGAAACTCTTTTTCATAATTATTAAAAGTTGCTTACCAATTTTATAACAAATGTCGTATCTACTTTTATTTTGAAGTTATACCATTATTAAGTGACGTGCCACCACGTCAATTGCGAGTTCACAGTATTGAATTCTAATTTGAACTTTACAAATTCTGTATAACAACATATACAACCATTAAACTTTTAACAATACTTGTTGCGACGGTTGGTGGAAGTCACATGACTTATCTACATTCAATTGTTAATGAACTGTAAATGAAAATTTTGTTTATTTCCAGTTTGTAAACAAATATGCTATATAAGCTTTCAGTTTTTAACATTCCCTAATCTTTCACTTGTTTTTTTTTTCTGTAAATAAGACTTAACGGATTATCGTTCTACTATTTTTATGAAGTGAAGAAAATAAGAAAAAGTTTTGCTTGAATCGTAACTATTTAAAAATATTTTGTTTCAAATTGTTCAGTTTTGAACTTTGTTATTTTTTATTGATTATTATTACAATTAAATCTAGTTGATACCTAATTATTATTTACGGTATTCGAACAGATCGATTTTTCGTAAAATTTACAGTTTGCGGCTGCCGGTTTGCTGACGCCATTTCTGCTTGGTCTAGCTGGTACGTGAAAACCTAAACGTTTGATGTAATTATTTGTGGTATTTGTGGTGTGGTCTCTGTATCTAGGTAATAGAGGGCTCAGGATTATTTCCGTGACTTCGAGGTATTTGAAGCGGATTCAAGGCGGTTCAAGTCTTCTTGCAGCGCATACGCATCGTAAACGGATCTCATCGCCGAGATGTTCTTTAAATCATCAGTAAAACATAATATTTAGAAGATCGCAAGCAGCAGCTGATATCATTAATGTAAATGACGAATAGGAGTGGTCCCAACAGGGAGCCTTGAAGCACCTTACTAGGAATCTTGACCCATCTAGAAACGTAATTATTTACAACTACAACCTGCGTTCTGTTGCGGATGTACTATTTAAACCACCTCAGAAGATCACAATTATTTATTACTAATGAGTATAAGTTTGAATAAGAGCCGATCATGCGAAATTCGATCGAACGTCCTACTCTTATCAGTATATCATATCATAGTGGCAATAGTAAAATCATTTAACATTGCAAATAGGTTTGAAACTGTGGATCTTCCTTGTAAAAATCCACGCTGAAATTTATCCAGTGAGTGCTTAATAGCTTCATATGTCTTTGTGATATTTTTTCCAAAAATTTTGCTATTATGCAAATTTTGGAGATAGGCAGATAGTTTACAACAAGATTTTTTGTTTTTTTTTGTGTACAAGTGTTACAAAGGCCGATTTCCAAACATCTAGAACGATGCACTCACCATGGGACCTCTTAATCATGGAATATCGTTTCTATAAATATCGCATCAAAGGCAATCAACGCGCAGCATGTATCTGTTCATTAACAACTTTGTGTGCTAATGATACGTACTTTGGCGTATCATTTCAGCGCCGAAAGGTACTAATATATGTCCTATAACTACTGAGTGATAGAACATTCTGTATTCTTTTAAATTTTCCTCAAGCAGTAACGAAAGTTGTAATTTCTTATCAGTTCTCCTAATTATTGCAAAATCGATTGCAGTCAACGTTACTGTAGATCCATGATGCATCAATGTTACTGGCATCAAAAGTGATTCATCAAATCGTCACTTACACTATTCACGGTTCGTGATAACGACCTTAGAAGTCATCGATGACAGACTTCAGGTCTAAGTATTTGTAAGCATTTGTACTACAACGGAAGTAAGTATCTAAATCAGATAGCCTAAACACTATGTAAAATTGACTTCTTCACAACGTATATTGGGTTTCTTCGTAACCCTACACTGTACGTGGCCCCACATGCACGTAGCGGATTTTTGCATGATAGTTTTAAAGCTAACCACAACCACTAACGAGAAGCAAAAAAAAGCGGGTTAAAAAGCAGGTTTAACAATAAAAAAGTATGTGTACTATTTTCTTAAGTGTTTGTACTTATTCTAAATAAATAATAATCAACTGCGGAAAGATGATGATGGAATTAATAAGTTCTAGTTGTATCTAGTACTTATTAGCTTCATGCAACAGATAAACCAAGACACAGACTACAAAAAGAAATCTAAGTAAGTGATCAATCAAATCAAATCAATCAATGATATTCCTTGTTTCGTATAAAGAATCTTAAATGCGAAGCAATTTTGGATCAATATATTGGATAAGTGACACGGGCTACCGTGAAAGAACATGAATGTAAACTTGGACAAAGATTGTATAAAATCTAGTTGTGTATCTGCTCTATGCAGCACAAAAAATAATCCCTTGTAAAACATTGATTTTGAAAACTGTTTATAACTTTTTAATTATCACAAAACCCCGTGCTATTAAAAATACATTTTTTGTTTTGGTCTATTATAGCGTTTATACACAGCTGTGGTCCTAAAATAGAGATATGTTTCATGTTAGTAACAGATAGAATGGTGTTTAGATATAAGTCGACTCCATGATTACAAACAAAATGTTATTATAGTGTTCAAGATTATATGACAGAGAAGTAAACTAAATAACCAGCTGACTAAATATTTGAACACCTGCTTGCAGGTAGACTACACTGTACCATGATCTGTATTCCAACTTAAATTTCTGTAATCTGGAAAATAAATATGATAACTATTACTATAAAAATAAACAGTGTTCCAAAATTTTACTTCTTACACTTTCAAGCATATTGCACATTTAAATAAAACACGACTACCGGATAATAAACGCGTTTTTATATTAAATCCTGTCGTGTCAAGGCTTGACAAGAGCCGTGATAGTAAATTGACTAAGGTAATGGTCGCTTTGCTAAATTTGTATTTTAATCGGGCACGTTGTTTATATTTAATTTATACAAATAAAATTGTTTAACAGATATTTTGCATTAGAATAAAACACTTTTTTACGGATTTTTGCGCATATTCTATTTAATATTTAATCCTGACGTTTCGACTCCTTTACAGGAGCTCCTTCACAGAATGACTAAGATAATGGTTGTGGTGTATTTTTTACTACCTTCACAATATTTTAATCGGGCACGTTTCTAATTATTAAAATTATTTTATATAAACCAAATTGTTTTATTTTTATATTTTATTTAGTTATACAATTCTCACTACGATTACATTGTATACTACTTAACCTACTACCAGTTCGGAAATTGGGAGGCCCTTCCGAGAAGAACTGGCGAAAGAAACTCGGGCAGGGGGACCGACCTCCATCTTACTGTTTTATTCTAATGTGTAATGTGAGCGGAAGTGTAAGAACTTAATAGATATTTTGCATTTAATTAAAGTATTTCATTAGATCTACTATACCTGTAAACCACTAAGTCTTCTACCATTTCGAAACAAGGGAGACCCTTTCGAGAAGAACTGGTGAAAGAAACTCAGTCAGAGAGATCGACCTTTATCTTTCATTTATTATTTACAAAAAGAGCTCACTACATCTCTAGGTCTCGCAGTGTGTGAGATGTTAATTTTTGTTTATTATTTTATTAATTATGTGATTCCTAGCAGATGGGTCGCTCCAACCTTCATCTCTATTGAAATTACGTTGTTTTCAGATTACAATAGCCACGCGTAGCATTCTAGGAAATAATCTCTGTTCTTTAGAAAGGATTTGTGGTTTATTTAATCTAAAGGTTGGGCCATTTAGAACTGCAAACTTACCGACTATCGCAGCTGTGTCTTAGTACAGAGATTTGTAGAGTCAACCTTTTATCCTGTAAAGGTGTCGAAACGTCGAGATTAAATATAAAAACAAGAATAAACGCGTCGTATATCCGTTAAAAATGGTTTTATTTAAATAGTGAGCCAAAAATTCGCTCATCACAATTGTGCGTTCTGTAATACAAAACCAATGTTATGATTTATCATATAATATAGCATTGAAAAACGCAAAAAAATACAAAAATCATAAAAAGTTATGATATCAGGTTATTTTCTAATAATATTCAACAAAACTGCTGAAGAGTCCACTACTGACGAAAGCATTAGTAAAATAAATAAATTATAATATATGATAATAAGTATATTAACTAAAGAACATAAAATGCACACTTTATTATTTCTTACAATCGCTTTCTTGTCGCTTCGGAATACTAGAAGTAGTAAATATTCTCAGCTTAACATTTTGTATCTCACACCATTCACTAAAAATGAGATGAAATAGCAATCCATAGGTATTGTAGTGACTCGAAAGCCAATAAAAACACACTTTCTGACGCTCAGGTGTACCATAATGTGCGTATCAAGGTAGCAAGCGAGCAAAGGTATCGCTGAGCTTTTTCCCTTTGCGTCGTTGCGGCACGCACGCTTATTTTAAAATTTTATATGTATATGTTCAGATTAATTGTTGTAAACGTGTGTCTTATGATGCAAATAAACTAATTATCTATCTATCTATCTATCTATCACAAGAAGCGAGTGTGATTTAATTGTATTCTTTCCTAATGCCTATAAGCCCATTACATATGACTTCATTAGGTGAAATGTGGCGGATAAAGACCGCCAGATCGGCTTTTGAACTGTGATAAAAGAGGATCAGATAATCTTTTATTATTAAAAACAAGATTAACATTTTTTTCTTTATTTTAATTTGAACCGATAAAATAAAAATATGATATCTTTGGGTACGTGCTGTTGATAGCCCATCAATATAAATATAATAAATAACTTGCCGGATATAATAATTACTACAATTGTTGTTAGATTATAGTAACAATCGTTATCTGTCGTTAGGTTGTAATCGGAACAGTAAATAGAAATATGAAACATGCGATTAACTTGATAAACCTATAAATAAAACGATTGCTTTACCCGAATGTTAGAAGCAGTGCAATAAAGCATGGAGTATCTAACCATTGTGTTAGTGCTGCTGGCGTGCGTGTTCGCGAGAGATCTGCCTTCCAATCTTCAAGATCCGGGAAAATTGGCTCTCTTACTTAGTGAAGAAGAGTTCGAAGACTACCTAGACATATGGCTCGAGTTTAAACAGAGAAAAACAGCGGACACAAATTTTCGGACACAAAGTAATGCTGTAATTATTGACTTTTTTTTACGCTTGGTACTATAGTTGTTTTCCCATTATCTGATTGTAATAGTTTCTTTATAAGTATATAACAAAATCATTAAAACAAACTAAACGGGTCTTTTTCAATAGTTGTGTGAACATAACAACAACATCCATCTTTTAAAATAATCATTGTAACGAATTAAAGAATTCTGAACAAAATAATAAAAAATATTTTACTTCAACTCATCAGGCTGCTACATAAGAGTGAATGGAGATCTTGGGCAACCACAACCGGTATATATCCACAATAATAATTACATCGTTCCGACTGCCAATACTGGAGTAATCCATCTTATTACTGGCGAGGCAGTCACCTTCGCTTGCTCCAGAAGTGGGAACATCTTACATTCTAATATCGCTGCTTCTGTCTCCACTGCTGTAAGTATAAAATCTATATTTTATCAAATTCGTTTTGACTAATCGGTATCACGAAGTAAGTAAAATTTTTATCCTAATAAGGTCAGTGGTGCCATAAACATACATGAGGTTAATCTATGACTAAATGGAATTGTAGTATTACAATTTTTTTTAATACTTTTTACATATTTTATGCATTTTTAATTCGATCTTATAAGATGAATTATTATAATGGATAAATACTACAAAAAATCGACTCGGGTCACTAGAGAATTCTCAGGCGGGAATCGAACCCGCAATCTTTGGAAATCCGGTCTAATGCTCTCCCAAATGAGCTACCGAGCCTTGTGAACATTCGTAGAAATTTTCTAGTACCTTTCTGATTTTACGCTGTAGGCCAGCGTTGTTTCATTGATGAGAGATTGAATGAGAGGAACATCCTCTCGTATTCGAAAGAAACATTTTTACAAATGTTTGCAATCGATTAACATGAAACAGACATTAAGTTTTTATAATTTTGTGCATTTTTAATGCGATCTTATAAGATAAATTATTATAATAGAGAAATACTAGAAAAAATCGACTGGGGTCGCAAGTGAATTCTCAGGCGGGAAAGTATTACAAATTGAGATTTTGTGAGAATTTGTCCCCGGGCCTATCCTTGCACTTCATGTCATGTTACAAATGGAATATCACAATCATCAGTAATGATAGTTTATGTTATTATGACAGCTATTCTCAGACACAGAAGTAGGTGAGACCGGAAATTTCCAGTCAATTTTACGATAAGATATAAGAAAAAGTTTAATTAGTCATGGGCCTTACCATGAACTCCTTTTTCCGATGCAAAATTCACTTAATCAACTTGAGCCATTACTTTTACACCTTAGTTGGAATGAATTCGCAATCAAGCCCCGGGGCTAAGACAGGATTCACGATGGAACGAGCTAACCTAGAAAGTGCCTTTTCACCCTGGCTTTAAAAACAAACGGTTTATAAGTACTGGGAAATATAAATGTACTTTAATATTAATAATAAAAATGGATGAATTTTACATTACATCACAATGACGTTAATTTAAAGTAAAGTTCAAAATTTGTGTAGTCTGCTTGTCCAATTCTGATCTACGAACAGATTAAAATAAATGTAAGGCAATAAGTTTCCTTTGATATGTAATAAATCAGCCGTCCCCGTCATTATTTTAATTAATTTCGTTCAACTGGCCTTAAAATTTGTCAATATAATTAGCATTGTGATGACTATTCTGAACACCCGACCCTTCTATAATAGTTGTCGAGGATTTTAAGCGGGCCAATTAGTTAGTTTAAAATTGATATCATAGTTATCTCACTCACTTTATTGATACTTCTGTTATTTTATTTTTTTATTAGTACTAGAGACATAACGACGATAATGATATGTTTTCTGTCAACAACTAGTTATTATTGTCATACTAGTTGCACCGGCATGCTTTGCAATGCTCTTTTTTGTTTTGCTGACAATACATATAACCCTGGCATGCATGCAACAACTTAACACAATCAGATCAATGGTTTCCGACCGCATAGGGAACAAACATTATTTTTTATTTAAATACTAGCCGTCACCCGCCCGCTTCGCTGGGCTAATAATAATTTCTTTTCAATGGTTAATAAACTATGTTTGTAAATTTCGACGCGTCTGCCGTCTCAGCGGTCAAAGCACACGCCCGGATGGCGAAAGGCCGAGGGTTCGAGTCCAAACTGAGGGCTCGGAGGCGTGGTTGTTTTTTACAGGCATTTTATATCTTTTAATAATATTTCACACAATTAACCTAGCCCAAAATAAGCACTGTAAGACTTGCTATGGATACTGGGATAACGGATAGATAGAACCAAATGATACATAGATATTTTATATTTATTGTAATATATATCATCACACAATCACTTGCGGCTTCTGTTACTCGAATCGGGGACCGTCGGTCGGTGCGAAAGGTAGGATCTTAATCGTTTCTCCAAACGGTCGCCAAAATAATGAGCGTGACAAATCATTGTGTTATTATTCAAAAACTTAATATAATGCTAATGTTCCATCTTAATCGATTGTATTTGTAAAATATTACTTTCGATTTTGAAGGTAGTTTGCGTTCAACATTGGTGGAACGATACGAGCTCATAGTAGAAGTTGAAATACGTTTGTAAAATTCGACACGTTTGCCAGCGTCTCGGTAGCTCAGCGGTCAGAGCAGTCGCCCGGATAGCGAAAGGTCATGGGTTCAAATCCCAACTGAGGCGTAGTTGTTTTTTTTTACACACGTATTTTATATCTTATTATACAAACCTAGTCTTTAATCATTTACCCGATGTAAATTAAGAACCAAAACTCTTAAAAGTATAAAAGTTGACGAATGAAATTGGCTGATGCTGAATGAAAGTACGAGCAATATGGAACTGGAATGCATTAGAAACATCCTGGATCATGTCTGGGGAGAGGTGGTAAAAAATATAAATTCTAATATTATATTATATAAAAAAATTGTATTTGTTGACATATCGTCATGTATAAGATATAAAATACGTGTGTAAAAAACAACCACGCCTCCGAGCCCTCAGATGGGATTCGAACCCACGACCTTTCGCAATCCGGGCGACTGCTCTGACCGCTGAGCTACCGAGACGCTGGCAAACGTGTCGAATTTTACAAACGTATTCCAACTTCTACTATGAGCTAGTATCGTTCCACCAATGTTGAACGCTAACTACCTTCAACATTGAAAGTAATATTTTTACAAATATTAAACAATCAATTAAGATGGAACCAGCTATAATTATGTTTTTATTTAATTTTTTGCATTCACAATGCAATATTTCTATAAGATATAAAATACGTGTGTAAAAAACAACCACGCCTCCGAGCCCTCAGATGGGATTCGAACCCACGACCTTTCGCAATCCGGGCGACTGCTCTGACCGCTGAGCTACCGAGACGCTGGCAAACGTGTCGAATTTTACAAACGTATTCCAACTTCTACTATGAGCTAGTATCGTTCCACCAATGTTGAACGCTAACTACCTTCAACATTGAAAGTAATATTTTTACAAATATTAAACAATCAATTAAGATGGAACCAGCTATAATTATGTTTTTATTTAATTTTTTGCATTCACAATGCAATATTTCTATAAGATATAAAATACGTGTGTAAAAAAAAACAACCACGCCTCCGAGCCCTCAGATGGGATTCGAACCCACGACCTTTCGCAATCCGGGCGACTGCTCTGACCGCTGAGCTACCGAGACGCTGGCAAACGTGTCGAATTTTACAAACGTATTTCAACTTCTACTATGAGCTAGTATCGTTCCACCAATGTTGAACGCTAACTACCTTCAACATTGAAAGTAATATTTTTACAAATATTAAACAATCAATTAAGATGGAACCAGCTATAATTATGTTTTTATTTAATTTTTTGCATTCACAATGCAATATTTCTATAAGATATAAAATACGTGTGTAAAAAACAACCACGCCTCCGAGCCCTCAGATGGGATTCGAACCCACGACCTTTCGCAATCCGGGCGACTGCTCTGACCGCTGAGCTACCGAGACGCTGGCAAACGTGTCGAATTTTACAAACGTATTCCAACTTCTACTATGAGCTAGTATCGTTCCACCAATGTTGATCGCTAACTACCTTCAACATTGAAAGTAATATTTTTACAAATATTAAACAATCAATTAAGATGGAACCAGCTATAATTATGTTTTTATTTAATTTTTTGCATTCACAATGCAATATTTCTATAAGATATAAAATACGTGTGTAAAAAACAACCACGCCTCCGAGCCCTCAGATGGGATTCGAACCCACGACCTTTCGCAATCCGGGCGACTGCTCTGACCGCTGAGCTACCGAGACGCTGGCAAACGTGTCGAATTTTACAAACGTATTCCAACTTCTACTATGAGCTAGTATCGTTCCACCAATGTTGAACGCTAACTACCTTCAACATTGAAAGTAATATTTTTACAAATATTAAACAATCAATTAAGATGGAACCAGCTATAATTATGTTTTTATTTAATTTTTTGCATTCACAATGCAATATTTCTATAAGATATAAAATACGTGTGTAAAAAACAACCACGCCTCCGAGCCCTCAGATGGGATTCGAACCCACGACCTTTCGCAATCCGGGCGACTGCTCTGACCGCTGAGCTACCGAGACGCTGGCAAACGTGTCGAATTTTACAAACGTATTCCAACTTCTACTATGAGCTAGTATCGTTCCACCAATGTTGAACGCTAACTACCTTCAACATTGAAAGTAATATTTTTACAAATATTAAACAATCAATTAAGATGGAACCAGCTATAATTATGTTTTTATTTAATTTTTTGCATTCACAATGCAATATTTCTATAAGATATAAAATACGTGTGTAAAAAACAACCACGCCTCCGAGCCCTCAGATGGGATTCGAACCCACGACCTTTCGCAATCCGGGCGACTGCTCTGACCGCTGAGCTACCGAGACGCTGGCAAACGTGTCGAATTTTACAAACGTATTCCAACTTCTACTATGAGCTAGTATCGTTCCACCAATGTTGAACGCTAACTACCTTCAACATTGAAAGTAATATTTTTACAAATATTAAACAATCAATTAAGATGGAACCAGCTATAATTATGTTTTTATTTAATTTTTTGCATTCACAATGCAATATTTCTATAAGATATAAAATACGTGTGTAAAAAACAACCACGCCTCCGAGCCCTCAGATGGGATTCGAACCCACGACCTTTCGCAATCCGGGCGACTGCTCTGACCGCTGAGCTACCGAGACGCTGGCAAACGTGTCGAATTTTACAAACGTATTCCAACTTCTACTATGAGCTAGTATCGTTCCACCAATGTTGAACGCTAACTACCTTCAACATTGAAAGTAATATTTTTACAAATATTAAACAATCAATTAAGATGGAACCAGCTATAATTATGTTTTTATTTAATTTTTTGCATTCACAATGCAATATTTCTATAAGATATAAAATACGTGTGTAAAAAACAACCACGCCTCCGAGCCCTCAGATGGGATTCGAACCCACGACCTTTCGCAATCCGGGCGACTGCTCTGACCGCTGAGCTACCGAGACGCTGGCAAACGTGTCGAATTTTACAAACGTATTCCAACTTCTACTATGAGCTAGTATCGTTCCACCAATGTTGAACGCTAACTACCTTCAACATTGAAAGTAATATTTTTACAAATATTAAACAATCAATTAAGATGGAACCAGCTATAATTATGTTTTTATTTAATTTTTTGCATTCACAATGCAATATTTCTATAAGATATAAAATACGTGTGTAAAAAACAACCACGCCTCCGAGCCCTCAGATGGGATTCGAACCCACGACCTTTCGCAATCCGGGCGACTGCTCTGACCGCTGAGCTACCGAGACGCTGGCAAACTATCCCATCTGAGGGCTCGGAGGCGTGGTTGTTTTTTACACACGTATTTTATATCTTATAGAAATATTGCATTGTGAATGCAAAAAATTAAATAAAAACATAATTATAGCTGGTTCCATCTTAATTGATTGTTTAATATTTGTAAAAATATTACTTTCAATGTTGAAGGTAGTTAGCGTTCAACATTGGTGGAACGATACTAGCTCATAGTAGAAGTTGAAATACGTTTGTAAAATTCGACACGTTTGCCAGCGTCTCGGTAGCTCAGCGGTCAGAGCAGTCGCCCGGATTGCGAAAGGTCGTGGGTTCGAATCCCATCTGAGGGCTCGGAGGCGTGGTTGTTTTTTACACACGTATTTTATATCTTATAGAAATATTGCATTGTGAATGCAAAAAATTAAATAAAAACATAATTATAGCTGGTTCCATCTTAATTGATTGTTTAATATTTGTAAAAATATTACTTTCAATGTTGAAGGTAGTTAGCGTTCAACATTGGTGGAACGATACTAGCTCATAGTAGAAGTTGAAATACGTTTGTAAAATTCGACACGTTTGCCAGCGTCTCGGTAGCTCAGCGGTCAGAGCAGTCGCCCGGATTGCGAAAGGTCGTGGGTTCGAATCCCATCTGAGGGCTCGGAGGCGTGGTTGTTTTTTTTTACACACGTATTTTATATCTTATAGAAATATTGCATTGTGAATGCAAAAAATTAAATAAAAACATAATTATAGCTGGTTCCATCTTAATTGATTGTTTAATATTTGTAAAAATATTACTTTCAATGTTGAAGGTAGTTAGCGTTCAACATTGGTGGAACGATACTAGCTCATAGTAGAAGTTGGAATACGTTTGTAAAATTCGACACGTTTGCCAGCGTCTCGGTAGCTCAGCGGTCAGAGCAGTCGCCCGGATTGCGAAAGGTCGTGGGTTCGAATCCCATCTGAGGGCTCGGAGGCGTGGTTGTTTTTTACACACGTATTTTATATCTTATAGAAATATTGCATTGTGAATGCAAAAAATTAAATAAAAACATAATTATAGCTGGTTCCATCTTAATTGATTGTTTAATATTTGTAAAAATATTACTTTCAATGTTGAAGGTAGTTAGCGTTCAACATTGGTGGAACGATACTAGCTCATAGTAGAAGTTGGAATACGTTTGTAAAATTCGACACGTTTGCCAGCGTCTCGGTAGCTCAGCGGTCAGAGCAGTCGCCCGGATTGCGAAAGGTCGTGGGTTCGAATCCCATCTGAGGGCTCGGAGGCGTGGTTGTTTTTTTTTACACACGTATTTTATATCTTATAGAAATATTGCATTGTGAATGCAAAAAATTAAATAAAAACATAATTATAGCTGGTTCCATCTTAATTGATTGTTTAATATTTGTAAAAATATTACTTTCAATGTTGAAGGTAGTTAGCGTTCAACATTGGTGGAACGATACTAGCTCATAGTAGAAGTTGGAATACGTTTGTAAAATTCGACACGTTTGCCAGCGTCTCGGTAGCTCAGCGGTCAGAGCAGTCGCCCGGATTGCGAAAGGTCGTGGGTTCGAATCCCATCTGAGGGCTCGGAGGCGTGGTTGTTTTTTACACACGTATTTTATATCTTATAGAAATATTGCATTGTGAATGCAAAAAAAATTAAATAAAAACATAATTATAGCTGGTTCCATCTTAATTGATTGTTTAATATTTGTAAAAATATTACTTTCAATGTTGAAGGTAGTTAGCGTTCAACATTGGTGGAACGATACTAGCTCATAGTAGAAGTTGGAATACGTTTGTAAAATTCGACACGTTTGCCAGCGTCTCGGTAGCTCAGCGGTCAGAGCAGTCGCCCGGATTGCGAAAGGTCGTGGGTTCGAATCCCATCTGAGGGCTCGGAGGCGTGGTTGTTTTTTACACACGTATTTTATATCTTATAGAAATATTGCATTGTGAATGCAAAAAATTAAATAAAAACATAATTATAGCTGGTTCCATCTTAATTGATTGTTTAATATTTGTAAAAATATTACTTTCAATGTTGAAGGTAGTTAGCGTTCAACATTGGTGGAACGATACTAGCTCATAGTAGAAGTTGGAATACGTTTGTAAAATTCGACACGTTTGCCAGCGTCTCGGTAGCTCAGCGGTCAGAGCAGTCGCCCGGATTGCGAAAGGTCGTGGGTTCGAATCCCATCTGAGGGCTCGGAGGCGTGGTTGTTTTTTACACACGTATTTTATATCTTATAGAAATATTGCATTGTGAATGCAAAAAATTAAATAAAAACATAATTATAGCTGGTTCCATCTTAATTGATTGTTTAATATTTGTAAAAATATTACTTTCAATGTTGAAGGTAGTTAGCGTTCAACATTGGTGGAACGATACTAGCTCATAGTAGAAGTTGGAATACGTTTGTAAAATTCGACACGTTTGCCAGCGTCTCGGTAGCTCAGCGGTCAGAGCAGTCGCCCGGATTGCGAAAGGTCGTGGGTTCGAATCCCATCTGAGGGCTCGGAGGCGTGGTTGTTTTTTACACACGTATTTTATATCTTATAGAAATATTGCATTGTGAATGCAAAAAATTAAATTAAAACATAATTATAGCTGGTTCCATCTTAATTGATTGTTTAATATTTGTAAAAATATTACTTTCAATGTTGAAGGTAGTTAGCGTTCAACATTGGTGGAACGATACTAGCTCATAGTAGAAGTTGGAATACGTTTGTAAAATTCGACACGTTTGCCAGCGTCTCGGTAGCTCAGCGGTCAGAGCAGTCGCCCGGATTGCGAAAGGTCGTGGGTTCGAATCCCATCTGAGGGCTCGGAGGCGTGGTTGTTTTTTACACACGTATTTTATATCTTATAGAAATATTGCATTGTGAATGCAAAAAATTAAATAAAAACATAATTATAGCTGGTTCCATCTTAATTGATTGTTTAATATTTGTAAAAATATTACTTTCAATGTTGAAGGTAGTTAGCGTTCAACATTGGTGGAACGATACTAGCTCATAGTAGAAGTTGGAATACGTTTGTAAAATTCGACACGTTTGCCAGCGTCTCGGTAGCTCAGCGGTCAGAGCAGTCGCCCGGATTGCGAAAGGTCGTGGGTTCGAATCCCATCTGAGGGCTCGGAGGCGTGGTTGTTTTTTACACACGTATTTTATATCTTATAGAAATATTGCATTGTGAATGCAAAAAATTAAATAAAAACATAATTATAGCTGGTTCCATCTTAATTGATTGTTTAATATTTGTAAAAATATTACTTTCAATGTTGAAGGTAGTTAGCGTTCAACATTGGTGGAACGATACTAGCTCATAGTAGAAGTTGGAATACGTTTGTAAAATTCGACACGTTTGCCAGCGTCTCGGTAGCTCAGCGGTCAGAGCAGTCGCCCGGATTGCGAAAGGTCGTGGGTTCGAATCCCATCTGAGGGCTCGGAGGCGTGGTTGTTTTTTACACACGTATTTTATATCTTATAGAAATATTGCATTGTGAATGCAAAAAATTAAATAAAAACAAAAAATATATCGTCATGTGTCAACAAATCTAAATACTTTCAGAGATGCGAACAAAACTTTGGGACCAAAAGACAAAAGCGTATGATAAAAAAGGTCATATGAGAGTTGATTTGAAATAATTTTGGCAGTGTTTAGATATTATCACTTTATTCAGTGATAAATAGCTACATCGAAAATAGGGGCACCAAAGAGACGAAGAGACTTTTTGTCTAAAACTTTTATATTGGGAACTAAATTCTAAAATTGATCAAAAATGCATAATTTTTAAAGTTGACAAAATACCTCTCACTTATTAGGATTGAGTTCTAGGCCGATAGATATTAATTTCTCTAATAAAAAGGCAAAGACCTTGAGGACAGAGCTAGCATCGCCTCCAATTGTCCCATCGTCGAGATACCAGTTAATTATATTAAGTAAAGTCTTAACGAAATTGTTTGTAACTATTTCTTCATCACATTATTATTAACTAGCTTTCCGCCCGCGGCTTCGCCCGCGTGGAATTCGGTTATATTGCGGTATAAAGCACAACTATAAGAAAACTTCTCATTCCCACGGAAAAATCTAAGAAGCGCGATGTAACGCTGGATAGTATATTTTAGTGATTTCAGGATAAGTAGATGTAAAAAAAAACAATTTAGACGATAAAACAAATTGTACGTCATCCCTCGAGAATTCATTTTCGTATCATTTAGCATCAAAATTTACATGTTCATATTCGTTTGCAACATATAAGTAGATGTAAAAAAAACAGTTTAGACGATAAAACAAATTGTACGTCATCCCTCGGGAATTCCTCATTTTCGGGGATTCATTATCGTATCATTTAGCTTCTAAATTTACATGTTTATATTCGTTTGCAATATTTTACGTTGTTTTAAACGACACACAGCGCCACCTACAATCCATCCATCAAGCAAACAATATTTTTGTTTTTCCACGGGAATATCAATTTTTCCAGGATAAAAAGTACCCTATTATTTAATCCGGACTTTTATCTTTACGTCTGCAAAATTTCAAAGCAATCGGTTCAGTAGTTACGGCGTGAAAGCGGAACAAACAAACAAACAAACAAACTCACTTTCCGATTTATAATATTAGTAAGGATAAATATAATTCGTTTCTTTGTTTACATATGTTTTTACATTTATTTCGCTTTTGAAACTTTAGTAAATGAGGTAGGTATTTTTAACGAAAACTAATTATAACATTAACAGTATTTATATCATTAATAAATACAAGATAAATTATCCACCTAGTAATCTAAGCCTAAGTCGTTGTTAAAGTTCGTTTTTAATTTAAATGCTGTAAATGTTGCTAACATTTGAAAATCCTATTTCCTTACGAACAACGCAATATAAAAGGCGGCTGATTTATGGGTAATTCTGCACAGAATCTAAGGATGATTGTTACGATTCAACGTAAAATTTTAAGGAAATTAGTATCTCCAATAATTAAATAACAGTTGTACAATGATAAAATACTATAAGGACTATTCCAGCATTGCAAAGTATCTTGCCTGTACCCACGGTTCCCCACTTGATTCTATTTTTATTATATCGAACACGGTTTGCGGATAATTCAGTTGTGCGATATTTTATTTGTAACATAAGTAAAAATAATCCTATTGCGAAAAACCCTTCAGCGATTGCTCATTGATTCGGTAATTTATTACTTCTATAATATGCGGTTTGGAAACGCCTACTGTTTTCCCTGATATTTAATTAATAGTTTTATTTTGCATTAAAGACTTGTATTTCAACAAAAAACTGCTTTATCTATTTGATTTTAAAATAAATACCTACACATATTAGTTACTGTAAAATAATATTTAGCATCTTTTTGAACATTTGCGGAACTTTTTGCGGAAGGCGTTTCGACTATTAAAATTACCAAATTAAATTAAATTTCATACTACGTAAAAATATATATATTTATTATGACTAGATGTTAAACCATATTTGATAAACTTTTTCATGTATCCGAACAGAAGCCTATCAACAAAAACTCGTTTTGTACATGCCTAATTCCAAATTTTGTGATTTTTATACTTTAACTGGGTGCAGATCTGTTAATTGCAAGATCCAATTATATTATAAAATTATTTATTGCTTTTACTCATGTGTATCAACTGTAGCGAGAACGTTGTTTCCATTTGTCACTTAAAGAATCCCATTCACCACCATTTCCATTATTGAATTATAATCCTTCCCAGGTTGCTACTTGTGAAAACAATGCATTAGTGTCTGGCGCAGGCTGGTTAAATGGAATTGGTGAATTTGGTGAAATAACATGTTCAGGGCATCCTAACCATGATGCTATTGCCACCAACGAGAAGTGCTACAACAACAATTCAGTTATAAGGTAAATTTAAAAAAATAAATGAGTATCATTGACCTGCCTATGTCGTATATGATAATATGATCATGAGCGGTCTGCTGAGTGGAGTTAACAACAGACATATTATTTGTTGATGTGGTTTTAGTGCCAAAACAGCCATAGTACGAGGCGTGTTTTTTAAGTAAGTACCGTTTTGAAATTAAAAAAATACGTGCTAAGATATCTCAATAATTTTATTTTTACATAAAAGCCTGTAGGTACCTTTATTTACTTTACTACATAATTTTCGTCAATATTGAGGCACTTGTCATAACGTTGTACCAGTTTTTGAATGCCCTCCTCAAAGAAGTCTGCCGCCGAAGGAGTATTGCTTGTGGAATTTCTGCTTCGTAATAAAACAATCAATGCAGCAGCTTATTGTAAGACATTGCACAATCTGCGCCGTTCAATCGAAAACAAAAGACATGGCAATTTGAGCAAGGGCATCGTTTTGCTGCATGATAATGTCCTTCCACATGTGGCTAATCAGACCAAAGATCTCATCACATCTTTTCGATAGGAAAGTCTAGATCATCCTCCGTACAGCCCTGATCTACCATCTGTTCCTGCACTTGAAGAAACACCTTGGCGGTCAGAGTCTTCAAGACGATGACGAAGTCAAAACATTTGTGATGCAGTTTTTTTTAAAGTCAGGCGGCAAACTTCTATAAGGAGGGCATTCAAAAACCGGTACAACCTTATGACAAGTGCCTCAATATTGATGGAAATTATGTAGTAAAGTAGATTAAGGTACCTACAGGCTTTCATGTAAAAATAAAATTATTGAGTTATCTTAGCACGTCTTTTTTTAATTTCAAAACGGTACTTACTTAATAAACACGCCTCGTATTATGAAGGCTGCACCCTTTTTTTAATCGTAAAAGTAGTAGTAGGTACCTAGACCATGACGATAGGACACTGGCGCCAGCTTAACAAAGACTTGGAAAATTTAAGGGTCTGTCAAGGTCGCATCAAGCCCCTAAGTGTGAAGATGTGACGAGAGTGAGAAACAAGTTGATTCTAGTAATAATTAGATGAATAAGCTTAACGTCTAAATAACAAAAATATAATAATATATAACACACCTCTTATTAACTCACACAGTGGTACACATCTTTATGCTGCAAATTATTCAATCTTGAAATTATGACTTCTTCCAGCGTTGGTTTCACCGTCGAAGGCACGTTCTATCCTCTTTACTGGTCCTGCTATGACCAAAACCGTCTCGAGGTGCTGTACGTGTGGTACGAACAAAATCCACAAAATGCAGTCCATCAAACAGGAGTTGATCGCCCAAGCTGGATAGGTAAGATATAAGCCACTTGTTTCAAGGAGCAGTTAGTTAATTACACTTGCCAACATTTTAAAGAACTCGATAATGCAGCGGTAAACACGATCGGAATATTATTTCGAAAATTAAGCAATTGTTCGCATGGGCCTTACTTCGGATGGGTGACTAAATTTTTTTTATCTTGAGCTCCTTCATGCTTCGGAAGGTACTTGGAATGGTTGGTCACGGGTGCATCTGCAGTTGTTAGCACTCACTAATCCGAACTGGGTCGAAAAATGTCGGATAAGTTTCTTACGCTCATCCAAAGTTTTTTATTTTCTCGAGATTTTGTTATACACAAGGATAGTTTTATTCCTAGTGTATAATAAAATGTCGAGACCATTACCTAAGTCAAAATTTTTCGATAATTACAGCGGGCTCTTTCTACCCTGGTGTGGTGGTCAACACTCAGTACACACAAGTGCAGCAATCGACGATTATCTCTAAATTAGTTGGAGATGAACTGGCGGAAAAATACATAACTAGCACGCAGTACTTGGCCCGCGGCCATTTAGCCGCCAAAACGGATTTCATTTTTGCAACTGGCCAAAGGGCATCCTTTTATTTCATCAACGCCGCTCCTCAGTGGCAACCATTCAACGCTGGCAATTGGAACTGGCTTGAACAGGTAAATAAAATAACCTCCATGAACACTAACACAACAGCAAACACTAAAATTAATTGTAATTAATTCTTGAATATTACCTAAACTTATATATATTAAAAAATTTAAATGATAAGGGTGAATAAAAAATTGCAAAAACTAACATAATAAAATAATTGGTTACAAAATAGATACTAAATGTTATCAGGTAAACGGTAGGTAAGTGAGAATCTTCGTGGTCGAGCGACTTGATACCGGTTACGGTTAGCATGATGACGCCGGGTTCCAGGTTCGTTCCCGGACTGGGTCAATAGAAAAAAAATTCTGTGATGACTTGGGTTTCGATGTTATGTTATCGTCGTTGTTCGTGTTCCATAACACGAGTGCTTTTACAATTTTACAACAACATGGGTATAAAAAAATATCATTAAACTTGTAGATATTACGCTAGGCTAGTTAGGCAAATTTTTGTAATGGCTCTTAAGAAACTCTTACAATGCGTATATCTAATGCACTGTATAACCCATTAATGGACACAGGACGCGGACGAGGAGGAGGACGATGCTACATGGTATAGCTAAATTGGTGAATCGCGACTAAGTTGTACGTTTGGCAATGAAAAAAGACTATGACAGAATAAGAGACACAGTGGTTCTACTATTTAGTAGATATTAATTTATATTATTGCTTTAAAGAAATAGATATCGTAAAAACTATAAGTGCCGGAAACAAAAAAAGTAAAAATAAAATATACTTAATTGTTTAAGAATGATCTCAGTTATCATTTGACACGATATCTGCATTCATAACATGCAGAGTAATAGAGTATGATTGCCCTTTGAAGAAAATACTGCAAAATGCTAAAATATTGAAATCATAATCGCATCAACCTAGCGAATAATATCTTAATATTTTACTAATCGATTTCCAATTTTAATTTCAACGCAGAATTCATTTGATAGCAATTGGAAAGTAAGACATTTTAGGTAGGTTGATATGCTTGAGTCCGTTTACCTATTTGGTAATAATATTAACTTTTATTTTGATATTTAACACAACAGAACCTGCGTGCACGTATTGGCGAAGCTGGTTACAACACTATTATCTACACCGGCACGTACGGCGTGACCCAACTGCGCGATCAAAGCAACAAATTAGTGGACGTTTACCTCTACCAAGATGACGAAAACAATCTTCAATTGCCTGTTCCGCTTTATTTTTACAAAGTGAGTCTTGCAACTATAAACGTCTTAGCTATACCAAGCTTTATTATTTTTTGTCATTTTAACTATAATTTAAGTACAATTCTAATAATTATTTCCTTTGTTTAGAAATACTTCTTATTAGCGATAGAGCCTGCGGTTTAAAACTTTCTTTCAAAAAATCTTTGAGGATTGCTCTCAGAGAAAAATACACATTTGTCGTGTTATATTGTGTTATATTTAATTTAGTTCGGTTTTCTTAAATTGACATCAGTATAAGTAGTCATTCTTAATAGCGCTTATACTTTTATTTGTTTGGGAAAGAATTCAACAACCTATATTTTTTCATATTACATTCTGCGCTATTTAACGCTTTTCTAGGTATTTTCAAGATTTATTAAAATTTTATCTATTAATATTCCTTCACAATGACCGAATTAAGTCATAATTTATTCAAAATAAATGAATAAATGAGGATTCAAAACTACCCTACTCGGGATTCTCGAGTTTTTTTTATGTATGAATGCACTTTGATTCTACTCTTCCAATTTTTTTTTTCAGGTGGTTTACGATGAATCCCGACGGCGGGGAACTGCGTTCGTAAGCATTAACAATCCGTACTACAGCGAGAATGAAGTTCGTAGGCTTCAGTTCTGCACGGACCACTGTCGCAACAACAACTCTTTCAATTGGCTAAACTGGCAGCCTGACCGTATCGACATTGGCTACAGCTTCTGTTGCACAGTCTCTGACTTCAGGAAGGTTATCCCTCACTTGCCAGACTTAGACGTCATTGATCTACTCTCTTAAGAAGCATAAATCGCTAAGCCACTCAAAACATATATTTTGCCGATTGGAGTTTTTTCACAATTCAGTTTATTAATTTATTTAACTGATTTGTTATTTCATAAATACAAATCAAATGTCTCTTTATGTACATATGTAATTTAATTGCATTGCTGATTTTCAAAATAGAAAAAGGTATGTTATGTAGATTAGTTAAAGTAGCTTTTCTGTGATTTTTTAGGATAATAATATGAATTGTATGAATATTAACATCACTTGTCAGAATATTATTAAAACATAGTCACCTAAAACTATTCAACTCGTAGCGAATCTCAAGGCAAATTGAAAATAACTCGTTAATAGCACTAAAATTGGTTAACGACCTTCCATCTGTCTTAAAAAATCAAATAACTGACAAAAAAAAAACAATAAACACATATAAATATATAAATGTGGTATCACAAATCATCTCGTGTATAATTACAAATTATTGCATGTGTAGTTTAGCAGCGCTGTTCAGTAGGAACTGGATAACCAAATGCAATGTCTCGTTTAAGTTATTTGTAATATTTATGTTGACAATATATTGTTTTAAACTTTCATGGTCACTAACATTATAGTATGTATGTTATTTACGGGATTGCTACCATGTACCTTGTTATTGAGTTTCCGATATTTCGGCACTGTTGCAAGTGCCATGATGCCAAGTCGCTCCGTGATAAATAACATATATTACTATAATTTATGTTGACTTCTGTATTTTGTCCTTATCTATTTGTTAATGTCAGAAGATGATTCCCAGTGTGCGGTCATACCAATACTAGTTTTTATCACTCTGCTGTTAACTTATTAAGGTGGGTGGACCATGGAAGGCCACGCTCCTTTGAAGGCCGACTATTAAAAAGCCGTTGTTACTGACATGTAAAGACATATTCCTTCTACTACACACTTAGGCGGTCAACACACTGCACCGCGCCCCGTCACGTAGCGCGTGGCCGCAGATTTTATTGTTGTATGCAAGTATCTCAATTAATATAGAAAACACGCCTATGACAACACACTGCCGACGCGGGAACGCGCGGGTAGGCGCCCCGCGCGCAGATTCTGCGCGGGAGCGCGGGGCGTGAAGAAGTAAGGTCAACTTGTATTGAAAATCTGCGCGGGGAAGCAGATTAACCGCTAAGTTAGGCAGATCTGCGCCTCCGCGCGGGGGCGCGTTTTTCTGTCGCTACGCGCACCGCGGCGGGACGCAGTTCTAGTGTGTGAACCGCCTTAGATCCATCAAACACAAGTCCACAGGTGGCGAGTCGCTCGCTCCGGTATTGTGGCAGTACTTCGGTCGTCGACGTTACAATTGTTATTTGAGCGCACAGCAAAATGTTAATTTAAGTTAAAATATTGGTAGTGTTCCTAGGAGAGCCGGTAGTTTCTTATATGGCCATACAAAAATTTGACGGTTGGCCTTACTAGGGTACATGGGCCTTACAAGGAACATCTACAAACCATGAACATATGAACACTTAATTTTTAGTTATTTAAAGTTAAACTAAAGTAGTGTCTATTATTTTATTTTAATTATTATAAAAAAGTCATAGATAATTATTAGTTTGGCCTTCTTATTAAAATTGTGGCCTTACAAGAAACGGACCCATAAGAAGGCCATTTTAGGTTAAAAAACTTTTTAATTTCATTATAAAACGCGTTGGCAAGTTATTTGATATCAAAATAATACTCATTACTACTATTTTTAAATAATTTCCATTAAGTTATTCTTAGTTATACGATGGTGTTCAAGTAAAGTTCGTTGAATTTTTTAAAGATGATAAAAATATATTGAGCATTTAATGTTTCGCTAAAATTAAAGAGCTTATTATGTAGTTTAAAAAAAGCGGGTATATTAATTGTTACAACTCTATGTTTAAGTTGTACGACTGATTTTATAACATTGGCCTTGTCTGGAGCCCTGTTCTTTGCAAGGCCATTTGGAAGAGCTTAATAAAACTTAAGTTTAAAAAATAGTGATTATATTTAGGTTTTAAAAAGTGATTTGTATGGTACACAATAAAACAAAGTATTTCTTAATCATTAATTTCCTTCATTTATTCAGTAAGTAAACGAATAAAGAGGTTACTCGTTAGAGTGGCCTTCCATGGTCCACCCACCTTATAGTGCTAAGTTTCTTTGTAATTTTCCAATAAAAACAACTGTCTTCACGATTGAAATTTTTGTGTTTGGTAATTTCAATAGCTTCCCTGTCCGTTTGATATATATAGGCAGGGCGTTCTGTTGAAATAACTTGGGGTTTAAATATTAATCTTAATATATACAATGCATTGCTCAGAAGCCCAAAACAGTGGCAAATACTGCAAGAAAAGACAATAAAGTAGTAGTAATTTCTTTGAAAGATTCCAATTTCCTTAAATACATGCATTACATACTATACAATTTTAAGGTCCATGATCCATAGCCAATATAATGTTGCAAAACGATGTCGCTCTTTACTTCTTAATGTTGTAGTACAGGACATCCTCAACTCAACATGGATTTAGGAACCGTTCACAAAAACATTATCGGTATGCTACTTGTGCACAACAGGGCAGCAGACATATTGAAAATCTGCATATGCGAGGAGGTGGCCAATGGCGAAGCGAACTGCTTTCCGCTATGTGTATGTGTTATTTGTATATTAAATAATCTACTATTCACTATAAAGTGGTTTATTTGATCTTGGATTGCAAAATAAACACTCCAAAAAATAACGATACTTGCATTCATGAAGTACTTCCTATCAGTACTTAGTAAATGCAAGTTATCTTAACAACGAGACGTTCCGTGTGCCTCCGAATAAGTACAATACATTAAATGCAATCAAGTTGAGCGTAAATGTTACTTGGATTACATTGAATTTACGAGTGAGTTTGTTATAGAAAAAATGAAAAACGAAAAATTTGCTTTCAATTAGTTGGGAAAATAAACGAATTTTATTAAAAACTCTAGTAAGTAACTAAACATTACATACTAAAATACATAAGAAGTCATGCATTTTGTTATGTAAAGTAGTCATAAAAACAGTTTTAAATGGAAGAGAACTAAAAACCGCATAAACCCTAATAAGTACCTGTTTGGCAGCCTATATTTTGATTTGCAATATTTTTCTAATGCAAGTTTTATATTAGTTAAAATCACAAAGTGTAATTATTCGGGTTTAAGGCAGTATCTATGCTGTATTTTGGTAACGATTAATATTATATTGTTACTATTCTGGTGTTTTTTTATTAAACAGTTTCAAGACTGATCTGAAAATAGAGATTTATAGTTTTTAATTATATAATTACTTGCCATTTAATCTGAAGAAAGACTAAAAATTTATTAGATATACCTTATAAACACGATTTTTTATTATATCTACCGAGCAAAACAAATTTTACCCGACTAACTTTTACTGGTTACCTTTGAATACCTGTATAAATTCAGTCTCGCACTTAACTCGAGACAGACACTATGCTAACGCGCATTTGTATCTGTTATAAGACGTTAGACATGTAAAATAATTGCTCTATGGCATAGAAACAAACGCCCATTAGCATCGCGTTTAAAAACACCAGTGAGCAAAAATCTTAAGATAAAAAGTGTCAAAGCAATATTTAATAATTCCAATACAAGGAATAAAGTAATTAAATATCAAAGTTACTTTTCAAACATAATGAGTTTCTGTCATTGGCTAAGATTCTGAATTACAATTTTATATCTATATTTTATTTGTATACGAAAGCTGAACTTCACCTGGACAAATGTGTATTATTCTCTGAGAGAAATCGTCAAAGATTTTTTGAAAGAAAGTTTTAAATCGCAGGCTCTATCACTAAAGAGAAGTATTTCTAAATAAGGAAATAATTATTAAAATTGTACCTAAATTATAGTTAACATGACTACAAATAATTAAACTTGGTAGGTATAGCTAAGATGTTTATAGTTGCAAGACTCACTTTGTAAAAATAAAGCGACACAGACAATATTGTTTTCGTTATCTTGGTAGAGGTAGACGTTCACTAATTTCAAATGTAATGATTCAATAAAAGTCTTGTCAAATGATGATTGAGATCACAAGCACATTTTATTTATACTGATATATATCCTTACTAATATTATAAATTGGAAAGTGAGTTTGTTTGTTTGTTCCGCTTTCACGCCGTAACTACTGAACCGATTGCTTTGAAATTTTGCAGATGTAAAGATAAAAGTCCGGATTAAATAATAGGATACATTTTATCCTGGAAAAAAATTGATATTCCCGAGGAAAAACAAAAATATTGTTTGCTTGATGGATGGATTGTAGATGGCGCTGTGTGTCGTTTAAAACAACGTAAAATATTGCAAATGAATATCAACATGTAAATTTAGAAGCTAAATGATACGATAATGAATCCCCGAAAATGAGGAATTCCCGAGGGATGACGTACAATTTGTTTTATCGTCTAAACTGTTTTTTTTACATCTACTTATATGTTGCAAACGAATATGAACATGTAAATTTTGAAGCTAAATGATACGAAAATGAATACTCGAAAATGAGGAATTCTCGAGGGATGACGTACAATTTGTTTTATCGTCTAAATTGTTTTTTTTACATCTACCTACTTATCCTGAAATCACTAAAGTCAACGAATTACTAATTGGTATAAGTATTAGTTACGTTATTTAGTTCTTGAGGTATGTGATAGATGGCGCTGGGTGTTTCTTAAAACATGGTAACGATGTGTTCCTGCAAAATCTGCATGTTTTTGCTCCACAAGGGAAAACATATAATATAGTGTAGGTACCATTCAGTTTTGGTTTAACAACTAATTGTATCCAGCGTTACATCGCGCTTCTTAGATTTTTCCGTGGGAATGAGAAGTTTTTTTATAGTTGTGCTTTATACCGCAATATAACCGAATTCCACGCGGGCGAAGCCGCGGGCGGAAAGCTAGTGTTTATATACAACTAAATAATAACTATGTAACAACTATAATAAAGAAATAATTAAGTTAAAAATTATTAAGTCTAAAATTAAAAACCAAAAACCTTAAAAAATATAATATAATATTTAAAATATATTACTAAAAGGAGTCCCTTTAGGCAAGGTTCCAAAGATACTGGCAGCGTTCCCCCTTTGAATAGCTAAACTAATTCTTTGTCCGAGGTAGCTGCCAGCTTTTCGGTCTCCTGTGATGTCGACTAACCTTTTTGAAATTTCCTTATTTATACTCTTTTTGTTTTCGGTACTTATAGTTTTAACGATAATATAAATTAATATCTACTAAACAGTAGAACCACTGTGCTTCGTATTCTGGCATAGTTTATTTTCATTTCCAAACGTGCAACTTAATTAGTCACTATCACCAATTTATATGGTCGCCTTTTGTTTCCATTGATGGATTGTTCAGTGGATTTGAGATACCTACGCATTGTAAGAGTTTCTTAAAAGCCATTACAAAACTTCGGCTATTGGGAAGTTTCACAGAAACCACTACATGTAATGAAAGAAAGCTCTATCAGCGATTTTAATATTTCATCAAATCAACCTAGCAAAATATTTGCTAAGCAAAACTTTTACTGGGTGGGTAAAAATTGCATAACTCTAATTAAGAGACCTCTCCTCTTAAGTGGAAGTCAATCTCTTAACTAGGCTATTCTTGTGATTGGATCGTAGGTCTTTGGGTGTTTCTCACATGCCATGATCATAATGTGGATATGGCATGTCAGCCACTTGGATAATATAATGTAACCTGCTCAATCTTTGGACAATAAACTGTACGGGTAAAAAAATATTTGATTGGAATAAATTATATTTTATTAAAGTCATGTCCCTGTTTTATTTGCTTACTAAAATTGCGTATTCTTTTTGTCGTCGGGTCGTATAAAACAAGGTTACATGCAAAACCTTGAATACTATTCGTTTAAAGGTTGTAAGGTTGACCAATACTAGTAGTGTAAATTAGGTGTCTAACTTTGCATTTTTTTTTTTTTTTTTTTTTTTTTTTTTTTTTTATAGAAAATAGGCATGCGCTTGACCACTATCTCGCCTGATGGTAAGCGTCGATGCGATCTAGGATGTGACGCGCCTGCCTAGAAGATACCTATTTACTCGTGACTTGAAGACCCCCAAATTGTATTTGTCAGGAAACACAGACTCAGGCAAAGAGTTCCACTCCTTAGCGGTACGCATCATAAAATTGAAACCAAAACGCTTAGTGCGACTCTTTGGTGTATCCACCATATAACGGTGTCGCCAATTTGTAAGTCTGGTTGTCCGATGAAAAAATGGGGATGGCGGAACAAGGTTGTGCAATACAGCTGCACACTCTCCGAAATGTATCCTATAAAATACTGATAGGCTTGCAACTTTCCGCCTATGCTCAAGGCTTTTGAGCTTTTTACAGAAAAGATCTTCATTGCCGATGAGCCTCTTGGCCCTCCTCTCGATGGACTCAAGCGTCTGGAGCTGGTATCGGGCGGAACCGTCCCAAAGATGAGAACAATACTCCATACACGATCGAACTTGTGCTTGGTAAAGGGTGAGCAACTGTTCCGGTGTGAAGTATTTTCTCACCTTCGCCAGAATGCCAAGTTTTTTTGAAGCCACTTGAGCCTTGCTCTCAATGAAAGAGCCAAAATTGAGCGTCGGTGACAAAGACATACCGAGAAGCTCAAGATGGTCAGTGATCGGCAAGGATACACCTCGGAAAGTAGGAGTCAAGTTGAAAGGACTCCTTTTAGCGGAGAAAAGACACGCCTGGGTCTTTGACGGATTGAACCCCACTAGATTGGCATCGCCCCATTCAGAGACAGCCTGCAGAGATAGGTTCATACGGCTAACCATCGCCTCTCTATGACACTGGATCTGTTCAGCACTGGCTCGTGCATCAGATATATAGGTCTCTACAACAGTGCTGTCATCTGCGTACCCCAAAATACCGGGCAAAAGCAGGTCATTTATATGTAGCAGAAAAAGAGTTGCAGAGAGAACGGAACCCTGAGGGACGCCGGCATTGATAGCCAAATGGTCAGACGAGCTACCGTCAATGACAACTCGTATTGACCGATCCCTCAGGAAGTCCGATATCCAGACACACAAACCAGTGGGAAGACCATATGACGGAAGCTTGCTAATAAGGCCCTCATGCCACACCCTATCAAAAGCCTTCGAGATATCAAGAGAGACGGCAAGCGCCTCACCATGCCTCTCGATGGCTTCGCTCCATTTGTAAGTGGCGTATGCTAGAAGATCTCCGGCAGACCGGTTCCTGCGAAACCCATATTGCCGGTCACTAAGGAGGTCATTTTCTTCTAGATACGACAGGAGCCTGTGGTTCAGTACACGTTCCATTATCTTGCAGAGAATGGACGTGACCGAGATGGGCCTATAATTGATAGGATCAGCACGACTGCCCTTTTTAGGCACAGGTTGCACGTTAGCCAGCTTCCAGGACTTTGGCACTTGTCCTTTAGCCAAAGATAAACGATATAGGCGTGTCAATACCGGAGCTAACTCAGGAGCGCAAGTCCTTAGTACTATGGCTGGTATACCATCCGGACCACTGGCTTTATTCACGTCCAGTTCCCGCAATGCCTTTCTGACTTCGGTTTGTCTTATACGAATTTCAGACATAAAAGTCCCACAACTTGACAAACCGGAAGGTACAGCATTGCCAGGATCCAAACGCGAACTTTCGGCAAATAATTCGGCAAATAAATCGGCCTTTTCCTTGGCCGTGTGTGCCAATGATCCGTCAGGTTTCAGCAAGGGAGGCACTGAAGTACGGCAGAAGTTGCCCTCGATCGACTTAGCCAGGGACCAAAACGCTTTACTACCCGAGGGGTAAGAGGCAAGCTTCTTCCCAATGCGGCCTATGTGATCGAAGCGAGCTGTCTTTACAACCTTCTTGCAGGACTTGGCGGCTTTATTAAAGGCTTTCTTCTTTTCGCGCGTATTACTAGCTTTGCGGGATCGAGCTTCAACCCAGGCCAAATATGCTTTGTATTTTGATGCCACCGCATCACGACATTTGGCATTATACCACGGGCGAGCTTTGCCGGCCAGTGATATGTCAGAGAAGGGAATAAAATACTCCATACCCTGACGAAGCACATTGGTCACAGCATCCGCGCAAACTGAGGGGTCGCTAGAAGAAAAGCAAACCTGCCGCCAAGGATAAGATGCAAAAAAACAACGCATCTCATCCCAATCTGCTGATTTAAAACGCCAAATCCGCCGGGAGCCTTTTGGGCTTGGGTCGGGCGGAGAATACATCGACATAGATTCCACCACACAATGGTCAGAACTGCCAAGGGGTGGTGTAACCGACACCGAGTAACTGTCGGGATTTGTCGTCAGCAGAAGGTCCAAGCAATTGGCTGTTTGTCCGTCAGAGTGTGGCACTCTAGTGGCTTCCTGGACCAGTTGGGTGAGATCAAGTGTCAAGGCTAGCTTTCGCGCTTCTCGACCAGCGTGGTCGGTTTTCTCGAAAGGGAACAGCCAGTCCTCGTGGTGTGCGTTGAAATCACCAAGAACCACCAGTTGAGCGGACGGGTATCGCTGTAGGGCCATGTCTGCCTTCTCAATAAGTTGGTCGATAAGCCTGGTAGTCTCCGCGTCTCCACTATGCGAACGGTAGACACAAGCATAGATGATTTTCTCTAAACCTGTATCCACCAGAACCCAAATGATAGAAAGGGTGGGGTCTTCAAGATCACGGAGACGCAAATAACAGATGTCATCGCGTGCATACATGCAAACACCCGCATGAGCCCTAAAACAATGTTCAAGGACATAACCCGGGTAAGCCAGGTACGCTGCGTCAGTTGGACGTTTTATTTGTGTCTCCGTGAGAAAGAACAGGTGCGGTTTTCTAGTCTCAAGATGGTGATGGACGGGGTCAAGATTAGAGTGCAAGCCTCTTATATTAGAGACGTGCACTAGGAAGGAGAGGACGTGCGACCGCTGTTTAACCTTTTTCCTGTTGCTTACTTTCATTTTGTCGTGAGGGAAGGTAATGTAACGAAGGACGGAAGTAGAACGAGATGCTGATCGCGAACCAAATGAGAAGAGTCAGGGCCTCACACCTCGGGATAGCCAAACCGGAGACCGCGGGGACGCCCGAGCCCCCCCAGGGGTGTCCATCGGGTCCTCTCGTCCGGGCGCCAACCGGCACGATGGCGCACCCCCAGGATTTTTCGCGAGATGGCGGGGCAGCCTTTTGTGAGTGGCTAGCTCACTACTCGGGCCCCCAACTATCTGCGGTCGGCCAGCGGAAGAACCGTGCCTCGGATCCCGCTGCTCTCCGAATCTGAATAACCGATGCATTGCCCTGATACATCTCAATAAATCGTCCATTGCAACCAGCACAACTGTACTGACCCGTCCTCCAATATGGCTTCACCAGACTTCAGCACTGGAACACGATCGGTTGGGACCGCTTGGCAGTGCTGTCTTTGTCTGGTGGGTGGTAACACGCCGCGGCCGAAGCCTACCACCTGAAAGGGGTTTACTCCTTTAGCACCACCCAGGGGCCACGTGTGGGACATCGAGGGTTAAATCCCACGGACGCGAGTAAACTTGGACCCCCAAAGTTTATTCATAAGTTATAAAAATCGAAACATCACTACATAATATTATAAAACAAAGTCCTCCTCCGCACCTATCTGTCTTTCTGCTACAATGAACTCAAAAAATACGGAACGGATTTTCATGTAGTTTTCGCTAATAGAAGAAGGTAGGTTTAGGGATATAATTTGTTAAGATTTTTTTATAAATTGGTTGAAATATAACGATGATTGTTGGAAGAGTCGGAAAAAATCAAGGCACGTGGGAGTTTTCATCGAAAACGCTGCCTACGCACTTTGGGATATAACAACACAATTAATGGTGGAATGTTCCTCTTTTGTAGATCTAAAAAAAAGTCCGCAATGGCATACATCTATCTTTTAAGGATAGCGAACTTTACCCCATTCTATGTTCTCAAAAAATGATCACGTACAGTGTGCTAATTGGAAAGCTTGGTATTGGGGTTCGTACTAAATGTGACTGTGAAATGTGGGTTTGTATGTTTCCCGGAATGCAATACTCAGACGCATTTTATTTAAGAATTTATTATGTTAATATATTTATGGCGTGAGAGTTTAATATATCTTTATGTATCCCAAAGAGATTTTAATAATAATAATACATTCTTTTTTATTTGATTCTTTCAGCTCGTTTCTAATTTAGGTGACGCAATTTTGATCTTGCTGGCATATTGCTACTCACCCAAATTGTATAATAACACCAAAATTATAATTTTCATACCTAGTGGGCAAATTAAATTTATTTCTTTGTAATACTCATTATACAATAGACATTATAATTAATACAATATCCTAATGTTCCAAAATTTAAAAACATTAAGAGAAATCTACCCATAGATAGATCATATTTTATTTAACTACTCATTGAGGAAATTCACCCATCAGAAGGGTGACCACAGGCCGAAACGAATATTCAAGCTTGCAGAGAGAAAAAAGAGGGAAAACATTCGAAGTGATCCTATAAAACTAGAGGAAATGCGAAGAAGAGAAAGAGAAAGATACCATAATATAAAGATCATGGAAAAATCTAGCCTCAGAACGAAACATTATTTTCAAAGATAACATTTAACAACCAAGCATTTAAGTTTGATTATTATACATTCTTGTAACTATATGTAAGTAATTAATAATGTAGAACTCTGTCACATAAAAAGATTTATATAATATTGCCTTTTTCGTCTAGATCTTTGCCAAGTACGTTTCAAAAACAGCCTTAGAGTCAGCAGGTGCATAATAAATGAATCCTAAGGCCCCAAAAACATATTCCAGGAAATATGCTAAAGATTCCTCAGTCCAACGTGCAGTAGAAGGGGTCTTTGATGCCGACGCACTTTGAAATTAGCTCATTACATCAATGATACAAGTACACCAGTTTTTCAGCCATGTTCATCACTAAATTCACCATACAATCACCGCTGCCTTATACAGTTCCTAATAGTCCAAGAACAGAAGCTTCCGTAAATTCAACTTTTTTAAGACAAGACTAAAGTAATAAATTAAAAATAAAATAATAAATTTACCAAAAAAAATCCATGCAAACTGTTTTAGAACTACAAACATTTTATTTGAAAGATACAACTTTTATCTCGAAATATAGCCACAAAACCGACTGCAAATGAGCCATACAATACTTGGGTAAGTGTTATCACTATTTGAACAACAAAACGAAATTATGGAAAAATATGATTGAACAAGAGATGACCCTTCCAAAATTTATAAATATAATTATTATGGAAGTTCAATTATAGCATAGAATTTATTTAATATGAATGTGGTACATTTAAAGATGGTAGACAATAGTACAAAAGTGCAATACACATCGAGCCAGCTGGGCAAGCAATTGAAACATATTCTAATTATTCGTTGTATTGTTCTAAGTTGTTAATAATGTTGTGGGAGATTTGTTAATTTTTATCAGTTAGTAAAATTATACAGAAGAAGCCAGGTTTTAAATTTCGCACTCAGAATTTTATGTTGTTTTTAAAACAAAATACTTAATAATATTTAAGATTACCTTAATTAGGACTGCGAGCTTTTGTTAAACTAATAATAATATAGAATCTTTGAAAAAAAACATTTTGTACCGACTTATTTTTAGCAGAGCTATTTTAACTTCCAATCCAAAATCCAGGCTTTGAATCATGAAATTCTGGTCCATGTGCAGGATACCCTACTCTTCATCGATTCACAGCAGTTGTTGTATCAAACAGGGCTCATTGAATGAAATAGTCTCAATATATAAATAATAGATTGATTGTGATTTTGTTGCGTATACGAAGTTTTAAGAAAAATGCTCAAAATATAAAGCATTCCATGAAAATAAAATGAAAAATGTATAAAAACTCTCTCTCTCACGCTAGAAATACCCTCTAAAAACTAAATTTAATATTTTATTTATAACCTTGACCTTCAAGCTTAATGTAAGTTACAGAACATAGTTTAATTATAGTGTTGTCGAGCACATTCATGTAATTTTTTACTTTTTAGATATATATAATCCGAATGCTAATTTTGCTGGCTTTTATCAATTTTGGTGGTTCATTAATTTGGGTGTCGCAAATTAAAAAAAACTAGAAGGCTTACTCAATTTCTTGGTTCTTATAATTAAATTTTAGGCGTTTCTCTAAAGATCTAAACTATAAAATTACTTAAAAATTCAAAGACAAAAAATCCACCAAAAAAAATTAGGGAAAAATCTTGTTGAAAATTACCCATTTACTATATATTATTTATTTGAATATCTTAGGAGTTATTGTCATATAAATATGAGATTATTTCATAATCTCTTTTCTTTTCTCTCATAATCGGTACTTATCATCAATTCATCATTAATGAAAAAAATACCGAGGGCTAGGCTGTATGAGCTGTGTGTTCTTTGCCTTCCTTATGAGAAAAACACAAAAGTCTTCTGTGCAGTGCAAGTGGCAGTGGCAGGCACAGATTATTGTATACGTCCAAGAAGCAGGCAGCTGTTTTGGTTGTCCGAAAAGATACAACATAAAATGTAGTTTCTGTTAAAAACAAAATATTTGTGTTTATAATAAACTATGTGAGCATAGTATCTAAATTACATTAAAACCAATACAATTAAAGTGGTCATAAAATGTTTAAGCTACACAAACGAAATAGTGCCTCGAAGAGAAAGTGACCGAAGCAGTAGTAAATGACGGGTCGATAGAAATATGTCTGTCACTGATTTATCCGTAGGATGTCGATTTGCAGATTATTTTGCTATATGTGGACTCGACTTTGACTCGGGGTTAGAGCCTGATCGTTTATGTGGTAAGAAAATATTGTACGTCATATTCATTTAGTTTATATTTAGTATCACCACTTCGCACTAATATGAAGTTCTTCTGTTTTAGGAGATAATTTACATGTATCGCCTCTTGATCGCTCATACAAAGGAAAAATATTAGCACATTACCCAGATAATATTCAAAGTAATCCTTTTGATGAGCATGCAGTATGTATGGTAAGTATTTTTATTAAATCTTTATTGCCAATTTATCCACATTAATAGGTGTTGTATCATCTAAAACCTCATTTTTTATATTATTCTATTTATTATCTAAATTTCTTGCTACTTGCTAATAAATAAACATGAACATTGTTTATATACCTTGTAACCTGTATTGCTTGCCGTGGCAACTTTTAATAGAAACAGCACTATAGCTGAATGTTTTGTAAATTGTGCTATTTATAAATAAATAAATTCAATAGAATCAAATAAATCTCAAATTATTTAAGAGTAGTATTTACTTGTTTTGTTATAAACAAACTTTAAGGGCTCTTGATAAGTCACCCGCGATTTTCGTAGGTTTGAGGATGGGGGACAGGGATGACGATCTGAAATTGATTAATCGAAGAATTGATTCTTCAGGTTGAAATATAGATTTTTTAAAATTGATATGGAGTACCAAATCGCTATTACACCCTTGAAAATCACCATCCCATTTCTTTTTTGTTTTGGTAAAAATCATAAAATTATTTACAATTACTTGAAAGTACCCGAAATATTATGATGTTGCCGGTTAAAGGGTTAATTACTTAAAGACTCGCGAGAAAGCTGTGTGGCTAAACTTCATTTAATAGCAATGATGTATATGAGTATTGTGGGGTCACCTGTTCCTTGTGAGGGCCTTTTTTCAATTGCCGGCAACATTGCAAGTGATGAGCCACTTGGATCCGAAACAACTGTTATTTATTAAAAGTTTAGATATAAAGCTTTGGGAAATTTAACTTTTTCATGAAATAAATACATTTTGAAAATAAATGTCTTCTTTCATATCTGATCTGACTTTGATTTGGTAATAACAATAATTGTTATTATCAAATTCCCTGAACTGAAAAAAAACTGATTTTACTGATAAGAGATAATTTATTATGGCATGTTTCTTGTTTTACATAAAATAGATTTATATTAACTTTGTAAATGCAAACTTGGAAAAAAATATATATTTTAGAAATCAATCTTTGATTTTAATCGATTCATAAGCGTATGATTCAGATCGATTCAAAAATAGATATTTTTCGAAAAGAATTGCCATCCCTACTGACTACTCCAAAAACTATTATGCTTTCTCGGAAATGGTTTGTATCTGTTCTTAGATATAATTTTTTGAAAATTTTCCAAACCTTTTTAAAGGTGGTTATAAACTAAAGCTTGCTTAAGTACATACAAAGTTTCTGTTGTCTGTTAAACATTTAACCTTGTAAGGTAATTTTGATACCATAATGACTATTTACTAACCAACCTAAGGGTAACATAGCTTCAAGTAGTGTAAATTTATAATTAATTCTTCATCAGTCTAGCTTGTGAATATAATTGATGGCATGTTTTTCCGAATTCCAATAATTATTACAAAAAAACTGGTTGCCTGTAAAGTCGGTATACGGGCGAAAGTTTTACGTGACAACGACTTTGAGTGGTAAAATAATTTTAATGTGAATATTCATTCGTATAGTAGAAAGAAGGATGAAATAATAGTAACAATTTAAAACATTTATTTATACAAAGAATTATATTTAAAACATTAATTTATAGGCACGCGTCCCTTCCACTTTTTATGTCTGTCTCTCTCGCTCTTAGGCGGGCTAACCATGCCCGAGTGGAAGGGACGCGTGCCTCTCACTCGCTCTCATTGTAAGCGCATAACGTGAGCGGAGCGTAACGCAGTTTCTTGAAGTGTCACCCGGCAAACCAATTTATAAGACGTTGTCACGTCAAAAGAACAAGCTACTGAGAGACTTTAGCGAACATACATAATCCTTTGAATACTAAATCTCTATTATATGAGAACATCATTAATCATCGTCAACTCGCCCAGCGGACAATGGAGAGAGCTATGCTTGGTGTTTCCCTATGCGATCGAATCAGAAATGACGAGATCCGTAGGAGAACAAAAACCGCCGACATAGCTCAAAGAATTGCGAAGCTGAAATGGCATTGGGCAGGACACATAGCAAGGAGAACTAATGGCCGTTGGGGCGGAAAGGTTCTCGAATGGCGACCGCTTGCCGGTCGACGCTCAGTGGGTAGGCCCGCTACGAGGTGGACCGACGATTTGGTTAAGGTCGCGGGAAAACGCTGGATGCGGGCAGCGCAGGACCGATCGTTGTGGAGATCCTTGGGGGAGGCCTATGTCCAGCAGTGGGTATCGTACGGCTGATATGATGATGATGATGATGAGAACATCATCAATAGCTAAGCCAATAATCTTGACTTTTTATTTAAATAATCATTCATAAAAAACTACAGTTGTTAATCAAACAAAGTTTTTCTTAATTATCTTTAAAAAAGGCATTTCCATTTAATGTTCCCATATTTAAAAAAAACAAAAGTTTATTTTATCAAACATTAAAATATGAACGAACGAAAACAAAGTTTTCTGTCGTTCATTATTAACAATGTTAATTGTTTGTTACAGTTATGTCTCCCCGCTGGTCTGCAGTTTAGAACTCAGAAACATTCTTTAGAGCCCAAATTTCATAGTTTTGTAGTTACAAGAGAAAATGCATCTAGATATTACGGATTTAGTCTCATATTTTATGAGGAGGTTAGAAACAGAAATATTTGCAGTGCCATGCATACATTGCAGGTAAAGACTTGTTACATGTTTTAAATTATATTGCTCTAAAAACTAACTTCTGCATCAGGTAGGATGCAAAGACTGCTCTCATATTATATAAATGTGTGTTATTAACAAATAAGTTAAAAAAAATCTTAATTTTATTGGATATTTTTTTCCGAATTAATAAGGATAATAAATCTTAGAAAAAGTATAAAAAATTATTGACTCTATGAGTTTTATCTTTTATTTCAGGCAATGTACATTACAGAACTCTCAAGTGGGCATACACCCCCAGGCTACAGGAAGGGTACTGGTAAAGAAAGTTCGAGATCTCTTCCAAGATCTTTCAAGCTTGCACCACATAGTGGGGCGGCACTTACATACTATGATATAGCCAAAGATAAACTATATGTAGCAAAAAGTATAGCCCTTATATGCCAACACCCTTATGTAAGAGTTGCACAATTGTTTTTAGAAAATTTGTTTAGGTAAGTTAAAAATATTGGTTCAATTCTTAATCTGTATCTTTTTATTATCATTTTTTATCATTAATTAGTCAAAGAATGAAAAAAGTTAGTTGATTTATTTGATTTGATAAAAAGTACCTTTGTTATGCCAATGCAGATAACAGACCATGCTATTCAGTGCGTAACTTGATCTGTACTTGATCTCTACTAGGTGCATAAAGTTGAATGTGCCACATACATCAATAAAAATTATTCAGAAAAAGTTAACCTTAATCTCTTAGTAACAAAGACCATGATGTGGACTAATTTAGACAAAAAATCTTTTTATATGTCTTTGTATACTTAAAATGTTATGCCAAGGAGTGTCTGTATACAGCTTAAAAACTACCATTCCCATTATAAATTGCAGCAGTTATTCACAACAGACGTCCTTGCCCTATGGTTGGTTAATAACTTAACCAGTATATACAGAATTGGTATTTAATTATTAATAATAAGCAAAACAGTAAAATTAAAACCTTATATATTTCAATGTTCACAGATCATTACCTCGTCAGCCTGGACCTGGTTTAAGCCCAGAGTCCTATGTCTACAATTTGCTTTACGAAGTACCAGTGCCACTGCCCGGTCAGGCATTACGTTTATATGTACCTCCATCAGAGCCTCATCTTGATCCCATTCCTGTTGTAAGTAAAGGTTTCACCAAACATAAGTCTGAATCTGTATGCACCATAGTGTTTAGAATAGGTAGAATAACTTTATTTTGCTACATGGTCACATAGTTGGTATCATAGGTTAACATAACTCTGTACCAACATGTTTATGATCAATGTATTCAGCCATGAATAAGAGAAGCCAAATCCAGGTCTGCAACCAAGCAATGAACAAGACTGCTGATCCCATTGGTGTTTTGGGGATCACACTCCTAATGACTAATAACTGATAATAATATTCTAATGGTTTCAAATATTTCTTTACTTTTGACAAGGTTAATTAATAAGTAATAGTATAACAGTTAATTCGTCTATACCACATAAATTATATTTGACCAATGGATAATTTTTACAAGAATGGCAAACATACTGCTGTAAGTTAAATAAAAAAGTTACAACTAAAGCCTTACCTATACTGTAATAAGACAGAAGTGAAATTTTATTATCAATGTGATTATTGTAATTCACTCACAAAGATTAAAGCAACCAAAAAAATTAATTGACGATAGCATCATATCTTACGCTTGCACAATCAATTAGGATGTCACATTAGGCTTTAAGTCAAACTATTCTATTTCATCTGAAATATTCAGCAATAATTTTTAAAAATTGTATTTAAATGTTAATAAATATTCACAGGTGATAAGAATGCCAAACCCACCAGAAGAGTTACCATTGCTGGATTATTCGTTGCGTGTAATGTTCCAAGTCCTTGGTGTTGAATGCGTAGTGCAACTATTTTCATGTGTGCTTCTCGAACATCAAGTTTTACTTCGATCTAGCGGTAAATGTTGCTGTCTTCTTCTAGATGCATTTTTTATGTTTACAAATTGTGATGCCAAAATTCCGTGCTATATTGATGTAGAAACTCCATTCTTAGCATACTCAACAAAACGCCTGTTTTATTAGGGAACTCAGCTAACCACATTAAGTTTTTTCTTGACCTACTGAACACGCATTGCCGTCACTGAGCCCGCGTAATAGCAATACAAATCGGGCAACGGCCCGATATATATCACCTTAATATTGTAAATATCGTTAAATTATAATCTATCTCGCGTGATTGTAAATTGTCGAAAGATTGTGAACCGTAACATATTGTTACAATTTAACATATTATTTTTCGTTAGATTATAATCTATAGAAGTAAAACCGTTAAATGTGAAATAGTATGCGACGGAGCGCACCTCGCGCGCTTTTTGGTTGAATATCATGTGTTCCACGCCGCCATTTTGTTATCAATTCGGTTATTGTAAGTTGATTTCGTATTGAAATATAACTCAAAGTTTTAGAATTAGTTATATTCAAACAAGTTCAGTTTAAATGATAAGAGTTAGCCTAACTCTATTGACAAAGAACGACCTACCGTAAGACTAACCAATCAGGGAAAGCCTTCGAATTTAACGCGCTACAGATTGTGATTTAACAGTTTCGCTTCGATAGATTATAAGCTACTTAAAAATAATGCGTTAAATTGTAAGCAGTGTGTTACGGTTCACAATATTTCGACAGTTTAAAATGCCGCGAGATAGATTATAATCTAACGATATTTACAATTAGCGTAGCTCTCCCAGTAGGTCTACGGTAGTAAAAGAAAGTTCACGCTTTTTCTACTGAAGTTTTATAGTAATAGTAAAATCGAATCATCACATTATTGTAATTTATTTAATATATTTAGTTGTGTATATACATATATATGGTTAATGTATGTAGCTTAATATACTTATATACGTATTGTAGTTATTGTATACAATAGTATGTTACATTGGTAAGTTTAAGTATATGTATATCCATTGTATCCACTTTTAAATTTCGTTTTCCTCAAAGGTTGACTGGGAAATAATGCAATTAGCATTAAATCCGCCTTTTGTACCATTTTATATTTATGATCAATAAACTGACGCAAATACACAAATTTTAAGGATATATCCTTAAGTACGCGGCGCATTTTTTATTTACTAATGACACGATAGAAAGGTGGTATATACTTTATAGAATTTTAAGTTTGTTGATTATGAGATATTTAAAATACGCTGGCCTACAGCGTAACAAGTAGAAAAGTATTAAAAAATATCGAAAGGTTCTCACCACGCTGGGTAGCTCAATTGGGCTCATTGGACCGGACATTTAAAGGTTGCGAATTCAATTCCCGTCTGAGAATTTACGTCGTATTTTTTCTAGTATTTTTCTATTAAAATAATTTATCAAATAAAGAAAATAACTATACAACCTGCACTGTTGTTAATTGTAAGTGCGTTAGCCCTAATAGACCATGTTTTAGAAAATCTAAATACTTGATCTTTAATTTTTATACAGGCGAAAAATTGTGAAAACAATTAGTCATGTACTCTATTTACATTTGTCTTCCAGATTACAACAAGCTAATGTTGGTAGCGGAATGCATAGTATCACTACTGCTTCCTTTCACTTGGGCGCATGTGTACGTGCCCATACTGCCGGCGCCGTTATACCATTTCCTTGACGCACCAGTGCCATTTGTGATGGGTATGCAACCGTATTTAAGTTAAATGATTTCTAAAATTTATTAATTTCAATGTTCTTAATTTAAGAAATTACTAAATTACCTATATTATTAACATATTTAAAGATAATACTTGTTGTGATTATACTATTCTAGAGACTGCACCCTATCTAAGTAGTATTTCGATAGATACCAAATATCTTGCCTTTACATTATTTGATTGAGGGTTTTTTTGCAGCAAAGAACCCACATTATAACCATCTGTACTAATACAAAATTGGAAAATGTATAAAAGTGCGCGAGCAAGCGACACAGGCAGTGATAGTATTATATCAAGAGTTCATAATCAGTCGTTCGTTTAAAATTAGTAGTTTATAAAGGATAAAAGAGATTTTACTCGAAATCAAAACGCTTAAGATATAAAATACGTCTATAAAAAAACAACCACACCCCCGAGCCCTCAGGACCCACATGCCATAAATATGGCATTGAAAATTAAATACATCTAAACGCTTATTTGCTTTGCCCAGGTCTTCACGCTGATAGTGGAGCAGTAAGCGCCAACGGCCCGAGGAATATTGCACTCGGCTCTGAGGCGGCTCTATGCCTCGTAGACATCGATAAGCCTGATATACAATTGCCAGAAGAACTACCAATACTCCCACACCGAACGCCATTCATTGAGGAACTCAATCATATTTTAGATAAACATCAGGTAAGGCCCTGTTTACACCAACGGTTTTGTCAGTCATCGACCTTAGTTTGTATATATTGATTTTCATGATTCTCTTTAGTAAAAACTATAACCCTATCTACTTACTTAAGACTGCTTTTTATTCTAGTACCACTAGTGAGATACGCAGGAGTTCTGTCAAAATTAATACCTTTAAGTATTTATAGGGTGTGCCAGTAAAAATGCTGTTGTTGTACCCTGTCTAACCGTCCACTTTACTCTGTGCTTAAACAAACTTCTGAAATAGCATAGTCATAATATCGTACGGACATTTTAACGTCCATTGTATGCAATGGTAACGACCCTTAACTTTTATACTTTCGTAAACAGATTCAAAGACCAGAAACAGAACCTACTAAGCTGGGTGTGCCATTAAATGGAACTTCATACAAGAATATGAATGACAGTATGAGCAGTAGCTGTACATTGCCTTCAGGTAATGCCTCAATTTTATTATAAGTTTGCTAAATAAGGTTCTCAGAAAGCTTATTTTTCGTCGCGATACGACCTATTGTTTCACACCACAAAACTACATAATAGGAAATGAGTCCTATGCACAGATTCGAAAACTTTCTTACCATTTAGAGATGGTCGACTATAGATAGTTTGAGAAATAATTTATAGTTACTCAATCGCCAAAAGAACTCATTACTGATATTTACACTTTCTTAGTTTACATTTGATAAGATTTTTCTTTGTGTCTCAAAAGTTGGCAGAAAAATTAAATAAAAATCACAGGAAGTTCTTGATATAAAAATAAAAAAAAAACACTGATGATATCATCAGGCTATAAATCTCACCGCTGTACGGGTTCAGCCCTTATTATAGATATTAGGTTACATCAGGTTATGATATCATAAACCACCACGCGTGCCTAGTTCAGATTAGTGCATGCTGACTACTACAGTTACACCCGGAATTGATTCCGTCTTAAAGTGCCTTCTGAAGTGCGAAGCTCGAGATATTAAATTTTTGGTCACCCATTAGTAGAGGACTTTTCGAATACTACTTTACTTCCATAAGTCAAACCCGCATACCACCCCTATCGAGCTCATCATGTGAGTTATTTGACACAGACAAGCTTGAATGGTAATTGCACGCATCGACAGGTGGTCTCCGCCGTAAACACTCGTTCCACGACGTATTGGAATGGGAAGAAAGTCGCCCCTTGAACGCATCGCCGCCAGCTTCGCCAACGCGGCGAGCGCCTCTCAGGCTAGATGCGTTACAGCGTATCGTTGATATCGTCAAGCGTACTGGTAACACCCACTTCATTATTTATTTATATTTTTAATAACAATATTTTTCGTATTCTGATTTCTTAGCGCATTTGTAATATGAATTTTTGTATAAAAAGCTTTCAATTTAAATATTTTGTTAAATTGATTGTGTTATTAAATTATAAAATTAAGTTACAAGATATTCATCTCATTCTCTCTGCTATTTAAGACTATATTTATTTTTCCTTCCTTCCTGCTTTGTACCCATTCCTCTAATATTTTTTTTGTTATATATTCTCTTTTCGTCCATGGTTTCTTGTTAAAGATTGTTACTTGGAAATAATACAGACTTTTGCATTCATTGCTATTAAGGATCCCTACATAGATGCGTTTTTTCGGCCGACATATATTATCTTAATCAGCTCAGGGGAAACACATCCACCGCAGGACGAAAGCCTCACCCAAATAGATAGAGTTTTGCCATCATCTCCACGCTTGACAGGTGGAGATTGCGATAAAAGACCGTCATTCTGGAAACGTTGCTGCCCATTTTGAGGTCTATGTGTATGAATGTAACGAAGTGTATGAATATCACCTCCAGTATAATTAGTCGCCTTTTACCTTAAGTGTGAAGAATTGATAATAATGTTACATTATTAACGCCGGTGTGTGTAAGTTAATATGTGTTCTAATAAAAAATGTACTAAGAACATATATCGAAATATCGCAGGACGGATGAACATAAGCGTCCTACTTTTATTGAGTGGTTATTACCACAGCAGTGTGTAAGATTGCATGCGTACCATTTTGGGGGCGTCTTGATCCTTTGTATGTAATAAAGTATAGTTTATTTGTATATCTTTTAATTGTAGGCGTAAACATAGACGATGTGGATGCCGACACTGTAATGCCAACGATGAAGAAGCAGATTCTGAACGACGAAGATCAATACAACGAAGATGTACGGTTCAATATCGTAGTCCGGGAGACGTTCCTCAATAGATTTGTGCACATGTTTTTGATGTATGAAAACTTTGTCATTATGCCTGATCAGGTTGGTATTTTTATATTCTGTATTGTTTAACTGAAGAGTAAAACTAAAAAACTGAAAGCCAATAGCCCTGAGAATTAACGTATGCAAGAGATGGTCATCAGATTCATTCTAATTTTTCTGCAAGAATCTCCTCCCGCGCGTCTCGCTGTCACCCCTAACTTGTAACGAAACAGGATAGGACAGGACTGGCTGTGTTATTATTATTATTTCATTTATTTCGGGCAGAGCCCATAGAATGTGTTAGTAACTTAGATTAGGGTTAGTTTAATACAATAAAACAGACAAACAGAGACATAAAAACAGACAAATAACATAAATTAAGCTGTGTGCAGCTGAACCCAACCCTGTGGCAGTGGTAGCTCCCATCTGTCTATGAACACCCTAATGATACTACTCGCGCTGTTGCGTAAGCGAGACAGTGCAGAGGCACAACGTTTCCGCAATATAGCAGCAAAACCATCTATTCCTGCTTCCGCGAACATATTAGATGCACTGCAACTAAACTGTATTGAAAAGTCCACTACAATAAAAAAAACTTTTTTTTTAAACTACAAATTAAATTTAAAAAAAGAAATTAAATTCGATGGGTCTGTTAAGATCTTAGTAGCTTAATTGGAAGAGTACTCGCCCGGATAGCGAGGGGTTGGGGATTCGAGTACCGCCTGACACCTGAGAAAAGTTGTTATTTTTTGTAATATTTTCTTTAGACTAGAAATTATTGTTTACTATCTCGAAATAATGTTTATTATCTCAAACTTCGTAAAGGCACGATAAACCGTTGGCTCCGGCTGCATCTGTAGTCTTCTATAACTTCTGCCCATTTTGTGGTCTATGGGTGGTGCATGGTGCTCCTCCAGGTAAAATAGTCTTATTTTACGACACACTTAAGTGTGTGGGGTTCACACTTAAGTGTATATTCTACTCTGCCGGACACCACACTGCTTAATCAAAGTGTATCCAAGGCATCACTCCAGTAGTCTTTAATAAGAGCCCCTTTTAACACATGTCCAAACGGTATGTGAGACTAAACAAAAAACATAATATCATAAAGCAAAATTTTATTTTTTAGGATCGTGACTCATGGTTGTCATCAAGAGAATCAATGGTAAATTTCGACAAAGCCTCCTTCTTATCAGACCAACCGCAACGCCACAGGCCCTTCCTTTCTCGATTCCTGGAGACACAGATGTTTGCGACGCTCATAGATAACAAAATTATGGCAAATTGGGGCGAATACGATGCCAACTTGCAAGTGTTTGAACATCGCATACAGGCTGTCAGGTTAGTCATTTAATTTTATCTATGCTTTGTGAGGTAATTTAGAACATATTACCTATATCTTTAAAAATACTGCATTAAAACGAAAAAGGTTTTAATGAAAAGTAATTTATTATTTTTAAGAGTTACATGTTTTATTTTCTTGCAATCTTTTCAAGGATATATCGAGTTGTTTTATATAATATAAAATAGTTTCATTTCTAAAGCACTTAATATGTAGTTAAGGGTGCAGTGTTGGAAAGGTTACGGTTGAGTTCGACATATAACAATGTTACAATGGTTAAATAATATTTATTTAGTTTTGCGTCAGTTGCACGCTGCTAATCCAGAGTGATAAAGTTCGTGCACTAATTGAATACTAACTTGAGTTGTTCATTGCCATGTTAAAGGATTAATTATTGATACTAACCGCACGAACAGCGCTACATTACTCCAATGATAATTCCAACACTAAGCAACAAGACAAATGCAGTGAATTAAATATTGATGAAAATTTATTAACACTTAATTCCGAATACTTTTCGAAAGTATGTAATAGAGAGCTTAAAATCAAGATTTCTATGTGATCATTTTAACACGTTCAATGCCACCGATTCGCAGGATCTATGTCAGTGAACTCGCCTAGCGAGTCGGTGGCATTGAACGTGTTAAAAGTTATTCAAAATATTCAAATTAAGCAAAGTAAGACTTGATAGAATACATGCCATCAAGTAAGATACATCTTAGCATATTTTTAATTAAAATAATAATCACAGTAATCAATAGCATGTCTGCGTTATATCTAATGGAATTATGGTTGTAAATCAATGAAAAATCGAGTGTTTACTTTAATTAAATATTATATTATTTTATCTTATCAAAAGTTCATAACTGTTTATACTAAGGTTCTAAATACCAATATTGATCAATTTCCCAGTCAATGTTATGTACAATTTCTATGGAATAACTTACATTTGGCGACTGTGTTACGTAGGCTATCTTTCTCGGTGTGCACATGTGACTCCTTATCCGTATATAAGGAACCGGATTGTAAAAACGTCTTGTTGAATATTAATTCTCCTGGAGATCCTATAACACAATTATCATCTACGAAGTATATTATAAATTGCGTTTACTGCAATGCGCCACTTTTTCTCTCAGCCCCTTCCCATTTCGTATCTTGCGCGTATATCTTTCAAGAGTTAGTAACCCTACCGATACACCGCCACCGTGTATTGCAGACGGCGGTTAGGCGAGGGGGGCTTAGCGACGAGGGGTTACAGCGTATGGGCGGGGGGTGCGGGCGCGGGGGGAGCTCGCGCCGAGTTGGAGGTAGCGGCGCCCGCGGAAAGATTGCCCCATCGCGCTGCATACTACCGCGCTTTTCCTGCGCGCCTGGACCCCGCCGCCCTCGCGCCGCCACCTACCGCCGACCGCAGGTGTGACGCGAGTTCTGTTGACGCCTAGCTTATAGACGCCCCTGGTTGACCGACCTTCGCAGATGTATCGCGCCGCTAATTAACGTCTCTCTGGCGAGAGTTGATAAGGAAAACAAAGTAATTACCACGTCGGGCTCCATTATATAATGTATTGTATAAAGATTAGCGCTTATGCACATTGCACATTATGTTGAAAAAACGTGGTGTGCACACTACGTGTGTTTTCTTAAGTGTAGCTTACCACATCTTTATTATCATTGGGTTCAAATTGAAACTGACTTTAACGAGCTTGGCTTTAGAGAATGCAATGAAATTTTATCGTCAAAGTATGAAAAATCAGTGCCAGCCATGTTGATCACAATGGCGTTTTGGCGGATTATTTAAACAAAATATTTTAGAATGATCTCCAGAGCCCATTTTTATGTTGAGATTTATAATTATAATCTCTTTACATTGATGTTAATCTCGAGTTTATCAACTCTCGCTACATAAACTTAAGAGGTCCAATTTCATAATTTAGATTGTGTTGACACTTAGTTTAGCGTTATCTGAACTGAGATATACGACCTACTATTGAAGCAGCTAACTTGCATTATTTTACGAATTCCACCCAATAGGATATGTAACCATTCATTAAATCTTGAGCTGAGAGAATAAGATTCAGTAATAAATATAAAACACTATTATACTGTGTGGGGTGTAAAAGAAACCAAGTAAGCTTAGACAAAGCGTGACGCAGGGTTAAAGTCCATATCTTTTTAAAATTTTATGAAACTAGCTGCCAGATCAATATTTTTTCTAATCTGTTTACGAGTACTTGTAAATTAAGTAGGAAGACTTATGCGCAGAAGCGAAGACCGTTGTTAGCTGTTTCTTAGTATTTGTGTCGTAATCGTGTTACGTAATGGACATGAACCATAACACTTGTTTATATTGTATTGTTTTTTCCTGTGGCTTGTCCCGCTGTGAATTGTATTGGTATCGGTGTTCACGCTTGCATGTCGCTGACCGCAGCACATCGAGATAACAATCCAATTGAACTTTTAACTTAGCATGATCTTGAAGTTAATGACCTTTATAATTTTATATTAGTTTATCAAGCGGCTTCTAGAACACCAGGATCCAGATTGTGTAGTGAAATAGCATGTCTAATAAAATCTCATTTTGACCATTAATATTATATATAAATTATTAACTTAATATCGACTGACATTGGACCATTAGAAATTTATTGTGAATTCTACAACATTGTCCACAGTGGAGTGTGGAAGGTCTATTATGCCCTAACCATTTTTTTTCTTTCATCAAAGTCACAATTACACGATCAAGCCTATAATTCGCTAAAAGATTAAGATAAAATATTCAGAAATATTTCGTAACAAATATTAATCCATCTCATCATTAAATAGGCCAATAAATCAATTATGTCTTACTGCTACACTGATATAACTACTTTCTCTAACGGTATTATCGATATTGGTAATAATTTTAGACGACGTCTTCACTTTAGTATAAAAGTCGGTTTTATACGATAATTTTACGTGATATCGTCATAAGAAAACATTGATGAAAAATTGCATACTTTTATGAATAGAATTATTATCACTGGATTATCAATATTTTGTATAATACAAAAGGTATTAATTGAAAATTAATTTACATTTACTTGCACTCGTTAATTGTGTGCTATTAACAATGTGCTATTTACGATTTGTTTACAACTTATATGTCACCATAACATTGTAAACACCGTTAAATATTATCTAACCGTTAGATGCTATCTATCTCGCGAGATTGTAAACTATCGAAAGATTGTAAACCGTAACATACTTTTCGGTAGATTATAATCTATCGAAATGAAACAGTCAAATTGTGAAATGGCATGCGAACACACGCGGGCGGAACACACCTCGCGCGCTGATTGGTTGAACGTCCAGTGCCACGCGCCGCCATATTTGTTTGTTAATTCGTTTGTTATTGAATGTAAACAAACACTGTTTTGATGATTGTAAATTGATTTCGTTTTAAAAATAACACAGCTTTAGAATTAAATATATGAAATAGTCTTGAAGTGCATTTATTTAATTTGACTGACATCTGTGTTTCATTCCTAACTCAATGGACACAGAAAGGCTTACTGTAAGACCGCCCAATGAGGGATAGCCTTCGAACAGTTGACAATTTAACGCGCGATAGATTATAATCAACCGAAAAATAATGCGTTAAATTGTAAGCAGTATGTTACGGTTCTCAATCTTTCGACAGTTAACAATCTCACGAGTTAGATTATAATCTAACGGTATTTACAATTTTATGGTGACATATACAAGTGTGGTATTTAAGATCCTCCGCAGTTGACTTTTTATACGATAGTTTATATGAGGCATAATAGTTTTTTAGTCAAAATTGTAACATAACCTATTATTGCTGCACTCGCTGACCCATGCTACTTTTTTTAATAATCAAAGAACAAATATACAAGATTATATCGCTAATCAAATTCTTAAAATGCAAGAATTAATTACCTTTTTTGCCACAATTCTTGTGGATGGAACTATGGAAACCACATTAACTTTTCACTTCACTTTACTACTACTATACGGGCTATTTCCGCAAGCCGCACACTTAGGCCGATCGTGCCTCTCTATCACTTGTTCTGCGCTCTCGCTTGCACGCTCGGCTCAGGCGGAACGTGACAATGAGTCATGATTTTTCGTGCGTGCAGCCGGCGTTTATCAATTTATAAGACGTTATCACGTCAAAAAAAGAATTAGTGGCCGCAGTCACACACAGGCTCCGAATTTTCGGTAATCCGAATGATGCAGACTTAATCCAGCGAATTAAAATGACAAAACCATTTGACATAACTTAAAAGGATTGTAGAAAAGGCATTTACTTAAGAGGCAAATTTAAAAAACAAAAGAAAATACATGTTAACTCCATGAAAGTTTATTGTATTTTGTGTATCGTACACAATGCTGAATGACGAATTTGATATTTTATAATGCAGCTTTAAAACCACTTAGTGTGGTTTGATAAAAAAACACTATTATGTAGGGCATCTAATAACGTCATTGCTAGGCGTTTTAAAATAGTTAATATAATTTCTGTGATTAATTCGTACTACTTTACGAGCGTTGGAATCCGATAAAAAACTGTGATCATTTGTAGTTCAAAGCGGCTCATGTAGTATAGTACTTATTTTATCCATCCCTGATTTTTTATTATTTAATTTCCAATATTTACAGTAATAACTGCTGTTAAAAATCGCTTGGCCGAGTGTTTAACAAACAAATTTAAAACGACGGTAAATATTTATATTTGTATTTTTTAAATAACACGCTTTTACGGCAAGTACTTCTCACACATAAAGTTATCTACCGAAATCCCCCACATTTTTGGAAATCGATTTGAGCAGCTTTCGATTCTTAGCGAATATATATTCACTAGCTCAACGATAAAGCTCGCTAAATCGATAATGATTTTTGTTTTGAGGTAATTAATTTACAGTTTTTCCTCACGGAGTCGTAGTGTTTATAAAGCACCGTTGGCTATTTCTGTTATCAAGCACTATCTTAACTTTGCTTATTGTAGCTTATATTAACCTTATATTGTGAATTGAATAAGCCACTTAGGTATTTAACGAGGATTCGCTCGTTGGCCTTGCCGTGCAATTCAAAGATTATTTTAAAGTTAATATAATTTTTTTGTATTTAATCTCGTTATTTTTTTGTAAATAAACTCCCAAGAATCTCGTTTACTTAATTGCTCAAGAACTTGGTTTTCAATAAATATTCTGACATTGAAAATGTCCCCATATTTGTTTTTAATAGCCAACATTACAATGTAATATTTTACGAAGTTTCTTTATTTGTAGTTAAATAGTAAAATGTAAGTCCTCGTATTAAGAATTATTTTATTCGCATATATGTTCTGTTATAACATTTTTTTTATTACTTATAAAACCGAATTCTAATTTATATTATATTATATCGTTTTATTATTTAAAACTGTTATGTAATGACAGGACATAATGTTTATTTATAATTTATTATATTAGCTCTTCCAAGTATTGCATTACTAAATGAGTATATAGTGCATGTTTATTTATATGTAAACTAAGAAAAGGTTCTAGTTAGATATAATATAAACATTTTATAGAAAAAATGCAATATTACGGTTGTTTGTCTTGTGATGTGCATCTTATACCATGATATTAATCAATGTTTGATATAGTGGATCATCTCATTAATTTAACCGAGTTATAATTATAAATGTTTATCTTAATTTTATATCTTTGTAATGAATGAACCTATTTAATTAATGAACTAATATTTGCAACTAGCATTTATTGCGTAATACTCTCAAAGTGTGAAATACAAAAAACGTTTTTAATATGGGGAATCAACATATTTAAATATATAAACAAACGTATATATCTAGTATATAGCAATAAAATATGTACGACATTACAGTTATAGTCAGTTTTTAATTTGCTTGTTTTTTGTTTGTACTTTACACAAATTATGTTGGATCTCATTGTTTTCAAGTCGCAGTGAAATGGAAATAGACAAAAACAGTTCAGCTCTATTCTACTATCACGATGTTATAATTTTTGTTTTTCAATGGGTAACAACACACTCTGTATATCTGTCGTAAATTCAAATAAATAATTTTCAAAATATTATAACAGTTCTGTTTATTACCGTCTTACTGCAATTAATATTTGTACTGATTTTTTAGAAAAAGCTAGTGTTAGACATTTAAAAGTGACTCATTAGAGGGATTTAAAAATTTGTGATATGTTGTTTTGCATGTTTTGTAAATGCATGGCCTAAAGTGATTATAATTTCTTAATTTTATTTACTTGTAATGTTAGTATCATAATTAAAACAATGTCCAATAATAATCATATTATAATAATCTAAATACCCTTTAATATATACAAACCTATTTAATTGATAATCTTATATAATTTATAACTTGATAGAAAATAAGATTTTACTATTTATGTTTAAATATCATAAATTTGATAATAAGCAATAAAGACTATTAAAATATTTTTGTATTTGAATATATCTATTAAATCCTTATCCTTGCATCGTATTCAGGCGCACATATTTAGTAAATTTCACAATATTAGCTTGATGCTTCTTGTGCTTGCTTTGTGTTCGTTTTTTTAATGTATTCGATGTTGCGTATACACTAAATATGAAGTAAAACTTTCAGGACAAACAGTTTAAAACGTATAAAAAATGCGAAGTGGCAAGTAAAAGATTGTCCGCCAGAATTACTATTGGGTGATTTAAGTAGGAAGCTATCCACAGAGGTCACTCCCGCAGCCATTGCTCAGAACAATAGGACGTTCGTTGAAAAATTACTTAAGGTATTGTTTTATATAGATTTGTTTTTAAATTATGAGTACCTTTTAAGTCGATTAAAATATAAATTATACGCTTATACTCCGTCACATTAGTCATCCACATCAATAGTCAAAGGTAACTTAATCTTTCTAGATCTCATGAAATATATTTATTTTAGGTTAGTCGTATACAGCGTGTTTTAAGCCTTAATTCGATTAGTTTGGTGGTTGTTTCTAATTCATAGCACTCTTCGGACAACTATTACAACAATATATCTAATTTTTATCAATTAATGTTGAACTATATCTGTCTAACTTTAAGTAGAAGATTAATTGTAATTTTTTAACAGTTCTGGGTAGGTTGACCTGTTATTGGCTTTTTCTGTAAGATGTGCCTATTCCTTGTATAACAGTAAATTTCCTCTAACCATAGGAATGCAAAAGTAAAACGAAAAGGATGCTGGTCGAAAAAATGGGCACAGAAGAAAGCGATCTAGGATTAGGGTGCGAGGTGTCAATAACTGGCGTGGAGGAGAGTACTATGATCGCTTCGCTCTGTGATCTGCTAGAAAGACTATGGTCCCATGGACTGCAGCACAAAATGGGCAAGTCAGCGCTTTGGATGCACCTAACCAACTATCAAGAGTTGGAACAGTGCAGCAATTCCACTAAACCCATTGACCCCAACTATTTGACACCAGGTATATATTTACATCATTTATAATATTCTTATTAATTCTATTTACAGGCTGTTTAAAAAGTAACTACATAGTTATTTTCATTTATATACAGCGAGTGTCTCTTTATGATTACCTCTTTTAACAATATCTGTGCCTAGTAAACTTGCTTTGAACTATTCTTTGCTTTCTTAGACCTAAATGTTTTGCATACGTGATCAAATGCTAATCCGTAGGTAGCTTGACTGCCAATCATTAACACACTAATATAAGTGTTTTTGTCTTTTCTTCTTACAATATTACTCTTAAAAACATATTACAGTGTATGCTCATTACACATCATTGCTTTTAAAACATGCAGCTTTGGCCTGGTGTGTGTTACGTAAACGTCTTGACTGTAAGTAACTCACGTTTTATTATTACTCCACTATTTATAAGAGCCGGTGCACATCACGTTTTTGAAACGCGCCGTCGACGCACGCTATTATATATACAAACGCGATACTCACGCAGGTCAAACACAACTTCACTATGAATTTACGTAGGTGTTCAAAGTTCTACCTTCGAATATCTGCATAAATTCAGTCCCGCACTTAAATCAGTATAAAAATAAAACATAGCTCTATGGATTAAAAAAAAAAATACCGCGTCGGCAACACGTTCAAAAAACGTAGTGTGCATATGCCCTAATATTACACACCAAAAATCTTACATTAACTATCGTTATGGCCATTTTTAGAAGTTTATTGTTAATTTCTATAACTTAAAAACTGCAACCAAGTATAATTATACACTGTGGCAATCAAAACATATGTGAACATTAAGACAATAGAAAAATTAAAATAAAATAATTTTTATGTGGAAGGCTATACGACCTTTTCAATCCACCCTCGTAGATAAAAAGCCGGAAACGCCATCGATGAATAGGAGTTATCTTTACTTCTATAACATTTATCATTGAAGTGAATCCGAGATACATTATTATATATTTTTTATTATACAAAATGTTTTAGACTTATCATCTGTTGGTGCGGAAGTAGAAGCGCAGCAGAGTTCTAGTAGTTGCAGTAATCGATCCCGCGATAGCTCCAGAGGTGGGTCCCGGGATAGTTCTCGGGATCGACTCAGCAACTCCGGGACTTTAGAACGCAAGTCCTCGCAGCCCCCAAATCCTATGAGACCTCTTCCTCAAAGTCTCACGTTTGATATGAGGCAAGTGAAGGCAATATTAGAAAAAATGGACACACTATAATCATATGGACACACTATAATCAAATGGACACACTATAAGCTACACTCTGATGCTATCTTGCTAACATGGCAAAGAACAATTACTATTATATTGATTAAAAATTAAGCAGTGTATCTATGCATATCTATGCACTAGTTTTTTTATAACTTACAACTTTGATTCGAATATATTAATTCTTTGTAAGGTATACACTTTTAACAGTTATTGTACAAAAGAACTGGATAACTGGTATAATGGACTATCGATAACCATAACACAACAAACTCATTGTATAACTTCAAAACTTAACTAATTGATATTAGAAATATGTTAAACTATAATTATAATAAAGTCAGCACCTTTACTAATAGACAGAGGTCATTGACTAACGTAGTGGGTATGGAGGACCGATGCTTAGCGAAAACACTGTTTCCTCTGGCAGATTTTAGTTTCCTCAAGGCTTTTATGAAAATAACTCAGTTACTTCGGTTAAAAAAATATTTATATTATATATTATAATACTTTAACTGACTTTAAGTTTCAACCAAACTGACACTGACAATTTAATGAATTAATTAGGACCGAAGTAGTGTAAACATTAAATATTGGCTTTTTTTTTTAAGGAACGTTCAAGCGATGACTGATATAAAGACGGAAATAGGGTATGCACGCGCTTGGGTTCGCTTGTCTCTTGAAAAAAAGCTGCTTTCAAAACACCTTCGTGAGTTACTCGCAGACACCACACTACTTCGATCGCAATACAAGAGAACAGCATTCTTACGCTGCGAAGAAGAACGGGAACAGTTCCTATATCATCTGTTAACCTTGAATGCTGTAGACTACTACTGCTTCACCAACACATATCCCACCACTAGTAAGTAAAAGTAAAGTACACCTGATAAATTATTTTAATAGAGAAATACTAGAGAAAATCGACTCGGCTCACAGGTGAATTCTCAGGCGGGAATCGTACCCGAAACCTTTGGTAATCCGGTCCAATGCTCTCCCAATTCACTTGTGAGCCGAATTGATTTTTTCTAGTATTTTTCTATTAAAATAATTAATTAATACAAGCAATGAAAAATGCAAAAAATATAAAAATAAAGTACACCTGTCTATATAGAAAAAAAAACATCGCCATCTTAGTTTTAGATGTCACAATTATGAAGTTTATCTGCATGTTTTTGAATCTTTACTTTAAGTTTAACCTGTCGAGTGCATTTGTAAAAAGTTAAGATATCGTTACTGATTTCTAAGTCATATTGAATTTATTTTATTTTCTGAATTCACAATGCCATATTTCTAAAAGATTTAAAACGCCTGTAAAAAAACCAAAGCTCCGAGCTTCAAGTAGAGGACCTACCTGAGGGCTCGGAGGCGTGGTTTTCCAAGTTATATGATAAACTTTCAGAATTTTCTAAAGACCTTTCATAATACTAGTGATATTTGGAAATCAATGTGAAGGATTTATTTTCATTTTAACTCTCTAATTTTTAATCTCCTAACCAAATGTAGTACTCCATAAGTTACAACTGCAATTATTGTACTGTTCCGTTTTTCTCCTCGTGACAAACGTGTGAATGTTCGGATGGTAATATTATGTTAAAACTTTTATTTTCGTGTAATATTTTGTTTTTAGAACTACCATATCGAGTCCTAATTGTACCATCACGTAAAGCTAGCCAAACAACTGCCAATTGCTGGATATCTATATCGGGAACAAACAGAGAGTCTACGCCCAAAATACCCATTCCACGCAATACCAATGAATTTGTTTTTCATGTAAGTAATGTTTCTTTAAGTTGTGTGTAATACATAATACACTTTGAAAATAGCAATTTAATAGCAATAGCAATACAAACGGGTTAATTCATAAATTGCCGTATGTAACTGATAACCATTTATTATTTACGAAATAGTTGTCTACTGAGCTTTTTTTATATCTCTAGACTAAAACTGAATAAGTACTTTGCACTGACTGCACGAACTGAATAAAACCATATTGATTTTTTTATAAGCCGTTGGAATGATATCGATAACTTTTTTCATCTTTCACATTTTCTAAATCTATCGTTTTTCAGCATAAAAATTTGGGTAATCTATCAACATTACGTATCGGGCACGATAACTCTGGCTTGTCGCCAAGATGGTTGCTGGATCAGGTTTATGTGAGGAACGAAGTTACTGGACACACATACACGTGCGTATAAGTGCCGATTCATTTTATATCGTGACGGACTTGGTTGTGTCACGACGGCCATGATGCCCATTCTCACAGGGATGACACGAACTGCACCGACACGTTATATCGAGAATCAAAGCAAAGTAACAAATTAAAAAATGATTACCAACCGTCAAAAGGATAATGCCACTTATGCTGTAGCGGCTAAATCTAGACACCGCCACACACCTCTGCTACATGGATAGCGCTAGCTTGTCATACATACAAAACGCGAATTAGGATTAAAGTCTATATTCCGCATACGCAGCAATTATTTTTGTACTACATTGTGCAGGTATAGCCGCCACAATGCCGCTGGATAATGCAGATATTTGATGTCGTCAGATATCTGGCGAAATTAAAAAATCATGACAAATTTAATAACAAACTGAACACAACATGCACTTAAGCATAAAATATTGCTCTAATTACTGATTAATACTTACTAACTGATTAGTGAACCATGCCACCATTAAAATTTAAATTATAAAAAGTGCCATAGTTCGACAATGCCTGCTCTGTGATGGAAATTAATACGAATATTAGAATCCCTTGTAGCAAGAGTATCATTTAAATTTAAATACAGTCATCATCACATCAATTTAATGCAATTTATTAAAGTTATGCAAATCAATGCATAACTTTAATAAATTATAAATTTATTAAAGTTATGCATGCATTTAAAAAATCGCGGCTGAACATGAGTTATTTATTATCGGTGGCGTACATATCGCTGATCGAAAACACCAATGGAATACCTCCGAATGTTACATTATTCACTTTTTACTTGTGGCACAACACAATTTCTACGCCGTCTTTAGTTCAGTATCAGAACAAGTGAACTCCGCATAGGAGTTAGTTAAAAATACAAGTTCCGCTTCTGCTCTGTGCGCATACTCTAGTTCAAACTAGATAATTATCTCATCACCTCAAAACAACTTATTTTGATGTTGTAATAATAATAATAGACAACATCACATACATTGTTCTGAAACCAAGTTGTAGCTAAAACACTTGTGTTATGGAATTCAGGAACAATGATGGTACTACAACACCCAGACCCGAGCCAATGTAGAAAGTTCGTTTTCTTCATTGACCCGGTCAGTTATCGAACTCGGGACCTCGAAGTGGCTTTACTATGAAAACTGGTATGCGAGTCACTCCACCACAGAGGTCGGTCAACGTTTTACTTCCCCTATATAGATTCCCTTGCAACCGATGGTTGGGCACGGGAGTAGATGATGGGTCGACGGAACGCCTGCTTTTAGCCGCGAGGGTCAGAAGTGAGCGCACCCCTCGCACACCCGCACCACCGCCCCCCGCCGCCCTACCGCCTACACCCACCACCACGCATCTCTCCACTTCAACGATACAGCACATGATCGGTTAGTACACCGGAGTACATTTTTAAAGAGGACAGATTTCTATTGTTCACGATGATGTGCATGGCACCTGATGTTAACTGATGACAAGGTTGTAAGAAGGCAAAGCGTTTCACCTGGAATCCTCCGGAACTGCGGAACTGACTATCCTCCTCTGATAGCTTTAAGACAGCTATATTTTTAATCGTTGTTATAGCCTCAAACTTTGGTACGATGTTGGTAGCTACCCGACAGACTTTAAAAAAAACCCTACCACGAACCAAAGGGATGAGCGTGCTTGAATTTTAGTGGCTTGACTAAATTATCAAATCGAACGAGACAGTCAGTGTACACTGCCCATAAAAAAACCAAGATTCAGTCATATACGAAGAGCTTGACATTGTGCCTTTTCAAGCTCGATATAGTTTTTCTTTGCAATGCAATTGCGTTGCGAATGAACACTTTAGATCCCTCGTCACTTAATATATTTTAATATATTTGGAACTTTATTTTTATTACACATAAGTACTCACTTTATACGCTGGAAATTTGATTTTAACATTGTTAGAGAAAAACTATTTTTTTTTTATATTTTAGTTTACAAAACTCAAGAAATATATGTTACATTAGTATTAAAAAATGTACTGCACGCCATATGAATCCTAATGAAATGATCAATTAATATGTTCAAGTTATTAAGGAATTAAGCTGTTTGTGTACCTATCACATCAAATCTTCAGTTTTAAAAATTCCATACTTAATTAATATTTTGAAGTTTTTGTTTGTAGTTATGATTTATATTAAAAATTGATGACTTTTAATTTTCCCTTAAACTATTATATTCATTTAAAAATATATTAAAAATAATATTTCTCACATTTTTTAAAATCTCAAAACAGAATCACTTTTTCTCGTTTGTCTCAGTCCATTAAACGTCACTTAAACATCATAGTGACAATGCTGATTGATTCTGGTGGATTTTTACTTTACTGACTAAAGAAACAAATTATTTTACCAAAATATTACTTATTTCGGGCTTAATTAGAATAAATATATATATTGTATATTTATTCCAATTTCGTAAAAAAAATGAGATCGCACACTTCGAGCGATGGGACGAATAATTTCTTTATAGCTTTGTTTACTTTTTTAAACATCACCTCTTTTATGTTTCAGGTGACTGCGTGAACGCTATTGTGAAGTGGCATTATCAGTCCAAACGGGAAAAGGATGCTAATTCGCTTAGCGTGCTCTTATGCGGTGAGAACGGGCTGGTGAAGTGCCTGGAGCAAGCGTTCTTGTGTGGGTTCAAATCTGCTCGCCTCTTCGGCAAGAATCTTTTCATTTGGGATTATTTTGGTAATTATATAATTTCCTATAAATATTATGTTCCTGCACTTTCAAATGAAATTAAAATAACTTCTTTGTTCCCAGCACGTGTAAAAGATGAGTTCAAACTAAGCCTTTGCGATGAAACAAACGGGCAAAATAAAAGCTGTGGAGTCGCATACAATTGTCGACAAGATCAAGAGCATCGATCGATATGGCGATGCTACTGCCATTTAATGGACGAGATTAACACAGTGGGTCGGACTCTTGGCAAAGACGGGAAATTTCAGCTTTTCATCTGCCTCAGCCTACGGTAATTATTAATACTAACAGTTAATTCGAAGCAGTTAATCTTAGCATAGAAAAGTTTCACGTCAGGCTGCGTCAGGGATCGTTGTTAAACCCGACACTGCAGCCCGTCAAAATTGTGTGAGTGATGTCATCCTTCTGCATTTCATTGTTATAGTAATCAACTTAAGATTTATAAAGCTCCCGAGATAATAACTTTATATTGGATTAACATTTCAATATGAGACATCAGTGTGTGCTTATAATAGTAGTTTATGATACTGTTGCATAATAAGGGTTCTTATTACATGAGTGTGTTTTAAAAAAACGAGCGGTAGGCGAGTTTTTTTATAGTATCACACGAGTGTTATAAGACCAAGTCATGTACAGTGTCATACACTACTTTATCCACTCTCATACTATAATACGTAAATTCATTTTCCATTCCATGAATTCGTGGTAACATTTATTTTAGTTGCTCCTAGTTTCGCCGGCAACAGGTTCATGGTCATGTTTGACGCAGCTTCCAGAATGTCTGGTGGTGTACAATCACCACTATCCCCGCTTTCAGACATATTTTTACACAACAACTTATATATTTTACAAACAAAACCAAACTTTGTTTAAATATTGAAAATATTTTTTAAATGTCAAATGTTGGCGCCAAGGTGCAAACATCGATTGCGCATGCGTGTTGCGTCGTCGCGGACTCGTTCATTGAATAGTAGTTTATGATACTGTTGCATAATAAGGGTTCTTATAACACGAGTGTGTTTTAAAAAAACGAGCCGTAGGCGAGTTTTTTTATAGTATCACACGAGTGTTATAAGACCAAGTTATGTATAGTGTCATACACTACTTTATCTACTTTCATACTATAATACGTAAAACAATATTGCAAATAAAACGCTGAATATAACAACAAATTTTTAAATGTCAAATGTTGGCGCCAAGGTGCAAATATCGATTGCGCATGCGTGTTGCGTCGTCACGGACTCGTTCATTGAAACCTTTTTAAAGTAGAGGTTCAACCTCCTTGGTCCAGATGGAGGTTGTATAGGTGTATCGTTATGATAAAAAAGTTATATTATGTTACAGGTGTCCATACAAGACCTGTATCGTAATGAAACTTTTTTTTTATTATTTTTGGCCTGTACGTAATGTTTGTCATAAGCATTTTGTTTTCAGTTTTAGAATCTTTGTATTATAGTATTAGAGTAGATAAACCTTTTTAAAGTAGAGGTTCAACCTCCTTGGTCCAGCTGGATGTTGTATAGGTGTATCGTTATGATTAAAAAGTTATATTATGTTACAGGTGTCCATTCAAGACCTGTATCGTAATTAAACTTTTTTTTTATTATTTTTGGTCTGTACGTAATGTTTGTCATAAGCATTTTGTTTTCAGTTTTAGAATCTTTGTGTTATAGTATCAGAGTAGATAAAAGATATTTTTTATTAAGCACAAAACTTTTACGTCTCACGCTCGCGATCTTAGTTTGATAAAGAATAATATTAACCTTTTTACAGATAATTTTATTTTAAATATTTTTAATTCATCTTCACATTTAAAATAATATTTATTCGTGACTAAAATCTAATTTAATAAGCAATAAAGTTTAATTATCTTATTTGTTGCACCCGTCACACATAACAGCACTGACCACGTTTTATTTTGGTCGTTTATATGTATAATTTATAATTCTATTTATCACCATGCTGTATTTTTGACATGGCAATTGATCCCTTTTTAGTCGTGTCAAAATGATATCACAAATTAGGTATTGATTGCTACGTAGAGTGACTGCAAATGAATCGGGCCATCCTGCCGCTTAGCCAACGGTTCATTTATCTTTAATATTTTTTTATTCGTGTATGTGAACTTGTATATGATATATACGATTTTTATACATTTGAGTGTGTGTGTGTATGTATGGATGTGTGTATATATATATGCTATATTTTTTATACGGCGTCTTTTTCTTTATGTCACTTATCTGAACCCTGTCAGAATAACAGCCGAAAACGATCGTCAACCTATCACAAACTGCATATTTTTCTCAATTCATATAAAATATGTCATATAAAATTGCTAAAAAATGATGTTCACACTAATCATCTACCTATACAAATAACACAACAATAAAAATATTTTCTTTTTTAGCGAACATTGGCTGCATAGAATGTTGGTCCCAATGTCTATGACGCGAGTTACCACAGAAATGTACGAAGAGCAGAGTTTCCTTCGTAAGCGTGGCCTTCTCACATTCCTACGGCAGATTCTCGAACCTTTAGACGAGTTCGACATAGTACTGGAGAATTCGCTCACTCAAGGCATTTAAATATTCTCATGTTTTTATATTATTTTTGATATTTTAGTGTTTGTCATGCTCTCAATGAATGAAACGTTGAAAAATAGATCGGCTTCAGGTGGAAATCCAACCTCACTCGTTAGTTATACAAATAATTCTTCAATGCTTGGTAGGTATGTACTGTCTCAACAATTCGTTGTACGGATTGTATTTTTCATGAGTACCGATAAACTTTATATTCTTTTTAACGTTTCATTTATTTGGTCTGATTTGTAACTCATTAATGATCGATTTTGGTGGACGTCTGATTATTGACAAATTCAAAGGTTGGAATAACAGATTCGTCAGTTTGTTACTTTTAATCAGCCTATCATCATACCAAATATTCTGTATTTACTAATAGCACAATGTTAATTTTAATTATGATTTTTGTGATTTCTATTAGATTTCAGTGTCCCTAAGAATTAATAACTAACATCTTCTAATCAAATCGCTGCTGTGAGTCAATGAATCTCATTTATTTGTACCTACTATACAATAACTCGTACTTTAATTGAATTAGTAATCAATAAAGATATTCTAACCAATTTAGAGTTATTATAGACTTAGATGTGAATGAGATTTTATTTAACGTATTATATAAATAGTTATGTTCACATAGCTTAAATCGATGGTTTAACCAATCATAAGTGAAGTAGTATGCCAGTTAATTTCCATCCTGTAAAAAACTTAGAATCTAAGATAAGAGAAGGCGTATCTTAAATACTCAAGTTAGATACATCTTTTTGATAGGTTGAAATAAAATAATTAAGTTGAATTCATAGTGTAACATAATTGAATTTTTCGAAATATATGACTAGCATGTGTTGTTCATTAAATTTTCCTTTTATAAAGATTTTAATCATTTTCATGATCATCTTTGATGTTAGTACAGTACTTTTAGTATGTTTAATATATAAGCTATGTATTCACTATCAATTAGGAGTTGTAAAAATACCAAACTTATGATACAATTGATATTAGTTATCAGGGTCTGATTTTGTACCTATTTTATTTTTAAGTTTACAATGTGATTGTTAATTTTTATTTTCTTGCCAGTTGAACCCAAAGATTGTTTTTTGTGACGGTGCTTATGGCATAATGTTAACTAGGTATTTTTTAAGTCTAAATATTTTTTTTATATTTTAATAATAATTTACGAGAATCTTATTACATAAGAAGCTATATGCATTTAGTCCTATTTTTGATTACTTACAAAATACGATGACATCCCACCAGTTTTTTTAAATATCTCCACTTTAAATAATAAGTTGTAACAGTTCACCTTGCTAACGTGACGCCCTCTACATTCTACTACCGAGACGCTCTAACCAGCCATAATCATTTTAATCAACGCCGTATGTTTTGTTTGTTATATAAAATTTGGCTTACATTATATACGCTATTATGTACATCATACGTCTCCGCTATAAATACCTTTACTGGTATACTGAAAATTGAATAATAATACGAACACTTTAAATAAATTAGGAAAACTATTGAAATTATTTATATTTTTCATATTAATATTAACAAAACTTATCGCATTACTTATTGTTAAAAATAAAATATTAAAATAATCTTAGTTTTTCTCATTAAAAGGTTTTTATTTAAAAAAACGATAGCGATTTTCTGACCATTGGCGCATATATATATGAGACATGTTTTCTTTACATTTTAACTTGTGTTCATGTGCGTGTATCTTATATTGTAAGCAATAATTTATAGCTAAATATTAATTTAGAAGCGTCTTTCTCGTACGACCACATACCCTATTCTCGTATCGCTCAAATCATCGACCCATTGCCATTGCAATTACAATTTTATATAATATAGTACTCATCTTACATATGTATAATTATTCCATACGAATGTCACTGAACTCCTAAACGGCTGGACCGACTTTGATATAATTTTTGATTGTGTTACATTTTTTATGTCTAAATAATTTTCAACGGGTCTGTCAAGGATTTAATAATTCAAATGGAAGACCCCCTCGCCGGGATAGTGAGAGTTTTTTAATTTCATGTCCCATCTGATTTCTGAGACAAGTTGACCCGGTAGGGGGCGCTGAAACCGGGTAGGACAACGTCTGTCAGGCCTGCTAGTGTAACTATGATATTATTACAGTAGGCGCCAATATATAAGTGAATACCGTGCAAAAAATCCTGTTAAGGAACCGTTTTATAGAGAAAACTAACTTATTATGCGGCAAATAAACTTTTCGAACTAACTTGTCTATTCAACCTCATAAATAACTTTTATTAGAAGTTTTGACAAGATTTTATCTACATGTTATACCTGATCGAATTTATATTTTTAATTCAATCAATTAAAAGACTAAAATCACAATGTCACCAAGTCGCTACATTTTTCGATCTAGCAAATAATAACAATTAGTCCCAAGGATTATAGTTGTACCTTTGGATGCAGTGAACTCTTATTACGTTTTTCTATCACAAATTTTATGAAACTAGGTATATTGTTTTCAATTATAATGGTAAGAGACCTATTGTAACCGTCCTCGTAACAATTTTGTGAACTAGGTACTATAATACAATTCATATGATACAATATCGTTGATATTTATAAAATTCTTTGTGCGATTATTGAATAAATTATTAATAGAGATGTGCCAAACATAGTACACGAAAATACAATCGTAATTTTGCTGGATAGTAAAAACATTATCCATGTGACTAGAGCGACAATAAATGCAGTAGATATCTATTCGCCCGCAACGTGCAATATAATGACGATGTCTCGGAGTCATTTTATATCGGAACTTTTACAAGCATACTACCTAGTTAAAGTCATGCAGGTTAAGACGAAAGTTGTAATTTCATTTATGGATCTTCATTTCCTTCTTTTTATCATCTACTGCAAACTTTGGGTGTAAGAACCGTTTCTATGAAAAGTATGGTATTATGTGGTTTCTTATTGCCACTGTCATTAGCTTCAATGTTGCCAGTTATGCCAGTGACAATTATTATATTATACCTATTACACAGCTGAGCGATGCCAATAGTCCAAGGGGAAACTGTTATTCCCAAAAATATTGTGCCAAAAGGAGATATATTATTCTAGTGACATAAATAAACGATGCTAGTATTGCCTTCGGATTGCTATTCCCTTAGAAATACTTGTAGTGGCAAAGGGAAGTTTTTTAAAAAGAAAACTTCATCAAACTGAAATTTTCCAATAAGGCTTATTAACTAACAAACAGTCAAAAGTTATATCGATATTTTTTTTTAAATACACAAAATAAAATGGATTCACTTCATGTAAATTTCGAATTCAAACTTTATTAACTAATAAAAGTCCAAGGCATTGATTGGATTTATTTCAAATATTATTTTATACTTATATATTTGTCACTCATTCACCTATTAAAAACTAAATATGTAAGAATTACATAATAATTTTAAGAAATAAATCTCCCTTGGAGATCATCGGCGAAGTTTGTAACCAACAAAACTAAGTTCTCCCGTTTCTTAATACAGATCAATTTTCATTATAAGAAACAGTTTCCAATATGGAATATAACAATTAAAGCAAATTGTAACAAAACTGGGATATTTTCGTATAGTGCTAAGTCGTAGAATAACAAAATATGTAGCACCAATACCAGTAATTGCTATAATTTGACATTACCAATACCACTTATAAATAAAATTATGGTGAACCTTTGACAACGCATAATTTCAATTGCCATATATTCGCTTAGTATACTAATAAAAAGGCATGCATTGCAGGTAAGGTGAGATATTATTATAATAATTTGCCTTTTAAAATTGTCTCGAAATTGACAAATCAACTTTAAACATATACTAAATAATGACTGTTATATAGTTGGGAGAACAAAGTTTCCTAAGAAGCTACTGGTAGGGAGACATTCATTTATTACGTACTCGTAAGACTATTTTCGCTAGCTTTTGACCCCCACCCCCTTATTATAAGAAAAAAATAAGAATAGGCCGACCCCCTCCCCCCCTGTTTAATATTTATTACGTAAGAATCTAAAGGCAAAAATTAATACACGTTTGGTTTTAATGTTTATTTTCCAAAGTAACAATTTTTAGAAATGTTTATATGTACTTACAAAGATACTAATAATTTTTATTTTTTGGTAGAATAACCATGGTTGTAATCATTCATCTTTACTTACGTAAGATTTTCTGTCCAGGGGCTCAAAACCCACTCGGAAAGTGGATCTGACACTGGAACATCTCTAATAATAGGTGTTGCTTTTAATTGGTTATTCAGAATTGTGAGACGTCGTCGACGTTCACCCATTCCACATCAGCCCCGATGCGGCACAAAACTTCTTTGCCTCGCCTTTATATATGGCTAAAGCTTTTTCTTTTTCAATATTTGAAATACGGTCATGAAGTTTTTTTGTGTAGTTGTGCTGCCTTTTTCTACGCAAAGTATTAAGAGCATACTAAACAAATTCTATCTATGAGCGCATCTTGTATTGATGGACAGTAAAAATCGTAAGGTCGCAAACAAGTGACGACTTGTCCACACTACAGGCGGGGGAGTTCCCGAGAGGCGCAATGCGGATGGTGCGGGTCCCTTGCCATAGAAATAGAAATCATTTACCTATACGCCGTACTAATCCGAGCGAATCTCGGCACTCGCGGTTGCCCGCGCCTCTTCAAAGTATAATTTTAAATTTGCGCATTTTTGTGATCTTAGTAAGAACTATCGAGACTCTCTCCCATCCCCTTGTTAGAAAAATAAGATATGGTCGACCCCCCTCCCTCCTAAGTAGTCTTACGTTATAAATGAATGGCCCCTAGTGTCATCGTCACCTGTCATCGATATCAATAATTACCTACGATATCGATACTATACGGAAATTAAGTGACAGTCAATATGGTGCTCGAAAAAGGATTTAATTATATTTTCATAGTATTGACATAATTAATGAACCTTTTTTTGTTTCTTTTTACTTCATGCACTTTTTAGATTAAAATAAAGTCTTCCTGAAATATTATCTAAAATTATTTTTTTCAAATAATAACACTGTGTAAGACCAAAGAAAAGGGTTGGCTGGTTATTTTGATAAATATTAAATTGTAATTTATGTAAACACGTAAATAAAAAGAAAATATTAAAATAAACATTTTACCCCTCAGCTGTTTTTTATTGCCATTTGAGACTTCAAATCGGTTTGCTAGCCGAGTGTAAGTTCTAGAGTTTTAAATTCAGACTTTAACTTATTTTAGCTCTATCCTAAAACGGGATAGTAACTGAGTATTTTTGCAAACTTAGGCCCTGGGCCTCCGATATTATAATTATTCGCTTTCATACAAAAAACTAGCTTATACCCGCAATTTTATGTGCATGGAATTTGGAAGCAGTTAGATACCTAGTATTACAAAAAACTGCTATATGGGACTTCAAGATGAATCATTCAAAATAAAGAAAAACATAACACAACATTAGGGGCAGTGGTTGCATGTATACTTATTTTAGTCTTTTTTTAACTGTCCTAATTCGTGAGATTTCATGTTTCTTTAACTTGAATTATTTCATCAACTTTAAATCCCGGTGTTATTCACAACCGTCGGAAACTGCTCTTTCCGAATCCGTGCGGAAACTTTTCGAATGTCCCCTCCATGAGACATCGGAAACTTTTGACAGTGTGATTCGGAATAAAGGCTTTATCTATCGAATTCGTATCCGACAGCTAATTAGTGGCGGAAACTTTTCCGAAATAAAGAAAAATTTAAAATAAATTATTTGCCTTAATTATACTTTCAAATTAGGTATTATTTACAAGTAGTATGGGGTAAGTTTGTTATCTTTTTTTCGTTTTAAGCGCATTGTTAATGCTTGTTTCATATGCTTTACTGGAATTAATGTAACGAACGTACATTGAAGACTTTGCTGGTTATTTTTTATTTCTTGTGTAGATGTATTTCATAATAGTGAGACGTAGGGCCCACCGTAATGTAGCAGCACAGAAGCGGCAACAAACGTTGTCCCTACACCGTATAATAAGAGATACTAGCGATTGTTATTATGAGCGTAGTTTTAAGTCCCTGTACAAGTTGACACTGGCACGTAGCCTTGAAATAAAAACATTTATCCCAGCCACAAGAAGATCAGCTGCTCTTCCAGTTGAACTCAAAATAAGTAAATTATTAGTATGTTACTTATTATATTATTGTTAAAACGACCGCGCAGAGGGCAAACATCAATTCCCAGTTTTACACATAGGAAGTTAACGTTTGTAGTATCTTTCGTAATGAAAGACAGCCACTCATACAAAAGTTAATTACATGTGTTTCAATAAATATAAGTAACAAGGGATGTAGCCACTTAATCTACTTACCTATTATCTAATGTGGTAATTAAAAATAGTTTTTTTTTCTATTTTCTCTAATAAATAATTTAAAGCAGTCATTGTATTATAAAAATAATTATTTTTCATTAGTTACTAAATCACATTTTAGTAACAAAATATTGTTTATTTTTTTTCTTAATGATAAGATAACATCACTCCTTTAATAAAAGAAATATAACAACGACAATTAGTCTTATTTTATTTTAATAACAAAAACAGGTTGTCATTTAATGGTATTTTAATTTTATTACACAGAAAATATTATTTCGGTAACTATATGATATGGTAAAGCATCAGATTTAACATATAGTATTTACGTTAAACTAAACCACTTTATTTTTCACTGACGGCTGTTACCTTTTATTTACAAAGCTAGTTTAAAGGAACAGTAATTATTAAGACATTACACAATACAGTATTTTATTTAAGTGAATTACTTATTAAGTTGTAAGTTTTTTGTTTCATTAAATATATTTTGTGACAAGCCTGCTAGAAATTATGAAAACTGTTCATACATAGTACTTTGATATTTTCTTCCATACTAGTCCATATCCTATCATTTTATAACATTCTTTGTAAATGCGCTCTACTACTGGAAGCTAGCACTTTATGTAGTCTGTGCATACGGATTCGGAAACTTGTTTTCGGTAACCAAGCCAAAACCCCTTATAAAAAAAAACTTGTTTTCGATAGGATTTGTGAATCCCGTTTTACAATCCGTTCGGCAACAAATTTGACATTTCGAATTCGGAAGGTATCGGACTCGGAAAGTTTCGGACGTTTGTGAATAAGTAGCCTGTTCTGGTTAGAATTTTCTAAAAGGCTGAAACCAAATACTTTGATTTCTTTTGATACACACTTTTTTACGGATTTTGCGCATATTTTATTTTACATTTAATAGTGTTTCATTCAAATGTGTAATGTGCGCGGAAGTGTAAGAACTAAATACTTTTATTTCTTTTCATTAGCCCTACCCTATATGAACCTCATGCTTCGTACTTTAAAAGGACTTTGATTAAAAACAAACATTTTATTCCACTATTGGGACATCCATTAATCACGTGAGGCCTAAATAGGGGAGGGGGAGCTTTCGGAAAACATCACTAGGGATCACAATGAGGGAGGGGGGGGGGGGGGGGGGGCAGTTACATTTCACGTTTATATTTTTGTGTTATTATTTATTATAAAGTTAATGTTGAACACAGTCAAGCAAATCCATTGTCCGAGAACTTTTTTCGAACAAAAGAACGAGAAATTTTCCGATTAATAGGTATTTTTTGATGAATGTATATAAGGTAGGTACTGTTTTTTTATTTATTTATATAAAAAAAAGAAAATATATTTTTAATTAAATAAATACACGTGATGTAAGAAGGGGGGAGGGGGAAAAATTAGAACCGCACAACTTATCACCAGAGGGGAGAATCGATGTATATTTCATAATCAGCAATGCCATACAAGTGTATCATAGAAAAAATTGTATTATTTTTGTTTAATTTCAGAACTTTGCATTTAAATATTTGGATTTAATTTTATATTGCATTTAATTTAACCGAAACAAAGCGTATTAAAGAATCAAGCTACAAGAATGTCATATAGTACGTTATTGACAAATTTAATAGATCTGAATATATCTAAAATACATTAACGAATTAAGTGCTATATCTTTCAAAGTACCTATATTCTGCACCGTAGTATATTCTTTATTAAACCAGACTACATACACATTTTACTTTAAAGTAAAAAAATCATACACGTAACAGAAATAAAGAACCGACAGCGACAATTTAAATTTTTAAATCTTTTTAACTCAGTTTTTCACAATCTATCTAGTGTCGCTTAATCTGTTCTTACATAACGCTGTCCAATATATCCTATGTATTCTTTTCATTCGGAGTCGAACTCAGCTCTCAAGTTTGGTTACTCCATAATAGTGGTATCTATCGATAGTGGACTATCGATAATTCATCGATAGTCTATCGATAGGGAATAGATAGTAGGACTATAGATCGTAATATCGATTCTATCGTTAGTATCGATATTATTGATAGCTCAAAACTGGGCAATAATATTGAAGAAGTGCAATACTATCGGTAGTATTGTTGCCCGCAAATAACAAACTATTGATAGTATCGATACTATCTTTGTCTGTATCGACATTATAGATTGTTTTGAAATATCGATAATTTGTTAATTTACAATAGTATCGTTTATAATTTTAAGGCATAGTAGTCAACAATAAAGTCAACAATACATCAACATTAGAACAAATAATTTCAAGTGATACGTTCGTTTACGTGAGTAGCACAGATCGGTAATAATGCAAAAGGATTTGAATTTTATTTCATTGCTGTAAAAACATACCCAAAACTATTGCAACATTGAAGACTATCGATAATCTAAAACAGTCGATAGTCTCGATACTATCAATAGTATTGTTACCAAGAAAATATATAGTTTCGATACTATCAATTGTTTCTTATTTACGGACAACAATACGATCGATAGTATTGCACTCTTTCAATAGTATTGACATGTTTTGAGCTATCGATGGAATCGATAGGCCTATCGAAAGCACGTTATTTTTCAGTTGAAAAAATCGATAGAAATACTATTGATAGTGTGGTAACACTACTCCATAATAGTCTGAAAGAAAACCAATACCTCAGACCAATACGGTAAGGAGACAAGAGACAAGTAATGACAGCACTCAGTTCATTTTTTTTTTTATTGTGGCTCGCACGGTTTGTGTATTTGCCAGGAAAGTAGGGAAACCAGTTTTATTTAGGAATCAATTGGAAGGTTCGAAATTTAGAAAGTATATGTAATAGGATTAGGGTAGGTAATAAATGCCTAAGAGTTAATATAGTGATTGGATATAATTACTATCCAATTATAATTTAATATCAAGTTATACATATCAGATTTTTTAGTAGGGATGTTGCGAATACTCGGATTCGCATCCGCATATGCGGAACATCCACATCTGCATCCGCATCCGTATAAATCGATGCGGAGCTGATACAGATGCGGATGTGTAGCAGGTCGCGAGAAGAAAGAAAGGAGAGGGGCCGGCGAGGGGCGCGTGTCGACCGAGTAAAAGATTAAAGATGATATATGGAAGATGAGCAGAAACACCGAGGACATCTTGGCTTCTCGAACAATATTTCCAAGTACCGAAAAAGCAAAAAAATGACAGATTACATGGAAACAGATACGGAATGACCAGGGACCTCAGGTACAGGACGTCAATCCTGTTTAATTAGTGATTTTGCCATGATGCTCGATTCATCAAGTGATATTTCCATGATGCTCGATCCATTAAGTGACGTTGAGGAGAGTCAAGAAACACCAGAAATTGTCAGCCCTGACGCAATTCTCAAGAAGAATTACGTACTTTCCGAAATAAAAAGTGAATTGATTTAAACGAGAGTCCTGTTGAAAGTGAGTTCAAACTGTTATAGAAAAAAGCACGCAAATTCTTATTAGCGCCACCAACCACTGTTCCAAGTGAACAGTTATTTAGTAGCGCAGGATTAATATATGAATCCTTGCGAAACAGACTGCTCCAATATTTAAACTTAATTAATAAAATAATGAATCAGTAATAATAATTCACTTACTACTTTATTATTAAATAAAGAAAGGATAAATATTACTGTGTTTTTTTACTTTACCAAACCAACACTTAAGTTTTTTTGTACAGTACCGCATCCGCGGATGTGAGCCTCTTAAAACCTGCATCCGCATCCGCGAATGTGAAAAAAAAATGCATCCGCGAATGTGAAAAAAAAATGCATCCGCAACATCCCTAATTTATAGTACCTCAGTTCAGTTAATGACTGATGACATAGATGGTCTGTGTTGTCGAGTTGATTCTCAAAACAATAAGTTAAACTAATTTCGTAACACGATTATGTATAAAAAAAAAACCGTTGTGTGTACTTATGTACGAAGGTAAAAAGTTAAACTTCTTTATCGTTACTAAACAAAGATAACTTAAAATTTCCCCCCGTGTGCTCGTATGCTTTGTATGTGAAAAGAAAGATACATTTATAAATTATATAGTGATCAACAAGAAGCGTCAAAAGATTATCGGATTTCCTATATATCTGTATACAGAATCTGTAAAATATCAAAAACCATTAAAATAAACTGTTTAATTAATAGTAATGTAAAAATAATAATATTTTTTATTACAAACAAATAAAAAGAATACATACCTACCGACAGTTAACCTCAAATCAATAAACGAACTTAAAAAAGTTTATGAAATAAAAACCACTTTTAATGAAAATTGTTATATTGTTATTATATAATACTAGGTCTGCAATACATGCTGCTGTTTGCAAATACTGAGCGAAGCAATGGGGACCAGTCACGTTTTATATTATGAATGCAGTTCTATAGACATTGAGAAACTAAAACATAAAGTGCAAAAATTTTTGTTCTACGACCAAAATTGACAAAGTTATGAGCAAAATACCGAACGAGGTTCACAGACCGCGCGAACGCATGCGATGACGTCACAATGACCCAGCGCATGCCGCCGAACCACTGCGCGGTTTTATTCTGTTTGCGATTTTCGTCCAACAGGGAGCGTAACTTCACCAGTTTATACCCAATCGATTAATAACTGATTTTATTTGTTTAATATTAGAAGGTTGTTATTATAATATAACAAATGAGTGAAATAAGGTAGATATCGGTTTTGGGCAAGCGCAATCCGATAATCTACCTTAAGTGGATACCTTCATGGTTTTTGATTATCTTAGTAATCATTTAAACTAGACACACTCTGAAATTCGTGGTTGGAAACTCAGAGGTAGGCAAATCTCATTATCAACCTAATTAGAACTGCAGGATAATAAGTATATAGGTAGGTACACGTACTTGGACTAGCCTATAAAATACCCAAAAGGTTTAGGTTAGTCAGCCAGGTCAGTTGTGTTTGTTGTTGTAACTACCTACGCCGTTATTTTAACATTATTATGAAGATGAGTGTGTAGAAACTTTACTGTTCAAAAAATATTATGTATACAATAAATAAAATTAGACTTAAATACTTCATTTGAAAGGAATGTACCTACGTTCTTTGGACACGTAATTTTGAGCTATGAATAAACGAAATCGCTTTGTTAAGTACTAGTATTGTTTCTAGGCAGGTAGGTAGGTACTACTTTCTTAAATCCGGTTTATTTATTATCATCTTAGTACCTACTATATTTACAGCTGGTTTCGTGGTGATAGCAGCAAGAAAACTTACTTCTCCATACAAACTTCACTTGTGGTCATCCTAGTCCCTTGGGGTCAAGGCGTGATTATTGTACAAAATTATGTTTAAGAGGCAGAAGGACACTCGAACGCAAAAAGTTTTATTTAAATACGTCTAACTGTTTTCACATGGAAAGTGAAACTCAATAACAATGTTTTTGGTTTCTATTGCGTGTATGGAGCCCTCCTAACGCGATTATTCAAAAAAATATTCAATGTACAGAATTCACTTTGGCTACAGTTTAATTACATGTATAGATAGATATATATATATTCGCCAAGGCGGGAATATTCCCCTATGTTCCGGGGAACTTCGAGGAATATTCCCGGGAACGGCACATTTTATTGTAGTTAGACCTGAGTAAGACCCTGGTTTTTACCCGAGGAAGGGTTATTAGAAACTTCACTACTTACACTTTTTATCATTCATTTACTCATTGAAATATATATAATACGACCCTGTATTTTTTTTAACATTCGTAAACAAGTTTTACTAAGTTACCTACCCACTTGTTTACCACACGAGTAATGATGATAAAAGTTGGTATACAATTGTTGTGTTGTATACAAGGTAATGGTTGGTGGGGAGTTACATAAAAAAGGATCCCCGCAACAAAATCTTGAAGCTTGGCACGAAAGCGGAATTTTGTCATCCCTCTTCATAACAGTACACCATTTTTTGCGCACTTTTGAGTCCTTTGGCACATTGAAAAACAGTTTTTCAGGTGTACTAATTGAAGTATTAGTACATTTCGGTATTATACAGTACTTATAATCCGGCATATTTTCACTTAAAAACTGCAAAACCACAACACCACCCGCGCAGATCGAGGGAATCTTAATAAATGAATGGCGGAGAGCGCGCGCGCGGGTGGAAAGGTAATCGTGACGTCACATAAGCTATTCGGCCGCCCCGCTTTCGGCTTGTACAAAATGTGTAATATCTTCGCAACCAATGGACCGATTTCAATGATTTAAAAAGTATCGTACCTAAACGAGTTAAAGGAACAGCATTATATAGATAATATATGCATTTTCCGACTTGATACGGGGACCCATTAGATTTTTGAAGGGTAATTATTCCTCAATGGTATGTCCGATTTCAAAACTTTTTTTGCACATTAGTCACGACCACGATGTGAGTTTTAGTGCCAAATTTCATCAATGTAGTATCAGCGGTTTGGCTGTGATCAGCTTTTAAATTTTTCTTTCGGTGATTATTCCTCCATGGTAAAGTCTATATTTTTTTTACAAAGCCTATGTCCGTCAGGTTATAATCATGTATGTTCATGCCAAAATTCGTTCGAATCGGTTAAACCGTTAAATAGCGGGAGGGAGACAAGCGAAATTTGTGAGTTGCCTAAAAGAGCTTTGCTCAATAAAAGAGAGCTTCGCTCAATAAAATTGTTATTATAATTTTATATAAATTACTTTTAATTACACCCACACATTCATGATTAGTGGCCAACCTCCATCCTGCTGGTTTATTCTATGTCGCTTTTGTGGCCAACTTCACACTGTAACTTTTGTGTTGCAGTGATGCGCGCGCATCGTAAAATTTCACTCTCAACATTTTTTCATAACGCGCCTAAAGAAGTATAACTTCAAAAAATATTACATAAATACCGATTATTAACAACTAAAATAAAGTTATTTTTCAAAAAAAATAAAAGCAAAAATAAAAAAAAGACATCGAATTAAAAAAGCCGCTATCACCACAGAGCACACAATAATCAATATTATATTATACTAATATTATAAAATACTGATAAAATTGAAGAAATCTTCAACAATAATTATATTTTTCCAATACGTTTCAGGCTTTTTGAGCGTTCTATATTCAAGTCCAAATACCTTAAAATAAAAAATCGAATTCCTATGGTTTTTATATAAAGATTTACGGAAATATTAAAATTGTAAAAACATTTTAGATAAGGTCCCAATTCTTATTAGATGAGAATCTAACAGAAACAAACAGAAAGTAACAGAAAATTAGTTTTATTTATTTTTAATTAAATATCTCGAAAATCTTTTCTTCTAACTTTTAAAACTTTTGTGTATAAAATTTCATAAAAATCAGTATTCTTATTAGAAAGTATTTGGACTCAACAGTTACATTTTATCTTCCGTATTTGAGAATATAAGTATTTATTGAATCTTATAAAATCTGAATTACTAATGGATTAATTGATTATTATTTATTAAAAAACTAAATAAATAATAAAAAGGCAGGTTTAATTCAATCGATTTAATGTTGCCAGCTTAAATTTTATAACCCATAACTTTTTTTTACCAATTTAGAATAGATGGCGCTGCATCGCTTGTTGTGTGCGGTTGTTCGACCGACAGTTTTCGACAAGTAAGATGGCGGCGATTAATGTGAAAGGCGAAACGTTGTCTTATTTGTACTTGTAAATAAAGTAATCGGCAGTCATTATCACCATTGCTCTTACAGAAACGAAGCAATACAGTTGTTTAAGTGTAAAAATACATTGTGAACTAGTGTGGATATCATTTATATTGAGTGGAGTTTCATTTCACAATAGACAAAACCCGTCGTACCGAACACTCGAGGAGTAAGCGAGGCCATATTTATGATGTTATCTGTTGTATGAGCGTCCTACGAAACCAGACAGATGAATATTTGTTAAAAATAAAGGCGATGGTATGTATCTTCATTGTAATATGATTACTGATATCTCCTTTAGATATATTGACTCTGTATTGTTCCATGCCTATTGACGCTTCCATGGCGTATGTAGCGGCGGTATTTTTATATTTATTGCATGGTTGTGTTACTGATTATCCCCCAAATAATTATAAGAACTTTAATTTCCTTCCTGTCATAAGTTTATGATAATAACTGGTCTTAATTTAGATAAATTTTAGTTCCTATAAGACTTTCCATTTGATTAAAAAAAAATACAATTATCGTTTTGTTTTCAGGGGAATTTTCTGCTTATGAAGATAGAATAACCAAGCAAACATGAATAAAAGTGCTATGATTTAGTGGTAAAAGCCCTTAAAGTGTACAAACTATGGATGAATGTGTGGACATTTATTGACATACAACATACACATTGATACAAAACATAACATCACGGAGGTGGTAATGGATCCAGTAGGACCATGGTCAGCATATGCTTCTTACAATCGGTTAGCAGGAGTCCAAGCTGGTGCTGCAAGTGGAGATTTTCATCACCATCTTGCCAGTGGTGGCTCTGGATTAGGCAGCCAATCAGTACCATCAACCACAAGCCAATTGCTACTACAAGCAGCTCATACAACAGCATCTTTAGCAGGACAACTTGGCTCATCAACAGCATCTCCTTTCAATCCTGGTGGTTTTCTTTCACCACCAACTGTGGGCTATGATGCCATGTTTTCACCACTATTTCATCATGCAAACCCTAAGCCAGCACATTACAGTTCTTCTCTCCAAGCTCAACATCGACAAGTCATAGCTCAAGCTGCAGCAGCATCAAAACAATCCTCAGTTGAAACTGAGCTATCTTCATTGAGAGAAAACTATTCTCACCAAACATTAGCTGCACAAGGAACTTCCTTTTTTGATCAACCATCAACTCCTGGTAGCACAGCAGGATTAAGTTGGCAAGGAAATAACCAATTACCAAGTCCCTTTGGTATTTTACCCCATGAAAGTGTTGTGCCGTCATCGCCAAGCCCAGCAACAACAAAAGCTTCAGGACCTTATGAAAATTTTAACTTTGCTGCGGCCCAAACTCTAAATAATCATCTCAATTCTCAAATCTCATCAGCTGGTAAACAAACAAATAGGTCTGGGTCACCAGCAACGGCATCTAAGCAGCCAGCATCTTCTACATCGTCATCAACATTTTTTCAATCCCCCTCATCTTTTGGAAATCAGACTGATAATTCATATAGTACAAGCAGTGCAAAAAGTGGTCAACTTTCAACTCAGCAGGATTATGCTGGAAGTAAGTCATATTCAAGTTCTGCAAGTACAACTGCTCAATCCCAGCAATCGTGTATTGTGTCAACTCCACCTGTGACATCCTCCACACCTCCTAGCAAAGAATACCGATCTTCCTCGAGCATCCCATCAAGACCCTCTGCTTCCATATATAATTCTCAAACAACTAAAAATACTAGTAGTGATAAGTCATCAAGGCAAACTAGTAGTACTACTAGTAGTAGCTTTGTTTCTCCTACATCTAAACCACCACAAGTTCAAACTAAAGCACAAAGTAAAATATATCCAGAAGTAAATAGCGAACAGAGAAAGAGTTGTGATTCAAATGACTCTAAACTTCAACCCCAGTCATCTCCAATAAGTTATTCCATTATGGATGCACCAGGCAGATTAAGTTACAGTAGTAATAGTAGTAGTTCTTCTAAATCAAATAGGATTGGTAGCTCACAGTTTTCAACACAAGGATCAAGTTTTAGGCATTATCAAAGTGGAAATAATGTGGAATCAGATTATCATGTTAGAGCTAAGAGTAGTTCTAGTACTGATACAGGATATTCAAGTAGTAGTTCCCAAAATGGTCCAGATTGTGGTGTAGTAGTTGCTAGAAGAAATAGCCCTTCACAAGCACCATCACAAAATTCTCCTCTCGGTCACGGATCTAGTCCTGCCTATCCAATGTATCATAGTCCTATGAATTCATTGAATTCTCCTCAACAACATGCTGATCATTATAATAAACATAACAGTACTGCCCCTCGTTCCCCTTTAGATGCATCAGTTACTAGACCACCATCTCAAAATAGTCAGGTAGCTTATCCTTCTGTAATAACCAGGGCTTTAGGTATTGAACAAAGCAAAAACTATTCTGAAAATAGATATGAACGCAATCAGAATCAATCTTCTAGCCAGAGTTGTTGGGAAAATGATCGTCAATCTTCTAGAAAATTTACTGGAAACAGCACTAGCAATAATTTCACTAGTGGTTTACCAGAAAATAATACTCATGCTGATGAACCAACTACTCAAACCCAATCAGCAGCTGCTCATAGACTGACTTTACCTGAAAAACACCATAATTATTTTGATGGTAATAATGTAGCCTTGCAAGATTTATCAAGCTGTCGTGGAGATCCAATGACAATAGTAAAAAATTTACAAAGCTTACAACAAAGTTGTCAATTACAAGATGCTAAATCAACAAAAAGTCAAACACCTACAACAGCATCTTCAACCACTAAAACTGTAGCACGTCGGAAAAGTACTGAAAAACCAATAACTCATACTAATATGAATGAAATATCAAATGTTGCAATGGCAGATTATCTGGCTAGTAGAATACCTCCCCCTGCTCATAGTTCTACAAGTAATCAACAAAATGGTAGCTACTTTGATTTTGAAAGATGGAACCTTCCACCTCCTCCCCCCAAAATGTTTCCTGGCACATCTGCTTTTGGTTCTCAGGCTCCATTACACGCCACAAACTTTGCCAATCAGCACCAAGCCTTAGCCATGCCTCACGGACATGCTCTTACATACTTTCCACCTTTTCACCTTGGTCCTCATCCTGATTTCCAATCCTCTGTGGAGTTAACACCGTTATCGTCATTTAGTGAAACTCCACCTTCGGCTTCCTCATCATCATTTTCGACGCCTGAAACTCGTGAAGAGGAACAGCCCAAGGTGGTAGTGCCTAATATAGAGGAAGAACTTGGTTTCCTTGCAGAACAACGAGCAAATACGGCATCTTCGGTAGCACCCACTTCACAGCAGCAGAATATAAACAGCACTTCACAAGATACTACTTCAAAAATTATGGAAAAAAAATTCAATGTTCCTGTCACGGGCCCCGGTTCAGGTTTCATGGCTTCTTATTTAAAATTTCTTCAAGGAGAGCGTGATACTTCTCCTCCGCCGGCCGGTAGAGGCGCCAGAAAGTCAACTTGGTCGAGAACTAACACTAATAACACAACAAATAACAAGGCTTATCCACAGAATGATCACTCTAAAAATCAGTGTGATGGAAATCCTACCCAACAAAGTTCCAATGGGGCAATGGCGTCGCCAATAAACTCTGGTATGCCACTAAATAATCCAGCTATGAGTTCAGTTAATATGAGCTCAGCTGGCTTACTGGGTGCAAATCAAATTCATGGAGCGTCATCAAACTTACTTAGTACGCAGGCAAAAGGCGTAGAATTAGACGACCCTCGTTATTATAATTTGAACAAAGACAGAAAACGTAAGTTTGATGGTAGCGAGGAGTCGGCGTATGACGCTGAGGAGGAAGCGAGAAGGTTAAATAAACCAGTGCTGAATGTGCCTAGTACGCCGTTAAATGATAAGGGAAAGAAAGCGCGAACGACAATGAGTAAACCCACGCCTTCAGCCGTGGTGGCGCCTCAGCCGGCCGCGCCTAAGAAACCGCGACCACCTGTGCCGCCGCCCGTGGCCGCCTCGCTGCAGGCAGCGCCGCAGCAGCAATACTATTACCAACACCAGCCTGACGAAGGTGCGTTCAATTTACTAGATTTCCACTTAAGAAGTAGAGCGCGATGGTGAAGAGCTAGCCCTGAAGCTTGTATGACAGGAGCAAGCTAACTGCCTTTCGGGCAGAATACCGTGAAAACTTGTTACATTTTAACTGTGATAATGTAAATTTTTATTAGATGAAATCTATGATTATTAATTTGTAAATAATTAATTTCTATGAGGAAAATGTGATGTACCTATCTTAGTAGAGGTTGATATTTTAGGGTTAGCCTGTAACAAGATTTCACTGACTTTGTTGTTAATAATGACACATTATTAGTGCCATTTTATTGTAAATTGTAGTAATTGTGACTCTTGTCATACTCGCTATTGAAGGGGTGCTACCATTAATAATTCCAAAATCGTGGTATATTTTTTTATGGAATTAATACCAGTGGGTGTCTGTTGTATATATAAATATATTGTATTGTATTTTACAGTATTTGAGTTTAGAAGGTACTTACTATATTGTATGCATATTATTTAGCTGAAAGTGATTTTATTATAAGAAGGAAATCAATTGCATAATAACTGACAGCTACGAGTAAGTGCAAATAATGTATTAGATGGCCATGCCCTGAACATAAGTTTTTTGTATTTCTATTTAATTGTTATTTGTTTATGCACAATTCTCAATATTTTATGTAAATACTTTTGTATAATAGGAGGAGACATAAAATAAACACAAGTATATTACTGATCATGTGTTACATAATTTTAATTTGTAATTATTCCTGGTAGCACCCCTCACTTCGCCAACATAGGGATAACATGTACAATAATATCTAATTAATAATGTTAAAACTTGAATCTTTTGATTTGGCTTGAGGTCTTTAAAACTATACTGTAAAGGTTTGTGTACATGTTATCACAATGATGATTATTAATTCATCACTTGGCATCCTTTCCCATCCATTCCTACCTGCTTTGATTCTGATCTATTTGATGACGTAACAGAATTACATAGCTTGAAAGGTAATTTTTTTATCTCTCTCTTATTTCTTTTATTTTGTTTTATCATATTAAATTTTGATCAAACATTGTAGCTGCAGCTCATAGCACTACGTTGGGCTATGGCATCTACGGGACAACAGACAACGACAATAACGGAAGCAGAAAACTACAACACGTAAAATCTCATCAACAAATCTCGAATACGGGACAAATTGAGAATAGACCTGTAGAAGAAATGCCTTACCAGGTATATTCATTTGACGTATACTTTTTGTATAGTTGACAACATTGAATCATTTCTTAGCTCTGATTTTATAGATTTGTTCAAAAATAGTCACCTTTCTAACCAATTTCAAAAAAGGTTGTCAGAAATGCACAGTTTTTTATATATAAGTCTATACCAGCTTCTGCATATGGGTGCCAAATTTCATAAGTGTATGTATGATTGTTTCCGCATATCTCGAAAACTAATTCGGATTGCAAAAAAATATTTTGTAGTTGGACTAGGTATAGTTTAACATATAGTGCAATTTTAAAAGTTCAGTAGTATTTTAAATGAGAGTTAAGTGTGTATCAGTCACCAATAAAACGTGTCGTTGGCATAGCAGCATAACTCTAAAACATCAAACTATTTAAAAATACTAATAAATAATAACAGTTCCAATTACAACAAAAAAAAGGAATAAAAATAATTTACTACCTTTAAAACTGTTATTTATTTAATTAATAACTAAAAAAGGTAGGAATAATAGTTTGAGGTCAATATTGATATGCCTCAATATTTGGAATAAACATTGTCACTTGATATTTGGTAGTATTTTTGTATTCGCGATTATCTTATTTTATTAAGTATCTAAAGCATAATAATTTTTTGGCTTGTCAGTAAAGTAAAGAAGGACAGTGAATTGGCAAGGGGAAGTTTCACTGATCGAGGAGAGAAAGGAAATAAACATACCGATTAAGGATCTTAAATTTAAAAAGAATAAACAAAAAATATAGGGCGCTTAATTTTAACTATATTGAATCAAGAAAACTGGGGATTAAAAACAGAAGAGTAAGGTACTTTAGCGATTTTACCTGTAATTGATACAAATTCCTACTGACTCGTTTATTAGGTCCACAGACAGTGATCAGCATTTTATTCAGTTTAAAGGAGAATAAAGTAAAATTGGCGGAATACAGATCCGCTAATGATGCTTCTGGTGTCATCTGAAACTAAAACTTATGTATTTCAATACACAAGTTTAATTACACTAATATAATGCCTAGCAAAGATTAATGAAAGTTTGTAATTTAAAAAACAATACCTATCCCAGTAACAAAAGCCAGCAGAAGTGTAAGGTTTAAAATATGTAAATGTATATCGCTTTGCAGATACGATTATAAATTCTAGAGATTTAGTTTTAATGTCTATCATTCAAATATTAATTGAAACACGATCTTAACTTTGATACAATCAAAATTTACATTTAATTTTTCTTTAAACCCACGTTTTTCAGGCCAACTAAAGAATACGCATAAATACTATAAATACCATATGTAATCTTTTATGCGTCCCCCGTTTTTCGTATTGGACACATGGCAGAATATTATTTTTTTCTTTTTAGTTGGCCTGAAAACGAGGGCTTTTCAATTTTTTTTAATGTAAATTATTTTCTTCTTTTTAGTTTTGTGTGTATGATTTCCAATTGCTCGATCTAAAATGTCAAGTAGCAGTTAGTATATCATTATGCAACATTTGTTGCCTCGATTTTACCGCCATCTGTGGATTTTTTCGGAACATCGAGTTCTGAGCTGTTTTTAAAGTTTCAGAGCTCTAGCTAGTCGGGAAATTGGTGAAAATTGAGTTTCAAGATTTGTACGTTACAGACAGACAAACAGACACCAAGAAAAAGTTAGGGCTCTGTTCACCATAGATTCTGATTGCAAAGTACATTCGAAATCCTGATATATCAGGCTGTGATTTAAACGATTTTGACAATAACATCTAATAGATAGCCACGGTTTCAAACGTGATACATAATTATATTCTCATATAATAATAACAGCTCTACCATGCTTTGATTAGTTCATACTTTATACTTTTATTTATAGTCTGGAGAATTTGTGGCAATAAAAACTGAACTGAATGAGATGTGGCCAGCGATATGGCGGGTAGATGGCAAAACTTTACTACAAAAATATGAGCCTTTTGAAGAGAATGGTAAAGTTTTATACAGAAACATTTCTACGGTAAGTGTTGTAATTTTAATACAACTGTAAGGTGATTTTCATTGACAAACTCAGACGAGATAAGAATTGAAATTGGCTGCTATCGGTAGTGTGCAATGCCTGTTTATACTGATCACAAGATTGTGCGATTTGTGTAGTATATCTTGCAATAAATAATAACTAAGAGTAAGTAAGAATTTAATTTCTGTCAGAGTTCATAAACTCTTTACGTGCTGTGCTTAGATGATTCTATTTTAAACTGCAGCGTGGGGACACTTGAAACAATTAGTGTCCCCACGATACCTTTGCTCGTCTCGTTTTGCCTCGCCTGTGAAAAAGCACCCTTAACATGCAAGAACGCTCGCGAATAAACTCAACCACAAGAATAAACTCTCAGTTCCGAACCGAGAGTCAGAAAATTTAAAAGATTGTGTCTTTTTATTTGTATTATATACAATACAATACACAAACAGATTAAATTTATATTTTAGGAATCTCCTTTTTACATGTTTCCTTATTGTCGGCAAGAACATTATTACACCATTACAATAGGGTACTTGACAGGTTTTACGAAAATATCTCAAATTGGTTGTTATAGCATAATATGTTTGCTATTTTGATTAATTCGCTATTTTTAATAAATAAAAACCCGCCAAAACGCTGGAGACCACTTTTATGCAGGTTACTTGATGTCATGACGTCACCTGCTTGTAAACAAACTATTGGCTGTCGAATCATTATACTTAAAAGTTAGACTTGCAAGCAAGCAAGTGACGTCAATGCAGATTCAGGCAATTCCGTGCATTTTCAATCACGTGGTCGAACGTGAATTTTAATTGTTTTATTGATGATTTGTCATAAAAATCATATATTTTTAAGTAATGTGTGGTTTAAAAAATGTTTACTTTGAAGCTAACAACAGTTTTATCTATATTTTCATTGTAGTCAAATACCCTATCAAATCATTATTTGACAGTTTTATTCTTGTTCTTTTATATATATAACATTATTGCATTAAAAAGATGTTTACGCTGATGTTTAAAATACCACTATGCATAAGAAATAATTATTACTTTTACAGTATGCAGCATGGAATCCTGAAAATAAAAAGTTGTATACACAAGTCCCTGTGAAAGTCCGCTCCCAGTCTCATTTAGAAACGATAGTAGAATTAGTTAGAAGCGAACTCCCGTTCGACGACTGTAGTTTTATAGAAAAAAGGATGTTAGAAACTCAAATGTATCAAGAGAATTTTGAAGTTTATATACAAACTTTAATATCTCATGCGCTGGATCCAAATTTCCTCACAGAAATCTTCCAGGAGCAAGGTAATATGATTATTATTTTATATGTATCTTTATTGTTTACGTCGCTAATACTCTAATATATTCTGCCATGCAAGTTAAATATTATCTGAAATCTGTGCTCCGATTCTATTTTGTTTAAAAGTAGTAAGTAGTCAGAAAGCAAAAGGAGAGATCTTTCACTAGATCAAACTTTGTATATATTGTAGATATGCATTACAAATGCGTATAGCGCGATGTAGGTTTCCACACTTAATGCGCTTTCTTTAAACTAGCTCTATCTGAGATACGAAGTGCCAATCATGTTACTCCGGGTAGTTAGCTCTAGCAATGTTGGGGCGGCTTATATGTGTCGCCGCCACAATTATATAACAACACAACACAAATTTATCACTGGCGAAGTTTGACAACTTTTCCAGTTAATTTATGATTATTGTATTCTGAATTTGTAATGCTATCTTATATGATAATTTTAAATAGATAAATACTAGACAAAAAAAACTTCTCGAAAGTTATTCTTAGGCGGGACTTGAACTAACAACCTTTTGGTTGTCCGGTCTACTGCTCTCCCAATTGAGCTACTGAGCCATCTGAGCACCCAAAGACTTCATAAATTAAATCGTTGTTTCATATCAATTGATTGTTAAAACATTTGTAAAAATGTTTCTTTCGAATGCGCAGATGTAAAAACTAGTAGACATTTTCGATGGGTGCTGAGAAAGCTCGCTAGCTCAATTGAGAGAGCAGTGGACCGGATTTGGCCAGCTCACAAGCTGGTTCGATAATTTCTAGTGTTTTTCTATTAAAATTTAAATCTGCCATTGCCTCTTGCTTTTCTTTTCATAAATGCATTTGTCTGTACAGTTCTGCTGTGTGAATGTAAGGATTTCTTTTTGAAAATTAGTTTATGACATTTTGTTTGTTTTAAATTTGATTTTGAAGAATTGTTTTATAAGTTATTTAATTATCTTTAATAGCTGCTTAATTAGCGAATGTGATTTATCTATCATTTATCTTGTATTTAACAGGCAGAAATAATTTTCAAGCCAATCACCAATGTTCTAGCAAAGTATAACACAGCAGTCTTTGTTACACCTTAATTACATCTTCGTAAAAAAATAATTAAACATACACTACACTTTGTGGTTTTTAAGACTTACAATAAATGTCTCAATAGTATCAGATCGTCATTGAGCTTTTATGTAATAACATTATTACTTTATATACTTAAATGTGGTTAGAGAAGTAGGCCAAATTGCAACTTTTTCACTGTAATTGCTTTGGTAGTTTGATAAAACAAAGAAAGGAGATAGTGTTGAAGTAATTAGCGATTATAGAGCAAACATGTTTATGTTTGTTGCTAATTATGTGTGTGTGTTCATCAGTCTTCAATCATTCATTCAAGCTCGTCGGTTAATGGTTAGAGCGGCTAAAGTACTGTAAATTTCAGCTTTAAATAATTGAAGTAGATATAAACAAAAAAAAGTCGGTTTTTTTTTTTTTTTTTTTTTTTTTTTTTTTTTTTTTTTTTTTTGCCTGTAAAGTCGGTTTTACGGGCGAAGATTTTACGTGACAACGTCTTTTTCTCGGTAGAATATTTATTGATATGAATATAATTAAATTGCACAATGCGCGCGGCAGACCGATCATAGTTGAGTGGGAGAGAGACGCAAGGCATTCGGCGGGCCTCTCTCTCGTTCGGTGACTCATCGTAACGTTACCGAGCGTTACACTTTTTCATAAGTGACTCCCAGCCGCAACCAATTTATAAGACGTTATCACGTCAATATAAAGTTATATACTGATTAACCGAACTTGGGCTGACCGCGAAAAGCGACAGGTTTTTTTTACGAATTAATGACTTTACCTATGTCTTAGAGCAGGATTAAACATGCCGTGTCTAGGTAGTACACTGAAGTATAAAACTGCTGCTGCACTTAAGTGTAACGTAAAATAAAACGTTACACTTATGTGACATCTTTTTATATAGTTGTCAATAGATAGCTACTTATCGATTATTTTTTGGTTTACTTAGTTTGCCTTTTCTAAACATTACTTTAAAAATAGTTTTAATTTTATTATCTTAACTTAATTATTATTAAGATAAAATGATAACAGTAAGAGACTTCTAAACTTATTATATTTAGACTAGAACCGTAATGGAAAAGAATATCAAACTCATTGATTTTCTTTTCCATTACGGTTCTATGGTGAGTGAAATTACATAATCATAGCGTAAGCAAAATCTTTGCCCACCAAAAAATATGTCATGTGTATACTAATAATACTAATTTTTATGACCAAGAAAACCTGAACCAATTGATTCTCATGGCAATCACAACGTTTCCAGATGAATACTTCTTGTCGAACGTGAAAACGGTAGACGAGGTGACGGAAACAATGCGGGCGCGGGTGTCGAGCGGCGCGGCGGCTGCGGCGGGTGTGGGCGGGGCGGGCGCGGCGGGAGGGGCGCGCTCACTGGACGCGGCCGTCGGCACGTGGCCGGGGCTCAGCGTGGCCAACGGCGTCGGCGTGTGCCGCGCCTGCGCGCGCGCAGCTGTCGCCAGGCTACTGCTCTACGGGCAGCCGTACAACCCCGCCACGTTAGAGCCCGTGCAACCAGATGCGAGGCTCGCTTATGAGAAGGTAAGTGTCTTTATTATCGTGTAGAGATAGGCGTTTTGGCTATTTTTTAAAAGCGTTACGTAACGGTTCGGAAGTTTCCATAACGTTCAAAACCGTTTTCAGTTTTGGTTATCACTGCCGCGGATGAAGAGATATGGTTTGGGCTACTGCAAAACGAATGAAAAACGTAAACACTGCTAGCTAACGTAAAGCAAGTTTTTGTTTTAGTTTTACGTGTTTATTGTGGTTATGGCAATTTCCCTTCAAGCAAAAGCCTTTTAGTAAAAACTAAGCTTAAGACTAGTTTGATAAATTTTAATGTATGAACTAGTCAGTTTTAATGTAATGTGAATAAATGAGCACTTAAAACCTTCTCTGACGCATTTAAAAGTTGTCAGTTTTAAATATGGACGAATTTTGGTTCGATTTTCTTTGATATTTTTTCTAAAATTTTATAATATTTACAAAATTATTTATCTATTAATATTGCTTTTATCACTCATTTAGCGCATTTACCCGATCATGGCAGCGCGGCGTGGCGCGCGGTTTTCAGTTTTGGTTTCGTTATATCAGTTTTGTTAACGTGACCCCCTTCTTGACATTGCATTGGTTATGAGAAAAACGGTTTTATGTTTTGCAGTAACGTAACGTTTCGGTATGATTTACAAAACCGTTTTTAGTTACGTTTCACGTCAGTGTTATATTAGCCTAGTGGACGGCCGTCGGGACAGGGGGGAGTACGCTGGTGATGCACCGAGGGACCTCAGTGCATGCTCGGCGTTTCTGACGGTTTGTAGGTTATAATTCTTCTGAACGACATCACGAACACGCCCGTAACGTTACTGCATAAAAAAAAAAAATATTACTTTCCTTATATCTAAAAATCTAGCATTTCAAGGTTTAAAAAGCAAAATATTATAATAATTGCATGGCTGTCTCTTTAATATGCTTCGTCTCTTATTTTTGGATACTAGTATAAGTATTAAATTCGATCTTGTAGGTTGTAGTGTAGGTTTGCTATTTTTATCAACTCTATCTCAAATAATTTATCTTCTTCCTATCACCTGTATGCAGACGACCTTCAAATTTACTGTCAGGCTCCTGTCACTGAATTGCATAATGCAGTCCGTGCTATAAACAATGATCTCTGTCGAATTGCAGAGTGGAGCAAATCCTATGGCCTCGATGTTAATCCCAACAAAAGTACCGCAATTATCGTGGGAAGTTCCAGGATGATTGCTAGAGTGGACTGGCAATTGCTGCCAAATATAAACTTTGCTGGCACCGATATTCCTTTTAGCTCGTCAGTGAAAAACTTGGGATTAATTTTTGATAATAATTTGAGTTGGCGACCTCAGTTAGAGGCCGTCAGTCGTAAATTATATGCTTCAGCAGCTGCGCTGAGAAGACTGCGTAATTTTTTACCCACTTTTACCAAAATTGCACTAACGCAATGTCTGTTGCTCCCTATTCTAGACTATGCCGACGTCTGCTATCTTGACATCACGGAGGAACAGCTTAATAAGCTTGAGCGTCTTCAAAATTTTTGCGTTCGATTCATATTTGGCCTACGCAAATATGATCACATATCTCAGTTTCGTTCTCAGCTCAAATGGCTTCCCATTCGTCTTCGCCGGAATACTCACATACTTACTCTGCTCTACAACATACTATTTAATCCTTCAGCCCCTCACTATCTTAAAGAACGTTTTAAGTTTCTTCATACATCAAACACGTTTTCCTTGAGGTCATCAGATAATCTTGGCCTTTATATTCCCGCACATAGTTCCACGTTCTATGACTCTTACTTTACTGTTCAAGCAGCTCGTCTTTGGAACTCCCTCCCGGTTTCTATAAGGCGTGCACAATCCATTGGCGTCTTTAAGAATCTCGTAAGGGAATATTTTCTGTCAATTTAGGCGAGCAACGTATGGATGATGTATCTAACTAGACGTTATGTATGTGTATTATATACGTATGTATGTATTTTTAATTTAGGTATATGTGTTTGTATGCTATGTATTTATGTGTATGTGTGTATATGTATGTATGTGTACGTATGTATGTATATGTGAATATATATTTATCGTTTACACCGCCGCCTCTTACTCTTCCTTCCAGTCCTATCCATCCAAAGGTTGTCTGGAAGAGATCGCTCTCAGCGATAAGACCGCCCATTGTAACACTATTTTAAGTTTTCTCTTGTTATTTCAATGTGGTGTTATCAATAAAGTGTTTTGTATTGTATTGTATTGTTTGAGTCCCGCCTAACATCTAGGCGAAGTTGATTTTTTTTTGTAGTAATTCTTTACATACAGTAATTTCTTTACATTTCAAACAATCAAGTTTGAAATTACACGCTACACTTTTGGACGCAAACAGCAAGCACTTGATGTGCTTTAATTTTTTATGAAAGAAATCACACACACCTACACTGATGCACTCGAACCGAAACCTGGGAACTTGCAATCGGCATTCACAACACACATTTGATGTAATCTTAATAACATGTTGAAGTAATGTTACTCGTATAGTAAATGTATGAAAATGTATGTATGGAGATAGGGAGAATGGCCCATAAAATAACTAACAAAGCAGACGTACGTAATGCAGATTGTTGCATGCTAATGACTGCAGACGTGGCTAGGACTAATGGCTTAATCTTACAAAATACAGAGACTACCGAATACCGAAGACCGACTCTCACCAAAGATACTTGACCTCCTTAATCACAGTTTGAACGCACTAACCTCTTCACCGACAAGTTCCTTAGTTGAGGTGTGATATATGTAATAATTGCTGCCGTACAATAAACCTCTACTGCGTTTAAATACTTTAAGACTAATTGCACTCAATTTTATAATTTTTGCTTTGTGAATTAGTGATTCGTAATGAAGATTAATTAATATATTTTTGATATATATTCGATTTCTATCGGCTAGTATGGTAAGGTAATTATGGTAAGTTTCTATTAAATGTTGCGCCAAGATGTGGAGACCAACCGTAGTTATGTTTCTTTATTATTCAGTTTCTAATGAAACATAATCAAATAGTGTTAATCCGTAGGCGATGTCCCCAACACCAATTTTCAACATTTTGGCCACAATAATATCATTAAAGTTTCTTTCAAAACCAGTTTCTTTCTATCGCGAGCCCGGTCTCTTCACGCGCACAATAACTGACTGCAGTGTTCGTCTTATTATGAATGATACAAACAAACAACCCACTTTAGGATTTTAATTTTACATGTTAATATTGTTCGCTCGCGCGTTGAAATTTGTAATGTTAAAATTGTTTAATTTATATTCTCATGTAAGTGAATGTATTTTGTTTCTTATGAGAATAAATCATCTTCAAACCTTAAAGTAACATATTAAGCTCGTGTCGCGTGGCGTGTGTGCTGCGGGCACTCGGTCCATTTTCTAGATTAAGGTCGGGCTTTTATAGTCAGTAGATTCCGTCATCAAAATAGAATTATCCCTCACAAAGCAAATGGAATCATGATACTGACATGTAGACTTTGATCTTTTTCTTTAATTTGATTGACATCTGATCTAGTTTTATTTTTTAGTTTAGAATCCAGCCTAATTACATCTCCAATTTTTCTATTCTGATTTTTCAAATAAGCTTACAGATTTAAATTATTTTTACAGGAATTCTTAGTATGTGCGACTTGTTGCGGGCGCGTGCAGCTGTACTCTAGGATATCACATCAGAAATATTTAATGTATGCGGAGTGCAGTAAGCGAGTAGCGGAGAAGAGAATGCAGAACCCGAGTAAAGACACCACAGTTATCCTAAACGAATTGTTGGCGGATGAAATGTGGTTATCGCAGGTAAGAAATTTAAATCCTAACTGTAAGAACGCATTAAAGTTTTAGTGTGCGGTGATTATGGTAGATTGTTTGTCCACAATTTAACTATTAATTTTTAAAAACATATTTTATGTATTTAATGTATTTAAAATTTATAAATTTGATTTTGGTTATGGGCCTAAGCTTCCCTTCACAACCTGACGTGAAAGAAGATCTTTATTTGGCTACTTTACTTACGGGTGTACATCAAGTATTAACATTAATTTTCTTTTCACCTCACACAAAAGTTAGGTTTGTTATTAAATTTCTGCGTGGAAAATTGCATTTTGTCCCCTAGCATGGAAAAGTATTTAAAAATTAAAACCTTCCTTTTCAAAGAAAGACACATATGGTACATTCCGAATCGTCATTATAGTCTTTATAAGTTACATCTTATTCTCATTCTAAATAATATTTTAATATGTCGCTTCGTTTTATTAAATTATTTTAGTTCCTTAAAAAAAATAAGAACAGTAAGAATAAATAATATTTAGAATAACTATTTGTTAAGAAGAAGAATTTGAATGGTGGGTGAGATTTCATAACATAAGATTAGATTTTGGACTGCACCCAAAAAAGGACTGAGGGCCTACTATTGTGACGGGGTGCAGCCGGAGAAATAAAAGCTCGTTTAGGTCACTTGTTTTTATATTTAAGGAATTAAGGCACAAAATAGTGCCTTAATGAAACTTATAGACTTATAAACAGGAACTGGTGGTACAGAATATATATACAGGAAAACTTGTGAATTATGCTTATGAGCTTATTATACTTGTGAGCTTATTATAACTGCTCAGCACTATAAATATATTTAAATAATTTGTTATCGGTGAGTCAACCACTCTACGCGCTGACTCTGGTAAGAATAAACTTCGAACAAAACAAATAAACAGAGACAGACAGTAAATTTAAAATAGGAAACAGAGACAGACAGTAAATTTAAAATAGGAAACGAAGAGAAAAGAAAATATGAAAAATGGCCAGAGAAGAGCGCAACGAAAGCAACGAGTCGCCAATATAGCTATGGCGCCTCGTTACAATACCCGCTCCCCCCTGGAAGAAAAAATCCTGGGTATAAAAAGGATTTTTTCATAAAACTATGTAAAAATAAGTGACCATTTTATATAAAAAAAAAAAAAATATCTTTAATAAAAATGGATGAGATGAGAATTGTGAAATGAGAAAATAAGGAGACCAGCTTCCTTACATGCATCACTTTCCTTACATGCATCACTTTCATACTTCCAGAACATACTTCAGTCAACGGTCATGGTTGATTTAATAAGACAACCAGACTCCACGCGGTAGAGTATCCAAAATTTATTGAATACTCAACTGGCTCCCTAAATCAGTGAAGGCTTATTTAACCAGTCACAACCCGCTGGGTGAAAAAATAAAACAGTGTAGGCTTGCTTAACCAGTCACAACCCGCTGGATGAAAAATAAAAATTAGTGTAGGCTTGTTTAACCAGTCACAACCCGCTGGGTGAAAAATAAAAATTAGTGTAGGCTTATTTAACCAGTCACAACCCGCTGGATGAAAAATATAAATTAGTGTAGGCTTATTTAACCAGTCACAACCCGCTGGAAGAAAAAATTCCCTCAAGATGTATAATGAGGCTTTAACAATAGACTAAGAGGTTCTATTCTCGGTTGAGAAATTAAATATGCCTTCTATGAAGACTGAAAAATTAATGCCCTCTATGAAGACTAAGACTGTATAATTAAGTATGTCTTCTATGAAGATAGTTAATGTATAGTAATTATTATGTGTTGTAATAGAATGAGTGAATGAATGAGTTGTAAATAGTAGTATGTATAAAAGTAATATATAAAAAAAAAATAATTACTTTTGGAAAAGTAATAACGATAGAGAAATATAGTTGGGAGAAAAAGTAATAACGTAATAAAAGTAATATATAGTATAAACGTAAATAAAAGTAATAATAAAGTAATAAAGAAAAAGTAAGTAATAAAAGAATTTTTTGAGGTCTAAAGAGTTTTGAGTAAATTTTGTGCCAGGAGTTCGTAGTTATGTTATTGTTGGACAGAAGAGGTTTTAAATTTGATTGACAGGCTGACTTGGATGAAAAATTTTGTTTGAAGTTTTGCAAAAGTCATTTATGTTATGTAGTAATTTCTAATCTATTTAAACCCCTCTCAGCACTGCTCGTAAGTATTAATTGCACTGATCTGAGTGATATATTGACGCTCAGAATCAGCAACAATTTTGTGTCGGTTTCTTTCAAAACCGCGTATTGTTTTACTGTCTGATGGGTGTAGTAAATGTGGGGTAAGTGTACTGTAAGTGTAGTGTGTAGTTGCGTGTTTGTTATGTCACTACTATAAATTATAATAGTCTAAGTGATAGGATGATATGTGATGAGTTGAAAGGAGAGTGAAACTAAAGTTGTTTAATTTTTTCCTAACTAATCTATTATATAAGGACTGGTTAAGTAAGACTAAGATAAATTTAATAAAACTAGTGTTAGGTAGGTGTAGTGTTCAAGTTTAGACTGGTAGGAACCTCTGAATAGTCGGCACGGATTGCCTCCAGGAAAGTGCCTAGCCAAATCTAAGACTTGTATGTGGGATACACTGGAGGTACTCCCTCTCAGCACTGCCCGTAAGTGTTAATTGCACTGATCTGAGTGATACATTGACGCTCAGAATCAGCAACAATTTTGTGTCGGTTTCTTTCGAAACCGCGTATAGTTTCTTGTCTGTAAAATGTAGTAAATGTTGGGTAAAGAGTCTTGTAAGTGTTTTGTGTAGTGATGTAGTTGTATTGTCAACTACTATAAATTAAATAAAATGAGGATTGGGATGAGATGAGATGAGATGATTAAGTTAATAATATGGCCGATAAAACAGTGGGGGGCGACTAAGCCTTTTAGAATTTGGAAAAAAAAATAAAAAATAAAACACACACAACATACAACGATCTTCAAAAAATAGTTCGGTTCGCCGGTACTGGTTGACTGGATGGTGGTGTTCTATTCACGTTGAGGCGCCAGTGTGACGGGTGCAGCCGGAGAAATAAAAGCTCGTTTAGGTCGGCGGTCGGCGACGTGATGGTACGGCCTCTGGTCTCTGTTATTCTTAGTCAATTCACATTGAATAAAAAGTAGTTTAAAAGATTTTTCAGATTTGTTATGAAATTTTGTTAGATCCGAAAGAATTAATATCAAAAATATCCAGCAGCGACGAAGATACCAGTTTACCATTTTATTTAAGCTGTTTTCTTGCACCTAAAAATTTCCCTCGCTGTAATGAGATGAAAAATTATGTGCTTCGCTCGGCAGCAAAGTTTTTAGCTTCTCGTACCTTTAATGTACCTCGCGGTTCAATCCTAAGCTCTCACTTGCTCAGGTTTCAATAGAAGTTACTCGTGGCCAAATCTCAACTTTCCAGCCTCACAGAACAAATAACTATTTTTCAGCTGTTCAGAGAAGTGCGCCACTCGTGGGCGGAGGCAGAATCGTGGGAGCGTAAAATGCGGCACGCCCTCACCCGCCAGATGATATAACGCTAGCTTCCACCCGCCCAACGGACACTCACATTTCACCAGATACCTGTGAAATACGTGCTGTATGTTATTAATTTTGTATATTTATTATATGGTGTTTTAGCATTTACAGTAAATGCTCTTATTTTATTCAGCCACAATCTGCCTCTATTACCAACATATGTAATTCAATAGTGTTTTTTTGGCAATTAAATTATATCTACATACAATTAATTTAAGAAATGTAAAAATCTCGTTATGACCATTTTCTTAAACGGCATTTAAAATTTAAAATACCTTTGAAACAACCCATAATATTTTGTGAGTCTTAAATTTATATAATTTAAGGCTCATAAATTTTGTATTTACCCACTGACTACCAAGTTGACTTTTTATTGTAACGTCATTTCTCTACCTAAATATTCTTTAATTGACAAAAAAATTACATACCTCGGGGATAGAGGCAATTGATTGGCTCGGTGATAGTTGCATCTACCTTAAATATTTTTAATAAATCTGGGGCAAGATCGCCTACGTTTATGCGTATGGCTGGTGTTTAAAAATCTCGACTATTTTATTTGATGTTACTTTGTATCCGACAATGTGTTAATACTCCGGTGCCATTTCGATGCTTGCTACTTCTGTATATACCTCTGTATCGACAAACTCGTCGATTTTAATTATCGTTTTTCTAATCTCACTCTTCAATTGGCCTTAATTTGATAACACACTCGGTGATAAGTTCAGTAGGTTAAATTGAAGATGTTTCTAATTAATATTTTTTCTATTATTTATACCACATAAAAATATTGTTAACTCAGTCAGTATTAGCTTGTGAGGGAACGATAATGTAATTTGGTAATCATGAGCTATTTTTGTACACTTATTGAGTTATATTTTTATATCTCCACTGTTATTGCACCATCTCAGAACGGAAAGAGCTAGTTGACCAGAATTAGGTAGTTTCTGAAGCCTAATTAATATGTAGGTAAAAGGTGTAAATAATGTACGATCTCCCAAAGCCGTCAAGTGTTTAATTTAAATTGGGTTGAATTCAAATAAAAGCATTAGCTAAGATTGCGCTACGACTGAAATCCGATGTGAAAGCGCTAGTAAAATAATTCGTGTACAGTACAATAGTAGAATATAATTGTGTTAAAGATCATATTTTAGCCGTGGTACTGAAATTACAGGGCGAGTTCTAATCATGCCGTATTTTATTTTAGATAAATAACAGTACATTGTGATATTGCTGATTATACTAGTAATGAAGCCAAGAGTGTAACGACCATTAGTCACGCGGTAAATACTTAGTCTTTCATTACACCTGCGATGAAACAAAATAAAACTTTTGGTGAACAATGTTAGGTGTGTTACAAGACCCTAATCTATGAAAATACCGACAAACGTCCCAATCAACATACATCACTAAGCACATTAGCTTCGACGATATCGACGAATATGTTTACGTAGGACAAATTATCCTTTTAGGTAAATCTACCTTTGACAAATACGAGGCACGACGGGCCTATCCTACTGGGCTGTGCGCACCTTTCGTACTAAATACCCCACAGTCTAAAGACAAAGATCTACAAACAGGGTGTGTTGTCAGAGATATCATATGTCACTAAAATATGGAACTTGACAAAAGTCCTAGTCACCCAGCGGCCTATGGAGCAGCGATGTTCGAATGGAAATGATTTCGTAATTCGACTCATTAATAATTACTATTCATGTGATTCGAACGACAATTTAGTAATAATTTTACCAATTCAGTAATATTTTTAAATTTTATAGTAATATTTCTATGAAACACCACTACGGATTAGTAATACTAATCTATGGACAATAACTTCATGAATTTGAATTTATGAAATTGTTGATTTTCATCTTATCATTTTTATTCTCGACATTTTACCTGGACTAAAATTAGTAAGACCAATTTCTACTAGAAAGTAAGTTAAAAAGTTTTGTAAAATAAATAGTTTAGCAGAGACTTTTAAATACACATGATCTCTACGAATGATGTCAGTGTCATTTTTTTTAATTTACGAGGAAATAAAAAAAAAACTAAATTTTTAATTGACAAGGAAAATTTCTGTACTCAGCCTAGTCTGACTTTATCTGTTTATGTGACTATTAAAAATTGACTGAATCGTGACATCACCATTAAATGCAAAAACGAATTACATCATTGCAATTTTGCTCTCTGATTTTGATAGATTGTTTACATAATTTCTTGCGGTCGATTCGACGTTACTCGTGTATTCGAATAATTTATAAGTAGTTATAATATCGCGCATCGCTACTATGGAGGCAGGGCTATGCTTTTTTACTTGCATGATAAAATCTGTAATGAGGACATTCGCTATTCGAATCTTTGAGCTGAAATGGCAATTGATAGGCCGCATCGCTCACAGAACTGATAACCATTAGGAAAGAAAGCTGCGTGTGTCGCCTCCACTAGGTAAACAAGGACAACCTTGTGAGGGTTGTTGGAAAAAGAGCGCTGCAAATATTAAAATCTTGCTAATATGTGGCGCTCTAAAGAGGAAATTGCGAGACATCAACAATGGACTTATTAGGACTGATGATGATGATTACGCAGCACAAGATATACGCGCAATCGTTAGGATGTATACGAGTCACAAAAATAGATCAGTATCACGCAGAATAGCGTTGTGAGCGACAGACAGAGACAGACAACAACAACAATGTTTTGACATGTTTAAAACATGTAAAAACACACATGTAAAACATTTCCATTGAAACATTTATGAAAAGTTTATTTTAAACGTGTTTTTTATTTAAACAAGATGTTCTGTTCTTTAAAAAAATCGTGTTATTTTCCAACCCTGGTTTTTATTGAATGTCGGTCCTTAATAAAACTCGTTTTGAATTTCATTTCATTTTCTCTTTTAGTAGGTGGACGCGCATTACTATAACATTCATGTTCTTCGTTTCATATAAAATTGTTTTTCAATAATATTGTATAATGAAATTGCATTGGTGTGAGTACTGCAAACGCACTAGCTTTAGTTAATCGATCTGTACAACTATAAGGATTTGACGTAGGAAACAATTATGAATGTATTCCGTTACTTCAATCTTCTGACACGTTCTGTCGACGCGTCTTCTCATTCTGCATAATGCAGAGTGCAATGCCGATGTAGCAATACTCATAGATTAGAGATTTGTAACACCTGGACTTTTACACCACAAGGCCTAATATGAAAGATATATTAAACTAATAATAGTAGCAATAACAAAACTGTTGTTTTAATGAAATGCCATTTAAAATTTAAACATTTTATTTATTACCTAAACTTGACTGTGTTTTTTAAACATTCTTAGAAATAATGGATACGTCATAAATGTAACAATATAAAGCTGTTTTTTATCATTTTGACAGAATCTTGATTCGACAGTGTCTTACTTAGCTACGTACAAAGTAAAAGACACGTATAATATTATTAAAACATATTGAACCAAGAGAATCGACAAAAATATTTTAACACATTTGGCGTAATTAGCAATCTAACGACGATTTTTTTTATAGTCAGTTAGCCTTATATTATAGATACTAGCGTTTTTAAGCATTCTATTGTAGTAATAATATTTATTTTATTTTCGATCAAATTTTTTTCTTGAAAAAGGCTTCCTTTTGAATCAACCAAGTATCTTTTCAAATACATAATTTACAAATTATAAAGTATTCTTATTTAGCTCAACAATATATATTAATAATTATATTGTGTTGAATACAAAAAACACCATTTATGATTATTAGTTCACTTTAACTAAATCAACTTGTTGTAATAATATTATTTGATAAAGAAAACTTATAATTGCTTGTGTACAAGAATATATTTGGTAACCAATTTAGATTAACATGTAGTTTTACATATAGCCAGCCAGTATACAACATACGCCCCCATAATCTAAATTCGCAAAAGCAATAAACAAGGTAGTAGCACATTCGCAATACAAAGAAACATCATAATAGCATAGACAAATTAAAATAAAACTAAGCATAAATTACACTACAATACAAGTTACAATTGCAGTCGATATTAATTTATGTGATGCCCATGCCATCTAGGCAGGTTTTATGTTTGGTGCGCCCTAAAGGCTTGGTCAGTATGTCAGCAGGTAATTTATCCGTCGATTAGAAACGTAACGTTACCGTTCCATCATTGACCTTTTCACGAATAAAGTGAACTTAACATCAATGTTTTGTGCGAAACAACGTAAGTGCACTTTGACTGTCAGAATACAAAACAACTTTGTGAAGCTCACCTGATAGTTCAGCGTATTAACGCCTCAGGAAACAAGCCTCCTTGACAGCGCTGGAAAGAGCCATGTATTCTGCTTCAGCAATATCTGGCCTAGTGCTTACAGCAAGAAACATCAGACATCATATCAACTTTTGGTAAGGACAGTCGAAAGAGTATTCTCGGGTATCGCGTATCCCTGAAAAAATAGCTCCTTGGATCGTCAGCATAACCCACAAAAATAAATTCTGCGACGTTCAAATCTAACTATGAGCGTTGACATGAAGGGATATGCACAAGAGCCCTACACCCGAGTACTTTTAAGTGAGAAATATTAGGTTTCTCACTGTACCATTTTTCATATGGATTGACTAAAGCACGGTGAGGAGATCCATTTTTGATGTATACTGCAGTTTCCATAGCGTCCTGCCAGTTTGCTTTAGAAAGATTGCTTTGAACTAGCATAGCACGTGCTTTTTCTACAATACACCTTATACTTTGCTCGCTAACTCCATTCTGTTGCGGGCTATAAGGTACTGTTTTCTCGTGTTTAATACCACAACTGCTAAGATAATTGGACATTTGTTTATTAACGAACTCAGTCCCATTATCTGTACGCAAACATTTCATTTTTGTATCTGATTGTCGTTCAACAAAAGAATGAAATGTCTTAAAAATATCAAAAACATCCGACTTCACAGCAAAACAATAAATAAATATCATACGTGTAAAGTCGTCAATAAATAAAATAAAATAATTATTGCCCTTAAAAGATGTAGTAGAAAATGGTCCACAAACGTCAGCGTGAATCAGTTCTAAGGGAGAACTTGCACGTTTGTATTTAACTTTCAAAAACGGTTGTCTGGCTTGCTAACGTTCTATACATGGTATACTTATTTACATCAGCATAAGTCATACCAGTTTCTAGGTCTCTTTTTAGTTTGTCCATCCCGATACAACAGAGGTGACCCAGACGCCTATGCCAAAGTTGATATTCAGTCAACTCAAAGTGCACTTTACGTTCCGTATTGTCAACCACATCTAATGCTGGAAATGTTTGTGCTTTGTTTGGATTTAAGTTCAAACTATACAAACCACCACTATAAGTACCCTGTAAAATAGAATTGCCAGTAAAAGTAACATCAATGTTATTATAAAAATTACAACCACGCTTATCAAAAATTACTGTGAAGCCTTTGTCAACAGGTTTCTTAACAGAAATTAGGTTACAATGTAAATGTGGTACATAAACAACATCTTTTATTTTCGTAATGCTTGAAATACCTGTAACAACTATATCACCTGTCCCAACAGCTGGCAATTTGTCTCCATTCGCAATAGTGACTGAACCGGCATCATGACTCAACGGCTTATAGTTTTGAAAAAATTCCAAGCATGGACTCGTATGACTAGTTGCTCCAGAATCAATGTACCATCGTTGACATTACTTATCATTATTTTCGGCAACAAATGCATTAAGTATCGACTTAAGTGGAAGTGTAACGTGGAATCTTCTTGAATAACTCTTTCTACTACACTGCCAATATTGGCTTTCTTCTTTCCCTTTTTGTGTGGGCATTGAGGACTCTTATGTCCTGGCTCATGACATTTATAACAAACTATAGGCTTTTTAGTTTTGTTTTTTGATGTCCTCCAACTTAATGCTAAGACGTCATTTTGAGGTACGTCTTTGGCCATTTCGTTCAATAATTTAGATTTTACTAAATCACTTGTTACCTTTACATTGAAGTTTTCAAGTGCCATTATGAGAGGTTCGTATTTAACTGACAGACTCGTCGTCTATGACTTTACCTTTACTTTACTCTGCTAAATCTTGTACTGTACACATAATATCATTTATATACGACTCAATATTTACAAAGTCATTCAGAGCTTACCTGTATAAGCGGCGTTCGAGTGATAGCCTGCGGCCCACCTCTTGTCTTCGTAAGCATTTGCTAGTGCGTCCCAAGCTTGTTTTGCTGATTTTGCTGATCTGACATGAGTAATGGCTGAACCATCTAACGTAAGCGAAATCTTAGACAAGGCCTTCTGATCCTTTCTAATTCTCACATCTTCAGAGGTGGATCACCACCAGCGTAGCCTTCAATGGACTTCCACAATTCTTCATGAATAAGCAGCGCTCGAATTTTAAATTTCCAGATGCTGTACCCATCTCGACCAGACAATGATTTAATGCCACTGAATTGTTCACTCATTATACTAGAGCTTCATGCTGATAACGAATGTTGTAATAATATTATTTGATAAAGAAAACTTATAATTGTGTGTGTACATATATATTTGGTAACCAAGTCCATAAAGTTAAATGTCTATAGTGACACACAACATCATAAGAATTTAGATTAACATGTAGTTTTACATATAGGCCAGCCAGTATACAACAGAACTACTCCTTGTGATTGTACTTTATTATTTTACAGACGAAACAAAAATCTGGCGAAACGGAAAGGATTGAGTTCTAAAAACTATCGACCTTTTTATTGACAATGGATGATGAAATCTTTGGGTCTGACGTGATCACACAAAAAAGCACTCTTTATTGCTTGCTCCAATGATTGAGTATGATAAGACTTGGTATCTTTGTGGAACAAAGTATTTGAATATTGATTAACTTCTGTTAGGAGAACTATACCGAATTTAGTAGTGTTTGATTAAATTTCAATATTTTTTCGTCATTAACATTGTGTGATAAACATTTTACTAAAAAATATTACAGTCTAACAAAATCTCGGATCATTTGTGGCAGAATTTTGTTACTATACTTTGTCCAATGTAGGATGATACTTTTGACAGTTGACACCTATATAGAGGGTATAAAGTTGCTATTGCAATGTCAAGCCAAACAAACGCAACCTTAGTACGTAGCAATAAGGAAGTGACACCTGTCAAAGGTATCATCCTATATTGGACAAAAGTAATTAAATAGCTTTTTGGTCCTGATGTCTTTATTTGTTAACAAGAAAAATATTCAGTGACCAAATATATTCTAAACATACCAATTTTTCTACCTATTTAGGAAAACGTGTTAGGTTTGCGTTTATAATGCATAAGATATTGCTGTTTTCTGATGGCTAGTCTTGTGTAAGGTTTTACGGATATGAACCTTGCTAGCAAGTTTCGTCGCACAAACATTGCTGAGTTCCATTTCGCACATCTTGCTCGAGTTCAGGCATCACAAAAAAAAAAATTAAAAATAACGAACACAATAACCTCCAAATAGTTTGTTTAATGGCAAGAAGAATCATTATCGCGAGAAAATCTATTGGTACAAAATAAAATACCTCAAACTCTTTCTTGACTTATCTGATTGCGACAATACACACTTGGTTTCATAATTGAGGGGCTGGCGAACAAAATGGTAAAATTACATGAAATAAATTTTACAGGAGCAGTAAAAAACTAAATATTTAGTTCTTACACTTCCGCGCATATTACACATTTGAATAAAACTTCTTTTTTACAGATATTGCGCATAATTTATTTTATATTTAATCCTGACGTTTCAACTCCTTTACCTCCTTAAAATGAATAATTAATACCTCCAAAGCCACACATTGCAAGACCTGGTGACGTAGTTAGCTCTTTTTGCAAATAATAACAGTAAGATGGAGCTCGGTCCCTGTGCCCGAGTTTCTTTCGTCATTTCTTCTCGGAGGGGCCTCCCAAGTTCCGAACTGGTAGTAGACTCAGCAGCTTACAATGTAATCGTAGTGAGAATTTAATAACTAAATAAATTGTAAAAAATAAAACAGTTTGATTTATATGAAATTTTAACAATTAGATTTCTATAAAATATTAATAAGTAGATCAAAAAATATTATGAAGGTAGTAGAAAATATATGACGACTGTTACTTTAGTCATCCTTTGATCACGGCTCCTATAAAGAAGTCGAAACGTCAGGAATAAATATAAAAAAAAAACTGGTTGGTTGCCTGTAAAGTCGGTATACGGGCGAAAGTTTTACGTGACAACGACTTTGAGTGGTAAAATAATTTTAATGTGAATATTCATTCGTATAGTAGGAAGAAGGATGAAATAATAGTAACAATTTAAAACATTTATTATACAAAGAATTATATTTAAAACATTAATTTATAGGCACGCGTCCCTTCCACTTTTTATGTCTGTCTCTCTCGCTCTTAGGCGGGCTAACCATGCCCGAGTGGAAGGGACGCGTGCCTCTCACTCGCTCTCATTGTAAGCGCATAACGTGAGCGGAGCGTAACGCAGTTTCTTGAAGTGTCACCCGGCAAACCAATTTATAAGACGTTGTCACGTCAAAATTATGCTCACAATCCGTAAAAATGTTTTATTAAAAAAACTAAATGGTATACTTACAGTTGGCATTTGGCGTGGTTTTTTACTTATCCATATGAAGTTTGAGACTTGATTTGACATATGTTAAATACATATTGCTAATGTCTAATACAACGAAAGATGTTTGAATTTGAAAAATGCGATTATGCCGTTTTATTTGCAATCGGTGCTGTCATTACGTTTTGATTGCCACGAGGATGCAATTAAGCCATTTTGATTTTAGCAATAATTTTTTGTGAGTTAGGTTAGGTCAATCTAAAGAAAAGTCAGTTTAATTCGTTTGTTTTCTACTATTAGATATACTCTTGGACCACAGAGTTTATTTTTTACTAAGAAAGTCAAAAGCTAAAGTTGCCTTATTGATAAAAAAAAAAGGTCCATCCATTTTGATTGACATCTTGCAAATATGTATGAAAATTTTCCCGTTTTAAACGAAATAGCGCTCGCTTATTCAATGCTGATAAAACTTTATTGCAATTATACAGTTTTGATCGAAACCATGAACTTTGGCTGCAATTTTAACACTGTTTTAGACGGTTCTGAATGGCGGTTAAGATTCAAATTCAGCGGGCCCAAAACCTCCGGACTGTAAAAAAAAGTATTTTGAACCAGATGTGTAATTATGTCGTTTTGTTTGCCAGCTCCTTAATCATATGTTTATAAAATATGATCTTCCCATAGCATATATATTTCATTTGTAGTGATATTTTTAAAACATTTTAAGTAGAGTTATTTTCACTTTTTTGGATGTTGCCTTAACTCAGATTAATTTTAATAGTGCTTCAGTGGTAGACAAATAACGTATTGTATAAGAGCTCTGGTGTTCATAATTACTTGTAGTTATGAAGATTATGAGACCATCAAATCTAAGGGAGAAAGTTGTAACTCGAACATTATTCACGGCGACTTTATGCATGCACTTTGTACGGGTATTTATTAAGTAAACAGTAAACAGAAACGCCTTTATTTTTCTTTCTCGAAATGGGGTAGCTGCTTTCTCTTGGAACGTGTATCGTCTATTTTATAATATAAACGTAATATTAATAAGACAAATTATCTATAATCGGGTGGGGACATGTTTTCAACGTTCTCTAAAATACTCGCTAAATACTGGCATATGTTTATAAAGAATTGAACTATCCTATTGGCCGTTGCTCATTGCCCCACTATAACTGCTTTTCCTTTTTTTTTGCAGTGACAATGCCTCATTAACAAAGAAATGGCTTTTTATCAAGCTATCCCAGGGTAATCTCACCATGAATATGTGAAGTTGTGATAAGATTACCCACATGAATGACATTTTTGGGAGTGAATTATGAATCAAACATGATTCAGTGAATCGAAAAATGACTGAAAATTTAAAGAGTTAACAATATCGATATTAAGATAGATCTCGTTTTAATTCCTCATTCTAAGGATACAAGTATGATTGGCCAAAAGTTATATGTATTAAGTACCAATCTAAATGATGATGGTATATCTTATTTTTTCGTATTTTGTTGGTGCAAGGATTTAACTGTTCATGGTGATTAAGATATAAATAAAAAAATGTACACATTTAACTTAATACAAATTTCAATATGTACAAAACTTTAAAAGCTGAGTGCATGGTGGTCTTAATTTTAACTCGTTGCTAAATTATAAAATGAGAGTGAGCATCGAGTAAATCAAGTATAAAAATTAAAACTTGTCTCACATTCCTGGAATAAAATGATGACATTCATCATCCAATCTCACAATAAACTTTTATTTTAGAATTTTTATTCCAAAATTTCAAATTTAAACTGCCCTTACTAATAAATGAACAAAATTTGACGATATTATATTTCTACTTTGAATATACATAAGTACAGTATGGAAAGATATTTTGTATAATTGCGTTAGGTTGTATTATAGGTTATGATTGTGACAGCTACCTAATGTAGCTCATAATCTTAGTGATTAAGTAGCATTGTAAAAATAACAGTTCTTTCTGGTAATTAAAGTTAAAGAGAACTTTATTTATTTTGTTCAGATTGGACAGGTTTTGTTGATTTTACTCGACATCATTTATTATTATGTAAGACATCCTAAATCGCAATTTATCGAATAAAAGTTTCAACAGCATTAAGTTTTTTATTCATCTCCCTAACAATGGCGGGGAACCCCAAATATAATTAGTTTTTGTATTTCATTTTTTTGCATTCACCATGCCATATTTCTATAAGATATAATATTGGCTCGTAAAAAACAACCACGCTTACTCCTCTTGCTTATAATAATAGATCCAACCAGGAGGTATGCAAGAATCTCAATTAATATAGAAAAAACGCCTATGACAACACACTGCCGACGCGGGAACGCGCAGATAGGCGCCCCGCGCGCAGATTCTGCGCGGGAGCGCGGGGCGTGAAGAAGTAGGGTCAACTAGTGATGTGCCGAGTCGTTGTTTTTTAGGATCGAGTCGACTCGAGTCAGTTTGTACGGTATTCGAATCATGACTCGATTCCGCGATTCGAGTCCAGTACTCGAGTTCTATGTTTGGTATTCGAATCTTGACTCGACTCCTGGACTCGAGTCTAGAACCTCAGTCTGGGAATTCGAGTCCAGAACTCGAGTCTGTTACCGATTTAAGTACAAAAGGAAAAATTAGAAAGAAGTAAACTTCAAACAGTATCTAGGTTTAGCATAATAACACTACGAACATTTTAATGAAAAATATTTTTAAACATTAAACATAAGAAATAAACATAGAAAACTAAGGAGATATCTAGGAACCAGAAAATTTCTGTTAATGAGATCAAGTTCTATTTGTTTTATCAATGTACTTATATTTTGGGTGTCACTTCATTGCTTAAGTAAACAGAAATCGAGTTCGAGCGAGTCGAGCTAACTCGAATACTTGACTGGAGTCAGTTGGACTCGCATAATAGTTTCGAGACAGCGAGTACAAGATCGATTCTTCCTGACTCGGTGCGGAATCGAGTCCGGCGTACTCGAATCAAAATAAATTGGTATTCGAATTGGCGAGTCCAAAGCAGGAATCGAGTCTGACTCGAGTCAAGCCGTACTCGGCACATCGCTAGGGTCAACTACTCCGCGCGGGGAAGCAGATTACACCGCTAAGTTAGGCAGATCTGCGCCTCCGCGCGGGGGCGCGTTTTCTGTCGCTACGCGCACCGCGGCGGGACGCATCTCTAGTGTGTGAACCGCCTGAGTGTTTTAAAATACCGACCGCAAAGAACAAAAGGAAACCCGAAAAAGAACTGTCAGTGTTTATGGTATTCTTAGTCAAACATTTAATAGTAACCAATAAAAAAAAATACATTTAACATTACTAATTCTAGCAATTTTACTTTTAATAAACCTATTTACCATTTTGTGGTGAAAAAGGAGAACGCCAATGGCCAGTACTTTTGTATAATGATTTGTCACAATGATTTACAAACAAAAAAATGGAATAAAATATTTTAAGAACCCCAGTATTTTTTTGAAATTATTCCTTTTAAGGTTATTATTCTCACTATAATTAGTAATGCAAGTAGGTAACCGGACATCCGTTTTACCTACAACTAATTCAAAATATCTTCGTCATTTATTAAGGGTTGTGCTAAGGTACACAAAAAAATGAAATCGATCTTTTAAGGATTAATTACTGTATTCATACATTACATACATATATATTTTTTGCAGTACTCTCCGACTTTATATATTAGTAAAAATATAGAGATTTATTTTTGTACTCAAAACGAGTATTTACCAATAATAAAAAGAAGAAATGATATCCGCTTTTTAATCAGAACTATAGAATAATATAACTATGGAATTGATTACGTATCGAAAAAAGTCATTGATTTAGAAATTGGTGTGTTATACTAGCATAATGCAGACCGATGATAATAATTAATGGCACTGTAAAAGTATCATTAATCATGTATTTTGTGATTGCTCTCAACAGTAAACGAATGAAGTTTTTAGTAGGTATTCACTGCGGCTGCGTCCTCGATGCAGTCTACCCGGTTTTGTAGTTTAGTTTCGTTACAGAAACCGTAGCAATTGGCTATAAGTGTGTCGATCCTCCATTGAACAAGCAAGCTAGCAACTAAAACGTTTATAAAATACTTAAAATCGAAAAGTTTTAATGAACTGTATTAGGCTTATTGGATTTAATACAGTTTTCGATTGATAATGAATTGATTGTTTTTGAATTATGGATTATTGTATACCTTTACCCTTTCCGGACAACTGGTTACTGCTGCTAGCCACAGATTTAAAATAAATTGTCAAAGTGCCTACTGGTTTCTAGTTAAAACCATAGTGCAAACCATAGTGCAATATGTGTCGTCTATGCAACAGAAATAGTTTCATGTTGGTATTATTGTCTTGGAACTTATTTCAGACTATTTATTGTGGCGATGCGCACATGTTTGGATATTTAGAGGTCATCTGTATCTTAGTTTATCAATTTTGTGAGATTATTTAACGAAATAAACAAAATGACAGGTGAGTTATAGTCATAATAATACTAAAAATTAGTAGTGTTATATATTACTTCATATTTTTAAGAATAAATGCTTTTATTTATACTTTGTAAAACATGGTCTTTATTGATAGCCACCAGGCACATGTGTATGTTTTCAGTAAAAATTTGTTTTTAGCTATTATCAATTATATACCCAGTGATGCCTCAGAATCTGATGAAGAGGAATTGGAAAATGATGAGCTATTGGTGGAAGTCAATACAGACTTTCAAACTGAACGTCATGAAGATGATGATGAAGATCTTATAAATAGTGATTGGGAAAGCGAGGATGATGTACCGCTATCCGTTTTGCAAATGCAACAGCGAGGAGATGACGTTATTTGGACAAATAATTCCTCAAATATAGGAAATGTAAATCCCTTTTTAGAAGATAGTGGACCAAATATTCCAGAAGATATTGATACTCCAACCGAAATATTTAAATACCTTTTTCCAGAGAGGTTGATAGATTAAATTGTTTTTCAAACAAATTTGTATGCGACACAGAACAATGGTGGTAACAGCAATTTTGTGCCCACAACAAGAAATGAAGTAAAAACGTTTATAGGCGTAAACATGATAATGAGTTTAAAATGATGCCTAGCTATCGTGATTATTGGTCGTCAAGAATGGAAATGAGGGATAGCTATGTCAGTTCGTCAATATCCAGCGACAGATTTTCCTGGTTGCTTACCAATTTACATCTTAACGACAATGCTGTGCAATCTAAAAAAGATGATATAAATTATGATAAACTCTACAAAATTAGGCCCCTCCTCAACACCTTATCTGAAACTTTTATAACATCACTGAAACCAAGCGAACATCAATCAATTGATGAGTCGATGATAAAATTTAAAGGTCGTAGCAGTATTCGGCAATACATGCCTATGAAACCGACGAAACGAGGGTACAAGCTTTGGTTGCGAGCTGACCAAAGCGGTTATATGTGTGAATTCCAGATTTATACTGGAAAGGTCAATCATGGGACTGAAACAAATTTAGGCAGTCGAGTTGTAAAAGACCTAACGAGGACATTAGTTGGTAAAAACCATAAGGTTTACTTTTACAATTATTTTAATTCTGTTAAATTGCAAAAAGATTTACTTGCAGAATTTATTTATGCCTGTGGTACGGTCCGTAAGGGAAGAAAACATCTGCCAGAATTCAAAACGGACAAGCAATTGAAGAGAGGAGATTCAGACTGGCGGGTATCAACTGATGGTATAGTAGCTCTCAAATGGATGGACAATCGCAGCGTTTTATTTGTTGCGAATTATATTGATCCCTCAAATAACTGTATTATCACAAGAAGAAAAAGAGATGGGTCTGTAGAAGATATTCCTTGTCCCCTTATATGTAATCTATATAACAAACACATGGGATATGTGGACAAATTTGATATGCTACTTTCACTGTATCAAATCGACAGAAAATCCCATAAATGGTGGCATAGAATATTTTGGTATTTTGTAGATGCTTGCGTTGTAAATGCATATGTTTTATTTTGTAAAAGGTGTCCAAACGATATGACCTTGAAGAATTTTCGCCTTTCAGTTGCAAGTGGCCTAATTGGTGCTGCACCAGAAAACCTCAAACGTGGTAGAAAATCTAAAGAAATACCAGGAAACAAGTACAAAAAATATGTGCCACAAGAACTAAGGTACGACAAAGCTGCACATATGCCTGAACGAGTAAGCTCTCTACGATGTGCACACTGCAGCACAACAAAAGAAGTGCATAGAACAATTTGGAAATGTTCTATTTGCAATGTGGGCTTGTGTCTTAATAAAGACAGGAATTGTTTTCGATTATTCCACACAAAATAATTAGATACCACAGGTGCCTCCTGGTTACCAGCGCTAACCACATCCTAGAGGATAATCAGGACATGATTTAAACATTTTCTTCTCATAATTTGTTGTATACACTTATTAATAAGTAATTTCTAGAAATAAAAATGTGTTAAGTAAAATATTTTTTATTCTGTCCTCAAAGGGTTAAATATTGAAATAGATCGTTACAAATGATGGTTGTTCGAGGAGCGAGGGTTGTTGGTGATAAAATGTTAAATGAGAACTAAGTAAAGTTAATGTTAAAAAAGTATAATGTTCTGTCACAACGTAACAACTGTTATAAAAAATGTTAACGAGTAAGTATACGCGACCCGTACTAGTCCGCGGAAATATACATACTAAAATTAAAACTATGTCATTCGATGCAAGCGCATCGAACTGACGTCACATGCTGTTTGGGACATACATATGTCTCAAACAATGGTAATGAAAATTGATTACGTTACTGATATTATAGGTTACACCCCTAGCTGTCAGAGTATGTCAGTGTTAAAAATCAATCATCTGTTTTTTTTAATTGTTCCTTGTAAGTATATACCTACCTATATACAATATCAATTGTCTATTTTTATCTCGATACACCATTTTGGCACTATTTTCCTAATAATTTTGACCTAGCAGAACTGCTTTTTGTCAATTACATCCAAAACTCGAATGAGAGTCTTAAAACACGGCTACATAAAGTCCATATTACTTTGAAGTTGCTATAACCTAAAAACATTTATGATCAATATCTCTTAACTGAAATGAAATTGAAACCGAAAATGAAAATTGACTAAAGTTGGTACGTTGAATTCATTAAGATGGCATTATCAATGAAACACATTTTCAACAATACACAAAAATAATTTGTTCAGTACATTCATCCATACTATTTGGGCAATCTCCTTTGGTGATTAGTTTGGCAGCGAAGTTTTTAGCGTCTCGTACCTATGAAACCCTCACTACGCTTAGGATTCTATCTTTGAACCAATCGCTACGCTTGTGGTTTAATCCTGCAATCATTCGCTGGCTCAAGTTTCAATAGAGATAACTCCGCGGATAAATCTCAACTTTGGTGAGCGTCAAGATGGCGGGATCAAGTCCCCAATTTGAAATGTATCACATTAAAATGTTTGTGCTACATATGTTCTATTTGTACCCCGAACCAGACATTTGTACCTCTAAAGGTAAATGAAGTATGTAAAGATCTCCCTGATCCCGCCAATTTGACGTCAAAGTGGCGGGACCTTCTGAAAGCTCTACTCAGAGGCAGGCAATTCACACCCGAAAACTTAGTACTACATATGTACATGTATATACTCAGTATTCAACACAGTTGTAAGTGCCAAATTAATGTGATTAAAACATTGGTCCCGCCAATTTGATGATTCATGTTATCGCTGAATTTATATGAACATTGTTACAACTTGCGCTAAATCAAATGTGGAAACTTAGTACGGCCTAAGTACATTAACTTGTGTAATTTTCATGTTCATAATTTAAGTACATCAAAAGTTATCTGTCATTCATCGTTATTAATTTTCGTACCTAGTATTGTCCCCGGCAAATAAGTTGAACATGATTTTGAAATCACTTGACATGCGCAGTAGTGAATAATGTACCTAAACTTGCTACTGCGCATGTCACGTGATTTCAAAATCATGTTCAACTTATTTGCCGGAGACTTTATTTTTATAGAATTGGACAGATATATGCAGTAATGAAACAAATATTTTTTTGGTTATCAATGGAAACCCTTATTATTTAACGTAGTTTGTATTTAACGAGATAATTATTATCTAACCATGTTTTACAAGTTATGAGAAAATATTATTGAGTTTGAGGGTAGGTCAAAATCAAATGTTATCATGCAGTGCATCTGGATGTAATGGAATCAAAATCACATTCTGTTCACTATCATCTACTATATTTTTTGAAATTAATGATCTGAAGAAGATTAATATTTTTGAAATTCCGAGACAAATTGTCTTTAAAGGGAAATGCTATTATATATTATCTGCTATAGAGTTTATAGCTCCACCTACATCTAGCGGTATCGGGCATTATCGAGCTCATTTCTCGAATATTTGGTAAGTGGGAGTGCTAGGATGACTTAAAGACGAAAGTTACGAATAGTCAAACGTACATAGTGCCTAATTGTTTAATATATGGGCAAAAATAAGTTTTTATAAACTTTATTTTTATTTTTTATGTAACTTTTCTCATTAGAACACTAAAGGCAAAACTTATAATTATTTTGTTGTTGTTATTTCATTTCTGCATAAATGTGTCCATTTCAGAGATAACGATGAATGACAGATAACTTTTGATGTATTTAAATTATGAACATGAAAATTACACAAGTTCATGTACTTAGGCCGTACTAAGTTTCCACATTTGATTTAGCGCAAGTTGTAACAATGTTCATATAAATTCAGCGATAACATAAATCATCAAATTGGCGGGACCAATGTTTTAATCACATTAATTTGGCACTTACAACTGTGTTGAATACTGAGTATATACATGTACATATGTAGTACTAAGTTTTCGGTTGTGAATTGCCTGCCTCTGAGTAGAGCTTTCAGAAGGTCCCGCCACTTTGACGTCAAATTGGCGGGATCAGGGAGATCTTTACATACTTCATTTACCTTTAGAGGTACAAATGTCTGGTTCGGGGTACAAATAGAACATATGTAGTACAAACATTTTAATGTGATACATTTCAAATTGGGGACTTGATCTCGCCATCTTGACGCTCACCAACTTTGCGGCCTTTCATTACAAATAACTATTAATCGGTTAGTCTACAATCTACATTAACGCACTCTTGCATTTACAATAAACTCCACAGATTTATTGTTAAACAACAGTGTCCCTGCTTGTAAATCTGAAAAAAGCAGACTGGTGAACGATACATGTTGCAGCTGAAGTAACGCAAATAACATTAATACTAAGCAGGTCGAGGATCTTTTAGCGAAATAAAAACATCTTTGCTGTTGTAGAATACTTTTAATTTGCTTGCACACAGCCTCTATTGAGAACAATGTTATGAATGTGAGAAAGCCAACCAATACAATTAAAAATTAAAGCACTTCACATCGACATTGAATGACTAAAATATGGCCTGATAATTAAATTGTCGCATTCCTGTTTTTGTCATGTTTAAATAGGTTTCAAGAATTGGTTTTCACATTATTTTTTATAAATAATATTCTCAAAATTTACAACATAATAAAAGCAAGAAATATAACATAAAAATTTTACTTTTAACTGCATCAATGGAGAGAATGTTAATAGTAGTATATCTTAATAATTACCATTAAAATAAACTGTATTAAAGTACAAAGATCAATGAGATTTGGAAAGGTCCCGGTAGACAGTGTTATCTGTCAATTGTGTGCATCTCCTGTACTTAATTTATCACGAGGACGAGGCACGCAAGAGGTACTGAGCGACACACGGCGGCCGCGACCGGTCCGCTCTACTCACACCGCGTCATTAGTCACTTGTGTGACCATAACCTATACAAGAATCTAGAATTACGTAACTTATAATAATTGCAATATATCATACATCTAAATTCAAGTAACTTATTTTTTATTGAGTTTCATGTTTTATTTATTTTACTTTTTTTTTTATTATTTTTTTTTCAATTTCTTTTTATACCATAATCTCTGTTTGTTGTTTACCACAGCGCGTTGTTGCCGGTGAAATCTGCCTTCCACGAATGATTTTGTCCATTAAAGGATTATTTATAATAATTTAAATGACGAAGTCGCCGACGATTTGCTACTTCGTCGCGTTCCACGTAAACTATTCAACATTTTCCGGTTTACGATTATATTGGTGGGAGCGGGGAGGACGCGGGGCGCCGCGCGAACCGCCGCGGGGCCCGCCCCTGCCGCGACTCTTAAACCCGCCCTGGTAGCTTTGCGAGTTATCATTGTAGCGATCGCGTCCACCGTTTTCGTGTTCTCGGTGATCGCCCGCATCACCGTTGCCATAATAACCGTCGTCGCCTGAGCGATTGTGGTAATTGTCCTTGTGCCTGTTTTGGTAGCCATCGTATTGTCGGTTTTGGTAGCTATCTTTGTTCGGCCTGCTTTGGTACTCGCCGGTGTGGCGCGGGCGATAGCTGTCTCCACCTTGTCTACCCGAGAAGGTACCGCGGCCGCGATGGCCGTTGGGAGCGCCCCGGCCTCCGCCGCGCCCGTATCGTCTGAATCTGTTTTGACCGTCTCCTTGGCCTTGTGTTTTGCGTTCACCGCCGTCATCGATTTCAGGACTACGGCTCTCCTTCCATTCGTCTTCATTTTTGTCTTCAACGGGCGGAGGGGGGCTGCGTCCTTCCGACTGGTTCGCAGTTGATGACGGAACGTCCGCTGCTGCGACAGCTGGGATGTTGGCAGTGGCGTGAACCGGTGCCGGCGCAGTAGAAACCGGTGTCGGCGCAGGTACTAGTTGAATATTTTGCGGGGCAGACAGCGGCGGGACGGGATGTCCGGCCGGCATAGGTGCTACGTGCGCAGGATGCGGGGGAAGAGGCGCCGGAATTGGGACACCGGCCCCCGGAGGAAATGCCCCGTGTTCGGGATGTGGCGGGAAGTGCGGTTGTGGCGGTAGCGGAAGACCCGCTCCGTCAGGAACGCGGCCGCCAGGCAACTGCACAAAGTGCTGGTTGGTGAATGTCTGTGTCGGAATGGGTCCGGGTGGCGACGGTTGGTTTGGGATCGCGGGCGGTTGAGGTGTACCAACAGGGCTGTCTATCTCAGACTCTTGTAAGAAGAAGAAATTTTGTGATCCAATTACTTCTGTAATCGGTCTTTGCTGGGGATACTGTGAGAAGTAAGCATGTTCTACTTCTTGCAATGTCATGGGCGGAAGGGGACGTAGAGGATAAGCGGGCGCGGGTACAACTGCAGGAGCAGGTGGCACCGGAAGTGCACCGGCAGGAGGATAGGCGTTGACTTGTTCCACTTCAATTTCTTCCTCAATTGGTTCTTGTGACTCCTCCTCTTGTACAATTATCTGGCATTCCTCCATCTCAGTGGCTACCTCTGAAATGCGGTCAAAGTACCCACATTCATGCACCGCATTCACAATTTCCTTTATGCGCGTATATGTAGTTCCAAGAACTTCTTTGGGTTTCCCATCAATGATAGCATACAGATGTTCAGCAGCTTTAGTTGATTGGATGTGAAAGGCAGGGTGGCCTTCCTCGTTCAGCTCATGTTTAGGTGTCACTTCAGGGTATCTTAAATAACAAAAAGAAAAAAAACGTGTTGTAGTTATTAACTTCAAAAAGTTTTTACGAAAAGGATAAAATAAAGAAAGATTTAGTTTTATATCAGAAACATCATCAAGCAATGTATTCGAGAGAAAAGGTTTATTATAGTAGATGTATCGACAAATAGCCGACTTATTGTCACCGTCAGAATGGCTGGTTGCCTATGTAATTTAGCTGTGAGAGTTAAATTTAAAATTGCTACATAGTTGCTTATATTTGCTTCATACAATAAATAATTGCTACATATGATAGATATTTAGAAATCCGCCTATTTTTTTGACCAGCTATTCTGATATCAGGTTGACTGGTCACCTACTAGTTTAACATAAATCACGCAGAGTTTGTTTAAATATTTAGCAACAATAATTGCTACATACTTGCTTCAGTTACATATTTTTGTATTATTTTCCTACAAATAGTACTTAAGAAGATACAGCATTTATAAAATTTATTCCGGCAAAAGCGCCTGACATGTTAAAAAGGCACAAAGTCAGGCATGTTATTTTTTGCAGCTTATCTAGTTTGTAAAGGCGTCTAACTCAAATAAATTAGATCTTTATGTGGATTATAATAATAATAATAGAACTGACTGCTGAATAGAACTGATTGATGGCGTGTCAGTATTATGTGAGATTATCCTATCCTACTAATATTATAAACGCGAAAGTTCTGCCTTTGCAATTGGTCAGGCGCTTTTCCGCGAACAAAATTTAAATATACTATATCTTCTTACGTAATATCTGTATGAATATAATTCGAAAACGTGTAAACGAAGCAAGTATGTAGCAATTATAGCCGCTAAATATTTTAAAAACTCTGCATGATTTACGCTGAACTAAGAGCTGTCCAGTGAACCTGACATCAGAATAGCTGGTCAAAAAAATTTACGGATTATTATAAATCTATCAAATATAGCAATTATTTAATGTATGAAGCAATTATGTAGCAATTTTTAATTCAACTCTCACAGCTAAATGGCATAGGCAACCAGTAATTCCGACGGTGACGACTAGTCGGAAGGCCGATTTGTGGTTTCGGGAACTAGTCCAACCAAAGCTTGACAATAACCAGATGACGACCAATATATGTTATTAACCTACAGCGACATTGGCTCAGCTGACGATTTGTTGGCCTTTTTGTAACTTATCAGCCATTGCCCTAGTCGGAACGACAAGCCAAGTGCTGTCTGGCAAATAATCCGAATATCTAAATGGTATATCACGTGTATGATTGATTAAAAGTAGAATAGAACTAATTCTTCACACTCAGTGGTAAAGTAATAGACGACTAATGATATTGGAGACATACACCATACAAAACGGGCCGCAGCGTCTTCCGAATTATGGTCTTTTACTGCAATCTCCTGCCAAGATGGCAAAGAATGAGAATGGCCCATTTTCAGGGAAGGTTCCGTCCATCAGTGCATGTCATTCAGTTGAGTTGAAAATAGTCCATCTCTAGTTTACACCCTTTCAAAATCAACATTCTTACTCAACAAACCATTAAATATTAGACAACGTCACATACATTGTTCTGAACCTAAGTAGTTAAAGCACCCAAGCCAATATAGAAAAGTTTTTTGTCTAAATTGACCCAACGAAGGATTGAACCCATGATCTCAGAGTAGTGTTACCATAAAAACCAGGACAGGAGCTACTCAACCATGGAAGTCTTCTCGTTAATATAATTTTTTTAAACATATTTTTGAGGTGTATTTGCATGTTATTATTATATTTTGCTAAGTAGGTAAAACTACTATGATATTGTTACTTAAATGTTTGTTATCTTCATTATTCCACCTTATTCGAAAGCAAAGAGTTCTTAATTCTTGAAAATATTAGAACTTACAAATCATCCAAGATTTTCAGGTCCTCTTCAGTTAGTTTGGTTGCACCGTTTGTACCATTGAGAAAATCATCTCTCGCCTCTGAGTTGCCCATTTGTGTCAGGCAATCAAGAATTAGTAAGACTTCCCGTATTTTGTTGGTATCTGCTGCATAACGCACCCAGGCGTCCTAAACAGTACAGTTAATTTTTAAGATGTAAGATAATTAAATAAACATATATCATGAATCATCATCATCCTAGAACTAAATGAATTTTGAGAAATGAGAGATTTTGATTGGATAATGCTAATAGCATAATTTTAACCGCTGTACCTCGCCTTAGGTATCCTCGGGGAGGTAGGGGATAGGAAAGAAAGAACATGAATGCACATGAGATTCTTAGTGTCAGACAGATCTTAAGATAACGAAGCACATTTTTGAAAACTATATTTTCGAGTACAATTATATCCAATCCCTGTTTTTGTCCAATGTGCCGAAGTACAATTAAAGCACTAATATAAATTAAATGAATCTTTAATCCTTGGAAATATAAAATAAAGGAAATGTACATGATAAAGAAAAAGTGACTGACAATTCAAACTAAAAAATTAAAAACTGTTTATTAGGTAAATAAATTACACTGACTATTCTGACATAGATTCTGTTTCAACTTCGCATTCCATTTCGCTATCGGAGCTTGAATCAGAGTCATCCTGCAGAGTTATTATTATTGGCTCAATAATATCATCCAACCGATTGTCGCTATCTCAGTAATAGTTTTCATTTTTTTGGACATGGTCATCACATCTCTGCCATTTTTCTGCCGTGTACTCCGAAAACAATAAATTCAGTGCGTTTATCTTTTCGTCTAGAGAAGAATTAATATAGTATTGCGCTGTATTGTTTTTGACATCGGCCCAGACCAACTCGTTGGGGTTCAGATCTAGATGGTATGGCGGTAAACGCAGTACTGTGTGACCATGGACTTTTAAGAGGTCATCGATTCTGTAAACGGGCTCTTTTAGTGTGTTATTGATAAGATTTTGAAGTTGAGGTTTTTTCATAGTTTCGGGAAATTCAACGTTGTGGCGTCGCAACCAGTTCTATATTTCACTTTTGAGGTTTGCAATGGTCGATTTCTTCTCAACTTGAACGCTGTGGCAACAGGCGTTGTCCATGATAACTACAGAGTTCGGCAGCAACTTATCTTTTAGCTTTTCATCCTCCTTGTAAAGAGTGGGTCCGTTCATTTCTCCATGGTAGTCGCCAGTCTTAGCATCTGATTTAAATATAGTTAATGCATCTTGAACCAAGCCATTTCGACGGCCAACGTGAATTATTACCACACGTCGTCCTTTCCCGATATCAGTGTGAATTCCAGGTTCTGACTGATTGCCAACATTTGCTCACATTGTGACTGGCATTAATATGTCTCATCTAAGAAATATATATTGCTGTTTTCGTTTTTCTATTTCCTGATTTTCGTCAGGTACATACTTTCTCCGCCACTCTGTAATATTAGGTTGTTCTGCGAGAAGATGTCTTTTCGAACTACATTTTTTGAAACGGAAACCGATTGTGTGTAAAAGTTTTCTCAGATATTATCGTCCACATTCAATATGCCATCCTGTCTCAATCTTGACATTAATACTTGGTACTGTTTTTTCGATCTCATAAAACTGATGAATTTTTCTTCTGATGACTTCCAAATAAAAATCGTCAATAACATATTTTTTTCTTTATAACTTTCGGTTTCTTTTGTAAACTAAATTTCAGTCGGCCTAAATTAGTTGATGAATTTCCCGCAGTTATTACATTTCTTACAGTTTTTTCGCAGTATCCCGTAGCCTCCACATCGATTTTGGCGACATTTGCGTCACTTTTATATTCAATACTTTCTTAGTCTGCTTTTCTTATTTTTAAATATTCGGCCACTTTCAAAATGAGTCTTGATATCTCGAGATAACGCACGACCCATCTTTAGATATTTTACCTCATGTACGTCTGACACACAGTCCTAACAAATGAGGCTAGTTACTGCCGTGAGCGATGACGGCAGAATGACAAAATGCACCTGTTTCGCCCCCCCATCTCGCCACTCGCAAACCTAAGGCGTGGTATAACGGTTGCGGTCAGACTAAAATATTGTGTACAATATAGTGATCTGTCAGTAAATAAGCTAGTTCTAAAGTGAGTTGTTAAAAAAATAACATTATATCTACTAGTGATATGATTAAAAGACAATGAATCATCTTTTTTAGATGAGGATATTAGAAATTACCTAAATCTGATTTAACTATATACAAATACTCACATAAAAATATATTATTAATTTCAACTGCATGTCTATAATAATATAATGACTAACTAAAAAAATGTGGACTATTAGACCGATATAAACAAGTGGCTTATTTGTTGATTGTGAATAAACAGTAATACAAATAGTGAATATATAATTATTAAGTTTTCAATACCTTCTTAGCCTGCTTTTTAGCATCTCTTTCAGCTGTTGTAACTATAGATGTCACTTGCTTTGATAGATCCCTGGCAAACTCCAGAGTTTGAGCCACTTCATCATACTTTGCTACTGCTACCTTCTGATCGGAGTTTAGCTCTTTCCCAGCTTTTTGTAAATCACGATAAGATGTTAGTTTACTCTAAAAATAAGAAAACAGAATTTGATTAGTATAATAATCATTTCAATGTCATTTCATAACAACATTACACTTAATGCACTTAAAAATATAATTAGATGAGTTATTGAAATTGTTGTAATTTTCTGCTTAAGGCCTGTGCCTTATTGAGCTGTCTCAATGAAGCAATAAATAAATGGAACAATGAATACAGAACACACTTGACTGAGAAAAAATACAATTAGCATTAAGTCCACCTTTTGTACTATTTTATAATTACGGCATTAAAGCTTTTTAAATATGGTGTAGGTATATTGATTATCTACAATAAATAATTTTAACTCATCAAGAATGTTGTGAAAAAATTGCAAATTGAGCATTTTGTAGGGTGTGGCCCACTCTAAAAGAATTCTAAAGTGTTGTTTATATTGAAATCGCATCTTAAAACTGCACCCAATTTAAAATGTTAACTGCCACATTAGACCTTTTTAGAGTATTGATTAGATATGGTTCAGAATTTATAACTATTGATAAATGTCTAGTATTATTTGTAGGTTTGCAACGAATAGTAAAATGGGCTACACGCCGAATATCGAATATTCGGCGAGCTCCTTGACCGAATAACCGAATATTAGGCAAACAAAAGTATTCGGCCGGAGTGTGACGCCTTAACTTGTGTCGACTTAATTGTTTCGCGCTCGTTTGTTCTAATGTACTCAACGGCCCGCTATCCTCTATTGCATATGGAAATGAAATGAAAATAACTTTATTCAAATGCACTTAAAATAAATTGTTTTGAGCCATCCAACTTTTTTACCTACCATCCATTCAAGACGTCTTTTAACTGATAAGAAGAATGGGCGCAACAAACTCGTCAGCTTTAACAGAAGTAACGACATTTACAATATAATACGTCGTCACCATACATAATCCACAAATAATACTAGATTTAAAAATCCCACGTTTTTCAGTGACCAAAAAAGAATAAAATAACCCGGCGGGGCCAAGCGCGGGTCCACTCAAAACGTGGGGGCGCATGTTACTTATGGAGATGTAATGAGATGTATGATATGCATAGATGTTGAGAGTATTTGTAAAGATGCGCCCCCACGTTTTGAGTGGCCCCTCGCTTGCCCCCGCCGGTTTATTTTATTCTTTTTTGGTCACTGAAAAACGTGTGATTTTTAAATCTAGTATTATTATTTTATTCTTTTTAATTATTAATTCAACGAAGTAACCATGTGTTACGCAACAATCGGATCGGATTTTGAGGCCCTCGTTTTAATATAACCCCCCCCCCCCCCCCTCTTCTTTTTAAATAACAAAAAACAGATCAATTTTGCAAAATCAATATATTATTTGAACCATCTCCATTACAACTTCTTTCTACTTTTTTCAGTCGCAAATTGATTAATAATATCATCAAAGTCAAGTTCTTGAAGCTTGTCTTTTTCGATAAACAGAAGCTTTAATCACTGACTTTTTCTTGGCCCATCGAAGAATTGAAAATGTCAATGACATTTCCATTTTATTTCAAAAAAAAATAATATTTTTAATTATTTTTACATTTTCAAATAACTTAAAAATTTCTCAAATTTTAGGGCCCCTCTCCAAGCGGGGCCCCAAGCAATTGCTTCCTGGTAAATCCGCCACTGGTTCTGAGTTACCCTGAAAGTTTCAACTCTCTAGGTGGTCAGGAAGTGCCTCAAAATTGAGAGACAAGATTCCAACCAGACAGACAAGACGACAGACAAGAAAGCGACCTAAGAAATACGTGGGAAAAATCTGTTTTAAGTATTCACATATTGCAAATCCGTTAACTATAGTTTATCGTGCTGTCTTCGTTTTGATGTGTTTGTAAGTGAAGTTCAAAAAATTCTAACTAAATACATACCTAGTTTAATAATAACAAATAATCGATAAAGGCCTCTAAAAAAACATCGTATATATGGACATACTTCGAGGATGATGTAAGTAAACCAAAAAGTGCCTTGTGTAAACTGTGGGAAATAAAAACCTTGACATCCAACATGCTTGCATAATCATAAGATTTTATAAGTTTTGCTGTCCATTTTATTGACTTGAATTCAATCTAAAACATGTAGTATTGAGCATCAAGCATTTTGAGGGAAAACATACAAGTAACATAGCAATGAGTATACAAGAAATTGCAAATTTGTGGAACATCTGTAAAAAAATCATGTTGTTATTCATGATATAATGGACCAAACATAGTAAAAGCTGTTAGTAATGCAGAGTTGGCCTCAGCAGGCTGTTAGTTAGTTTTACGGGGCATTTTCCGCACTTAGCTTCTTGATTGGGCCATTGTATGTGATTGGGTTTTTCTTCTTTTACTTCAGCCATCCAGCATCTACATGCTTCCGGTAGTGATTTTGGAGACTGGAGAAATTGTGCCCGTTGATCTGCCACGCTCCTGCACTCCAGGAGTACGTGATGTGGCGTTTCTTCCGCCTCCATGCAGCCTCTGCACAGAGGGCTGTCTGTCACACCTATAGTAAATAGATGTTTGTTCAGAGGACAGGTCCGGTTATAGTACCTAGTACTTTACGGATTGTGTCCCTGTTTTGTCTAGTGAGGTTGCGGGCAAGCTTTTTCGAAGCCACCGGAATGGCATTCTTCGTTTGTCTGCAGCCTACACTATTGTTCCAATCTTCTTATTGATTTTCTTGTTTTTTTATGTAGCCATGTTCTAATTTTAACCGGAGGTATAGGCAGTATTGGTTCCGGTCCATACACTGCCATATTTGAACCCCTTTTGCTAGTTAGCAGGCTGTTTCATTCATACTATCCAATTAATTATCAACAATTGTATAAAGGTTCGCTTAGATGACTCAAATGATAGCTACAGGTAGAAGGATCGTAACTCATTTTAATCACTCTTTTAGTGCACAGGAAAAACTGATTTCTATCCAAAAGGATTTGAATCTCCCTTGACATGAATTTATCCAAGATGTCAGTATGCGGTGGAACTCCACATATATGCTAGAAAGGCTAATGCAATGAGCCATTTCAATTTATCTCATGGACTGTGATATTGCCAATTTGACTGCTGCACAGTAGGAGCTTTTGGAGCATCTTTTTGAACTACTGCAACCATTTGAGGAGATAACTTCCAGGTATGCTTGCATTTATGAAATTATTCCGTATGTTGCTACCTTAATGGAATATTACAATAAAATGAGCACAACAAAAGAGCCAACATCCAAATTAAGTCAGGTGATACTCGTGATACAACAACTAAAAATAATTTGGTGGCTACCTTTTTAGACCCATGTTTTAAAATGAATGTTTAAATTTTAAAACTGCAAAAAGAAAAAGCAAAACGGTATGTTTTAATTGATAGCATAAAATGGGCTGCCAAGAAAACCGACAATAGTACAAGTTCATCCCCTACTTTGACCAAGACGATGATAACTTAAGGGCAAAATCTAAACCAAACTATTCACTCAACTTTTATGGACTGCTTCAAAAAGGTGATAGCAGAAAAATTTACAGATCATAAAGACACATCAGAAGACAAAAAAATTGAGTTTCAACAGAAATAGATCTTTTAAGTATGTATTAATAGAATATCACAACTTGACAATCCGTGTGGCAATGACATGGTTCGTCAAAATTGCAGCAAAATATTTGTCAGCGCCTGGAAGTTGCTGGAAGAAGCTGGGATGGTATAAAAGAAAAAAAGAAGTAAACTACTGTCTAAAAAAGAAGAAAAGTTAGTCTTTGTGAACCATAACATTCCCCTTCTAAATTTTGATTATGACAATTATTCAAATGCTGTACCAAAAAAAATAGCTGTGGTTTGTTTGATGGCTATTTTAATTTAGACAAGTGTCTATTTAAGTCTAAATTAATATAATTATGATAAAAAAAATTGAGTTTACACAATCAGCTTTTGCTTTACATTCAATTAATTTTAATAAATATTATATTATTTCTTTTGGTATTGATCTCTACTATTTGCCTATAATAAATGTTGTTTAAACATGCAGGTGACTGCGATTTGATGCTTTAGTGCTAGCATCAGTAGCTAACACATCTCGAACAGTAAAAATGTACCCTACACAGCATAGCTTTCTGATCACCAATTTTAGCAAACCAATGTTTGGTGAGGAGTGACCTAAAGATAGTATAATGTTGCTCATACAATTTGCATGTTTTAAAACAGGTAACTAAAATTAACACAAATATTTTACATTTCTAATGTTTAGCATGATAATAGTATATGGTACAAAGCATCCAATGTACCAAAGAAGCTAAAAAATCACCATCATCATCATCAAGCAGATAATATTTATTAACCAAGTACTAAGGATTAAGATAAGAAGTACCTACCCATAAAACATAGATTGACTTAATATATTTATAAGTAGTGTTTTGAAATTTTTGACGGCCGTTTGGTGCAACGGTAGCGATCCTGCCTTTCGCACCGACGGTCCTGGGTTCGAATCCCGGAAGGGGCAGATGTTTTTATGATGAATTCAAGCATTTGTACTACCTGTCATGGATGTTTATATATATTTTTCTATGAATATTACTTATTTATGTATGATATATGTATGTCTATGCGTTATCCTAGTATCCATAACACAAGCCTTAAGAGTGCTTACTTTGGGCTAGGTTAATTGGTGTGAATGTAGGAAATATTTATTTATTTATAATTTACATCTTCTTAATGCATTGTAAAAAAAATTCTTACAGTTAAAAAGACATCGGGCGGGTTTTAGATGTACGCAGAAAATTATAAATTTTGGGCGTCAGTCTCATCAACATTGCAATGAAGCACATGTGTGAAAATGGCGTCAACGGCACACGGCGACTTTATTTACACACAAAGTACACGTCTCAGGGTTCATAGAAGTAATTTAAATCCTTTTTAAATTTGAATACACCCTAAAATTCTAATTTTCGATCGATAAATGTATACTTATAAAAAGTAATATGCGTTCTAGTTATTACTTCATATACAAACAGATACAACATACCTTTCTTTTCTCCAAATTCCTGATTTTGTGTTCAAGTATCGTCGAAATTTGTCGTATTGGAGAGTTATCCATAGCCTCCGAAGAGGCTGGTTTTTCAGATTTTGCATTCGCAGCTGAAGGCATCCTTCACAGGCAACAACTTTTCCTGGATTATGTCTGTGTGATGGTGGTGGTTAAACAGAGACAGAGTTCTTTATTCTATCTCTGCCCACAAAGCAAACTGTCATCAGAAGAGACGCAACTTGCAAATTTTTTTCTTTAAGTTGGCATCTCGTTGCGTTTTGTCATGCTCTGCTCTACTCATTCGTCTTGGTTGGGCAAACAATATTCGTCTCTGAAGCCGAACTCAAATGACTATTTAGCTGTTATTCGAAATGCGAAGCTTATGATTGTTTTCTATTTTTTTCGGTTTTCGTTGATATTATATGATATGCTTTGAAGTTTTATTCTCTTTTGATATAAAATAACGAAAAAATATCGTAAAATTGAGACGGGTGTGTGACGGAAATTGTATCATTAAGACAAGTTACTTTAAGAACTGTTCTTTCAACTATAAAAATTTAATGAAAGACGGCAATGATATAAAAATATTAACATATTAGCAATACAAGTCCTTAATTTTTACAATGACATTAAGATTGTAAAACCATATACCTATTAAAATTGTATTTTAAGTTGATTATTTTAGAGTATTTTATTAAATATGAAAGTATTTTATAAATATGCGTGTTAGATTGTGTTTTAGCAGATTGCCAATCTGAGAATTAGGAGGTAAATAATTTAATAAAGACCAATATCTGTCACAACACATAACAAGAAAATCAAATCCACTAAAATGACGCTTCTCGCTCCCGCCAAAATTGATTGCAACATGCATAGAATATTATAATTAAAAGATATATAAACTGTCGAAATAATAAATATTGCACACGAAAGAGAAAGGAAACAAGATGTTTTTATTTAATTTTTTTGCATTCACAATGCAATATTTCTATAAGATATAAAATACGTGTGTAAAAAACAACCACGCCTCCGAGCCCTCAGATGGGAGCCATCTGAGGGCTCGGAGGCGTGGTTGTTTTTTACACACGTATTTTATATCTTATAGGAAACAAGATTTTTGTCCGATTCCAGCCCACTTCCATTCATCAAGAGGACAAAATGTTGTCGACCCCTTTCTCGTGTTTTAGTCATTGGTCGTCAATCGTCTCTAACATGGTTGCGCTTAGAAGTCTACTTCTAATGTAAAAAGAGTAGTTTTACTTGGACGAGGATTTTTGTCTACAAACTCTTATATTTTCGACATATTTCTCGTCTATGCGTCAGTACGTAGAGAAGGAGACGATAAGTGGTTTGTGTGCTATTTCGATTGAAGCGATGGCGGTGTCTTATTACAATTATATCCTCAAAGTATATTAAGGGCGAACGAAACGTAAATATATGTTTTATACCTATATAATAGGGGTTAAAGTATGAAATTGCCGTTTTATTGCAATAGGTTCTTTGAATTGACATAGAATCTTCATGGTTTGAGGTTTTCGAATGAAACTTTTTTTAAATGGTTTCTATGATGTTCTTTTTTTAAAAAATGTAAAACATTTGAATATCGACTTTCAATTGTTTTTGTTATTCAATTTAGACAAGAAAGATGGATACTGCGAAAATTCGAGTTATTTTTGAATACGAGTTCCGACGCGGAACTAACGCGGCAGAAACAGCCCGCAATATCAATGCTGCGTTTGGAGAGGGGTCTACTAATGAACGCACCGTGCGATTTTGGTTTAAACGCTTTCGTGATGGAAATTTCGACTTAAAGAACGAGCCACGAGGAAGACCGCCCACACAGGTAAATAACGATGAATTAAGAGAGATAGTGGAAGCCGATCCTAGTCAAAGTACCCAGGAATTAGCGGCATGGTTTAACGTTACCTTACCCACAATATTGACTCACTTGCGTCAAATCAATAAAATAAAAAAATACGAAAAATGGGTGCCTCATGATTTGACTGATCTGCAGAAAGAAACGCGTGTTGAAACTTGTGTTGCCTTGTTGAACCGGTACAGAAATGAAGGAATATTGGATCGAATTGTAACATGTGATGAAAAGTGGATTCTTTATGATAACCGGAAAAGAAAAATGCAATGGCTGACCCCAGGTCAAATGCCACAACAGTGTCCTAAAGCAAAACTTACCAATAAAAAGGTAATGGTAACTGTTTGGTGGTCTCAGCATGGTGTTATTCACTATAGTTTTCTCCGATCTGGTCAAGCAATAACGGCAGATGTCTATTGTGCCGAACTCCGAACCATGTTGACAAAACTAGCAGTAAAACAGCCCCGACTCATGAATCGATCTTCACCATTATTGCTCCACGACAACGCGAGACCTCACACAGCACGAGAAACCATTTTGACCCTTCAGGAACTGCAGTTAGAAACCATTCGTCATCCTCCGTATTCACCAGACCTTGCTCCAACGGACTACCATTTTTTTCGTGATTTGGACAATTATCTACGTGACAAGAAGTTTTCTTCCCAGGAGGCAGTACAAAATGCTTTCACACAGTTTGTGCAGTCTAGATCGTCGGAATTCTATCGCAAAGGCATTAATGACCTTCCCATTAGATGGCAGCAATGTATAGATAATAATGGCAACTATTTTGATTAAATAAATTTGTTAAAAATTTAAAAAATAAACAATATAGATTTTCAGTACAAATCGGCAATTTCATACTTTAACCCCTAATACTTATATATTTTATATATATATATATATATCTAAAGTAGCGTATGCTAGGCCGGCAGAAAGTAAAATGAAGTATAGTGCACAAACGCCCTATCAATGTATAATAATGGTGGATTATTAACCATTAAATGTTCATAACCATGCATGAATGTTGGCAAATGAAACAAGTGTTCATCCAGTCTCAAGAAGTAAATTTCTACGCGTTTATTAAAATATTGGAAAGGAATTGTTTTATTAATCGTTTATCATTCATACTTCGTGCATCAGCTCTCATCATTATTTTTTATTGTCTTAAATAATTCATTGATAAAGAAATTACTGAAGGCGGGGCTGTATGGGCTTTGTACCATTTGCTTGCCTTGCCTTCCCTTAAGAGAAAACTTGGCAAAAATAAAATTTAAAAGATTGTTTGTTTTGTTAATATTTTTAATTTTAAGTGATTTCCCTGCCTTCGTTCTCGTTCTTCGAAAATCGTCAACTTGTGCTGGATAGATCAATGTTGCAGCTGTAATTTTTGGAATTGATTGAGTGTTTTTCTTTCTCAATTGTGAAAATGTTTTCGGTTCGACCGGTAAGTAATGTTACTTTCTTTTGGTAGAATTAATAGTTACACAAACTTAATATTTGTACATGTGAGAAACGATATTATTATCTAACAGTGAGTTGGTTTTGGTTGCTTTTTTGTCAATCTTCAGTATAAATAACCTCGGCTGCACGCTTGTTTAACCTTTTCACATGCATGGCGGTGAGTATCCATGAATTTCAAATATGTTTTGCAACAATATTATTGTTTAAAGCTTTGGAATTAAAATTAGGTATATTTTCCAAAAATAAAAATTAGTTTGTTTTATTTACCTTCTTGTTTCAGCTAGTATTTATATAATTAAGAAATTGCTTTATTTTCAGATACCAAGAACATTAAGAAAATTAATAGGAGTACAGATATGCAGAATTAACACTACAGTAGTTGCATGTGACAATCAGAAAACAGAAAAAAGTAAGAATAAATCAACTATTTTTGTTAAATTCAATATGGGCATGCTCTATTTTATAATAACTTAAAGGCAAATTTTGCCTAGTTGTAAAAAAATAAGATGTTGTTGTTAATAATGCAGTAATTTAGTAGGTTTCTTCGAACCTAACCTTTTGTTTATATTTTCTAGCTATTAATCAAGTCACTCTCTTGGGAAGAGTTGGTGCTGATCCTCAGAAACGAGGCTCAGAAGAACATCCTGTTGTGAATTTTCCCCTTGCCACACATTTTAGTTACAAATATGAGTCTGGAGATATGTTGCAAAGAACTGACTGGCATAGGGTCAGCATTTTCAAACCAGGACTTCGTGATACAGTTTATAAATACCTAAAGAAAGGTCAGAGAGTCTATGTGACCGGGAAATTGTCTTATGGTGAAGTCAAACTGGATGATGGACAAGTAAGAACAGCATCAACAGTGATTGCAGATGATGTAATATTTTTTCAAAATTCATTTCCTGAAACATAAGATAAAATGTTGAAAACACTAAATAATTGTAAGGAAAATAAAAATAAAGATTATATACTTTAATAAAATAAAAGAGACTTTTTTGAAACTTTTTGCATTAAACTGTTAAATGTCTTAAAAATAAAGTGGCACTGTAACAATGCAGCCTTAGCTATAATTTGCTTATCAGAATAAAACACTTTTTTACGGATTTTTGCGCATGTTTTATTTTATTTTATATTTAATCCTGACGTTTCGACTCCTTTACAGGAGCCGTGATCACAGGATGACTGTGATCACGGCATCACAGTCATCCTGTGATGACCAGTGTTTTATCAATGATCAGTGTTTTATTCTGATGTGTAATGTGCGTGGAAGTGTAAGAACTAAATATAATTTGCTTGTCGTGAATATTTGTGAATTGAGAAATTTATTATGAAATAATGCAACTTAAATTATTATAATAGAAAAATACTAGAAAAAATTACTCAGTTGAGAGGGCCTGAGAATTCACTTGTGACCCGAGTTGATTTTTTCTAGTAATTTTCTATTATAATAATTTATCTTATAAGATCGCATTGAAAAATGCATAAAATTTATAAAAATATTGCAACTTGTCTTAGGAGCCAGGCAGACCTCGAATCCACATCTTCTTGCTATGCTCTGCAAATTGCACTTGAATTGTGATCTTCCAATTGAACTATCGGGAAATTGAAACACCTTTTGAATTATTCAAGTGTTCCTTAAGTTGCACCATCCCTTTGTTTTCTAGGTAACTACACACCCACAATATACATATACCAACATCTGATAGTAATAGTCTTATAATTTATTGTTACATGTTAAAGTCACAGTTGTTTTACTATGATAAATTAAATAAACTATTTGTTTTTTTTTTAACTAAACTAAACTTAATAAAATAGGAACAAAGTTGCTTATTATGAAAATATTAATTTTAAGTTCTATTTCTATAAAGAAAATAATTACCTATTCAGGTATACATTTTTTATTATGATTTTTTTTATTGAAAAAATCAAAGAAACTATTTTTTTACAAAAATATCTTTACACCTTTATTTTATTTACACTGATTGATAAAAATATAGAGTATATAATAATAACAGTTATCACGTAGACTATACATTAGACATTGTATAGCCATCCCACATAGAGTAAGTATATAAAGATTTTACGCTTTTTTTTAACGCTACAGATGTTTTTTCCCGGCTAGGGTACGCCCCATAAGTAAAATAAAAATCCCATAAACATGACACTGTAAGGGTATATATAATTTTATGAAATAAAAACATTCAAAAGTAAAAAACATAAATGTAGATTTTGTAATATCATTAAGAAGTAACAATTGCTACTTACAAAATGATAAACATCTAAAATTCATTTAACAGCATTTTTCTATATGTTTTACATAATTTCTTTCTTTTCTATTTCTTGTACTTTTTTTGTTATATTATTACATATTGTGACTGACATTATGATAAGTTCCTGCACTCACCACGTTATTTAGTGAAGGGTAGAGCCAGTTTATTTTTATATATTAAAAGAGGAGGGTCAATAAGGCAGGTTTTCGGCCCCTTTCATTTTTGACCTAAAAATTAAAAAAAAAAAAATCTACTATATGGACTAACAAATCGATTATACCCCAAACGGAGCCTTGAATATTGGGGTAAAAATCTTTAGCTTGAGCATATATATTTGTTATCTGCATATATTTCTGATTACTTTGTCTTGTATAGTATAGTACGTTTCCCCCAAAATATGGTGGGCTTTTACCATAATCTCCGCACTTGCCAAGTAGATTGGATATCGCAGTAAAAGACAGAAAGTCAGAAAATTCTGCTGCCTATGTTTAGGTCTACAGGTAATGTGTGGTAATTACTGACCTCCGATGTCATTAGTCGCCTTATACAATAGTTATGTCTTAAGGGTTGGTACTATTCCACTCTGACACCACACGGCCCTAAACATTAAGTGGTTTGATGTCACTAATTTAGAAATTTGTTTTCGTCACATACATTTCTATTGTATCGCAATCACTCAGTATCGCAGTAATAGATACTACTGCTTCATTTGAGGCTGATATTCAGTTATCAGAAATACTACTAAATTAACTTTATAATTTAGTGGTCATGAAGAAATTGTAGATAGCTTACTAGTTTTTTGTTTCTGACATTTGGAATACGATTTTAAAAGTTAATGCCGACACTTAACAATATCTTATACAAAATAAGTTAAATTTTCAGATGCAAAGAATTAGTTTAACTTCGCCTTACATTGCATATGCCATTGCAATAATTTTGTAGTATTTCTGTTATAATTTTTAAAATGCTTTCGAAAATACAAAATTTCGCAAAATAATAATGACAATTGAGGGGAATTAATATCGTTGTTTGCACACTATAGATAAAGGTAATAAAAAAAAAAGCTTAAGCAGCGGAAGTATTGACAACTACGACATGTTTAACCCCTGAATTAGCAATAACGTAGTTAAAGATCTACGTATATGACTTTGGAGTTTCTTTTTTATATCATATCACGCATTTTTTTAAGTACCACAATCACAATACCAATTGATGACCTATATTTTTAATTGTGGGTAGTTCGTAAGGGAGCGTTCAAGTATTACGTAACGCAATTTTTGAAGATTTTTGACCCTGCCTCCCCCCCTTGTAACGCGCCGTAACGTTTTACTGTACCCCCCCTCCCCCTCTCTAAATGTTACGTAACACTCAAGTGACCATTTTTACCTAATAGTACAAGAAAGTCGCTAAAATATCCTTGTTATAGTTTTAATTGACTTTGCGGTAGTAATACTAAATAAAAACAATAAATTTTTAACCCCCAATACAAGCGTATTTTGTTTATTTTTTAGAAAATTTTGGCTTTATACACAATTGTTTTTCTCCTTCATTCTCCTATTTTAGCTTTTTTTAGTAATAAACTCTTAAAATAATAAAAAAAAACATTTATTTTAACCTTTGGTAATGCAATTAGAAACAGAAACCAGATTGAATTGAATTGAAAAGGTAAAAACCTTAATTTTGGTACCTACCTAACCAAATCTAAAGCTCAATTGTTAACAAAATAACAGAGTGCTCACAATTAGTACATATGGGTTACCTACTAATAATATGGTACCTTGTAATAACTTTAGTTGCGTCGCCCTTCATTCCCGGGTGCGATCGCTCATATAAAGCCTGTATAGCCTTCCCAGGCTAAGGCACCTACTTCAGGTGGTGTTTAGTCAGTATGAGTCTGACATAACCTCTCGGCCGGCCGATGTATCCATGTAGGATTCACCACCTCCCTCCCTCGCGTCCGGAGGGGAAAAAAAAAAAAAACTTTTGATAGAATCGATTGATTTTTATGAAATACAGTAAAATTTCTTTATCGCGGGGTAAAGAAACCGTGAATATGGAATGGTAATTAACCGATTCGTTGCTGATGGTACGCCTTAGCCACTGAAACCATGTCATTTTTAATTCGATGATAACTCCTTCAAATCAAGTTTTAGGGAAATCAACCCAGAAAAAAACTATCTTCATTTTTCACGTAAATCAAGCTCGTAGCCTTCGTTTCTGTAATTGTATGTAGCAACGAATCGGTTAAATGTCCTCTTTGTCAAGCGGAGCTAGTTCGATCCTCGCTGATGTACTACGGACATAGAACCACTCGATTACCACGAAGGCTTAACGGAAATAATATTAGTAATGTAAAGCGTTGCAAATATATTTTTTTTAAACTGCTTTAATATAGTGAAGGTGAGGTTTGTTTTAGTTTGAAATTAGTCCACTCGGTTAAATCTTTCACAAAAGCCGCCTCAGCATGTACCAGCCCTCAAATCACGCCACTACGTTAATAAATGACACCGAATCTCTTTGCATCTCTCTCGATTGCATTCGAGAATAATGATATTTTTAGCCGGGAATACAGGAACTGGGTTGCAATTTTTTTTCCCGCTAATAAGGAACTTTTACTGTAAAGTTAAAATTTTACCTCAACGTATTCCTATAAATTGATTCAGTAATTTTGGTTAAATGCGATTACAAATACACAGTCAAACAGACTGATTACATTCTTGTCGTACGTAGAACATTAGTTCCATGTTTTGATCACACTCCCAATCTTGTATGATTATATATCGAGTACTTACATGCAATAAATGCATTCGTATTTCAAATCTTATTCAAAAATGTATTATTTTCTTATTCTGGTGATAGCGTATAAGCCATTAAACGACACTAATTTGTTGGGAGTGCTGCCCTCTTTAGTACAATGTGTAAGTTTATAATCAGTAGGAAAGTTTGGTAGGAAGTCAAGTTTTTTTAGTTAGCATAGATGGCGCTAGTTTCCGCCTTCAGGTAGTGTTGCCGAACTATCGATAGCGTGGTTCACGTTTATATTATTGATATATCTTACAATAATTTATTTATTCCATTTACATCAATTAGCTCAAAGTAAGCGCTGTAAGACTTGTCTTATATACTAGGGTAACGGATACGTATATGACAAAAAGATATGTAATTTTTTACATGAAATATATATTAATACGCATAACTCAGGTACAATTACTCGTGTTCACCACACTTCTGCCCACTTTCTGGACTCGAACCCACGGTGCATTTTCGCTACCGTTGCACCAAACGGTTGTCACTAAAAGTCGATGGTACTATTATCAATAATCTCAAAAATATTGGACACCAATAGTAGCTATACTTTCGATAGTATTGTTTTTCTGAATGTCTATGCTTTAAAATTTATGAACGTTTTTTTTAAATCGTGATCAGGAAAGCGCTTGACCGCTATCTCGCTTGATGGTAAGCGACGATGCGATCTAGGATGTGCCGCCCTTGTCAGAAAATACCTAATACTTGAAGGCCCCTAAATTGTATGGTTGCATTATAAGCCATCGATACTATATAATCAGACTAACTGCTAACAGTAGACTATCGTACGTATTGCTATCGGTCGACAACACTAGTTTCAGGTGAATAGAAGACTATTTCCTACTTGTCATTTGTATGGCAGCTTGTATTAAATTAATAGGTACTTCTTTAAGTTGCTTTTCTTAATTTATAATATAAAAATATCTTCTAGCGCTTTCTTCTACCTGAAATGGCATTTGTATATCCTATAGTAAACAAAATAACTTTGCGATTGAACCAAACGATTATATTTTTTTTGACATGCTCATATTAGGTCAAGCTGTAGTTAACAAATGTATGTAATAAATTCTATGAATGATGACTGAGCTGGAAGGTGGGACATGGAACCCTGGGACGCTTACTAGATAATCACCGAGTTGTTCAATTCACCTGACCAAGAGGAACTGATAGTGGAACTAGGTGTCTTGTAGACTCCTTTTTGCATGTCGACTCCTTTTTGCATGTCAGTCTAGTTAACTACAGCTAACAACGTGGTTTTATAGTTTGTTAAACTATCATTTTTATTTAAAACACTGCTGATATTTTTTCGAAATTAGTAAATATTCTGAAACAGCTTAACTTCATCCCGGCACTGCATAAATAAATTATCGTATATTGTGTGTCTAATTACCGTATTAAAGTGTCGTATTATTATAACGAAAAATAAAATTATTAATATACTGTCTTAGAGAAAAATAAATAAAAAATCGATTGTTTTACCTTTAAAAAATAGTTCGATCGAAATTAAACAAATTCTGAGATAACATTACTTTCATTTATTTAAATTATAATCATTCTGACACAATTAATTAGAATCTTTTTATTTTTTTGTATTCAACAAGTTGGAAGGTATGGCATGCACTCGCCGAAATAGAAATAATTGTAAAAATACAAACTCAGTTGTAATTCTTACTCATATACTAGGTACTTTAATAAAGCTCCACTTTGTTTTACAAATCATACATACACTCTCTTTACAGTCTGTTTTTACCCTACCTTATAACTAACCATAGTCATTATTTACAAAATTCTAATACACTAAGTAAACTTTATGATATTTACCTATATTGATAAAAGAGATCACAGAAAATTGTAGCTGGAAATCTTTGAGTAAAAGCCCTAGCATACTTTATACCACTTTTTATTTTTATCACAGTGGACGTTTTCTTGTAGATTTCAAGGCATTTTTAAGTGGAAGATTGTTCGTCGTTATTGTCTTTTTATCCAAAATATTGAAGCAGTCAAGTCCTGAAACTTTACTAAAACTAGGTATATTTATTTTTTAAAGCTGCTGGATACTGACTGCCTGAGTTCTATTTAAAATATACGTAATTCAGAAACTAACATGAAAGTAGTTTGCATCTATATTTTAAAATTATATTTATATTGTTATATTACACATGCTACAATTGAAACGTTTTTCCAAAAAGAATACATGGAAGACTATTATTCTAATATATCACTCTATTTGCTAGTTTTTCCGATAGTTTTCTTTTAACAATTTTAAATCTACTCTTCAGCAAAGTTAAACAAAAATATAAACACAGTTTTATAACTAATAAAATAATAAAATGCATAAATGAGCGCGTGTACGTAAGCACTCACAGACACTTGGCAATTTTTGAAAATCTATTGTTGCTAGATGTCGGCAGTTATTTGAGTGGTCCATTGCACAAAATATTAATATAGTCTTACGACTTAACACACATTAAACTCTTGTCACCTTTATCTAACTATTTGGGTGTAATTGACACTATTAGATAAAATCACTTGGCACAAAGGCATCATTTAAGGTCCAGACCCTGTTAAACTCCGAACCAAACTAAATCAGTCAAAATCTCTCAGTTCAGTTAGTTTCAAAATGAACATTTTGTGGAACTATTCAATGAATTATTGAAATTCAATTACTATCGATGATTTTTTTGTACAGGAAGACACCATTTATCATTTATTCTGAGAGGAATTTGACTAGAATATTAGTAGGTGGAGTTGCAAATTAATACTACTATACATATAAAAACGAATTGCACTGCAAGTGTTCTTCTTTATCAACTGTTGTCGATCATTGTTCACACTTGTCACTTCTAAGATTAAGCGCATAACTTTCAGCACTGTATTCAGGTTCACGTTTTGGTATTAGGTTATCTCCGATTAGAGTGCTAATACGATGTTTGTCGTGTTGTGAAGAGATATTTGTGGGATCAGGCCGCGCGCGTTTTCGCCATGGTTCGGCCGCTGTCATACTTAAGTCGGTTGGCATGTCTTCATCTACTGGTTCGTCTTCGCAGCGTTCTTCTTTCATTTCTGATTTTATAACTGGCTGTTGAGCTACTCTTGTAGGGCTCATTTGCTGACGTAATAAAGAAATGTTCTTGATATTTTTCAGTTCAGTAGGATTCCTTAGAAATCTAAAACAAAACAAAGACAAGTATTAGTTTTCACGCACTTTTTTATATGAGTAAAACGATTATTATTGTCTAAATATTACATGAATACATACTGGTAACAATGTCTTTCGCCCTGTACTTTTCGTAGAATGTTGACACGATAATAATATCTAAGGGCACGAGACATTTTGTCATAATTCATTGACAGATGATTTTTTTGAATGCCCCAAAGTTTAGCAAGGCCAGCAGGGTCAACAATTTTGAAAACTCCAGTATCTCTATTTTTCCATGCTATGTAATTTGTATATCTTTGAGTTGGATCATTGAGAAGCTGTTGTAAGAAGTCCCATAAGAGTCTGCCATCTGGGGAAAAAATAGATTTTTTTAATATCTTGTTCCTTGTTTGATTACTAATATCAAATATAGGCTTATTTATTCACAGAGACAACTTACTTGTATTTGATTCGGGCATGTCGTTGGGGAAAAACTCTCTGTGTTGTGCGCGGTAATGAGAATGTTGCGCTGCGTGGGTTTGTGGTGCAGGACTCGTAAGAGGAGCTTCTTTAGGTGAACGTGGAGGAGGCGCAAATTGGGCTTCTTCGTCGGAATCTGAATGGTTGCTTCCAGAACTTCCAGCTTGCGCTGTTGCAGGTACGGAGGGTGCGTATGTTGTAGCGTAGCTCATAGATTCCCCACGTTGTGGGCTGCCTGAGCTGTCTACAGAAGGCGCTGGACTTAATGTTACGGAATTAGGTTGAGCTGCAGCGGCAGCAGCGCTATGAAAGTGGTGAAAACCGTCGACAGCCCAGGTAGGGGTTGGTGGATGGGAGTGAGGTGAGGGTGGGTAGGGTGCGGCACGTGCGGTTGGTGTCACTGGTGATGAAGGAACTCTTCCCAAAAGTGCGGCATCACGCACTAACATTTGTAAGACATTGTGTAAAACGTCCCCGGCTCCTGGACAACGTTCTCCTAAATCCGTTTTCGTCAATAAGCACAATGCTTTGCCTGTAAAAAGGAAAACGGAGTTATTGTAGAATAGTTAAATTTTTGTGATATAAAAATTATATAATAGAGATATAGGTGATTCCCTTACCATTCATTTGGAAGAGGTCCATGTCGAAGTTGGGCAAATCAAATTCCCTTTCACACCATTTTAAAAATACGACTACATCTTCCCTTGTCCAGAGTCTTGGTTCTGGTGGAAGACCCGCTGGTAGTTGTGCCTTTGTGTCGCCGAGCGGGGATGGTGGTGGTGGTGCCCAAGGGAGAGGGTACCGCCATAAAAGTTCCGTCGGGCTAAATGGCAACGGAAGTCGTTCCATACTTGGCCCGGACGGCAGTTGTAAGCTGACTACTTTCATCACGATAATCTGAAAAAATGAAAAAGAAACATCTACAATCACGTCTAGTCTAAATTAATTATATTTCTATTAATTATGTTTACAAAGAAATGCCACCATGATAGCTTGTCATTAAACGGTCTATAAAGAAGTTTCTTTAAAAATGTGAATTGTAGAACCTGTTTATTTATTGCAAGAAGTAATAAGAATTAACGTATGTTAAGTTCGATTTAATTATTCCTTTAAATTAAAACTGCTCCTCCGCGTCAGATGGCGCTGTTTACACTATTTACAATCATACTAAGCTTGAAACTACTAAAATTGAGTTACATAAAACTTGTTAAGGTTTTACTACAATCCCAAAGTGTGGGTTTTCTCTTGCATAATATTCTGCTCTTATTATAGCTGATAAAACTTTTACGATGCACTTGCAATGTGTATGAAACTACATTATATATGTTATTTGCAACGAAAACTAAATCATGATCATTTCTTTTTCATAGTAGGTATGTACAATGTTTTTACATATCTTTGATGAACTAAGTAAAGTTTGATGATTAAATATTGTCTATGCAATTTCGTTTATAAGTAAGCTGCCTTTGTCTGTATGTATGCATCTGTGAGATAAGGATATAAGCAGTTAGTATAAACAAGATGTTTCAGTATAATATGGATAGAATATCTGTAAGATAGAGAAGTAAGCAAGTGACAGATTATTCAATATGTCGTATTATCAGACTTCGATAACCCACACCTTATATCAGCGGGTTTTTCTTGTATCAAATTTTAATTAAACTATCGTGTAGTTTAACTACTCTTGTTTTTTTATATAAATTGTTAATACATTTAGTAGAATTTGGTGGTTCTTCTATGGTTTTAATGAAACAAAAAGCAATTTTATTAGAATAATCATTAAAATGGTGAATGCAAAAGAGCTTGTTCTTTATTTTGAGATAAATAAAGGGTTGTCACCTGCTGCCTAAAATTTTTGAAGGGATGAATGGATACTAGTTGGGGGAGGGTAATATAACGCGATGGGTAAAATCCGAGGGGGATAATAAGAATAAAAAAATAAATTATAGGGTTCAAGGGTACTATTATTATGTATGTAGGTATGTTAGCCAATTTTAGTAGTCTAGTAATTGAAATTGGCTTGGTCGTTTTGTTAAGTTACTATTCCACCTCATATTGTTATAGATCATGAGTATAAATAAATAAAATAAAGAAACAATGGAATACAAAATTGCACGTCGTTCTTGTTTGTTATTGGTAAGTAAATTCACTTTAATTGGTGTTTGTTGTTCGTCGCCGGATTTGAACTTCATATCACGAGGCACCGGCCTTATCGGGCGCGGTCGGAAATACGTGAGTGCGCGATATCGCGGTGTGCGATAAGCACCGCTACTTACCGGCTGAGCTGATCCGGAACTGGTTGCGTTGTCAAAATCCTAGAAATTGACCGGACAATTCAGCACATTTGCATCTTCACTTCACAAGAAAACACAGTATCCAGAGTTCACAGAGCACCAGACACACGCGTAGCGGTCCCTCCAAACGTGTCGTGTTACGGCTCGCCGTAAACCAGCAGCGTATCTGAGGGATTGAGCTCGCAGACGAGCGTCGCGGGCAACTCTCCGAAGCGGACTGATGATGCGGCGGCGGCGGCGCGGGCGGACGGACGCGGGCCTGCCACCCGTCGGCTCCCCCCGAGTGCCTCGCCTCCCCTGTCGCCCGTCCACCGCCTCACATATTATTGCTGAGATAAAACTTCGGGAGCAAGACCAAGACCCCATTTTAAATAAAAGTACTGACTGCGTGAACAATGTTTCCGCAAACCGTTATCGGGTCAAATGATGTTGACGAACACATTCAATAGTCACTTGTCTTTGGTTGTTTTTTTTATATTATTCAACGGTATAAGTCACATTCTTAGGGCACGCGGAAGTAGCAGCTATGCGATAGGATTACGTCAGCGCGCCAGTTTTTAATAACTCGCATTATTTCCTTGTTTGTACAGTAATTGCGGGTGCGACACGATTATTTTTAATTACTTATCTTTGTATTATATATTGAGTTGTAAGCTTTAAATTCAGTGTCAACAATGTCAATAGGTATACTTATATTGCTGACTTTTTATTTAATTTTGACTTTTTACAAATTGCAAGAGAATGCCGGCTATTTTTCTAGAAGTAATATTTTTATATCATGCAATATGAATTGTTTTTGGACTTTAATGACATTATGTTTTATGTTGTGTATTGATAGATCATGATGTCGTGGCAATGTTGAGACAAAGCACAGGAAATGTCTTAGTAGCCGGACGGCAGTTTCCTGGTGCCGAGTGAGACAATATGATCGCTAACCGGTTTGAGTTGAGCTCATTCGGTCCAGCAACGTGTATAATAAGTATCTACCTGTATTTGTAGATTGTTCCGAATGAGCCACAAGCGCAATAATTGATAAAAACTTACTACATTATTTTATAATAAAATATACCTACCTTTTTTAATAATTAAATCTGTAGTAGCATGGTATTCCTTAAGTATCAGATTAATGGTGTAATGGTTTGTACACAAAGAAAATATTAAATAGATTTTAAGAAGAGGCTAGTCTTCTTTTTAATGTTATAGGAGTTATTTCCATAAGGCTTATGGTGTGCAATTTGGCTATCAATTGGGCAGCCATATTTCTCGTCTCGTCTCTTAGACGTTATATGCGTGTCGGTTATCTTGTGTGCCCTGGCGGGAGTCCCACTACCGGTTCGAGACAAAAATATTCGGCAGCCAAGACGGAAGTGGCCTCGGAATCTTTACCTGTTGCTCCCTTCGCCCGCTCCGCGTTCCCTCAGTCGTTCCCTCTCACTCTTGCATTCGGGTGTCTGTATTCAACAGTACGACGACGATGCGGCACGCAGGCCTTTATTGTGGAGTTATGTGCAGTAATTTGGAGCTCACGAATAAAAGACTACGATGCTCATCCATACGTGACCGTGACCGCAGTTCTCGTCGCTACTTGTGAACGTTGTATTATATTACTTATTTACGTAATTTTAATTTATATTCTAATTTTAATGACATTTATATATAATAATATGGTTGATTTACATATGAATACAAACTAAAATCGTCAATACCTATCTTAAACTACTATCTATTTGCCCAGTAGATGTCGGTTCATGGCAATTGTGAGAAATGCATAATAAAACAAGTTTATAGTTTGTGCATAAAAAAAAATAATAATTACTTAATAGTTGTAAATTTTGTTGAAGTTTATTAGGGATATCAGCGGAAGCGTCGAGTTTGTTTTTTTTTCCAAATGGTTCATTGTTTGGAGACTATTATTTGGATACATCTTTGTGGTGTCAAGGGTGTCACTAATTATTATACGGTTCAATTATTAGGAGGCAGATACCACACACATCAATTTATAGTTACTATACCATGAAATCAGGTGTATCCAAATATTGGTGCTTTTTTAGACATAGAAGAGGGATAAAAATCTATATTCACTTTTAAAACAATATTGCTCATTGGCAGTTTTGGTTAATCGAATGTTTTACCTATCGACTGTCATCTGTTACTGCTATAAAATAAAATAGATTTATATTATTTGACTCCTCAGTTCCCACGTAATGCTTACAGGGACAGATCCACGGCTATTCTAAGGCGACATATTTACAGGCATTCGCATTTCTACGTGTGATATTTAAAGATGACAGTTGTGGCTCAGATGGAATGCGGCACTCGCGTCGCGTGGCCGGACCTGGATCCCTAATATGCGGATAGATGGGCAAAACACCGAGTATAAACCCGGTGCTTGGGTTATAAAACCATATCACCCAAAACATTGGGTGTTTACTTGTTTCATCAAAAAGTATCAGTGATTAAAATATGTTTTAAGAATCAGTATTTTTTAAATGACCAACTATCTTTAGTTACTATCTATAGGCGATATATATATCTCAGATCACATGTTTGCTGTGATCTGAGGGCAACAGTTATCAGTTTTGTAAGGTTCTCATGCTAATTTGTTAGAATTAGATAAAAACAAACTTTAACAAAATCTGAATTATACTTCTGTATAATTATTACACATTTTTTATACACAAGCACAAAGTTGTTTTTCGCTTTGTTCGTGTGTAAATAAGTTAATTAACGTATATCTGGTATACGTATAGCTTTCCTTAAGTCCGTAAGATTTGTTAATAACAATTGATGCGCACACCCGGCATGATATGTTTTTTCTTTGCCATAAATTTTCCAAAAAGCTCAATTTACTCAATGTTGTCCACAATGGCCTCTCCATAAAACCTCATTCAGAACAATAGGACCTCTTAATTTCATGAACTTGTAGTTATTTTGGTGAGGACAGTGGATATCGATGGATAACTTGGTCTGTGTATGTTTTTAGTGGCGGTAAATCGTCTGAATCTGAACACTGTGTGAATTGACTCTTTTGTTGTTTTTTTAGACTTTTAAATCTAAAACAATACTTATTTGCTTTTGATTGCGTCTAACCATTTCATAAGTTTTAAAATATGTTAAGATTTAAGCTCTAAAAATATAATAAATAAGTTTATAATATTAGCTCCATTATTTTAGCAGTAATTGGGTTTTTTGTTACTGACCCGCTTTCTTAGAGGCGCAGTGTATAATGTAGTTACGCTTGAATCAACTGTTTGAACGCGCGATTTTTATTATTTCTTTCCTTCCATTTTGCTTAAAACATATATTACGCTCCTATGTAGATCGAACTCGTTAATAAAAATTAAAATGAATATTTTTGGTTTTAATTTTTACAACAACATCTAATTGTTTGGTATTACGTTTCACATGTACAAGCTATATTTTTAAACTTACAAGTAATATTTTATATACGAAAATAGAATAGCTATTGTCATTAAAAATCACTTCCATCCGAAAGGAGACAGAGTTCGTATGGAAGCTTCCATACAAACTTGGGCCTTTAAAAGGTAGCGGATTATAAATATTAATCCTGAACGTTATAATTTAATCCAATCAATTTGGCTGAGTTTACTAATCTAAGACATATGATAATAAATCACTGAACTATTTTATTTCTTTCATAATATTTTTTCTTATACTTAATTAAAGATCGTACGAAATAACAAACTAACACGCAAACATGAAAATTTGCATCATATGAAGCAAGCAAAAGTGAGTTACATTTTATTTCAAGCTGTCAAAATATGTCTTCATGGCTCTGGCTTACTTATATATAATTAAGAAATTATTCAATAATCGATTCCCGTTAGGTGCTTTTACGTAAACATTCAAGTTTCATTTCATCTATATTAAAAAAGTGAAAAAATAATCGGATTATATTCAGTATTATGTTTATTTTTTTCATTAATTAACGTATTAAATATATTTAACATCGTATTGTTAAACCAAGGTATAGAAATTCACAGAGGTTTAATGTGATTGTACCTATTTCTAATGAATTAACTTTTAATGTTAATTGCTCTTTCGCCAGATTGTAGTTTAGGTTGATTTAGGAGGCTTTATAAAATAAATAAAAAAAATAAGATTTGTTCCGACTCATGACATAGGCCTTCTTTAAAAATCGTGCATCTAGTTATGATAAGTAATGAGTGCACTCAAGAATTTTATGGTAAAACGAAATTCGCATTCAACATTAATAGGAAATGAAAGACATGGAATAGTTTAAGCCGGAAATTAATACACAAGGGAAGAGGAAATTAAGCAGCGGTGACCGGGGGTAGTGTATGTGTGAGGGTTGAGGGGAAGAGGGAGAGGGCGCGAATCTGAACCAACTTCCGATGAAGGCTGCGGTACGGAAGAGGAACGAGTCCGTAACGGAAAGGCGGTTCCTGACGGTCCGTTTATGTATCTTGTTATATCGTTCTACGTTCATATTTACATATAGATTAGAAAGAAAACTATAAACAATCCCACAACATTTAACAAAACTAATATTGTCTTATTAAACCTCTATCATCAATCAGTGTGGGTTGATTTGTTTTAATGAGTTTATTTTATCTAAATTACATTTAGTTTAGAAATCGGTGAACTGAAAAAAATCTATAATCGGTAAAAGGTGGGAAAAGCGTTGCCAATTGGACGGAAATTGGCGCCGGATGTCGCACCATTTTAAATTGCAATCATATGGAAATAGCAGTACTTCCGGTGGACTGACCCGTATCGAATTGGTTTTTTCTATTTAAATCACTCGATAACAATAGACGTTTAAGGCATAAGGCAGAGTGTTAAGTAAGTAGGTAATTTGATGTCACGTGTTTTCTGCCACACCTTTGATGGTCTGTTTTGCACACTATATTATATCAAGTATGTAAAGGAATAGTATAAATACGATGTTTTTTACTGTTCGAACATGGCACTTATTTCAGAATAAAACACTTTTTTACGGATTTTTGCGCATGTTTTATTTTATTTTATATTTAATCCTGACGTTTCGACTCCTTTACAGGAGTTGTAATCACAGGATGACTAAGATGATGGTTGTCATGTATTTTCTACTACCTTCACAATATTTTAATCGGGCACATTCCCAACTATTAAATTATTTTATATAAATCAAGTTGTTTTATTTTATTTTATTTTAAAAACATTATTTAATTATTTAATTAATTAATTTAATTAATTCTCACTACGTTTTACATTGTATACTTGTATAAGTTACCAGTTCGGAAATTGGGAGGGCCTTCCGAGAAGAACTGGCGAAAGAAACTCGGGCAGGGGGACCGACCTCCATCTTACTGTTTAATTATTTGCAAAAAGAGCTAACTACATCATCAGGTCTTGCAGTGTGTGTTTTTGTAGGTATTAATTTATTAATTATGGGGTCCCAAGCAGGTGGAACGCTCCAACCTTCGTCTCTATTGAAATTAGGATGTTTCCTAATTTCAATAGCCTCGCGTAGCATCCTAGGAACAAATCTTTGTTCTCTAGCGAAGTTCTCTAGCTAGTGTTCTCTAGCGAGTCGAAACGTCAGGATTAAATATAAAATAAAATAAAACATGCGCAAAAATCCGTAAAAAAGTGTTTTATTCTGATGTGTATTGTGCGCGGAAGTGTAAGAACTAAATATGGCACTTATTGCTAAAATAATTGTTATTTCAGGTAAAAACACGTGCTTAAAGCATGTAACTAATCATTAATAGATACGTATGAAATTAGCGTGAAAAATGTAGTAATCTTCTGTCCATTGCACTACCAACAATGAGGGTATTGCAACATCTGAACGCACTTCCGAGCTGCGCGGGTGCCGCCGGTTCGCGACGTGGCCTCGTTTCGTCTGTTGTTCTCTTGTTACATAATAAGGTGCCACTCACAACTAGGCAACGATGTCACTCCGAAAATTACGCCACTTGAGCTTGTCTTATTGGGAAACCGAACCGAAGGAGTTGAATGTAACGGCTGATGCTTTAAAATAAGTATAAGAATGTTTGGATAGGTCACCAAAGCTTATGCAAATAAGAAACCTGCAGGGGTTTTTAGAATATGCTGCGCAATCATGCTAGTGTGCGCACGATCTCGCTGTAGTTCTTTAAATTATTATCTCGATTAATACCTTTTTTCTGCCTTATTACCATAAAAAAATAAAATTATTACACTAATTTTGTAACTGTTATCATATGTTGCTGTCTCAGCATGCAAAAATTTTTTTTTTATTTTCGGCACTCTTGTATGTTTTTGGAGTATACTTAAGAATTGATTTTCATGTATAGCTCCCGGTATAAAAAAAATTTAAGAGTAAAATTTAGTGATCGAATGACAGCGTTACCGTTTACCTTTATTTTGAAGTTTTGTTTATTATTTTCTCTGCCTGCTTTAAGATAATAAAAAGAAGTAAACTCTAGTGGTGCGTCGGAGCTGACACACACACTTTTTGTTTTTACTTCTCTAGGATTATTTGTGATTACAAATAAAATAGGCATTATGGGGATTAATTTTACATTAAGAAACAATACTAACATTTCATAATGAAAACAGTTTATCCAGAACTTATCAGATTTTTTTTCAACTAGTCTTGCCTCAGATGGAGTTGAACTTGCGGCTTTAATGGCTTAGCGGGATAGATCCAATAACTGTTAGGCGACTGAGTCTTATCCGCCTCGTCGACTTTTATGGCACTATCTACTTCCTTTGTTTGTCAAATTGACTTATATACTGCTAATGAGCTATGCCATAGCCGTTGTGTGTACATAAATATCCACATACATATATGTACCTACACCTCGTAGTTCACATTTTTCCCTTATTTAAAATATTGTGATGGGTATGCTTAGTAGTTAAAAAAAAAACATAATTTAAAAAATCTATCAAGTTATATTTGAAGTCGGAATATTTATAAGTAGTTCTATAGCGGCCAAGCGTTTTCATGAGGCCTTTTCCTTCACGAAACTCGTAATTATGGTTGGCAAAGAAATCGTCTACTTCCGTCGACCTCAGACGACGTGCGTCCATCCACTCGTGGTCACGCAACTAAACAAAATGAGGTGCTTTGGTTTTGATATCTACATAATCTTTTTGTTTTTAGAGAACGAGAATACTGCTTAATAAATTCGTTCTTCGCAATCAGGAAATACATTAAGGCTTACTATCTTGTTTAAACATATCTGCAAGATTTGATTCGAGTGGTGTTTATCACTCGATTCTTTTGCGAGTAATATTATGACTAGTTGTTGAAGAGAACGATACATATGCTATATTCCTCGATAACTTCTGACCTAAAAATATAATTCCAATTGTTTTTTACAAAATATAGTATTGCAGTTCTGAGAAAATATGTTTGTCTAGAGTGATTTCATAAATGACTGCATAAATGTCTTGTCCTATTGGCAAAATTTTAATTTAACTTAATATGAGTACCAGCTAAATGTGACAGTGCAGTGTTGCACCTTTTCTACTCCAGATTAGTCATTTTTAAAACAGCTCGTGAGTACTATTTGGATTATAAAATCAATATACTGTTAACTGCTCCGAGGGATAGACAATTAATCTACGATTTTAACGAGTAACCCCCTGGGCAAGTGTAGCGCACAAGTGTCATGTATGACAAAACGACCCCTCGCTTCGTTGAGATCGACAATGGGATCAAAAAACCGGGTCGGGAATGCGCCCGTATTGAGAGGGTATCTTATATACGCTGATGGGGTCCAAAGCTCAGATGTTCGTGTTTTATGCTCCAGTTATTTTTTATTTAATGAGCCTACATTTTAAAATGAATTTATTATTGTAAACATCTATAAAAGAACTTAACATTGTCTAACGATGACTTAAGTCAGAGCAATTCGATGGCGCTGTGTGGTTTACGATTACACACGATAAGCGACTATCACACAATTAAGTATCTTCTTTATAATTCCGAAAGCACGTCGGGTCTGATACTGACTGCTTATGCAGTTGTTAGTGCTTGTCATATCATACCACACTGAACCCGCGTGGTCAACTATTGGACCACTCTCCCTGTGGTGTTTTCATCCATACGAGAGGTTTGTGCCCGAGTAGTGGAGACTTATGATGATGAGGAGTTAAAAACGAGTTTCATTAATACCCATTTTTGACACCTAAGCTTTACTTAATATTCTGACAAATGATGTTATGATGATTGTTTTGTCCTTCTGTAGTTAAAAATAATTTTGTGACACTTCTATGGTGCCATAAAAAGTAAGTATATCGTCTGGGGGCTCACTTGGTTTGGTATGTCCATATCGAGCCATGTGCGCGCGCTCCCACGCGTAGTTGACGCACAAGTGTGCGCGAGCGCCACACGAAATATCTACTAACTCGTATCATACTTCCTATGTGTGAGTAGTCGAGCTGCTACTTCCTGGTACAGCGTGAGACGCTTTATTTAAATATTATCTTTGTGTGCGTACGCAATATTATTTATATTCAGTTACCTCTACTACTGGCCTATAAATGGTGCACGAATATTATTACATTAGTAACATGTGTGCGTGTCAAGTCTTTAATCTCATTGTACTTCCTGATTATTTGACTGTGTGTGTAAGCCACTTGTTTGAATGCTAGGGCAACTTTATCTCGGTGAGGGACAGAGTACAGCGTTTGATTACTATAGGGTTGAATTGTTCAAACCATATCGATAATAAATCTAAATATTGTAGATAAAATATATGTATTTATGAATTTTACCGTCATTGGGATTCGAACTCACGTCTTGCAAAATGCAGTTTTCTGGCAGAAGACGAAATAATAATGTATTTAAAAATGCATGACATATTTCTCTTTATTTTTAAATAAAATTACGATTTCCCAAAAGGCATTCTCTTTAATGGTACTCAGACATTTTATTATAAGTTATTTTATTTACACTAAAATTGATAAGAAATACCCTATTAACCCTATCTGTCTGATATAGTTTTTTAAATAACTAACAGGTAAATAATATCAATTCTCCAATGTTATTATAAATTGAGGTAATTCGTTAGTCAGCGGTATGTACTTATAGCCAGTGTCACTTTGACAAGACAGTATTTCTTTCATTTTTTATAGTAAAACATATTATATGCCATATCGCCACTTTAGTATGAGTATCAACGCGTCTGGCTGTGTAGGTTTAGATTTCAAATGAGGTGATTTTCAACACAGTGTTCATCATATAAGCATGTTTAACCCTAAAATAAAATAATGAAGACACATAATGTTGATGCTTTTCTTGAAAGGCAATTTACTGAACCACAAACCTCGCGGTCTTGGATACCTACTCCATGAAATTTACTCGGTAACCGATCAAACAAAGAGCCTTGTTTACTTTCCCATTAGAAACAGGAAGCGTAAACTTGGTTGGTAAGGTTGGTTGTCATAATGTCTCCAATACGTATATCTACTGTTCTTGGTATAAAACAATACCAGTTCCGTTGTGTTTGCAAAACTGTAATGCTTTCAGGAAGTGACCGTTTCTCGATTTGTTTGTCACCGAGACTGCGTTAAATGATTATTGATTGCAAACTTTTGTAGTAAGGAAAAAAAAACATGCTGTTGTATTTTAACAGCTTATCGCAATAGAAAAAGTTTAATTTACATTTAATATTAAAATAAAATGTCAAGTTAGTGTAATCTCACACTGCTACGGGGCGATGACGGACCACGCGCTCGGCGAAAGATAAGTATGATATGATATATATATGATATGAGATATGTAAGATGAGTCGAACACGAGCAGAGCATAAATTCGTGTAGTGTGGGCAGACTTACAAGCTTCGATCGAGCGCGCTTCGAGCATTCGGTTCGTGCTCGACTGTGCTCCGCCTATTGAGTGACGAACACAAAAGGATTTGCATCGCGCTCGCAGTGCGCTTGTGGAAATATTGACTGACAAACGTTGCGCTCGAGCTCATGGAAACATGGACAAAAGATGTTTCTTTGCAATTAATTGCAAGTACTGTACAGACTGAATCATCTTGCTTATTAATTGTTTGGATTGGACATTTAAAACGTATATGGTAAGATGGTGAACGATTCGCCATTTGCCAAAAACACAGCACCAATGCCGACCTTTTTTTGAATGGATATAGTCATTTGAAATCTAGTATTTTGTTTTGCAATGTGTGGTCCAACTAAACGTAGTGTAAATTATCAGTTTGTTAATGTCAAACGAACGAAATTCTTAAATTGACCAGTTGCTTCTCGAACTCTCAAAGTGATTACCAATTTGTTGCTGAATCTGTTTTTATATAAATTCGTAGATCCCCATCATCTTGACCTCTTAGCTTTTTTTACTGACTCCGGCTATAATAAAAGCTGCAGCAGCAGCGGTTGCTGCAATAGAAAACTGGTCCATATTCAATTATTCCAGAAGTCTGCCAAGCACTTGCATTTAATTGCTCAATTAATTGCAAACAAATCTGCTCGAGCGCAATGTCGGACAATCAACACGTCCACGAGCGCACTGCCAGCGCGATGCAAATCCCTTTGTTCGTAAAAAAACTGACAATGGGCGTAGCACAGTCGAGCACGAACCGTTCGAAGCTTGTAATTCGGTCCACAACCCCACACTACACGAATTTGTGTTCGGCTCGTGCTCGGCTCGTCCAGCGTAAACCCACCTATACAGACGCAGACTGCGCGATTTTTAAACTGAAGTATTTATGATCAACTTTTAAAAAGGCAGCCCGGCACTCACGCTGGTGAGAGTGCGTAGCAGTGTAAGATCGGGCTTAGTCTCATAAAAAACGATTTTTAAAATGCTTGTAAACATATTTAGAACCAATAAGGATCAGCTTGTCAAAAAATGCAGGTCCAAAAATCTGAATTTTTTCGCCTTTATAAAAGTTACCCATGGCGTTATTTCATGTTAAAAAAATAATATCATATGGTTTGTAATATAAATAGTTTTATTTAGGGGAAATGTTTTATTCCATCAATATCGTGGCCTTCTATCTGCAGAATGCACTACTGCAGTGTTGAACTCCAAGTGGACAGATGCGGATCACATGGAACAGTTTGCACAATTCGGAGGGTCCGTCCTCATAGGGAGGACCATGAATTCACTGCTAAAGCCCTGTCGCTCACATCTGTCGTCTCAATCGGCTGTGGATTACTCTCGTCTAAAGCGAAGGGTTGGGGCCTGATATACAATATATCGTAATAAGATACGACTGAGTGATAATCAACCAACCATATATTAGATATGTTTATGTATACAAAGTTAATCAAATGGTGCTATCGTTTCTTATATTGTATTTGTTCAATTCTTCGTCTTAATTGTCCTGTGTCGGTTTAGTTAGTGGAAATTCGTACCTAGATTGGTTGATAAGCCCTTATTTTTCCCATAATATTGTGTCATTTATTTGGCTACTTATCTTTCTTGTTATAGAAATATTTTTGTTAATTTTGAATAGCGCTATTTGTTATTTTGTGGACCTAAAGCAAAAATAAATAAAAGAAAATAAATACCTAAATAGTGTTTTATATATTATTTACTTCTGTAAAGAAATGTTTACTGTTAGACATTGCTATTTTCTATTCAATCATAAAAATAGAAATATTAACTCTCTCAAATCGTATTAAAGCGCAAAATTTAGTATGTTAATGTTAGTTTTATATATAAATAAATATAGCTTTCAATTGCATCTCGTACCACCTCAGCGTTGCACAATGACGCGAGTGCGACCCTGTAATGTGATTAAATATTCCCAGTTATGCGCACTCTGTTCTCCAAGGAGGGACACATTGAGGGACACTTGTGGGGCTTCCACTTGACGTAACCATGTGCCCTTGCTTTGCATGAACACTGATGAGTTAAGTAGCTTGCATAACATAATAATTGAGGCTTGTGTAAGCAACAATTCCCTATTGCTATATATCGAAGTTATTTACTTCTGTCACATCCATCACATTTTCAAAGTCACAAGACTGAATACTAATAACAATTGTCGTCCCTATATAAATAAAGATAATAAGAAAACAAGATTTCTAATTTGAGATCAATACCAGCAATTATTTGCCGTCAACTGTGGCGACGTTACCATAATTTTTCACAATTTTGTACACTGTTCAGTTTCTAAAGTAGTTACAAAAATATATTTTTTTACATGTAAATCTAATAAGTTTAATCATGTGCATCTGCACCGAGTGTTCTTTTTTCCAACTTTTACTAAAAGAAGAGAGATTTATAGGAAATTTAGTAAACAATAGTAAAAACTTATAGCATGGGGTCACAAATTTCTAAAACTTGAGTTAAATTTGTTATGACCAAAAAACTGGAACACTCCATCCAGACATGTCAAAAATGTGCATAGTCTAAATCTCAGAAAGTACTAACTCTGTGATAAAAAATATTATTTTAGAATTTAATAAAGAATTTCTTAAATCTTTTAAGAAATTACCAATTCGCTAGGATGTCATATTTGCAGATTAATGGCGGTTTAAACGGATCACTCAATTCATTACTTGTCTGAACGGAGTGGTCTACAAAATGTGCGTATGATCGAAGAATGACTTAAATATAACATTTTTATCTTGTAGTTTGACTCTTTCGCGAATTCGTAAAATAGAAATAGCGGCTCAAAAAATTTAACCTTGAAAAATAAACGTAAGGAGATTTTTTTGAAACGTTTGAACTGAGTGTTCCTTATATGCGGCTTTACAGATTGATATAAACCTCTTCCTTTGAAGCAATTTAGATCAATGTTTTTTTACATTTTTTTTATTTAAACATGAAATATCGTCCGTTGCTATAAACTATATACTTTAAGAGAAAATCCATTTATATATTTTTAAAGGAGGTAATGTTGTAGGGTAGACATGATTATTTTTATTTATGGGACATTTTATTTAACTACCCTCTTATACGGCATTTATTATAAAGCGACAATTTTATTTGGTGCTAATGTCGAATGCAGTTCAGTTTTCTATGCATGTGCAATACAATCGTTTGATAGTGCAGTGATCATTAATGCAGTATTAATTATTATCATCAGTGTCTCGTTTTGTGATATCCATGTAAGTATCCTTTAACTATTATTGATTATGTTTATGAAGTAAATCATTATTTGACGGCCGCGGTTCGTTTAACGTACGGTTAAATTATTGCGTGAAAATAAATAATACTTAACTCGATTTTGAAACATAATGTAAGGTAATAATAAGTAGGTATCAAAAAGGAAATAAAAAAATATTTTTGTCAGTAAAAAATGTAAACTGAATATAAGTATAGAAGAGTATTGACTATTTTACAGGAAGCGCCAAGCTATAAAACAGCGGGGTCGCAAGCCGAAAATGGATAGAAAAGCACAAAAAAAGATATTTGAAAAATATGCTGAGGCGTTACATGGCCCTAATATCAAGTATGGTGATCCCATCTTCTCAAATATGGCCATAGAACTAGGTGCCAAAATGACGCCAATGGCTTTATATATGGCATTTAAAAAATTTAATACATATCCGGCAACTTACAATGATGAAGAATCGCAGCAAAAAAAATCAGGTGATACGAGTCGCAGTTCAACTATTTCAACCCCAGTTATTAATCCTCCCAAAGATGAAAATATAATTGCAAGCGGAAAGAGCAAAATGTTCACCTTTGATAAAGATATATATGATATGAAAAAAATTACACCTTTGTGTCTCTTGCAATTCTAATCAGGAAGTCATTAGTTACGAGCTTTCTATGCTCATCTCATTCGATCTAAATGGGACAGCAGAACTTAATTTAAGGGATTTACCCGAATCAATTAATTTAAAAAACAAATGTTACAAATTGTTGGGTGTCACTGAATTTGTTCCAGCGAAGTTGCCAGGTAATCTCGGTCATTATAGGGGGCATGGTTTTATAAACAACCGTATGAATTGCTATGACGATATGATGCAAAAAATTTATTATAGTAGAGAAGAACCCATTAATATCCATACCTTGTCATATGGAATTAGTAATTCTAATTTTGAAAATAGACAATCGTAAAATCATTTTTAACAAAAAAAATCGAATGTAATAATAAAATTATAAGCAAAATACAAACATATTTTCATTTTATTATTACTTTTCATTTATTTTAATGTAAGTACTTGAATAAGATGTGCGTGTCTTATGATAATCTATCTATCTATCTATCTAAAACACATTTTCTAATTTAAATAACGGTCTTTTATTAAACATGATAAATTCTGGTCACCCTACAACATTACCTCCTTTAAAAAAATATAAATGGATTTTCTCTTAAAGTATATAGTTTATAGCAACGGACGATATTTCATGTTTTAATAAAAAAAATGTAAAAAACATTGATCTAAATTGCTTCAAAGGAAGAGGTTTATATCAATCTGTAAAGCCGCATATAAGGAACACTCAGTTCAAACGTTTCAAAAAAATCTCCTTTCGTTTATTTTTCAAGGTTAAGCTTTTTGAGCCGTTATTTCTATTTTCTTGGATTCTTTAAACGAACAGCTGACGTATAGCATGACAACAGCGCTAGAGATCATAACCTCAGGTAACGTCAAAAACACTCCTCAGAAGTTAAGCCAACAAACATTAGATCTTATGGAAAAACGACGGCAAATGCGAGGAGGAAACAATAGTGATGACATGTTCTACCGAGGCCTACAGAGAGAGATTCGCAAAAATATTAAGCTAGACCTACAAAACTATAATGAACACCTCATAGTTAGAGCTTTGGAGCTAAACTCTAGTAAGAAAGTGCTGCATACTAAATTAAGTACCGGTAGGAAGGAAATATTTCAGCTTTACAACCAGCACAACGAACTAATTTCCAATAGGGATGAATTGCTCGAAGTAGTGAGATCGTTTTACGCGTGCCTGTATGAAAGCAAAGTACTGGACCCGAACAAAATGCTAACTCATAGGCCACCCCGTCCAACTATTTGTAACGTAGGATCGGAGGATATTCCGGATGTTACGGCGAGTGAGATCCGACATGCGCTGAGCCAAATCAAGAACAGAAAAGCTCCTGGTCAGGACAAAGTTTTGCCGGAAATGCTCAAACTGAGTACAGAAAAGCTGTGGCAGGCACTTGCCCTATTATTTAACAAATGCTTAGTGGAGGGCCGAATACCGAAGGACTGGAATAACGCTGTAATTACGCTGCTTCATAAAAAAGGCGATACTCGTAAATTGGACAACTATAGACCTATCAGCCTCTTGTCACACATTTACAAGCTGTTTACAAGGATCATTGTTAACCGGCTGTGTGGAAAGCTCGATAAATATCAACCACGAGAACAAGCTGGGTTTCGCTCGGGATATGGGACAAATGACCACTTGCAAACGTTAAAAACGCTTCTCGAAAAGTGTCACGAGTACCAGAAAGGTTTAATATTAACTTTTGTAGACTACGAGAAGGCGTTTGACTCTGTCGAATTTTGGGCGGTGGAAAAGGCTCTCGCTGACTGCAGAATTGACGAGAGATATATAGAAATAATCAAATATATCCAAACCCATGGCACCTCCTGCATCAGGCTCCACAAGCTGACAAAAACATTTCCACTGGGACGTGGCGTACGGCAGGGTGATACTTTATCTCCGAAACTATTTACCGCCGCGCTAGAAAATGTTTTTAAGAAACTAGACTGGAATGATAAAGGTATCAACATAGATGGAGAAAGACTGAGCAACTTGCGATTCGCCGATGACATCGTCCTAATGTCCGACAACGTCGATGACATGCTCGAAATGTTGGAAGATCTGCGCAGAGAATCGTCAAACATAGGTCTTAAATTGAACGTTGGAAAGACGAAGATTATGACGAATTTACCTGACTCTCGTAGATATGACATGCCTATGGAAGTCGTAGACGAGTATGTATACTTAGGCCATAAAATATCTCTTGGCTACAGTAACCAAACAGCAGAGATCGACAGAAGAATTGCACAAGCATGGTCTGCCTTCGGTGCGAACAAAGCAATACTCCGCTCGAAGAAGATTCCGCAACACCTTAAGACTAGGGTTTTCGATCAATGTGTCCTGCCAGTGTTCACCTATGGGATGGAAACGGCGACTCTAACACAGAGATTGGCCAAAAAGCTCCGAGTTGCACAAAGAGCAATGGAGCGAGCTATGCTCGGCATATCGTTAGTGGATCGTAAAAGAAACGAATGGATCCGAGAAAAGACTCGTGTTAGAGATGTTGTAGTTACAATAGAGCGACAGAAGTGGAGGTGGGCAGGACACATAGCCAGAATGGAACAGTCCAAGTGGACCAGGAGATTACTGGAATGGCGACCGTGGGAAAATCGTCGCGGGAGAGGCCGTCCCCCTATGCGATGGGTCGATGACATATCCAAAACAGCTGGATCGAATTGGATGAGAGTGGCAAAAAGTAGGCAGAAATGGAAAGATTTGGAGGAGGCCTACGTCCGAAGACGGACAAACGAAGGGCCGTTATGATGATGATGATGATTTCTATTTTACGAATTCGCGAAAGAGTCAAACTACAAGATAAAAATGTTATATTTAAGTCATTCTTCGATCATACGCACATTTTGTAGACCACTCCGTTCAGACAAGTAATGAATTGAGTGATCCGTTTAAACCGCCAATAATCTGCAAATATGACGTCCTATAGAATTGGTAATTTCTTAAAAGATTTAAGAAATTCTTTATTAAATTCTAAAATAATACTTTTTATCACAGAGTTAGTACTTTCTGAGATTTAGACTATGCACATTTTTTGACATGTCTGGATGGAGTGTTCCAGTTTTTTGGTCATAACAAATTTAACTCAAGTTTTAGAAATTTGTGACCCCATGCTATAAGTTTTTACTATTGTTTACTAAATTTCCTATAAATCTCTCTTCTTTTAGTAAAAGTCGGAAAAAAGAACACTCGGTGGAGATGCACATAGTTTAATCGACTGGCAGTTAGTTTATCCAAAATTATTAAACGATTTGTGTTAATATAAAAAAATCCTTATAGGAAATGGCTAGTTTTTGGGAACTTTACCTTATAATTATTTTTTATAAAAAACAACTACAAAATGCCTCTGAGGTAAAATTATTAATTTTTATTACGGAATATGAGCAGTAACACTGGAAGCTGGTGTTGCCAACATCAGAGTAAATTATATATTTTTGTCTACAACATTAGTGTGTGGTAAAGATGCCTGGAGATATTTCAAATTTCACAGTATCTTGTAGTTCTAGTCAAGGCTGGTACTAATAAATAATACAACAAGTATTTTATTACAGGTACCTAGGCACATTTAAAAAAAATACAAGGGTAAAATTAATTTTCAATTGAGGTAACCTAAATATGCGAATATTCATACTGTAGCTGATTTCCGTTAACTATTCTAAAAGCAAATGACACATACGCTAGCGTCTTCACTGATATCTTTGTGCTATCCCCGCCACAGTATGATCCTGCATATTCCATGGTTCCTTTACCGGCACGCAGGTGTTTAACCCTGATTGAAAAAAACAACCAAGTTGAACTTCACGTGGTATCGTATTTCGATCCGGTGTGTTCATTTTTTATGTTAAAAATCTGTGTAATCTGCTTCTTATATATTATCTACATTCATTAAATTTGTCCAATGTTATTGTTATGATATAAATGTAAAAGAGAGTTAAATAAATAAAATATGAGTAAATAGTTACGTAAAAACATTTACTTACTTAAATTAACTATAAATCTTTATAAAACATTGCCTCTATGATATGTTTCATTCGCAATAGGTTGATGTTTTTCACTCAAAAGTATTTTGCGCGTTTAATTTGAAATTATTGAACCGTGCTACACCGTTGAACATGGTGATAATGATGCCAAGTTGAGTTTGATTAAGTATTTAAGAACTGTATTCTATAGTCTAATAAGAGACCCTGAAATACGTATATTCAATTTAATATCTTTTCTGGTCCAAAAGTTAAATTATTCAACGTGGTGTTATATAGTTTAATATCTAATCGTTTTCTGATGTGTCTATCTTAAGTATTGTTAGTGTTATAAAAAAATATACGTTTTTATGAAGGGAGGTGAGGACTTTGTCATTATTAAAGTTATCTTGCAGATGAAACGGGGTGCCACCCCTCACTTCTTGTCTTGATACACGGACAGGTAGTGATTTAATGTACTTACTGTGTGAAATCATCCTTCAAAATATTAACTAAGTCAGTTTCCTATTTGTCTAATTAGCGTTTTTGTTATCTAGCACTTGAATAAATTTCAGGCGGCAAACATTCGTCTTATCAATGAGGCTTTGTTTTTTCTCTTCTCTTCGTTACACACGTTATCTTTCTAATATTTTACGATGTTTCTTATTGTATTCTTCAGAATCACACGTGAAATATGTGGGTAAGTATTATACTTGCCCACATATTTCACATGTTCCGTATTGCACTGGTGGGCGCCGCGCACTCGTACAGCTTACATCCTTAGTATTACATCAATGCAAGCTTGTGATGTAACTATTATGTCAGTTGCCGATTTATTTACGAAACAAGTTAAATAATTATAACACCATTGATACAGTGTTTATATCGATTAACTCTTTTTCCTTCTCAACTTTTAGCCTTTTAAACTTTTATACTAAGTATAGGAAGTTGCAGTTTTGTGATAGCTTAAATAGATACTTAAGTGTTGTAGACTATCAAATGTTTATAAGGAGCAAAGACCACGTTCACCTGAGCCATGGGTGTTTATTCACGGGATTCATCCCCACTTTTTACACATGTGTTCTGCGCAGTTGTCGGTCCCGATTTGTTTTCTGTTTTCTTTTCCGTCTGTCTATGTCTAGCGGGCTGAAGCAGATTTATGGAAACAGTCGCCGATTACACCTATTTATAAAAGTGGTGACAAGGATGACGTTAGTAATTACAGTTATCTTTAAATTTTTGAAAGATTATATACGAAAGTATATAGGGTTTTATTCTACCGTATAGATATTATAAGATAAAATAAAAACCCATTTAAAAATATGGTTTGTTCAAGGTCAACAGAAATCAATCTGTCTGAGTTCTTGGATTGTGTACCTACTTGAAGGATTAGACAGTGACTTCCAGTTGGACACCATGTACGCCGATTTTTCGAAGTGTTTCGATAAATTTTCTCACAATATTTTGATTACCAAATTGGAATATATCGGTATACACGGCGATCTATTGAGGTGGATGCGATCTTAGGTGTATCTTGAGAATAGGTCTCAGGCAATCACTGTTTAAGGTTATATCTTTAACTTCGTACCCATCCCGTCCGGCGCACCCCAGGGCTCGCACCTTAGCCCACTACTTTTTGACATTTTTATTAATAATATTGCCAAATCTTCTAAAGGACATCTTTCTTTTCGGGTCAAACATGTACCTTGGTACAAATTTGGTACAATGTTCATAAAACTGTACAAATATTTATGTAATACATAAAATACCTTTAAATTAGTTTTTGGACCGATAATAAAACACTAAAAATTATACACTAAATTACAACTGCGTAGAAAGAAACGTCATCAGTAAACTGACTAAAACTGACATTTATAGTGACAGTTCTCACTCCGATTGGTGTCTTCTTTTTAGATTTGTTTATTAATAAATTAGTAAGAATCAGAAATGGTATTTTAGAAATGTGGATATTAATAGTACTCGGCCATAACATTGCTAATTGTTCATTGCAACAGTAACTTAATTTACTATTTACGTTTAAGGAATTTCTGTTGACATCAATAATTACATGTTTTTGGTCATTTTTATAGGTTATGTATTTATTAATTATTATATTTAGAGTATGATATTATTCTGAACCATAGTAGACAGCATAATTATCTTTTAAATGTAGATTGCTATTCTCAGCTGCACTTACATAGGTTTATTGAATAACTTTAAAGAACTTGTAATTAAACCATATATAATTATAACTTTTTTACTAAATTATTTAGTTTTTAACATGTTATGGGTCTTACACAAATCTAATAAAATATATCCTTTGAATCAGAATAAGCACAGGTTGTCGGGAATCCAAGAATTATTAACAGCAGCCAATTCACGAAGGTGTCCATCCAAGTTATTACAGCCAAGTCATTAAAGTACCTAAGTGAAACGTAAATCCAGAAGACTTGCTGATTTACAATGAAATAAATACCACGCACGAATAGCATTCCCAGATAAAGTAAAATACCGAAACGGAGTGTTTATAAGTATTAAGTGTCCGACTGAAACCGATATTTCGGTGATTGTCTCGGTTTCAGCCGTAACCAAAACCGAAATTACCTTACAATGATCATGTTTTAATGGGAAAAATAAAGAAAACGTTCTAACCAGCCAATCTTTATTTTTTTATCTTTAAATCACATAGCTATGCAGTCTTCGACATTTTCATTTATTGATAATAAACATAAAAAATGCGCCTAAAAAGTACTTAAAACAGGTGAGGTGTTTTTTGAGTAGATAGATTCTTCTTTCGAATATTATCTATATTTTTTTTAATATTAGACATAAAATTACCTATTTAAGTTATTACCTAATATCGCAATAGGTATAGGTATTTAATATTTAAGTAAAAACAAATAAAATTAATCACTTTTATCTTAAGAACAAATTAACTTCTTCTTGGCTTTCTTCTCTTCTAGGCTCGGAACTTCCTAGTTAATATAATTTATTGCACTGCTTGCACTTAGCTTTAGAAGAATCAGATGAACTTTTTTTTGAAAAATTGCCAAATGTTGTTTTTTAACGATATTGTCCTTTCATCATCAATGATTGAATGCTACAACAAAGGAAAGACTGTCTATCAGGTGTAATCAGTACTTAATGCATTCTAAATTTGGATATTTATATTCGTTGACTTTAGTTTGGGGGTAGATACCTAATAGGTAGAATACCTACTCATTTATATATAAGTGTTAATTTTAAAAATACAAAAAACATAGGTAATAAGTATTAAAATGAACCACGAAACGTTGAATCCATCATATTATCATCACTAATGCAATAGGAAGTACTAAATACCTAACTAATGTTTATTTAGGTACCTATAGTATTAGCGAGAGAGTTGAATTATCCAAAAAATTATTAGATTGGTTAATCTTGATACTACTGTCACCAATGTATTAGTTTGTTATATTGAATCTTAGCCTCAGTTGTAAGGATACTCTCTTTTATTTGCAGACGCTACAAAAATATTGATTATGATCATATCTACTCAGGCCATTAATTTACAAAATAACCTGATTAGATTGTACCAGTACTGCATCATGAATGAAATGTACCTTAATGAAGATAAATGTTGTGCTATATCGTGTTTAAGAAAAAAATCGCCAATCTTATTCAAATATCAAATTCTCAAGCGCATTTCCGAGGTGAGAGACTTGGGTGTGACATTAGATAGTGAGTTGTCGTTTTCATCTCACATACACAATATTAAAGCTTAGGTATTTAGCAAATTAGGGTTTTTTTTTCGTCAGGGTAGCGACTTTTCTAAAAACAGCACCTGGTTACTCCTATACAATAGTTTTGTAAGATCACAATTGGAATATGCATCGACAATATGGAACCCTCAGTATTCTATCTATATAAACTGTATTAAAAAGTTCAAAAAATATTTAAGGAAGTACAAATTTAAGAGTTTGAACCTTGATATTGTATCACTATCGACTTCCCTTCGAACGAAAGCAAGTTTTTCTACATAAAATTCTAAATAGTCAAATTGATTCTCCATATTTGCTGGACAAAATTAGACTGAAATGCATACGAGTTAATCTCCAGGTTCCAGCCACTTTTGTCCTTCCACGGGTTAGGGCCAACTGTGCAGGCAACAAGTTTGTGATTAGAGCTATGAATTCATATAATTAATAAATATTGACTCATCGATATCTTTAGATATAAACTTGCGAATTTTGAATTAATTTTTTTTTTCTCTTACCACACACTGCATTTATAAATTATTTTTGGAATACTGAAATAGCTATTTAAATTGTTGTTATGCAAGTTACATATCACGTTCTCTTTTCTGTTATCGACACTACTCGTAAACTCAACAGTTATGAACTTTTTTAGTAGTGGAAACTATTTTGTAAATGTAAAACTTAATTTGTGAAATCCTACTGTGTCATTAATGCTGGTTGTTTTCCAAATAAATAAATATATATATTTCTTTAAATATTAAACATCTGTATCACATATGTATGTCTATCCGTTACCCTAGCATTTATAACCCAAGCCTTACAGGTTTACTCTGGGCTAGGCTAATTGGTGTAAATACACGGAATAACATCAACAATGACGAATCTAAGTAAGTGTTAGTATATGTGAAATATTTAAAAAGAACTTCTAATCGGTAGGAAGGTGCTTAACTGGTCTTAATTAAAACAGCAATTAATAACGCTATATCAGTCGTAAAATTCAACAAATGAACATGATATAACCGTCAATACCCTTAGGCCAAGTTATTTTTCCGGTATAGATGATTGCTAATTGCTTATTACTTCCCTGGAAGTCATAACGAAATAATGATTTTTGTTATTGCTAAGTGATTTATAATGGACAGATACTAGGCACCATATTATAAACAAAGATAAAATCGATATGTAAGTCGGTACTAGTTATTGATTGACTTTTCTACTATTTTGTAAAATCTTACTAATACCAACAAAAACCAAATAGGTACGAATAAACAAACCTACCATACATAATTTAAATACAACGCCAGCCATGTACTTTATTAAGTTTTCCTTCAATGAAGTAAGAATTAGGTATTAAGTAAATAGCTACCTATTTGAAACCTGAACACAAATGCTACAAAAGAAATAGTACTTCTGTTTTTGTTTCTTTACCTTCTTCAGTGTAAGCGAGGTAAAAACTCATTTCAGCAGGAATTAACAAGGGACGCGCTGTGAATACATGTCACATCACCCATGAAACCTCAGCTTTGTGCAGGGTGTGAAAGGGTTCACTCATTAGGAAGATTGCGAGGGTGCTGCGGAGGCAGAGGCAAAACATTGTCTGTGGCCGCGTTGTCATATTGTCTTTGCATCCCGTGATCCCTGTTCTGATTTTGTTCCCAACGTTAAGGTACTGTACATTCAGGAAGTCTGGCTTCCAATGTGAAAGCAGTGAAGAGAAGTCATAAAGGCTACGTATTCGACACCAAAACGTATGGAGTTGGACTTGCTTTTCATTACTGAAATGGTTTTGATATTGTTACCTGTAATATTGCGTTGCACAAAGGTCTAGTGATGCAAATCTTTATATATATAATTCTTCTGTGAGTGTGTATGTCACTGAACTCCTCCTAAACGGCTGGACCGATTTGAATGATTTTTTTTGTGTGTGTTCAAGGGGATCTGAGAATGGTTTAGATTCACAAATCAGCCCGGCAGATGGCGCTGCAGACGGTATCTAGGTTATTTATCTATACTGCAAAAATAACAGGCAGGACAACGTCTGTCGGGTCCACTAGTCTTTATATATATAATTCTTCTGTGAGTGTGTATGTCACTGAACTCCTCCTAAACGGCTGGACCGATTTGAATGATTTTTTTTGTGTGTGTTCAAGGGGATCTGAGAATGGTTTAGATTCACAAATCAGCCCGGCAGATGGCGCTGCAGTCGGCACAGCAACGCGTGGCCGGGTCAACTAGTTTAAATATAAATATTTAAGTTAGTATTACAATCATTTTCACTGGTGTTCCATGTTCTGTATATATTTATTTGTCAACAATTATGTAACAAAACAATACCATGCCAAGACGCCATGCAATTCGAGTTAAATCAAGTTGAGATGGCAAGTAGGAAGTGAGTAGGAAAACTTGTGAGCGTCATCCAAGGTTATCTGCCGTAGTGTCCAGCTCGCATGCTATTACATGTAGTGTTGTCATACTTTGTTACATTGTTTTCGATTTGAAACGTTACGGTGAACTTAAAATAATATTATTTCATTAGTTCCTCTTTCAAGGCAGATTTTCCAAATTTTATAACCGCTAAACACGTTTTCAAAGTCATTATTAGATGCGTGAAGATGAAATAAGTTTTTGTAGTGATCAATTACAACATTCAGCCCCTTCGTAAAAGGAACTGTACGTCATGTGCATTATCCGATGCGGAGATATTTGCACTATTTATAACGTTCTCATAATAAGTGTGCAATCCGTATGCTCATTCTTTACAATTGCAGGTAACATTTGAGGAATCACAATGGATACGAATTTTGTTCGGCTAAAATATTAACTTTCCTACAAAAGGAAGCATTATATTTCCAAGTACGGAGCACTTCTTCACTTCCGAACAATGGCTTCAATGGTTAACGAAGTGGTAAACAGTGGTTTTTTTTTCAGATTCTTTGGCAAGTTATGTGTCGTGGGCAAGATATAAGAATGAATCGATAACTAACACGATACCTAAACCGAGTAACGATAGATGATAAATAACGTAATTAGTTAATTATTTTTTTAAATATTTAATTATTCAAATAGCTGTTTGGGCAAATTATTTGTGTCACTATTGACATTCTATTGATATCTTAATACCTTATCTATTTCTTTATGCTATACTTACCACAATAGTAGATATCCACCCGAAATACCTCATCATTATCATTGCATGACCAAATCCTAATTCATATTTTAAGTTTAGCTATTGTTATCATTTATATAAAATAAAGATATTTGTAAATCTACATATCGACAATAGTATGTGTCTTTATATTGGCCTTTTCGTAGAAAGACGGCAAACCAAACTAATAGCTTATTGAAAATCCACATTATATCCACACAAGAAGTGAGGAAATAAAAGCTTCTAAAGCTTTATGAGAATTTCATTATTTAGAGATACACAAAAGGGTGCGGATGGAATGGTAAAGAGGCGTCTAAGGCCAGACACATTGTCTCATAGACGCCGGCGTTTTCATAAATACTCTTAGAGATGTTGGTGCCATGGTGCTTAAATTCCTTTTTTAGAGGTATTTAAAGTGATTCTAAAGGGAAGTAGAAAATGAAAAGACTATGTATATAACTCAAGAACCCAGGGTACAGTAAACATTAAATATTAGATATTTCGGGGACGGCCATATTCTTCATAGGTTTATAAATATCCAAATAATCGGTGTTAAAATAATCAAAAATTTTCATTTTACGAAAACGATGTGCTTGGTATTTTATATGTTTATTTTTGATATTGGTACCCAAGTTTTTTTAGTTGGGACAGGAAATAATTGAACAACCTATCACAAAAAAACTCAATTTCTTTCGAATTTTATTAGTAGGAAGAGATTAGGAAACCTTTATAGTTTTTGATACATTGATTGAGATAAATAGGTTCGATTGATAACAGCTTTCAAATGGAGATAAAATACGTTAGTGTACAATTTAATGAACATTTTACATTGTACGGTCTCTACGGGTAGTAGATACCAAAGGATGTTCTATCAGTCCCTTAAATCAATAATGTGATCAAATATTAGCGCAGTAACTACCTACTTCAAAGCCATGAGTTGCGCCGACGTATTGTCTGCTCGCTCCATCACATCCCAAAGGATTCCTAATCATTATAATTCCGGCGAACATTTCCATAAAAATCATTCGTGATCGTTATCTACGTGGAACAGGTCGGAATCTTTTTTTTCTTAAGGGCATCATTTATTATTTTTAAGGGTATATACAAAAAAGTTTGGGCCTTTAAAGCGCCGCAGTGTCCCTTCTAGGAAGTGCTCTTAGATTTATTTGACACTCATCTGTGAGATATAGAGCGGCTATGGTAGTGGACAGGTTTGTCTGCTAATTCAAACCTTTTTGAATTTTGACACAGCCTGGTCCAACAAATAGGTGTGAATTTGCTATATTTTTCGTAAGTGATCTAGAGATACGGCGCCAACAGAGACTTGAGATATGTAAGGGGACTAAAGTAAATGCTAATAGCAGTAGCTATATAATTTAAATGTGTGAAGAGTGTGGTGATAAATAAAATCTTAATCTCGTCTACTAATCAAATGTAACAATGACTTCCCTGTTATAATTTGACGACCGTTTGGTGCAACGGTAGCGATCCTGCCTTTCGCACCCATGGTCCTGGGTTCAAATCCCGGTAGGGGCAGATGTTTATATGGTGAATACGAGCATTAGTACCTGAGTCATGGGTGTTTATATATATTTCTATGAATATTACATATTTATGTATGATATATGTATGTCTATCCGTTACCCTAGTATCCATAACACAAGCCTTACTGTGCTTACTTTGAGCTAGGCTAATTGGTGTGAATGTAGGAAATATTTATTTATTTATAATTTACATTAGTTTAGACTATTGGAAATGATAAAAAACCAAATTTCGTACAATTTACTTCACACTCATCATTTAGCGCTAAGTAGCGGTACCTATGCTTATTTTGGCGCTAGCAAAAGAGTATTTCTTTAGATCAAGAGCAAACTAAAAATTATAAATAACGAGTGAAATGTGTTAAGTACATGATAATCCATAACTCAGATGGTGGTACACATAACACACATCTATGACGTGCGGGTTTCGAACTTGCGATCGCAGGTAATCTTGTAGAGTAATAAAATGCTGGAAGTAAAAAGATTGCATAAGTTCTCGCTATTTGTTTTCCAATTAGTATCTTTTGTGTGGGAGTCCTTATCAAGGGGAAGGTATTTAATATAAATAACTACCTAGCTAATAACTATCTTTTTACATGTACATATTTAAATCTCTCATCCGTTAAAGCTCTGCCTATTGTTGACATTAAAATAATGTTCACGTTGCCGTGTAAAACTATTTTCTTCTCATGGATAATCCAAACAGGTAGGTAATGTCTGATGAAAGGGTTTTATAAAAAGCCTTCGTTTTGAATAAAAAAGGTAGCTAGTTCATCATCAGATCGGGCATGATACGGTGCTCTGTAATGTGACGGTTCAAGGGTTTCTAATAATGTTCAACGGTCGTTGTGCAATTTCCCACAGGGTCTCAAATACCTTCTTTAGAATCAAATAACAATGGTGGGGCAAGAGTCAGGTAAGCGCCTCACACCGCGGGGTTCCATTGCAGAAGTTTTATATTTCCGCTTCTTTGTTATGAGCTCGAAGCCAATTAATAATTTCTCTAGATGACCGGAGTCATTGTCACATCACCCGCGCATCTCGGTCCCATGGTCCCACCGAAGATTGATTAACTCCCGATTGTCCGTTTTTACGTTGATAGACTGCTTTTTCTTGAATGGCATAGCGAGTTCACTTATGTGACTTCGGTTTCTGACTCGGTACTTCTTTGCTAATAATAAGTCCGAATTGTCAAAAGACGTGTTTAAGAATATTGTAAACTGTAAAAAAAAATTACGTGATAAGAGTCTTGTGTATTTAAGAACGTTGTGTAATAGATAAATTACGTGCAAATGTTGCTTTTGTGATAAGAATTTTTAAACTACTTAACGTTTAGTACCTATCTACATACTTCATATTTCACTGGACTTCGGTTGTTAAATTAAGTCCATTTAAGATTAGGTATTATAGGTGTCACCAACAAATTTAATTTGACATTACAAGAAAAAAAATTGTTTAAGTTTTTATTTACTTGATGGATTAAATTAAAATATTGATATAAAATGTTATAAAGAAACTAAGTTGCGAGCACTCGAGGTTTTTTTATAAATTTGAACAACTTGAACGTAGATAATTCATTCATCATCGAATTTATACCATATATCGAAAAAAAAATCCTAGTTTTTTTCCGAGTACCTAAGTATATCTTTGCTTGCTCCAAAATCAGTCCTCGAAAGTGGGAGGTGAGAGTGAAAAGGCATTCACCAGGATCGGTGTGTTAATATTAGATTAGATACTAAAGTTAATTAGATGTGAAAGCACCTTACATAAAGTCGTAATGTAACGAAAATTAATACATAATTTATGTAAAGTTTAATATTAATTTCAAAGTGATAGCTCCACGCGTTACTGAGAAAAAAAGAACAAAAACAAGATAAATAAAAAGATAAACGAACAAATGTATAATGATGACATCCTATAGGTAAGGGGTGACGCATAAAACCCTTAAAAATAAAAAGTCGCATACGTAGTTTGATTCATTTTCCTCTACAGTTCATACGCTTTATTCCTAAATATGATTACCAAATTTATTTAAAATTACATACTGAGAATCTTTACATAAGAGAAGATGGGTCAGTTAATGCTCTTTATAAAGTCGCCAATAATACCAATAGAGATTGTCTTGCTTGATTGAATGCTACAACAAATTTGCTATTTTTGGGATTTTTTCTTTTACTTGTGCTCCATGACGTTGCTTCATGTCAATGGTGATTTTATGTCAACGGAAAATACCCTATAAATTTTAATTCACTTGAGAGTACTGAAATATACGTTTTATGCGGCATAAACGGCCGATTTTCTCATTAACTTAGAAGTTTGATTTTTTCACAGCACCAAAGGGCTGTAGACCTGAGTATATGGTTTTAATTTGACTCAATACCTCTACGCGTTCCGAAGATAACGGGACTTGACAGACAGACAGACGGACGGACAACAGAGTGATCCTATAAGGGTTCCGTATTTTCCGTTTGAGGTACGGAACTCTTGTGAAAATTGTGTAAGAGCGATACCTGACCTTAAGTCAACTGCTAGATGTAACCCGTTTTTTCTTTAGCTAAAAATATTAGGTCCTGACATATGAAATATAGAGGCGATTTTTTTAAATTATATTTTATTAATCAAAGTATGTACCATTGTTATCCATGCACTTTTGTCAGGTATATAACTTATAGATAGTTCATTGTTCTCTTTACTAAAAAAACCATGGGGATAACAATCAATAAACTCTCTGAAGGCTGTTTGGACTGCTACATCGGAGATGATTTTTTTCATTGTAAGAAGCTGTTATCCAAATTCCGGAAAAAATGGTAATCTGTTGGAGCAAGGTCCGGGAAGTGCGGTGGATGTCGCAGACATTCCAATTGTAGCTCCTTTAGTTTAGCGGCCGTCTGTTGTGCAGTGTGTGGTGTAACGCTGTCCTAAAGCAGTAGTGGCCAAGAGCGATTGACCAGCCTCGGTTGTTTAGCAGCAAACCATGATGGAAGGATCATGGTTTGCAGTTGCTGACAATAGATATCTGCCGTAAAAATTTGGCCCGACTAGAAAGCTGTGATGAACGACACCGGCACTAGTCCACCAAACACGCATAAGTAAATTTTTCTGAGTCAATGAGGAAAAAACAAATGAATGATTCTTTTCGAAACTCAAATGTACCAGCTAAATGGTTGTATAAATTTGAATTTAGAATTATTCATTACCCAAAGAGGAAATATTTCAGATCAAAGTGGCCAGTAGGTATGACAAAATGCCAATTTCATATGTAATGACCTAATAATAGGGGTTAAAGTATGAAATTGCCGTTTTATTGCAATAGGTTCTTTGAATTGACATAGAATCTTCATGGTTTGAGGTTTTCGAATGAAACTTTTTTTAAATGGTTTCTATGATGTTCTTTTTTTAAAAAATGTAAAACATTTGAATATCGACTTTCAATTGTTTTTGTTATTCAATTTAGACAAGAAAGATGGATACTGCGAAAATTCGAGTTATTTTTGAATACGAGTTCCGACGCGGAACTAACGCGGCAGAAACAGCCCGCAATATCAATGCTGCGTTTGGAGAGGGGTCTACTAATGAACGCACCGTGCGATTTTGGTTTAAACGCTTTCGTGATGGAAATTTCGACTTAAAGAACGAGCCACGAGGAAGACCGCCCACACAGGTAAATAACGATGAATTAAGAGAGATAGTGGAAGCCGATCCTAGTCAAAGTACCCAGGAATTAGCGGCATGGTTTAACGTTACCTTACCCACAATATTGACTCACTTGCGTCAAATCAATAAAATAAAAAAATACGAAAAATGGGTGCCTCATGATTTGACTGATCTGCAGAAAGAAACGCGTGTTGAAACTTGTGTTGCCTTGTTGAACCGGTACAGAAATGAAGGAATATTGGATCGAATTGTAACATGTGATGAAAAGTGGATTCTTTATGATAACCGGAAAAGAAAAATGCAATGGCTGACCCCAGGTCAAATGCCACAACAGTGTCCTAAAGCAAAACTTACCAATAAAAAGGTAATGGTAACTGTTTGGTGGTCTCAGCATGGTGTTATTCACTATAGTTTTCTCCGATCTGGTCAAGCAATAACGGCAGATGTCTATTGTGCCGAACTCCGAACCATGTTGACAAAACTAGCAGTAAAACAGCCCCGACTCATGAATCGATCTTCACCATTATTGCTCCACGACAACGCGAGACCTCACACAGCACGAGAAACCATTTTGACCCTTCAGGAACTGCAGTTAGAAACCATTCGTCATCCTCCGTATTCACCAGACCTTGCTCCAACGGACTACCATTTTTTTCGTGATTTGGACAATTATCTACGTGACAAGAAGTTTTCTTCCCAGGAGGCAGTACAAAATGCTTTCACACAGTTTGTGCAGTCTAGATCGTCGGAATTCTATCGCAAAGGCATTAATGACCTTCCCATTAGATGGCAGCAATGTATAGATAATAATGGCAACTATTTTGATTAAATAAATTTGTTAAAAATTTAAAAAATAAACAATATAGATTTTCAGTACAAATCGGCAATTTCATACTTTAACCCCTAATATTAGCTCTACCATCGTTATACTATGAAGGTTACCTATGAAGAGGCCATGTTCGTCAAATATTAAGACTCTGCACACTAAATTTGCAAAAAGAACCCCAAATAAAAGTCAACGCAATGGGAGTAGAATATGTATTGTGCGCTAAATATTTAAACAACATTTTGACAGTAGCTTCTTTAAAATGGCTCGCAAAATCTACATATTATAAAGTTCCTATTGGAATCTTGCCGAAAAATTTGTTCGAAAATCCACTGGTATCAGTATTTGTTTGTATATTACATATTACTATTATTACATTCTATATTTTAAATAATGTATACTATACGAGCTGACCCAGCCACGCGTTGCTGTGTTATAAATTAAAATAAAACCTATCCCATCTTTTAAGTTAGGTCAAATAACAGATAGTTACGAAGTTTGATCAAAATTGGTTAAGTAGTTTAGGAGTCCATCGCGGACAAACAACGTGACACGTAATTTATATATATTAAGATTATTACTGGTATCATTATTTATTTGTTTATTAGGAATTTCATTGTCATTCACATTGGCGATTTAATATATTTTTTTTATGACTTCGTTAATAAAACACAGTTTTGATTATAGATAGTACAACCGTTCGATCCGGTGTGGACTGTGTACTAAGCCGTGACAACATTATGGCGACAATTGGATTATATGGACTGCAGTCTGAACTGCAGCTTTTGATAAAGTTTAAAAAGCAGTTTGATGCGCAGCCCAAAGTTCACGTGTAACAAAAATTATATAAATATTGCTAAATTATTATGACTTCTTTGATATGAGAGCAAGTTAAAGGAACCATTTAAATGTTTTATATAAAGATCTAACATTGTTAATGTTATCTAATTACAAAAATATTACAAAAATAAACTACCTTGGTAGCAAAAGCGAAAAATGAATAAGTAAATACTTCTACCACGTTTGGTTCAACAAACCTACTTTGTCTTTTGTTTTTTTGCTTGTTCGTCGAATCGCAAGTTGTGATGCCACGGTATTTCCTGTTTGCAATATTAAATTCAAATGTATGCATACTTTTTGTCGACAACAAGTGACTGGGTGCTCAAGATGATGTTTCATAGTTTGTCTCGTCCATAATAAAATACTAACATTTGTCGTATGGAAGTATATATTTGTGTTGTCTTCTGTGTATTTAATAATTTTCTGCATGTTCTTTCGTCTTTAGTTGTTTGTCTTGTATACTTCTTATGTGTTCTTTGTGGTCTATTATTGTACGTGGAAAAGCACTTATCGCAATATATAAGGCATAAGGTACTGCATGAATATTTAACATACAGTACAGTATTTATTATATTTAATAACATTCATGTAAATATTTCTTGAGTTATCAACAATAAACAACTATAACCTCTCAACCATTAATAACATTAAAGTAATAGGTACCTTTCATGTGCTTGGATGGATCCCATATAATCGCAGAAATCATTGTTATAGAAAAGTATGTTAAGCATACTCTATGACTTCAAATACCTGATGGGTGACCGATTACGTGGTATTTATTTCAAGCGTGTCTTTGTTTCGCAAAGCGTTCATAATAAACTAATAAAAAAATATCTTCATCCAGCCTGTTAATATACCTACCCACTGTGTACTTCTCAAATTAAAGTTTAATCTGTGAATTACTTTAACGGGCATCAAAAACGTATTTATTTTTATGTATCTATTTATTTGATCCTGACGTTACATTGACCCTGTGCTTCAGGTGCTCTGTTTACTTCAAAGGTAACACAATAGTGTTTAATTTCAATGGCTGGTCGCGAGAATTTATGAAAAGAACTAAATATCTTTAAAACCTCTTATAAAATATAGTATTATTAGTTGCCCCGGCCACGCTTTGCTGTGTTATTAATTAAAATCAAATCTATTCTATCTTTTAAGTTAGATCAAATAACAGATAGTTACGAAGTTAGATCAAAATTGGTTAAGTAGTTTAGGAGTCCATCGCGGACAAACAACGTGACACGTAATTTATAAATATTAAGATATAAAAGTCGGCCGTGGGCCGTCGGTTGAGATGTAAGTTTTTACCCAAGCGGACAGAGTTCTATCTTCGCAGCTTCGCCGATGTTGGTATTTCATACGTGACCCAAACATTTTAGCTTATCACAAGCGAGGGATAATAATGTGTTGTTGTGTTTTTTAAAACGGTTAATATTTAACCTATTAATTCGAGAAGCTTGTAGTTTCAAGATTCTACATAGAAATTACATATTTTACATCCAATTATTTTACCATTTTGAATAAATAATAAGTAATATCCTAAGTATAGCTTTCTTGATAATATGAACCTCGGTAATAACGGATATCTATGCTATCGGATTATTGTGATAACTTCGATCTGACGCGATAAGAACTTAGTTCCTATCTTTAAGTATAGAAATGTAGCGATTAGGTTCCTTTGAAATAAGCCATTTCGGGATTATATCTAGGGATCATTGATTATCAAACATAGATCAAAATAGACGCTTAACTATGTCGTGTTACTGCTAAAACAGTTTGAGAATATTTTGTTAAAAATAATGCTCTTTTAATAGGATTTATTTAATAAAGAAATATGACAGCTCCTTCTTATCATAAATCATGGTCATCTGAAGAAAGCAACATGAACTAATACCATGTATATGCTCTCTTTGCTTAGCAGCCCAATCAATCTGTTACTGGTTGTTTCCCCGGGCGTTACCATGGGAGTCGTTCCCACTGGAAATAAATGTAACAAACACCTTATTTCTTACCAGTAGTGGTAGATTTTCGATACCGTCATGCTGACAAAATTGCATTCTAATTTCCATTAATTTCATTTTCATCTAGGTATGTAGGCGGCATACAGAATTGCACGAAACAACTACACTGAAATGCTCACGCGAGTTCTTAAATCCTATTTACGTTAAAGTTTGACCGAGGCATTTTGTCTAGTGCGCTTGTCATAACTTGTCAAGAGAATGATATTTATCTTTAGTCGTGAGAGCTATGAAAACTCGAAAACCTACCCTTCCTTAAAAGTAATAGAGAGAAGTAAAAAAATAGAAAAAAAATCTCTACATACTTTGACCACGTGATTTCCAGACGTTATGTCAAAGAATATTTTTGTAATTCTTTTTATTTTTAAATAGTGGTTGTTTCTTTTTTTTATACTTAATGTTAAAATTTAATAAAGGATACTGACGATTCCAAATATCAAACATATATTGTTTCAGGAAAAGCATGTGTTGACGTTATTACAAATATTTGAACTTATAGATGTTTTGGAAGTAAGACTTTTAGTCTCGTCTATTTGTCTTGGTCTTGCATATTTATTCTTGGTATTGGGCTTGTTCTTGTTCATTCGGTCTGGTCTTGTTAATCTAATGGTTATTCCAGGTCTTGGTCTGTTGCTCATCACTCAATCCTATTTGTTTATATAGATGGGTGTAATGGCAAACCAGTTAATAACCTTTTTAATAGTATTATTTCATAAAAACAATTAGAAACTAATTTTACTTCAATCTTATGAAGTGCTGCGGTCGAATATTAACACAGGTTTTAGTATTCTAGTGTAATATTCGGTATAGTCTTTTAATGACAAAGCTATATTTATACTCACAAGAGTTATAGTACGGTCGACACACATGAAGCGTAAGGTACTCTTAATATCAAATAATTTCTACTGCAATGGTAGGTCCAGACGTCGAGCTGTCTAAGTTTTAAGAACCTTTCTTGGATAGTCTCAAGTCTTACAGTTAGACACTACCTATACCTAGGAACTTGGGTACAATATTTGTTGGGCGTATACCAATTTACTGTATACAGACGAGTGTCCAATATAGTAAGTATAACTAAGTATTTGATAAGTTAAAAACAAGGGACAAAAAGTACCTATACGAAAAAAGGAATATTTCAAATTATTATTTACTAGCTAACCCAGCCACGCGTTGCTGTTGCAGTAATATTATTTATCTAAAAAAAAAGATTTTTTTTCTAAAATAAATGTAGCCTAAGTTACTCCTTATTACATCAGCTACCTGCCAATAAAAGTCCCGTCAAAATCGGTCCAGCCATTTCAGAGATTAGCCCAAACAAACAGACAGACAGAGAAAAATTGTAAAAAATGTTATTTTGGTGTATGTACAGTATATATATTCATATGCATGTAGTCAAAAACGGTTATTTCAATATTACAAACAGACACTCCAATTTTATTTATATGTATAGATTAATTAAGACATCAGGCAAAGTACGGAACTCTTTAAAAAGAGTAAGTTATACAATCTATATATTTGGATATTTTCTGATTGTTTTTATCAATTACAAAGTATGTGTTTGAGATAAATCATGAATTTGGTTTCAGTATCCTCGTATTTCCCATTTTTTTATCTCATATCCTCTATAGGCTTAATCCAGAAAGACATAGCAATATATCTCTACATGAATAAGTCTTGTTGATACACGTTTTTATAAAAGACCAAGTACTAAAAATATTTTATCAGTGGTAATACTTTTCTTTTCATATCCATACCTAATTTAGCATATTAATTATAAAGTCCATTTCAGTCGAAAATGTTATTTCTAGAATTTATAACAAGAAGAGAAAAAATGAAACGTCAGACGAGTGCAAAAACTACTCTCGGCTCCATCATCAGATCTACTCCAAACCTTTATTAAATTGTAGTGCTTTAAATTATATGAAATGTAGTGCTTTAAATAAATAAAAAAAATACTTATTAATAAAAAAAACGCTCTAGTCGCCCCTACGATTTTTGAAAGTTCCCCTCGATTTCTCTGGTCCGCCATCATCAAACCCTGATTTCCTTATCATGGGACCACCTTTCTTATCTTCTTTCCAACAAAAAAAGAATCGTCAAAATCAGTTCATAAACGACGAAGTTATCCACGAACAAACATAAAAAAATATATATACGGTTGAATTGAGAAACATCCTCCTTTTTTGAAGTCGGTTAAAAATACTTATAATTTTAACGTATTCAGTATAGTCCAGCTGCTAACACGGCAAATTGGCTTTAAGAGATACTTATACAATGTCGAGCTATTAAAGAACCCGGGATGTATTTGAGATAGATGTTATAGAGACAGGGTGGAGCATTGCTGATGCATTGCCCAAGGTTCTCCCGTATCCGAAATGAAGAATCTATGAACATGGGAAATGTCGTGAACAAGATAAGAAGTATGTCCTTTTTCCACTTCGTTTATAGAAGTAGTAACTAGTTAGTGCTTTAGGCATCAAGAACAATGGGATTCATTGCTGTTGTTGCCGTCGTCCCCTCCGCCCCGTAGCGACACCAGCCGCAGCTACCGCCGCCTCCACTACTTCTGTCTGTTAGTAAACACTCCCTCCGAGATCGAATTAAGGTCGCAGTAATTTTGTTATTAAAAATGTATTATTACAATTTGTATTAAACTGATGTAATATTAATAAATTATTATCAGAAATGCATAAATGAATACATAAATAATAATACATAGCATTGTATTACCTATTTACCTTTGCTACCACAGTAATGATGACAGCATTGATAACATTAGCTTAAACTTTAATCGTTGAAATATCGTTATATTCATTTATCGTGACTAAGGTGTTAACCATTCGTCATCATCCCCTAAAACGCACATACAACAATAACAACCCAAGAAAGCTCTACTGTCGTAGAACTTATAAGTATTCCACTAACCTGTCACAACAACCTTCGGTCTTGGAATTCCTGTATGTATGTACTTAGGCAAAGTTGATACCACGCGGCGCCGGCGGGTTCTTGAGACCATATACAATGCCATGAAGAGTGGCCTGGTCTCGGTTTCGTGTACTAACGTTACACACCACCAAGGGACAGCGCGAGAACATGATCATCGAAGTATATCGGCATATACTCCGTGTTTAGTTCCCTTGTATATCTCAGTCAAAAGTGAAAACTAAATAAGACCTATTTAGTTTTCACTTTTTGGTAGTAGCTGAATAAAACGAATTACCTATAGTTGTAGATGCTACACGTTTGGCTTTAAATCAATTGTTATGTTTGTTCAGCAAAAAGTTTTGAAACCTGTCTGTTTTTAACGTATAATTTGTGCAGCAAGTCGTGACAGTGTTCACGGTGGGTAAGGCTTTCAGTCCGCTAGTTAAGTGTCACCCGGGGCTCTAGCGGTGCCACCTGCACTAGTTGCGTTTTTAATTGCCGTCCCACCGTATGCACTAGTCGCCATCCGAACTGGAATACGATTATTTGTATCTAAATGACTGACGGCGCTATTCTGTATAAAACGTGAAAAAAATCAGTTGTGAATGCGTTGCTTGGGGAATGTTAATATTTACAATTTTTTAGAAAGTATCTGAGGAAATGAACTGGTGAATCATATTGAAATATAAAGGAGCATTTGTTTTCAAACGTTTCTTTAAAAACTGCTGAGTGATACTTATACGGTCTTCAGTAAGTACCATGCATAGACATCGTTGAAAAGGTTTGATTTGTACGAACCCCTTGAAGATACCCAGTGAGCCCATGTCACTTTTGAGAGAAAGAAAAGCCATGTATTGGCTCATAAACACACAAAATAAGAAGAAGAGAAGAACATAAGGTACGTAAACAACACGAAAAATACAAATTTGAGTCTGATAAATCGAAGTTTGTAACGATGTTTAGTAAGAAATTATTCGCCTTTATACCATCGACTTATTTGCTTCTGATAGAAATTACCGTGAAGAATTAATATGTACTTTTTGCTTATAATGGCAGCGTTAGGTTTTAAATACTAGTATGTGCAGTTATTGTAAATGTAGAACGCATCCGTAACTTCACCTATTTAGCCAATTCCTAGTAATGAGACTCCCTTCGTCATTTGTCGGCACGTTTACGGTACGCAATAAGAATGTGACGGTTATATTACGCGCCTGATGCCGCGCCGCTGCCGGAACGGGGTCGCGCGAGACTCGTAACGGGCGAGCGATAACGGGAAGCCAGCCTAGGCCGCGCAGCGGGATGATGCATGCGGAAGTGGGAACGCGGACGACGATTAAAGCCTACCGGCTCTTAAGGCAACTTTGTTTGTGTTGCAGTTGTTTTTAAGGTTAAAATATGTGGCATGCGTTGATATTAGGTAGTTATTTCAATAACAGAGATATTTCTTTAAAAAAGAATCTGGATCTAAAACCTACGTATATGTTACATGAGATAAAGGAAAATGAGAAAGATAAAGGAACATGAGACAAATGAACTGCCATTCGTGTATTAAAAAAGTTTGAAATGCACATAATAAAGCGGAAATAAAAGAGGCGGGATAAGAAAAGGTTGTGGGAAACAATAAAAAATATTACGTATTTCAAAAATGTAAAAGAAAATTCTTCTAACTTAATCTCAACCGGTAATCCACAAGCCTCTCCTGTAACAATTAATATTGTTACTTACTTTACTAACGTTGGTCTAGTCTAGCTACCCCGTCCCATCAATTAATTTGAATCACGTGTCTGATTTTATTGCTATGCTACCTACGGATGAGGAGGAGATCAAATTACTTATCTAGGGACTTCGCGAAAATGTGTAGTTGGTGTAGATCAAATAACTCGACCAATAACCCACCTGTGTCTATTTAGAAGTTGATGTGTTTTTCGACCTTTTCAAAAAATCTCGCATAGTACCTATTCACAAGGGTGGTGATAGAGACTGTGTCAACAATTACAGGCTAATTTCGTTTCTTCCGATCCTGTCTAAGATATTAGAGCGCCTGATGAACAAACGTCTGGTTGCCTTCCTGGAGAAACATGACATATTATCTCCATCACAATATGTTTTTCGCTTTAGGTCAAATGATGATGCAGTTCATGATCTCATCGATTTCATCGCGACAATCTTGACAGGAAAGATAAAGACACAGCAATATTCCTCGATCTTGCAAAGGCGTTTAACACGATTTCTATCCCAATCCTGATTGATAAATTGAAAAGAATCTGAGTTAAGGGAGAAGCACTTGAGTTATTTTCCAGTTACTTCACAAATCGTAACACACACAAGCTGTAAAAGTGGAATCATGGGTAAATCATGATTTACCAATGTTGTATGGGGTGCTACAGGGCAGTATCCTTGGACCGACCACGTTTTTATTGTACATTAATGGTTTATGTCAATACCACCTAAGGAACGGTAAGATCATTGCGTTCGCCGACTATACTGCCCTGTTGCTTAACGGGGACAATTGGAGTAACGTTTATGCTTACGCTTAATCAGGACTAAATTTATTCTCAAATTTTCTAAGTCTATATTCAGATAAAACCAAATATCTTACCTTTTCCATTAAACGCAAACAACTCCCAGCAGGATTATCGCTTGTGACTCACACGCCTTCTTGTTTATGTTTATCTGCTGCTCAAGTCAATAAATTGTTTAAACCCTAGTCTACAATCCTAGGAGGTTATAAAATATCTTGGTGTTCAGATTGATAAACATTTAAGCTTTCTTCCTCATATTGAACTACTGACGGGTAGAATAAGGAAATTGATTTATATCTTCAGAACTCTTCGTCATATTCCAGATTCAACTTAATGGAATCTGTTTATTTTGCTTTGTGCCAGTCACTTATAGGATACTGCATTACGGCTTGGGGAGGCGCTGCTAAATCACATATTCTCAAGGCCGAGAGAGCTCAAAGAATGGTGTTAAGGTTAGTGATATTCTTCCCAGCTTGACTCCAACATGTGAGGTATACGATTTTCACTCTACATCAGTTGTTTATTCTGTCTTTAGTGCTTCGTAAACATTCTCAGCTGGACTTCAACCCGCTTCTCAATATTAACATGCGCTGTAAAGGAACTGTTTGTGCATACCTCCGTTGTAATACACAATGTGCCCATCGCCTCTATTGTTTTCTTGGTACTTTTCTTTATAAAAAAAATCAACTCGCGTCTTTCAGTCTATCCCCTCCCAAGACATTCGTACATCTAATTCACACACAAAAGCACACACGCTCGCACACACATACACACACACATACAGACACATAAACACACACACACACACGCACGAACACACGAATACAAGCAAATATAAAAATGTATGAACTGCACGTAATTTTATTTTAAATTAGTTATACCATCATATATTTGTTATTTTAATTCTTTTGTTGGTACCATCACATCTAAATTCGATCTTGATTATCTCAGATTTCTGAGATGGTGAGAGACCCGATAACCTAACGGGTAATTTTTTACCTATTTCGGGCATCAGTCTCACACAAACTTAGCTAAGATTAGTTAGGCTTAAAGTAAGTTTGTGGTGAGAAAACAAAGATTATATTTATTTATTATTTATTCTTTACCTTTACCATTTTAACATAGGTACCTACTATGATACCTCTTTTTAGTTTTTGTGAGACGTTGCAAACAGAAAGCAAGTATAACAAATAGATGAAATGGCTATTTCATAATTTCTGTTCTTTGGCATGGGTCATTGGTTTTGTTGTAGGTAGATATATCAAACATTGTCTAGATATGTGTCAATATGAGTTTAAAGTTGTGTAACTGTTAAATTTATACTCAATGTGTTTAAATTAAACACATATAATTTGGAGATTAAGCTGTACTGTAAACTCAATTTTTACATTTAACATATTTTTATAATGGTATACGGTAGATTCAAACGTCAAAGTGTACCTAAGGTTGTGCTTCCGACTTAACATAGAGATGGCCTTAGATTTACGACATTATGATCACATATAATACTAGGTCTGCAATGCATGCTTCTGTTTGCAAATACTGAGCGAAGCACTACCTTACCTTCGTTTGTGAGTTTTGGCGTCAAATTTCATCAATGTAGTCTCAGCGGTTTGGCTGTGATCAGCTTTTGAATTTTTCTTTGGGTGATTATTCCTCCATGGTATGTCCGATTTCAAAACTTTTTTTTGCACATTAGTCACGACTACGATGTGAGTTTTGGCGCCAAATTTCATCAATGTTGTATCAGCGGTTTGGCTGTGATCAGCTTTTGAATTTTTCTTTCGGTGATTATGCCTCCATGGTAAAGTTTTTTTTTTTTACAAAGCCTATGTCCGTCAGGTTATGTTCATGCCGTAAAGCGAAATTTTTGAGTTGCCTAAAAGAGAGCTTCGCTCAATAAATAAAGGATTGAATACAGTAGGTACATAAGTCTGCATGTTTAATTATTCTCTACGTATTTTTAGTATCCAGAAATAATGTCTTGACACATTTTCCCACATTATATTGAAAAAAAGATGCAAAAGGATGAATATCATCATATTTTCGACACAATAAAATATGTGACTTTAAGTTAGGTGCGGAATGTTTTCACTTCTTGACATTTTAAACGTAAAATGTGTTTTTAAGTATAAATTACAGAAAACTGAAAATATGTATTTGCTTACCAGTTTTGTACAAGGACCTTCTTTTTCGGTCAAGTGTAGATTGACAATAGGTGTTGGTTAAGTCAGCGGTTCACGGTTGGTCGACAAGGGGCGCGGCGCGGCGGCTGTAGTAGAAAGCAAGTTCACAGTCACGGTCGCCGGTGCGACAACCTTGCGCCCGCGCCCGCGCCGGCCGGTGAGACGCCTTCACAACTCGTCTGCCAAATTATACTTTAAATTATTATGTGATTACCGATTACTCAATTCTCAATAGTGTCAAGGCATCGATGAAAGTGATTCTCGTGTCAATGTAGGTAGAAGCACTATTATACTGATATTACGAGTGATGTAGATTGTATAGCGACCATTCAAATAAAAAATAAAAAATGCCAGATAATGATAAATATTTCACTTTTTATATGACTTCAAAGTTATAATAACAGATTTGTGCACTGTGCGTGTGTTCGATATAGCAGCAAAGCGAATGAATGAAAAGGGTAAAATTGCATACCAAAATAATTAGTAATTAATACTACATCACAGTAATTATAAAAAAATCGTAACTTTATACTTAGATGATCTTTTTATTGCTAAGCTCAATCATTATTGAAACTATGAGTTAAAGGTAATGTCTACCTTTCTTTCGTCTACACAAATTTTAGTACAAAGTAAAATATATATTTATACTTAGGACCTTTTTCTATAGATGGAAAATCGCTCCAGCATGTATTTCACTCGCTGCTTTTAAAGGTTATATTAAAAACGGTGATATGATATGACTTTTAGCAACGAGAATAATTCACAAATTACTTATGATATTTCAGTAATATAATAATAATCTATTTCAGTACTTTTCAAAATGTGAGCTAATAATAGCCTTAATACTATAAAATCTTGTTTTTCTTTGGTTAGACAAGTAACTTAATTTTCACAATAAAATACCTAACTGTTTGTGCTTCACTATAACTTTAATTTTCTTGACAACGACGCATTTAATTGTTGATATTTGATTGATGATACAAAATCAAATTCTACCTAGATCGCGATATTACTTCAGACGAGGTTTCTAATAAAGATGTCAACGTATCGCGGTGTATGATGTACTTGATTAAAACAGTTGAGCGACGGGAAGTGAAGCTGGGGCAGCGCACCGTTGGTTGGCGGAATGTCGCTGGATCCGGTTCGAGTCCCAGCCAGTCAGTTTGCACTACATCATGTGAAGCTATCCCGTTATATATGCACTCAGCTTAAGAACTAAGTTATGTTTGAAACGTGCACAAAATAAAGTGCATATCAAGTTTTTCCTTCATCGCGACATACTCAAGGCAAATTGACGTTGTTTAGTGAATCTATCAGCACGTGATTTTAATTTCAATGTATCATGCGCGTAAATCTTGTCAACACAGTATTCTAATATGCAAGTGGAATGTTATTTATCTACATGTAATAAGAGGTACTTTAATATAAAAAAAGATAATGAGAAATACCTTCAATCTTTACATAAGCTTAAATTCATTCTCCCGTCTGGTACCTACCATCAATACGCTAGTATGGTCCCTCATTGACTAGCTACTAAAATATTTATTACACTGATTTGAGCTCAATTATTCGTGATTAGTTGGATCGCCTCCTTGAGTTGAAAATACTGAAGTTAAAATGTACACAGTTGGCGTACATTTCAACCTCGGTCTACGTTAATACGACCATTTATACTCTTTTCGCCAGCATCTCAAATGGCTCCCTATTCGTCAGCGTAGGAACCTGCAAGTTGCTTGTCTTTAACATTCTGTTTGAACCTCGTGCCCCAAAATACTTGAAGACAAATTGTCAGTTTCTGAGTGCATCTTACCAACTAACCGATGTCGTCTACAAATCAATCACGCTCATTACAATTACCTTCGCATGCAAAAAGCTCCTAAAAAATTGCTTTTAAGATACTAGTACTTTAATACTGTCTTAACTTTGTATGAATCTGTCATTTATTGAAACATGTGTTATATATTTGTTTCTCCTAATAATTTATATTGTCACAATCACAAGCACATTGTATATCTACATACTTATTACGTGTAAGTTTATAGGTTCTTGTCCGGTTTTGTAAATTATTATTATTTCTGCATAAACATATTTGTAGACGTGTGGTTTTGTATTTTTATATATTTTTAAGTAAATTTGATTAATTAGCTTTCGTTTAGTACATAGCCTATCTGTTGTGTGGAATACAGCAAAGCATAAGGTGAAATGTTCTCTACTTACCTATAGCTAAGTAGACATGAGGTTTACACTACGCTTTTACGTTTAGTCATGGAGTTGCATTAGTTTTCTTTTTGTTTATTAATAATTAATTGAAATTTATAGGGTTAAAAAAACGAATCGATTTATTATTTGTCGGACTAATAAATTATCAGTAATTTCGGCGTAAAATCGTAGTCGCTACCCAGTATGTTTGATTGCCATCAAATCGACAGACAAGCTCAGAAATCTGCTTTGACCTTGAGTATTTGCGAATACTAGACGGCGAATTCTACACACCTTTGCTTGTGAATACCCACGTATTGCGTAAGTCTGAATCACACTCTAGAAATGCAGTGAGCAGTCAGAATTAGTCGCTACATACGTGATTCAGCGCGACCGGAAATATCGCCATGTTGGCTGCGCCGCCATGTTTATCGGTGCTCCGGAAGTTGCGCGCGCGCCGAACGTCTTAAGACAGTATTTTCACAAGCGCGGCGGAATATTATTCGGAAATATTCAGCGACTATTTTCGGTGCCGATGTTTTTCCGCTCCACGGAGACGTTCGGTAGTGTTAATCATATAGTTGAGGATGGAGCCGTTGTATTTATAGAGGAAATTGCTTTGCGACGTATTTAGAAACACGTAATTTTGTCTGGGCAGTTGTTTGTGGCAGCCGCGGTATGCGCCACGAAAACTGTGCGAACGTAAATACTACAATATGAAAATGTGTGGGCCTTGAGGAAGCAAATTAATTTCAATAAACAGTCGGTTTTACATATGTTTCTTTAACCTAGGTACCAGTTTAGAGCTTGTAATTTTTCTGTCGTTTTTTAAATTTATCATAGCCATTGTTTTTATTAAATTAAAAATGAATTATTTTTAAAAAGATTTAAATAAAACAATTAACATCCATTATCTGTTTTCTCTCTTTACTATTTTAAATATTTATTTTACGTAGATAAAAATACAGACGAATGTTAAAGAAGTTGTTGTTTTTTTTCGTTTTTATGATTATACGTATCAACAATCTTTAGTTACTAGTGTATAAATATTTCGGTGACTTATTGCAACTACTACAGCCAAAGTAAATTAACAAGTAAACCAAAATAAAATCATTGAACCGATGATTTTATTTGTGACAACAAGAAAATTACTAAGTAACACTCCTGTTGTGCTTCATAGCAGTCCAATAATTTATTTTTAGCTAATAAGTAAGAAATTTTGACTACTAGAAATTCACCTTGTTTCAGGAGTTAAGGAAAACTTAAACCCTCATTCTTTCGCTTTCCGAGTGAGTGCTCTTCCAATTTGCTTATCGACACCTTAACAAACCCGTTGAATAAGTTCCTGGTTCCCACCCATTTAAAATATTTTTCAAATTGACTATAGTATTAGTATGTAGCTTCTTAAGCATTTACAATGACAGGACATATTAATTGTATGCACCTTATATAGAATGACGGTAGACATCCAAACCTTTGGTGGTAAATGTCTAGTTATGCGTCATATTTTATGTATGTTAATAATTGCATTGATACTATTCGTTTAGACCTTTTCAAGGTCAAACTACATAAGTACCAATTAGAGATAAATTTAAAGCGACAAAAAATAAGAGATTATTATAAAAATAGTACTTAGTGTTGAATGAAAAAATTTGTTATTAAAACCAAAGTATTTAATTAATTTTAAATAGTGAATGCATTGTTCATACCCGCTTAACTTTTTTGAACGTGACTCTTGAGCATATTTTAGCGATAGAAACACAAAATATTGACCTTAAATATAAACATTGTTTAATGCTTATATTAAGTATTTTAACTTGCTTTCAACGTTTAAAAGAAATAATATTTATTTATGTGATTTAGTATATTTCTAGTCATAACGTTAGTAGGTATCTAAGCTAGATGAGTATGGTTAAATTTATAAAAGCACTTCTTCGTGTAATTTTATTATAAATATAGGTATGAAACAAAAAAGTCATGTTACTTGTGTTATCTCACATAGAAAAATCACATAGTTTAGTGGGACCATCATAATTAGTTCTTCATAACCTTAGTTCTTCCAGTACCATTACTCTTATGATAATGTATTCTTGGTAACATAGTTTAAATCATGATACTAAATGCCCACCTACCATACATACCACAGCACGTTCATTTTTCAACGTTTTAAACAATTTTAACTTTACAAATTTTTGGTTCATGCTCAAAGTATACGCCGTTTTTATTTTGTTTTTTGTTTCCAACGAAGCATATATCATACTTAATAATGCTACGTAGCTGTATTTACTCACTTCCATTTACCACCACAAATTATTATTTTTTTATGTTATTTAACAAATCGGCGGGGTTAGTATTAACATGTTAGAACCTACCCCAGATACCTATGGGCGCTTGTATTAATAACTCGTTTCTTGTCACATTTTATAACGTAATACATATAAACAATAATTACGTATAAATGAAAAATTACTGGAGTACCCAATTCCTTAGAGATTTACGAGTCAACTGCGAGAGAAATTATGGAAAAAATAGAGATTATAGAGACTTAGCAAAAGAATTTAAGTTTTGGTACGGTTTACACTTGTGTGTGAAAAAAAAAAAACAAAGCGGGTGCATCGAGAGCAGAAGGTTACGAGAAAACCAGCTTAATCTTTAATAACGAACAAAGCAACTATGGCAGAGTATGTGTTAAAGGATATTAATATTTATTTCGGGTTACTGCGCAAAGATGCAATGAGTTAAGTAAATGCGATGGCAGGATGAGATCAAAGCGATAGCTGATTACCCTTGTCAACCTAATTAAGGTTTATAATATAATAGTAAAGAGATTATTAGTTTTTGTTTAAGTTTAAATATATTGTAATTTGTAATATTATATAAGAAAATGCGCCGCATTCACATCACAGTATTAATTGCACTTTCATTAATGGAAAGTAATGTTATACATGTATTTGTTATTTTTTATATTAGTTGATGTTACAATATGTTACCCAGGAGTTGTTAATTCCAGCTCCAAACACGAGGTAAAAATTAACAAACGACTTTGTTGCGTGAAAGACATCTGTTTCAGACATCATTTATTTAATTTAAAATTTGAGTTAAAAACATAATACCTAAATAGATACAACATCATGTGGCGAAAAAATTATGTCTAAATGTTTAATCATTTCGGAGGTACAACTAATAATGCAATTGTTGTTATTTGTTGCCCGGCCTCCCCTACTATGCACTACATACTTACGAGTATATAAAAGTTATCTTTATCTTTGTTTCTTGATAAAGAATTCAGCAAATGCTCGATTTTCCTCGACGGTTCTTTACACAGAACATTACGTGAGTACAACTGTCTTGATCCAATCATTATTTTTAGGAGTCGAACATGAACATGAAACTGATATATATTCACACTTTTAGTATTTAGTTTACGTTTAGTGTATGTAGTCGCAGTCCAGACAAGATAAGTCAGGAGGAGCAAATCAACGTTTTAAGTCGACAATAATCAACGCATAGGAAGGGTGAACCGTGAACGGGCTCAGAGGCTTTGCAGGAATGCGGTCGGCCGGGGGAAAGGTAAGGTAGAGGGAGGAGGACAAAACCTGGAACTGGTTTTGCTTCCTGTACGTGTCGGATGTCCTGCGGCTTCCTGCCCCTCTCGTGTGCGCTCGCGCAACCACGCAATGGGATGGTTCATAGGGCTGCGCCTTGGCGCAGATCCTACACTGTGGTAAGGAGCGGCTTTAAGTATATTAGCTTTTAGTACAATATTGAAAGTGTTGACATGGTTGTAGAAAATGTCAATATGTTCTTTAAACGTCATTTCAATTCAAACTTTAATAGACAATAAATGCAGTTAAAGCTGTTGCTTCAGTTAGTTTATTATTTTGTTTTCTTAAACGTAAGTAGTAATAGTTAAGACTTGGGTTTTGTCTAAAACCCAAGTAAGTGTATTTTTTTTTACATTATATTATGTTTTCGGGTAGTTTTATATGAAATCCCATTAATTGATAACTTTGTTTGAAGTGTGCTTCCAGCCTCAGTAGCATTCGACTTCAGGTGAAGTGAGGTATAAAGGTTTTACCTTTGTAGATTATATTTATTTGTGCCTGAATTGCTAGTTTTGCTACAATTTATCAAATATAAAACGATAATAAACGAATTTAACAACTCAGAAACTTAGAAACGATATTAATAACTCTCTTACAGATAAATAAATAATAAATCTGTTAAAAGTATATCCGTCGCTGCCCAGTTGTGTATACCCTGCGTAAGAGTGCCGGAGTGCGCGTCTCGCACGATTGAGGACATTCTCAGTTTGTTTTTGTTGGTCTGCGGTCGGTGTAACTTAACGCGAGTGCTCTCAGGAGGAATAACGACACCCATGGCCTTTTTTTACGTTTAACCTTTTATGTAGGTATTATTTCTAAAACAAATACTCATTTAATGTTGCAACACATAAATACGAGTATAATAATATAATATAATGTATTGAAACATTTGGCACTTAAGGCTTACCCGTAAAAGTTTGTAGGAATATATTGTATCAATGCGTGCATACTTATTATTATTATTATATTTGCGTGAACATATTACGTGTCTACATTGAGACGTGAAGAAACAACTGAGAAGTGGGAAATGTGGCACTGTTAGAGTTTATATATAAAGAATGCAGAAAGATAGCATTGTCAAAAATATGAATTAGAAATTCAACTTATTGTTGATTAAATAAATGTAACACACACTATCGCGTGTATGACACACGCACAGATATTGCTTTATAATATTTGTTTATGGTTAAACCCTGTAAAGACTGTCGCTAAACTGAGAAGTGTGTTAACCAATTCGTTGCTGATGTTGACTTTTTTTTGCGTGTGGCGTTAGCCACTGAATCCGTGTCATTTTTAAATCGATGATAACTCCTTCAAATCAAGTTTTAGGGAAATTAACCCAGAATAAAAACTATCTTTATTTTTCACGTAAATCAAGCTCGTAACCTTCGTTTCTGTAATTGTATGTAGTAACGAATCGGTTTGGAAGAGATTAATATAATCTTACTGTATGCTAAACATAACAATATGTTAATGTGATAATCGTAGCTTAATGGGTACCTATCCATATTTTCTTCATATTATGTTTTCTTTAGGGTTTGAGTCAAATGAACTTTAAGAAAAAAAATTATTTTGAAAACATTTGCAAATACAATTATTGATTTTCTATGGTTAACTCAGAAGCTAAGATTTCCGATGCGATTACAAAAGGAATCTATGATTGGTTATTCTTATATTCACAGTCTTTTATATATTTTTTATAATTAAAGCAAATTAACTGTGTAGGCTTTAAGATTAACATTAGATAGAAGTGTAGTCTATGGCAGAAATTAAATAATTGACGGTTGAATTTTGGAAGAACGAATCGGCAAACATAAGTTTAAAAAAAAATTGAAATAATTCACACCGTGTGGTGTTTAAATTACCATCTTTTGGCAAGCGAGATTTGATACTACTACTACTAGGTCACCGTACACACGAACTACTATTAACTTTGTCAAAGCGTAGTAAGAAATAAAAGTAGAGTATTGAACTTTATGTTCATGAAAATAAATGGTGACACGACTGTCGCATTTTTCAATGTTTTTTTTATTTAAAAGGTACTGTATTTTTAACGCTACACCAGAACAAATACATATGAAAAAATATTTTATATATTTATTATGAAAAGGTAAAGGGCAGATAAAGTTTGTTGATATAAATATAAAAATGACTGGTGAAATGGTTGGTAGTATGATACTTAGCTTTATGAGTCAAAATTCTGATAAAATTCTCTGCAAAGAATGCATACAAACAAAGAAACTGACACTTAGTTGATGTTGTTGCTTATTATTGTTATGAAACTATACCCTGTGTTTTGGATTTATCAAGTTAAGAACTACAGCACACGAGCGCTTGCATAGGTACGTGATAAATTTCTGATAAAAAAAACATCATTGGGTAGGTATTAGAAAGAAGATCATAGATTTTTATTCTTTAATATGGTTTTACGGTGGACTTTTCATCAGTTACATACTCCTAATTATTTTGTGTAGAGTTTGAATATTATGCCAAATTTTGGTTGAGTGGGAAAAAAAACAAAAAAATCTTAGTATTTGTTAGTCAAAGTCAACATTGTGAAATTCTCCGGAGATTAATATTTACACCCTTCATAAAATACTTTATTTACAACCCATGGGAAAATGGAAAATGGGAGTGACCTGAACAAAAGAAGACTTTATATGTATGTATAATATTATGTATATAATATACATATTGTCAGGTCATTGTTCGTATCCGCTAGCACTCCCCCCACTTCTTCTCGTACGCGCGCCTCTGATCTACGTAATCTACGCTAAAACAATGCGCTTCCGCATCTTCGCTCATTTCCAGGCGCAAGGCTATTGCCAAGGTCTTGGCTTTCTACGGCACGGCGAGTACACGGGCAGGAGAACGGCGGTTGAAAAACTATTAAAGTAGTTAATGATCTGATGATTCACGATCATTCATTACCAGAAATCTAAAACAAACTTAACATATGATGTTAAGTTAATTACCTTTAAAAAGTTATACAAATATTTACCAAATAAATACTTAGGTTCGATACATTGTTTATTATAATTATAATTAATTAACGTAACACGCAACAAATTGTGCCATAATTTATTTCATTGAGAAGCAAGGTGTTGGAAGCAATAGAACTGACCCCATACCACAAGCTAGGTAGTACGGGTAATATATTAAACGATTTACAAAGGGTTGAAAAAATCTAGTTTAAGTAATATTTGAATGATTCTCGGTCTTTTGGTTATTCACCAAAATCTTGCTTTTGTGATTTTTCAAAGCAGAAAAGGCATTTTGAGGCCAAATCTAAATCAAAATATAATATTTTTAATTTAAAAGCAAATACGCTTTTAGAAATAAGTTATTATACAACAAGCTGACCAGGCCACTCGTTGCTGTGGCCCAATTTTTTTTTTTTTTTTTTTTTTTTTTTTTTTTTTTTATTGCAAAAGTTGGCAAACAAGCAAACTGCCCACCTGATGGTAAGTGGTAACAGTCACCTATAATACATGTGGCTCTTGTGAGATTCGCAGCAAAACTGCAACCCCCACAAGAACCACAGTGTACGTTGCCAACTTGTGACACAAGATGTAAAGTCACTGTACCCAGTAATTTCACTGCCATATCTTACCCTTCAAACCGGAACACAGCAATGCAAGCACTGCTGCTTTGCGGCAGAAATAGGTATATAAATTATTATAATTTAATTTGCAATAATATATATATAGGTAAGCCACATTCGTAATCCGGAAAAAAGATTTTTTTACACAAAATACAATACGATAAATACAATATAATACATACATATAACATACAATAAACCTACAATATAATACAATAATGTCACTCACTTTCGCCTCTTTTCGTGCGATCTTGTGCATTATTATTTCCTACGAATTCTTGTACGGTAAATTAAAAATAGGACTGGTATGTTTTACCTTAATATATTATTAATTATTATCACTTATATATCGTTACACTCCAGAACCAAGTTTTTGTGGAAGTCACTCAGATTTCTTTGCCATTTTTTTTTTATTGTATGTATGTAAATATGACCTACTTTTGCCTACGTTTTATTGTCTAAGTATATAGAAATGTAATCACATCAGTAGTAGATTTCATGTGTTTTTTACAGGTAGCAAATAACTTTTAGCATTAAATGGACTTCCTTTATACTTTTCTGTAAAATAAAGAATTAAACAAATAAATACAGTCTAACCTATTGTTTGGAACAAAACTGTGATAAGTAGAATTTGTTTAACATTTAGAACATAATTTATATATTTTTGCTTTTCTAACGTTCAAATATTGGAAATGTCTCGCACTTTTTTCAAAGTTTAAATTATTTAAAAATGGTCGCAGTTATAGTTAGTCGCTATGCGATAAGTGAGTAAATGGACACTATAAAACGTAATGGATGTTGCCAACATCCGCGATTGCGTCACGCAAGACGAGAAAAACTCCTCTGTCTGAGGAAAATGAATGGCTTGAAGCCGGATGTTGAGGTTCACACGGCATTATTATTATATATTCCTGTGAAGGACCGTAGCGAGGGCCAGCAAACTCCATGCTTGCATGCCTCCATGCAGGAGACTTGGGGGATTCCTAATACGACTGTGGACTGAGTATTTTTAAAGCAGCAAACAATTAAAACCTTATCGTTAAAGCGTTATAACTTTTTTGTATTCAGTTCTTTGGAATTTATTTGATTTAAGTTAATTTATTCCAAAGCAATAAATCTATAATGATAGGCATTTATCCTCAACGTTTGGCACTTCATTCGGACTTCCAAGAAGTAGGTAGCTGTGTTTTATAATTATTCCAAATCAATTGATGCATGGATTTTTACTCCAATATTTATCCTTGTCAATATTTATACTCTAATATTTATAGGTCTTGACTGAAAAGGATTATACTTTCAATTTTAACAATATACTTATTTTAAAAGTTATACCTTTTTCAAAATATGTAACATTGTTTCAACAATAATATTCCTTATCTGCCCTAGATACGGCTCTGTCATCTGAGTCGCAATGACCGACCCTTGCACTTCCTTGATGCGCAGGACACAAATTGGCTTCTGGTAATTGTTTAGTACAAGTTCTTTCAGGATGTGCCGTAAACAGGCATCTCGATTTTGCATTGAACATTCTTATTATTCTACACATATTATCCATTAACAATGCTCGTGTAATGATAATGTCTTTGATATTACAATGTGTGGAAGTAGTTCTAGTTTGGTGTTGGGCTATTAATGTCCCCTGGAGTCGCAAGTGGTAACAATAATAGAGGCCATCAGTCAAGCTGTACGTAACCTTTTGAGTAAAAGATATAGAATATCGAAATCTATTACTATGTCATTGGTTATTTCATTAGATTTTGGAGTTGAAATAAATGTAATTAGTGAAATTAATTTCAGTTATTTTTATTCGACCTCCGAGAAGTATTTTGTTATTATGCTATCAGCTGATTGAAGAGTTTGTAAACTCTGGGATAAAAACTTAGAATGGATAATTTTGGCAAAGCCAAGAAATAAATATAACGATAAGAACAATTGTTATTCTTTTTTATAAATTTTATTAATTAATCTTGTAATCTTGTAACTTTCTCCCCTATTTTACTTTTGAATAAAAAAAGGTTTGCATCTATTTTACAATATGTATTCTAAAAAAAGTTAAAGTAGATAATAATCAAGATATCTATAAAGTAATAGTTAACTTACAGCACGGGTATAAAAAATAATTGATCTAAAATAAAATTTTATTAGTCTTGAAAACGTTATTGAAATAATAAAATAAATGAATAAAGAGAATGCGAGAATTCTCAATAAAACATTTTAAACATAAAACGTAATGTTGACGAGGAGTTCATTGTCGCGCAGTTTCTCAAGATCTGCTCACGTGAAATATCTGCTGCTCAGAAAATGTAATTACTCTTGCGCAGGCGCATGCGACCGAAACGGAGTCAGGCGACGTGTGAGAGTGATCAGAAGTTCGTCTTACCCTAACAAGGTTTTTACTTAAAAAGTAGGTATTCCATCCTGATTAATTAACACAAGGTAGTACGATAGTAGTGCTGTGTACTGTATTTTTTTTATTAAGACATATCCTGGTTTTAATCTACTTCAGTAGGTATATCTGTTTTCTTTGTTTAGTAAATTGAACATGACAAAACCTACACCAGTGTGAATATAGAAACTTATAAAAAATAAATAACTAGTTTATTTTCGCAAAAAATAACCAAACCAGCTTGTCAATAAATGCAGAATCCGCAGACACCAAGACAGCCACACAATTTATCCCTTCACCAATTACTTTACACGTGTTTCGCTCCAACATGGAGCACCAGAAGTTAGTAGACCGTGCGATATTGAACCCTTAGACCTTTAGATGAGTCTATAGCGGGGGCCAAGACAGGACTTGTGATGGAGCGAGCTAACCTGAAAGGTGCCTTTTCACCCTGGCTTTGAAGCCAGAGGGGTCATGTGCACTTGGAAATGCAGACGCAGAGAGGCAGTTCCACTCCTTTGCTGTGCGCATTATAAAATATGTTGAGTAGCGCTAGTGCGACAATTAGGAATGGAGACCAAGAAAGGCGGTAGCCCGCAGTGCATCTTGTTACCCGAAGGAAGAAAGGTGATGTTGGTATGAGGTCATGGAGCTCCTGAGCACACTCTCTGAAGTATAATCTGTAAGAGAGTGCAATTAATCTGTCATGTCATGTTCTTATAATAGTTTAGTTATAACACGCTGTGTTGCTTTGTGCTGGTTGGAGAAAAGCTGATATATGCCGCCAAGGCATATCAGTAAGGTAGGAATTATAGAATATCATAAGAAATTGTTGGTACAAGCAATAAATGTAGCAGTTTTGATACTAAAACTGTGTATAAGCTGAAGAGATATTTATTCATATTGCATATAGTTTGAGTAGGTATCCACAGGAGGTGAAGAAGAGTGAAGAATTTGGTTAACAATAAAAATGGTGGGGCCATTTCAAAAAAATTGAGAATATTTGGCTGGGAAGTATTAATCAATTTATTATATTATGAAATCCTGGTCTTATATGTGTTTAAAGTTGATGAAAAATCTTAACATGAGGAGATATTTTTTTTGACAGGTTGATGGTGAGGATATGTAAAAAGATATAGCCAAAAACTAAAACCACTTTTCCCGCCGAGACCACCGTGAGTACATAGTGGCACTCACTACACAGGGCTTCGGGTGGGGGCCCGTAACACCTCCACCTAATTGGGAGAATGAGCGGATACAGCTTGGTCATCCTCCAGTTAGAGGAACAGAACTTGTGTAATAGCGACGGTAGAAACATAGCTTATGACAACATACAAGATGGAAGACCAGAATGAAATGGAACCTATAACCATTCCGTCAATATACTTTTCTATATTATGAAAAATTAATAGTAGTAATATGTAATATTACTCCTTCTTTATGCGAGTTCTAATACAATGCTTAACATAAACTTTTATTACAACTGTCACGCATGCGCTTAGAAACTGGGGGCGTCGACAGTGAACACGCAATCGTGCACTGTCACTCTCTTCTGGCGAGAAGAAAACAATGTGATTTCTTAGACTACAAAAACGCGATATCATGCAAACGAAATTACCATGAATAAGTTATAATAACATCGCACAAGCTACGAACGGTCCACCAGAATCGTTACTATTTTTAGACTGCATAATTTGCGAATAAGTTTGTTAAATTATAACACCTCCATCTATGTGAATAATTATTATTTACATCCTCTGACGTGTGATTGCTATAATACGGAAGTCTAAATGATTTTTGTAAAAACATAGTTACTGAATAGGTAGGTAGTACTTAACATAGATATGTGAAATAATTATACTAGATTTAAAAAATCTAAAAATCCCACGTTTTTCAATGTCCTAAAAAGAATAAAATAACCCTGCGGGGCAAAGCGAGGGGCCACTCAAAACGTGGGGGCGCATATTACTAAGAGGAGATTTTAAAGAGATGAATGACATGCATTGATGCCGATAATTGTAAAGATGCGCCCCCACGTTTTGAGTGGCCCCTCGCTTTGCCCCGCAGGGTTATTTTATTCTTTTTAGGACATTGAAAAACGTGGGATTTTTAGATTTTTTAAATCTAGTATAATTATTTTATTCTTTTTAATTATTAACTCAACGAAGTAACCATGTGTTACGCAACAATCGGATAAGCCCCATACAAAAGTGAAAGTTGCCGAAAGTGGACCTGAAAGTGCATCTGGAAAGTTGAAAGTTGCTTTAGAGTGCATTGTCATCGGGTTCTGAACTATCCTGAAAGTTTCAGCTTTCTAGCTTATCGGAAAGTGCCTCAAATTTAAGTTGCAAGATTTTGCCCGGACAGACAAACAAATAAGAAAAGTGAAATAAGAAAAACGTGGTAAAATAGTAGTGAACCATTTAGTATAATAGGAGGAGGTCAATGTTTGTATGAAGTATTTTTATTTCTTTGATGCGTCTACCTATAGCCATTTCTATAGGTTGTAAGTAATACTACTTTTGTGTTTAAGTACTATCGTTTCTTTTTTTAAATTAATAATTATAATTTTTTTCTTAGTTCAGGTCACGGATTATGCTGTATTTTTAACCATATTTTTATTATCATTATGGCTTATGGTAGGTTATGGACTTATTTTTTGTATTTCAGTAAATTTAAGTTCATCAAAGATGGATAAGTAGTTGGCTTGGCTCGTTTTACGTTACTTTTTAACTTCAGCAGGTAAATCCCTCATTTTCGTTTCGTAACTCAGTCATATCGCAATTTCTTTGAAGATGTTATTAAAAACCTGATTTTCGTTTTTGTTTCTATAAAAAAATAATATTTCCACATAGACGAAGTGCACAGGTTAAATGATTTTTTTTTCAGTGCTTAACTAGGTACATACTATATATGCGTTTAAAGTTCTCTATAAATAACCTATATAAATAAGTCAATTATGCTGATGTAAATTTATTTAACAGGGTCTTAAAAATCATAATAATTTGGTATACGTTCCAGCTTTTATCAACGAATATGATCATTGTACAACCAACAACAGGTGAATATACTACACAATAACAAATAGCTCAATCAATATTGAACTAAATTATTACGGCCCTTTACTTGAATATTAATTGAAGAAATTGTTTTGAATAGGTTAACATAGCTGCCGACTGTATTTAAACTTCTTCTGAAAATATTAGCCTTAATATAGGTCTCGTAGGTAGATACTCGACAGACATCCTCCTTATAGTCAAACATTAAATAAAATATTTTTCTTTGATCAACAACAACTTCATACATTTTATTAAGTATATTGCAGTTCCCTTATCTCTTACAGCATTTACAGTTCACGCTCTCGAATCAGCATACATATCACAAACACGAACATTAAAAGACACTTGAACTTAAATACGATTAGTCGTGTTACATACTTATTATAAACAGCTGTTTACTTTAATCACATCTATCGATCCATAGACACCTTATATCAAAATTATATTTACTTTGTAGTTCATGTAAAAAAATGGTACTTAGTTTATAGGATTTTTCTGGATGCAGAGTTAGAATCTTGATATAGACAATATGCCAGTGATATGTAGCTTTAAAGGGGTACCTAAGTATTAGAATTAGATATAAAAGGTAATTATTATTTGTATTTTAAGTATGCTGTTGAGTATTAAAATAAAAAAAAAATTCATGACTTTCTGGTCGTAGTTAAAAAAATCTATTGTAATTAGTTAATTTTTTTTACTGTGAATTTTATATGATTCCTAGCTAAAGTATAATATTTATTGACTTAATTGAGTGCAAGCTCGCAGTATCGATCATCCACCTCGCTGACAGCGGCCGAACTGATAAGAGCTATCGACGTCCGCAGCTGCCCGGAAACAGTTCGCGCAATCGATCCCAACCACGTCACGTCACTCAATGTAAAGAAATAAATTCCGTTAAACCATTACAAGTAATGTCAATTAGTGTGTTCCTAACTATACAGAACTTGTAAGCAATATACGAGTAATTTTAATAATGTAAAAATGTCTTCTTACACTTTCTAATAAACAGCTACTCTTTCCACCTATCTGATGTTAAGTATATGAGACGTAACGCTAAAGTAGCGTTACGTCTAATGCAAATTGTCACTAGAAAATACAAGTTTATAGGGTAAGGTTGCTATCATTAGACCAGCACTTTCATTGAACCACTTTAGTAACTTTGAAAATACTAAATTAAAACTATTCGTAACATCGAATCGTGATTTAGATGACCGGCGTACTGTGATGTAGGATGTATAAATGTAGCTACTTTGTTGAATTAATAACTAAAAAAATCTTGTATTTTTTAGTTATAAGATTAGCGTCACAAGCTATAAGTATAAGACAGGTTGGCTTAAATAAAGGAAGAGAATTTAGGCGTGCTTAAAGCTCCCTAAAACGAAGTTTCGATAATAAAACTTCAAGGAATTAGAGTTACTAATATTAACTGACTGATTTATTCTGATAGGCATAGTTAAATATTTTATTAATAAAATTTTGTAAAAAAGGTGTTTTTGTTATGTATTTTTGATAGAACCTTGTATGGACCTACAGATCAGAGTGCACTGAGTTCAATTAAAGCAACTAAGTAGACCGTTCAAAGTAACGGTGGCCCAAAAAAGGTAACCGAAACAAAGAAAAATCTCCTTATGTGACTATACCTTCTTTAAAAAGTCTGAAGTAGTAGCTGTGTATAGCTATTTATAAGGATTATTCATTATACTAACTTCATTTTTAATTACAAATAATACTTTTCAATTTAACGCCTATTCATTATTAAGTGGTCCAATGAGGCAACTTTATCCTAATATTATTATTTTGTTTGAAAGGCATCAGCAATAGGTATAATTCCATAACATTTCATAATATTTGGATTCAGAACAAAGTATGAGATGTTGACTAAAATATTTTTCTATATGTACTATAATATCTATTAAACATACCCTATAGATTATTTAGACAAACAATCAACAGAAATGCGTACCGGGACACTCGGAAACTTCACTTATCCATTTAGAGACTGCACATATCCTTAATAATACTTCATCAGCAAATAGTATTTATATAAAATCCGATCAAATTAAGCTGAATATAGGGATACCAACGAGGGGGCAATAATTTGCGTAGTTTTACAAATTGACATTATGAGATATGACATACTAAACGTCCGACTGTGCTGAAGAGTGTAGCGAGGGTTAAAATGCACTTCTTTCAGCCGTAAATAATATATAATATAATAGAATTATAATGGCTTATGACAAAAGACTCTATAAAACCACTTTACTGGATTAATTCCCCGTTTACTCTCAGGTGTAATCACTTTCTCGCTCAACGGCGATCTAAACAACGAATAATAGAGAATCCGATCTACTTACGCAAAAATAAAATAAAGTATTTTTTTGTGATTTCTATTACTTATTCTTACAATCGCAACAATTAGCCTTGCCCAAAGTAAGCACTGTAAGGCTAAAATAAACATAATATATGATACATAAATATGTAATATTCATAGAAAAATATATAAACACCCATGACTCAGGTACAAATGCTCGTATTCATCATAAAAACATCTGCCCCTTCCGGGATTTGAACCCAGGACCGTCGGTGCGAAAGGCAGGATCGCTACCGTTGCACAAAACGGTCGTTGCTTATTCGATAAATTTTTATATAAAAATATTAGAAAAAATCGATTTGGCGAGAAACTTGTGTCTAGAATTTTCTATCAAAAAATATTAGGTAGGTGAAATATGATTAGCATTAAAGTATGAAATAAATATAAATACCACAAATTAAATGGCTGATTCGTCTTAATCGATTGCCAAACATTTGTTTTTTATCGTAACAGCAACATAAATTCAATTAGAATAAAACACTTTTTTACGGATTTTTGCGCATGTTTTATTTTATTTTGATTATGATGGAACCATCATCTTAGTCATCCTGTGATCACGGCTCCTGTAAAGGAGTCGAAACGTCAGGATTAAATATAAAATAAAATAAAACATGCGCAAAAATCCGTAAAAAAGTGTTTTATTCTAATGTGTAATGTGCGCGGAAGTGTAAGAACTAAATATAATAAATTCAGGTTAATACCGCCGCGTGTTTTTTAGAAAAAGTACTTAACACACGTATGCTGTACACATACATAAACAGACAAATATATAGATCGTCGGAGGGATGAAAAAGAAACAAAGGAATAGCATCAAATAATAATTCATATTTTCGTATTACATCTATCGATTATTACGACATTTACATGATGTAAATTAACATTCTAAGACAAAATTCTATTAAAACTATAATAATTATGTAAATAATATGAAACCGGTGTATTTACTTTAGAAGCACCAGTTGTTAAAAATACATAAAGATCACGATAGCGGAATACTAGTGCACGGGTCATTATTTTATTAGTCACATTGGGAAATAACTCAAAGGTTTATTAAAAGTAAAAAAATAAGAAAATATTAGCCTTTTATATCTGCTTGTTAACAATATGTTAGATTACTCACTTATATTAATTGTACAGTGTTTAGCTTGAGTTATCTGAATATATAATGAATTGAAAATAATATAATATTATTGATATCAAATTACATAATCAACTAACTCGTGTGGGTATTGCCTATACGTTATGCTACATACATTTTATCTCGCAAACAGGGGATAATATTTAGTATAGAGATCGGTACAATGCATTAGGTATAATTCATTATAAAAAAGGTGTTTACTGTCTGAAACTGTATAAGCGTACATCACGTGTGTGTCTACACTCATGACAATTACAACTATGAAGACCGCTTGTAAGTACCTACAGTATTAAAGTTTGAGTTTATTGCAATAATATTAAAAAGAGTTTTTATAAAATATCCAGACAAAAATACCATATCCTTAGTTGCCATAATTAAATATCCCACAGCTGCTAGCTGTAGCTAATAGGTTTCATTGAATTTTTATGTTTATGAGTATATTGGCTTACCTGCTTACACGTAGGACTAAGGAAAGTCTTTTAGTGATTTAAGTAACAAGTATGCAATGGGAGAATAATGATTGGATTGGATGATGGATCAGCTTCAATGGCACAATGTCTGTTTCGCCATAACTTCCCGAGTTCTTAACCGATTTTAATATTTTTTGTGTGGAATCGAATCAACAGGTTTAGGACCAGATTGTGACCCGAATTTTGAAATTCGCAAAAATTCCCATCGATACAATTTTTTTTTCTTTTTTTAGGTATTACGCTCCGCTTCAATATATGGTGCTAGCGTAGCTTTATGCTTAGCGACTGCATCGCCTAGTAATAACATAAAACAGTAAGTAAATTTAAGCAATCAAGTCACAAACTTTATCTGTGTATCTTCTGGAAAAATCTTATCTAAGTAAAGCACTTTAGGTGGTGCTTTTGTTACCAGAGCCTTTTTAAAGATGCGATGCTATATGAAACACTGACTACTTAGCTCCTTTCAGCTTCAGCATCAGACCCTGGTCACAATAATTAATCGTTAATACCAATCAAATCAGCCCAAACTAGTCGGTGTTGTGTCGTTTTATTGCGGTGTTCCTATGGCCATCTGCCAGCTCCTGCATCAGATCAGCTCTATATGATCATCACGCGATATACATTTACACGCAAAACTTCAGTTCAGTCTAAAACCGGGACGTGGGTCAAATTTAATTTGCAAGATTTCACAGACACCGGGACAGGTGAAAATAAAGAAAAGCTTGTAAGAAGATGGCACTGTATTTTTTATATAAAATGACGTAATCAGTATTGCGCGCGTATCCCATATTTGGTTCATCTCCCCAAGTGAAGGAACGTTCTCGTCTGAAGATTATATTCAGTTTATTAGATGTCATTTCAAAAGCGGAAGGGTGCTCGGTGGTCGCGATCAATTGAAGCAATTGCTTCGGTAAAGATGAATTTGTGCGTGTGTGTGCTTCTGTTTATATCGAGTGGCTATTTCATATTGATTTTTATTGATAAATGAGACACAGACGTACAAATGATTTTTTAAAATTACTTTTGTTGAAATAAAGCACAGTTGATAAACCAATCGTATGTTTAAACGTCTGATTGATGTAAAATATTAAAAGCCATTAGCTGACTGTTAGTTATTTTTTTTATATTGTGATTTATCGCCTTGATTAGAAATAAGTCACTAATCTAATATAATATCTTTAGCAATGTTTATTTTATTTGTTAGTTTCTTACCCTGTATTTCCCTTTTGATAAGTGTGATAAAAATATATGAAGTTTTTGATTAAATTAATATTCACAGGTACGCTCTAGTTGTAGGTCGCCGATTCTGGATAAGATTAAAAAATCAAAACCTATCTGCCGACTTTATATCTACTTGCTCACCATGACGTATTAAGAAATATTTTATTTTATGGACTTGATCGTTAGAGTGGCTGAAAAAATAATGATATGGTATTATGTATGAAAAAATAATAACATAGTATGACTTTAATTGAAATAACAATTTATTGAAATAAAAATTTAGGTACTTACATTTTAACAAAATTTAACAAAAGTAATATATATATTTCTATACTTATATTATAAAGAGGAAAGATTTGTATTTTTATATTTTTGTATGTTTGCAATGAATAAACTCAAAAATTACTAAGCCGATTTCAAAAATTCTTTCACCATTGGAAAGCTACATTCACGCTGAGTAATATAGGCTATATTAAATGCTAGAAATTTTTTAAAGAATTTTCTTCACCCGTGCGAAGCTGGGACGGGCCGCTAGTATTATATAAAAGTACAAAAGTATAATACTATTCAACAAGTTACGTAGTTTTATTTTTATAAATTTATATAAAAGGCTTTTCTAATACTAACGTGGCATACTCCTGACAAGTGCAGTAATGACTCGACAAAGCACCATTAATTAAGGAAGCGAGTTGATGTGCCTTATCTGCGACAGATGTTCGGATAGATTCGAGCATGACGTGCGGCTTCAGCTGGGTAGAAAGCGGAAGGGTGGCGGTGCCGTCAATTGGCACAATTGGCAGTAATTGTGGGCGGTATGTCCGGGCGAGCCGCGACCCCGGCCGCACGCTGTCGACCCACAGCCCACACCGAACGCAGTACATTCACTATGGCCTCACCAATGTTACGTCAGTCTCCAACAATTTACCATACGCTATGCGTTAATGTACGCAGTACGCAGCAACCGATTTGAACACCTATATGTTCGTAGGTATACTGGAAATCTAAATATACGACCAAAATCGATATTTTAGGATTACCTAATACACTAGTTTAAATTTTTTTTTCAACTGGACTTAAGCAAGCGAACTAAATCTCGATATCTTTTGGCTCTAGCTAAATGTAATATAGTGACTTGCTCTAGCAAACCAAGTTTTCATAATATTGCCGATGTGTACCTTTACTGGTATATTTAGAAAATCATAATATAATGCCCAAGTTTAAAGTATTTGTGATTTTTTGTCTTTAGAATTCAATTGATGTATAAAATTTACAAAAGTTTTTGTTATCAACAAAAAAGTTTTTATTACAAAGAGTAAAAGATTAATAGAACGAAACATGAAAATATAGAAACTGAAATATGTTTTGCTTATTTATTAAAAACAAAATCATGCTGACCGATGATACGTAATTAATTTTGTAAGTTTAAGATATTAATACTTCATTTTAATTTATGATAAATATTGTGATAATGTTTAGCAACAAAATGAGAATTTATCCTTAATTCATGAAAAGAAAAAAAAAATAAGAGAGACTTGACAATAAAAACATAACATTAACTAATAAATAAGTACCGTAAAATGGGGTGACTTTGAGCAGTTTTAAAATTCAAACGCTTATAACTCAGAAAGTATAAAGGTTGTAAATAAAAAAAAAGAACTATAGTGACGACTAAACATACTGAACGAAATGAATTGTTGAAAAATAAAAAATTGCTTGTAGTTTCTGAGAAAAAAAAAGTTTTATGGCTTATCAACTCCATACTTTAATCGGGGTTGCTTTGATTGACCCCATTTTTGTTACTGAATATGAAAGTAACCCCTTACAGGATTCCAAAACACAAAATAATATTTTACTCCATGCAGTAATTTTTTTATTGCAGAGTTTTAAAGTTCAGCGGGGTGAGTTTGATTACAGGGGTTATTTTGATGATGTTTTTTTAAAGATAAATATTCTTATTACATAGATATTTGAATGTCATATCAAGAAAAATTATAGATAAATATATTAAAACTAACACTAATTATCAAAATTATTTATTTAAATTACTTATAGAACACTAGCAAACATGTATTATTTGCATAAATGGCACAAACAGGAACTATGATAGGAAGAATTTATTTTGAAATCAGTCTTCTTTGTGTTCGTTTGAACATAAATCTCTATAAAAAACCTTAAGATATATCAAGCTAAGGCTAATGAAACATTTCAAAATTTGTTTTGTACTTATAACTATTAACAACTTCAAAACAATTTTAATCTTAACATTGCAATTAGCACCTTCAAGGTCTTTAATCATCAGTTTTAAGTCAACATTGAGATCAATGGCTTAATTAGGTAAGATCACGTATAAGTCCCAAAGGGTTTTTCTTAAGTTAAAAAAAAAACAAATCTCAAAAATAAATCTTAGCAAAAGAGAACTAGGTATTCTATCTATGGTAAAAGGTTCTCCGTCTCACATTTCTTTTACATTTACATCTTGTGGAAAAACATACAAACCTTCACATAACTTTGGTCGTGGTAGATAAGTTATAATGTCACTTTCCTCGATTATAGAAACGTCATCTTCAACAGCTCGAAAAACCGTTTTCTTCTTTTTATGTGACTTAAATCCCAATACCACGATTTTTCGTTTAAAGAGTTTCTATCGACTGCAGCTCTTGCTCTTTTAATGTTTGTGGCGAGTCTTTGGCCAAACCCATTTCTGTGACGTTTTAGCACGCTGAGTGCCCAATCGATTCCAGGTAAGTTGTTCGAGAACCGCGTAACATTTCTCCCTTGTCTGTCCAAATAAGATTTTGCGAACATCCGAGGATCCAAAGTGGTAAGTGGGAAGCCCCAGTCATCACAAGTAGCCGCAGATTTTAAAATGGCCACTTCTTCCGAGTATGACAACACTGGCTGTCCACCCGGAGTCGAACCATGCATGCCCTTATATTTATTGTATAAGGTGCCGAAAGGAATTTTATAGTTTAAATGCTGCTGCATTAATACCCATTGCCCCATCTGTAATCTTTTCTAAGGCTTTCTCCAAGCTCTCCTGTGTATAATTTTTATATTCGCGGGTACCCGGAGGTTTCTTGTATTTTCGCACCATGTTAAACTACCTACAAAAAATAAGCAGGGGTAACTTTGATAACCTCAATGTAAACCTACTGATAGATATAAAAGGACCTTGGGGTGTGATTGATAGCTATCAATGTAGCCTCGTGTCATTCATCAAAATAACCCCGTTGCACAAACTTCAACCCAGTAGCCAAAATGGCCGGCCTTGGCAAAAAATAATATTATAAGAATATTCACAAAAAATCATATAAATACACAAGAAAACTAAAACAAACCAGAATACAATACTTACTCTTGCACCAAAGAAGTTTTCTAGCACATTTTATCACTACAATTTCCACTAGAACCTTTAAAATATTTTTTTTTGTATTTACGATTGTGCTGTTGCGCTGACGCCTATAGGAAAGATGGCCGAAATATCAGTATTGCCATTATATAAAAAATAACAAAGATTCATTCAGGAATTTCCGAGATTTTATTAAAAAACCTACCAAAAAAAGCTATCATCAAAGACACCCCTAGTTTTGAAAGTCGCCCCATTTGACGGTAATTAAAATGATAATTTTTGTCACATGAAATTTACAACAGTAATTTCACATTTAACAGCACATTTTTGCTTTTTAATAACTAAGAAAAACTGTATTTACAATAAGGTAGACCCAGAACAGTCCAATAAATAAATAGTAAGCCAATTCTCATTTTGCTAATCACGTTAGAATGGATTTCTTATAAACTTGAACGTTACGCATTTACTGTTCTTAGTAAACCAGTCATTTTGAATACCCGAGTTTCATGAATAATTGTTGTTCTTCTAATCGAAGTAGTCAAAATGAACTATCATATTTGCGGTAACGTAAGAGCTTAGTTACATTTCTACTTATGATTTACGGCACTGCAGCTTAGATACCTTTATTTCGTGTATAAACTCTTTCTACACTGTGGCCAGTTACTATGTAGAGACATACTGACTGCACACAATCAACTTTAGCTGTATTAAGCGTAGATGTTGCTTCTACGTATTATGGCAGTCAGTTTAACATGTTGAAAATGGTAAAAATTTCATCTGGATTTTTTTTTTAAATCACTTATTCGGTAACGATCATTGTCATTTAGATAGTATTACGTTTGTCTAGTGTATGATAAATAAATATATACATTTATGCGGTCTAAGATAACATGCTATCAATTAAAGAGTTTTTAATTGAAAATAAAATAAAATTTTGAACAATCGCATGCTTGTGACTTAAATAATGCATATAAGCCGCGTCTGCGCAGCGCAGGGCGACGCGGAAGTCGTACACACTTCCGCGTGCCGCCATCTTGGCTTGGCGTACATCGTGAGATTCGCCTGTGATCTGGTTCTCGCCACAGTTTTAATTGTACTACTAAGTATACAAAATGTCTAACTAATATGAAATGTCATACCATACATTTCTAAAAATGTCAACTAAGCAAAATATAAAACATACAATGAAATAAGTCACAACCTTCATTTTTTAGACATTTTACTGTTTAAACATGCGTGTGTAAGTAAAAAATTTTTTTTTTTTAAAGGCAAAAATTAACCTTCGAAGCTATGATGTATAACGTTATCAAAGATGGCAAACTCATATTTCTTTATTCGCAGTTTAAATAATGAAATATTACTGAAACTTTACTATATCGCACATACGGTGCTATAATGTCACTTATGCAAATGGTGTAATATTTCAGGGGGAGCATTTGAAAATTGAACATCCCTACAACGTATAGTTCTTCTCGGCTAAACAAATAAAATAATTAAGCTACAACTTTGAACTTCATTTTAAAGTAAAAGCAAACAAAGTAGAGACGTAGAGCAGAGGTAGGAGTATTTTCTCATACTCAGTTCAGTTTTGTCAAAAATTACATAAGTGACGTTATAGCACCGTACGTGCGATATATTTAGTTATATTAATATATTAAGTTATTAGAAAATAAGTATATCTCGACTCGAGCCAAGGTAGGATAATGAAGTTACCAGTCTATGTACGTATGTTTTAATGGATATTCTATAGTATCTCGAAAAGTACTAGGTTGATTTTAGCAAATATGATATCGTTAGATTTATCTTGATTGCCCGATGGTTATAGGCCATGTATCACAGTAAATTCAGTATGGCGCCGTATAGAGGATAAAAACCCTTTTATAAATATTTTTAATAAATGACTGGGTTCAATTCCTTGTCGGAACAATGTAGAAACAATCAATTTTTTCTATATTTGCTCGGGTCTGAATGTTGTAGTACTATAGTTGTTTCTGATTCCATTTCCATAAAAATGTGATGTGTTGTTGTCTAATATTAATTATTATTAGCTGTATAAATTACACGCATGACTAACTCCTTAATAGAGTGAGATAGACTGCGCTACTTGCTTCGAGTAGGCTAACTTACTAAAAAAAGTGAAATAAAAGCAAAAGTATTAAAAAATAAAAGCCTACGATGGCAAAAATACTCTAAAGATAGACAAACAAGTTAGGCAATAATTAAACAACTAAAATGAAATCGTTTCTGAATGAGGTGCAGACGTAGAACGTTTTTATTGAGAAATAATTTTACTAGAAATAACAAGATTGATATCACAAAACACATCGCCACCTACAGCTTCACGTCATCCAGAACTGTTTTTTTTGCCATATTTGGGTTAAAGGTTTTATTTTAATTATTTTATTATTTCTGGCTACTCTGGAAGTTATTTTAAAAGTTGGAATAAGCCATCTACATCATCTAGAAAACGAGGACAATCGTGTGTAGCATACGGAAATTCCTTATAGTCGACGAAAAAAGAAAAAATACTATATTGTTTAATTATTACAATTTGAAGGATATTTGTACCGCATATTTTCATGATTGCGTTTGATAGGAAAAGGTGCTGATACGAAGCTTGTTGTAGAATTAAGGTTGGCTACTGCCATAAAGAAAGCCTTAATTAACGTTTAAAGAAGCATTAAGTGTTTTAGAGTGTTAGAACTTAATAAAAGTACAGTCCCGGGAAGATTACTGATGAAAAGAGTGTACAATATTTCCACTATACAACAAAATACAAGAAATGAAACGGGAATGCTACGCGCCATCTTCAGCAATCGAAGACACAAATATTATTCAAAAAAAAAAACTTCAAGACCTAGATCATACTGCAACTAGAAATTTTAAAATAGTTTAATATTTATTTTATAGATGTTTTTGAATAAAGACAAATAAGGTAAGGTAAGTATTCTGTGGCCAGTTGAAATTGATAATGTTTATTCCATGTTAAAGGTATATATGTCATAGTAGAAGTATACTTATCTCCTACGCTAAGATTTATGATGAGTAGTGTTGTATTAAAATACTGCTTGAAAAATACCTACATATTGTATAAGTACTAAGTAACCTTTTCTGGTGTTCAACAAAAAACATTTGCATTATAAGAACGGATATATATTTAGAAAACAATGAAATCTCATAAGCAAATGTGCAATGATTATATTAAAAAAAAACTTATTTGACTGATTTATAGAGATATCCCTGTAAAATCTTAAAAAAAAAACAATTATTTAAAGCAATTTTTTATCACGGTACACTTACGTATAAGTATTACCATCCAGGGCATGATAAGTATATTTAAGTTTCTGCTGAGGTAATATACGATTACATAGAAGTTTTATGTTCGATAAAAATTTGTGCTCTACATGTTTTTATTAGAGTCCAAACGGAGTTTCTGTGTCGGTTTCTGCCAATTTCGGCCAAAGTTTAGATTTTGGTCAAAAATCGGCTTTTGGCTCTTTGTTCATGTTTTGTCGAGCGGCGTTCGCATAGCTCCGATGAATTCGTACTTCTTGTGTTTATTGAACTGATTTTATGAAATAAAACTTATTTAATATACATATAATAGGCACCTAAACCTAAGTAAACAAATAATTTTATTGTTACTGTAATTTTGTTGATTTTAGATTAGTGTTTTGTAAATGAAATGAATAACAAATAATAATCCATGCATAAACAAAAACTTAGTTAAGTTATATATCATTGCGCCACAGAAAAATTTGAAACTCATGATAGTAAAAATTTAAAATTAACAAAATTGTCTAGAATAGTTTAAAGAAAGAAGTAAAATTAAAGGAAAATTAAAGAGGTTGGAAATTCCTTATAACGCATAAAAAATCCTAATTCTGTCGGAGACTAGTTTTTATGATCGTCATATTTTTAGAAATGAAATGATATCACTGAAGTTTTTTTGCCGTAACGAGAAGGCAACTATTGCGTTCGCTAATTTACGCATACGTAATATGTGGAACGTTTGAAGCATATTCAAAAAGCACGAGAACTACAGTCGTAAGTGCACTCACCCCCTCTTTCTAATTACGGAATAACGTGGTGGAACAAAAAGAGATGACCCACTTTCGGGACCGGTCGCGCGAGATCGGGTGCGCACCGGTGAACATTACGTGTGAGATGGGGTTATGCACTGAACGAATTATCTGCCTAATGAAATACGTTCATGTGAATTTTCTCGACCTAATATTGTTTTTGTTTGTGTTTTCCGATTTTGTAATAAGCGACGGCACTTGTACAATCGAAATCGCATACTAAGTATCTAACGGGATTATAATATCTCTATAATGGGGACCGGAAATTGAGTCTGATGGTTAGATTTCTATTAACTGGAATTACATAAAGTTTTATTCTTTTTCTATTAACTATATTATTTGGCTTGTTGGTTATAATTCCGCTATTTTTGGTGAGCTATTGAATGTCTAGCGTAATATTTCTCTTTCAAAAGAGAAACTTAAGAATGGTCGTTCTTAGGTGGTTCCAAAATTTACTATATCTTTACCAAAAAATGGCAATTCTTATTGTGCCAGGATCTGTTTCATTCCGAACATAAAGGCGACGTTATTATCTTAATAATCATATTAGATTATTTTGCTGAAATAATACTGAAATATTTGTGAATTAAGACCACTATTAGCTATATTACGAAATGTGACAAATTTACATCACTCTTTAATTTCTTTTTAAAGTAAGAAGTTAAAAATTATTGAGTTTTTTATTAACTCATTTAGCAATCCAACAATAAACAAAATATTGTTGCACAGTATATATCCGTAACAATAGTGAGCTGTCAAATTATCAATTATGCAACCAATAAACAGCAACAAGATTTCGCAACGATCATATTATAGAATGTTAAGCAAGTCTGGAGGCTTAGGTAACGCAGCGTGGTTCCGAGAGAGATTATACATCCTGCATTACAGACGAAGCCTTAACCAATAAACATTTGTTTCTTCAACTTACATTCACTTTCTGGAGTACAAAATATTGTACTGAAGATAACAAATACACGTGTAAGAATACAGTTGCGTAAATATGTTTTCAATCACTTATCGAGTAATATATTTTTTCTTGAAGTATTAAATCTCTTAATTGGAATCAGATAATTTTATCAATTTACAACATGATATATTAAAATTATGATATCGTAACGAGCATCGCAATCTTAATACCTAACCTAACACAGTGATAAAAGGAATTGACGTACTACGTATGTAATTTCCTAAAATTTACGCTTGTGCTATTATACATGAATCATACAAAATACTTATATCTTTTACTTGGTAATTCTCTTAGTTTCCTTTCAGGGAGCCTGTGTGGTGTAATGAGTTGATTTATTACACGGGCAGTGCAGACGAGTGAGGTAACGCAGGTCGCAACCACCGTTCCCGCCTTTCTCAAGCAAGGATAGTCCCCGGCGCAGCAACACCGCAGCTACGTAATCCCACCGCAACGGCACTTCCTGAAAGGTGGCGCAAGCCTCGCGCGAATGTCGGCCGAGCATTTCGCGCTACTTTCGTAATTCGTTGCGTGGTGCGACCGGCCGCCTTGCCTGGCCCGCAGGAAGTAAAAGTTCGAAGGTAAGAAAGTAGGTCTCCAATGTAATTGGCAATGCGCCTGCTTACTGATGTCCACACGGTGGTTTAAACGGTTGTGAGAGCTCTTCAATATTGTTGATAATTCTTTCATTGTATTTTGTACGTCCCTAGTGTTGTCACATAAATGTAACATAACAGTATCAAGCGACAATCAACTATATTATATAACGCAATGACTACCAGCAATACTTAATGAAGGGCCTGCAGTAACTAACGCATGTGTTACGCACTCTGTGTGGCACACATAACATAACGTAAGCCGAGTGGATGATAGGCAGAGATGCAGGCGCCGCCGGGCGCCGCTGACCCAATCTCCGTGACGTAACGCGACAATAACGAACACAAGCACTACGAACTAGGCCGAGAACAAGATGCGCCGAAACTAATCGGTTGCGCAACTCCATGCTAGCTGCGACCGACCGCATTATTGACCATTTAACTTTATAAACCGATAATATCACACCACACAGGCACCAGTTTTTAACTCTTTTGTTAGTTTTAAAACACATTGAAAGGTAGACTATTTTCCACGTTTCCAGCTCAAATGTTTATTTAAGTGACGTGGACTAATTCTCTTAAAGCTACGGTGGAAGAGGAAATTTTGATAAGCAGATTTTTTTATTGAAATAAGTATTGTAAATATTAGGCTATTCTTCGCTGCGGTCGCTACGGAATATTCATACTTTTTGTTTTGAATTTTAAATTGGTTAGTTGTTGAAACTTACTAAACTAGCTTGAAATAAATAGGAGTTGAGGTAAATGTTAGGAAATGATATATAAAAGAGAACCAGAAATCATAAACTTTGATTTCCACGATTTTCTAATGATTCCAAAGTCAGTCAGAGTTCCCAGTCATAATTAAGAGCAACCAAAACTCCGTTACGGTAAGTAATTTTTTGTATGTTGGCTGGAAAAACTGTACTCAGCTGGCGGATACTGCAAAGACAAACCAGTTAAATGAGGGTTTTATACTATAGTATAGATATTTAAAGCATAATTTAAGCAATAAGATCCAAAAAAAATTATCGCACTCAAAAACTTTTAGAATTGTTACGACACCTATACTATGTGCAAGCTGAAATATCGTCAAGTTTACACAGCTGTATCTTTGTAATTATTCAACATACGTTTATATATTTGAATTTGAAGCAATAGACTTTTTCTTTCAAATCTTTAGCTCTAAAACTTTTTGAGCTATGAACTGATGAGTAAGTATGAGTAAGCTGGCGGCACATATAACTGTTAGACGTTTTAGAATTTAAAATTTCGTTTTTATGATCAACAAAAGGTTTATAATAGCAAGACATATGTGCTAAAATTTCAAATCCTCCTGGTTTTAAGCTAAAAATTGTTTTCCCGCCATAAAATTCAATTTAATGACTGGGGCAAATGAGTAAGCGTGCCGCGCCTTGCTGTTTCGTATGCAACACTATTGCAATTTGGTTTGAACTTTGAACTATTTGTATTAAAAGTCACTTTAGCTTGCTATTTCGATTTATTTTAAACTAGGAACCAAAGCACTGATTACCAAATGAACTTTATTAAAAAGGGTCTAAATCTGACGTTTTTCCAGCTAACACACAACGAATTTTAGTTGTTCTTTAAATATTGTTACTACAAAAATGCTTTCAAATTTTAATACCTAGAATTGTCTGATCACATATGTGATAATTGTAGAATCGTCTGCCGTCCAAGCTTTTAGTTAAACGTCCTGCATTATGAAAATCGGAAATAACGACGGTATATCCACAATAAACAAATCTCGTAACAACCTTTATAGAACATTTCGTTAGGTATACTGCTACCGGTATGATGACATTGCAGCCACTGGTAAACACTGTTTAGAGCTTTACCCGTAAAAAGTGTTCTGGTTTAAGTGAAATTTGTTTAAATCTGTTTTATATTTACTTATAATTTTGTGAGTCGAACCAAACACTATATTTATATCCATGTCAAGTTTTTTTAAGCTGAAATCGCTGTAAGTAATAATGTTTAGAGCAATTTGTGTTCTATTGTTTAATTTACTTAATTTAGATATACAGTATTTATATTACACTTAAAAATTGAAATTTCTTTAAAATTTATCCAAAGAGAAATATTTGCGCACCGAGAGAAATTGGGCGGCAGCGGACATCGCAATGGAGGAAGCAGCGCTCACGAACTTGCGACAGACCCGTCGCCGCCTGCGCAGTCGGCCGCTTGCAAAACTACCTCCTACCAGGAAATTCATTACTAAATTCTGGCACGTGATATAGTAGAACTGCCTGAGAAGCACTTGATAAACAATAGAAATTACTTAATACCTACCTACATACAAGTTACAACTCATATATTTGCAATATATATTTAGGTATATTCTCAATATAGCTTTTGATAGAAATTTTAACCACACCACTATTTTTTTCTTTAAAACTGTTAGGTCTTCTTATCTGTTACCACCTATCAATTTGTTCTTTTCATTTTTTTTTCTTGCGATTACAGGAACTTTACGTCTCCTTTATAAAGCCATTTCAAGATCTCGCTGGTGAGAAATAAAAACAAATACTAATGTATCAATATCTAGTTACAGTTACTAATAACTATCATTGCTAATTAATATTACTGCGGTTATAAATTAGGTTGACCTGTTCACCGACTAATTTAAATGTCTGCTGGGAAATATCGATCGAAAAAATCGATGTTTAAAAGGATAACTTATTCTTTCTATGCTCGGTAGCTACAGTGGTAGTGACAACGTAAAACAAGTACATGTAGACATTCACTACATGTGCCAACTTTAAAACCTTTGGAACTCAGAAGAGTCTAATTCACTACAGGAAAACAACAATAAGGTAGAGGTAAATATTACGTAAGGTTGATTTTACTATTGTGAAGAGTGTGAGTCCGTTTTGTTTAAAATTTTACTTTCTTACTTCCTACAGTTCAGTAAATAATTTTTAGCTCTACATTGTGTCTTTTGAATATGGTACATGCAGATACCGGTTTCCTTAAATTTATCTGTTAAGTATTTATTATATAAAAATATTCTGATTAACCATTAAATATAATGTTTATATAATACGTTATTACGACGCTTAAGTAGGTAAGTGCGTTCGGTTTACATGCGCGGTTTGTAATTCGCATAACTAGAATGTTCCACAGATTACAGGAATTCTGGTTTACAAACAGGAATAAGAGTGGCGGAGTAAAGCGGGTCGCGTTGCGAATGTAGAAATTATGCTTTCGGTAATCGCGGAAACATTATGAAACCGGGGTCACGTTTACCACCCGCTGCCTTGACATACGGTTTATCACAAATAAATAAAGATATTATTGTGTAACAACGTGTTATAGTGAATAACCCGATATGACGTTGAGGTTTAACCGCAAGAGGGTGCTGTTTATAAAAAAAATCGAGAGAGATATTCGTTTTATCACTTTGTGGAGCGGAAACGATACAAGTCGGTGGATGTATAGTTTTGTAATTTACTTTGCTTTCTTTGTACCTAAGTTTATTCTAAATCTATATGGCTATTACTATCAGCAGTATACGCAAGATTATCACCAATGCAGTAATGTTATTAAAATTTGCTAACACTTGTTCCATGGCCAATTTTTACCAATTGATGCTGGTAATTTTTAAATCATGTATAGCTTTTGAATTTGCTTTTTCTTTGTTTAAATTTCACTTTTGGGCCGTCACAGTTGTTATCTTACATTGTCACAGATTATTAAACCTCTTTTTATGTATAAAATAAAATAATCTAAGTAAGTATAGTTATCTATATTATTTATAGAAACGAGGAAATAATTTTCCAGTAGTTTAGGATGTTTTCATATTCCTGGAGTAAGACCCAGTAAGTCAAAGTGACACTACTTCTATAACTTTTTATAAGGAGATGCAACTAAGATACGATATAAGGTAAATTAATAAAAGGAGAAAAGTTTAATTAACAGATAACCAGTTAAATTACGTCCAGTGGAGTGAGAGGCCTGTTCTATAACAGGGTCGCTGAAGGAAACTTCAAAGGCGACCGGAAACCGGAACCGCGGTAAGGGTTAGAGCGGAGACGACGCCCGTTTCCGGCGGAAGTGCGGCGCCAGGAAGGTAGATGGAGAGAAGATAAATAAACCGACGCGCCATATTGCCGGACTGAAATCGATAAATCCGTTCGGTTTTGCATGCCCAATATATATATGTACGACTTCCGTCTCCTGTTTATTTTCAGCGCTTCCAGCTGGCTATGAAAACAAACTGTCCTAGTTAACATATTTATATGAATAAATTCGACAAATGTACCTATATGAATTATACTTTCTTATTTTATGAATTATGCGTCGGTCATCAATTTATAAAGTTCGTCATATTGTAACATAAGCTGATTATCTTAACGTTCCGGTTACTTAGTTTATCTGTATCTGCATTTTTCAAAGCATAAATCGCTTATTTTTCAAAGTGAATCACATTGCAAGCCAGGTCAAAGTCCGCTATCGTTATTTAATACGATCTAATTCTATAAGTATAATCGTTCCTATAAGTATAATCGTATAACATGACTGATTATTAAAATTAAATTGCCCCAGATTTAAGCAGATCTTTACGCCGGCATTTGATGTGCATATTTTGCGCTTCCTGTTTATTACAGATAGATATTGTACAATTATATACGTTTTAGATTAGTTCTATTCGATAGATAAGTAGTTTGTGTTAGTAGTTTTGTTTATTTATAATTTAAAGATACCGCTTTCTGTGATTATTTGATTTATAGGAAATGTTCTTTGGATATAAAACTGTTGTCTTTTTTTATGAACAGAACCGAGATATTGTAAGCTATAGTTGTAGATTTTTCTGACAATTGGATATTTTTTTGGGGTCGCTATTTAATAAATCAGTGAAAATGGAGAAATACGTTTCTATCTTTTACATTATTTTATATGAAAATCAATACAATTATTATTATTAATTCATACCATGGAAAATCAATGTCTTGAAAAATACCAGAAGGTTATAAATTTAAATTTATCCATTGATGTTTTTTGCGGTAGTTTTAATTGATTAAAATGTATGTACGAGTACGTCTGTTATAGAATCGAACAAAAGCTTTAATACAAAAGTTCGCGTTCTTACGCACCAGGCCGGGTGGGAGCATGGAGGAGAGTCTGCAGCGCTTCTGACGCATTCGCGTATGCGTAACGCATTTTCTGCACGGAAAAAAAGGCCAGACCCGCAGATAACCTTAGCTTTACGGGATTGCAATATTCATTGGCAAGGAAAGACTATCACTAACTACCTCTTAATTTATAGTTAAAGCTAAGCTATTACTTTAACAGTAATACAAGACTACTATGAACTATGAGTTTATAGAAACAAAAAAATATATAGGCTCGTAAAAAATATAATTAATATGTATTAGTTAACAGTACATAATATATATAATTGCCAAATTTATCACTTTAAATTATCCTGAGTAGGTAAAATATAAAACGTATTGGCTAGTATGAAAGCAAAATAAGATTATACGTTTAAGGAATATAAAAATAAATGACTGAAGTAAGTTTCGTAAAATATTTCTTGATAAATATCACGAGCATGATAGGATAATGTTTATGGCTATATTTTTAACCATTTTAATCGCCTCTGTGTTATAGCTTCTTGCCTTGTAGTCCGCCTAGCTAACTATTACCACTTAACTAAGTCTGCCGAAATATCAACGATTTAAATAATAGGTGTTCCGAAGTTATATAGTTAGTACCTTCGTAGTTGAGCATTCTGGGTGAAACCCGTTGCCATCTCTCGATCTTAACATTACAAAGACAAACAAGAAAGCAAAGTAAAAACTTACACGTTATTAATAAAAAAAGCGTTTTTAGTAGTCTAAGTCATCCTGTACGTTCCCTTATAACATTTAAAGTCCAACCCCGGCTTCATTTTATTTTGGCGATGAGCTAACGTAGGTAGTGTAAGCACGTATGTTGGCACGAGGAAGGAAACACGTTGATATTTGAACTGAGACCGGTTCTGCAAGTGTTATTCCGAAACAAGATGACTCCCGGGCGGCGGGACTTTCCGATCGCACTGTTTTATTTAACGTTTTTTGTCTCACTAGAAAATATGCGATGGTGACACAAGCGAGTTGTGAGTATTTGTTAAACATCTAGTGGCGCTAAGTTAAAAATAACGTATGAGTTTCCGTTTAAATGTTGAATTATGCAAATTGATAAAATCTTTTATTTCATAAAACTGTTTCAATATATTTCTTAGATTGACATCAATTAACCAAGCCTAGTTACTATACTAGGGTTATATAAGTCGTTACTAGGGTAGCGGATACATATATGACACATGGATCTTTTCCATACTTCATCACAGAAACTCAAACCCGCAACGGGCTGGATTCGCCGGTAGAGTCACTCCCGCTCAACCTAGCTGCTCGTCGCATGTTATAATAATAATACATTTCGGACAACTGACAATAATTATTTAATTCCAAACTAAACAGAGTTATTAGTTCGCACTAGTCCGCATTATTTCAATAAAATAACTGATCTTCCTAGGCGCTATGTTTCTCGCCGAGCAAATAACTTATGCCAATTATTAATCCCACACCTCGATCTATTTAAAAAAAGGGCACTTCTACATGGCAGTCATACTATACAACCACTTGCCAAATTCACTCAAAGCCCTCCAGGGAAGTTAATTTGATAATAATTTGAAAAAACTTCTTCTAAATAAGGCTTACTATTCTGTAAAGGAATATTTAGACGATAAGCTAGAAACATAGACCTAAAACAAATGTTATATATTTTTAAGTATTACAATATTATTGTTTACGTTTTAAGAGCAATTTGCCATGCTCTTAGGCTCTTGTTTGTGATATCGATTTTATATAACACCTATATATATATACAACAAGATGCAATAAAGGAATATGAAATATTACCAGGATTCGAACCTTTGCGCAGAAGGCATGATCGCTACCTTTTTACCAAATGGCCGTCATTTTATATAGGCCTGATCATTAGAATGAAACACAATATTATAATACATATATTTTTTAAGCGATGTGATATGTCGCGATTGCAACTATTGATCACATTACACAATTTGTATACATATATATAGTGACTACGACGTTCTACTAAATCGCGTTTAGATATTAGTTACAAGCCTGATTCTTTTGTGTTTCTGCGACACGTGTGTGTTTGGGACCAAAACAGCTTTTTACAGATGAACCATCGAAGGTCACGCGGAACTTAGTCTAGTCCGACGGGATTTTTTGCCACGCAACACGAAGGAAGTAATAAAAACGGACTTCTTGGAATGGCAAAGTTTAGAACCATGTACTAAATATTTGTTCATTTATCAATTTTTGCACTAGCACCTTATGTGTTAACGCTACTTCATTAGCGTCTCTTTTGCCTCTTAACTCCATCGAATTAATGAATCACGTGATTGGCAATCTAAACATGGGTGCGACAACAATAATAATTTTAAGCCGGACATTTGATCTTATCAGTCACAAATTACTTATTAACAAGCTTGAAAGGTATGGGATATGAGGAAATGCTTTATCTTGGAATAATAGTAATTTTATGAATCATCAACAATCGTCAAAAATGCAGTTCAAGAAGGTCCATTGCTCTAGTTATAGCAAATGCCTTAGGCAGTGTTCCGGGACAACTTTCGTTTCTATTCTGCGTCAATGATTCCCAGGCCTGTATGTAAGATTTTTTTTCTATTTTCACAAATTAATGATTTAACAAATTAATGAATGGCTATAATCAATAACCTTAAAATAAATGTGAATAATTTAATCAATTAATTTCAGAATAAAGAATAGTAAATAGAAATCCAAAAAATATAGCATGAGTCGGTTCAGCTCCATTTTTAGACGTGAATGAATTTATCAGGAGGAAGTGCTTATAATGTATTAGCTCCAAAGTTGGATAGGTTTGCGTATGTCTTAAATCGAATAAGACAATTAGTTTCTAAAGATGATGCTCTAACAGTATATCATGTATACGTAAATTTTAAGTTACGATATGGTATCATTAAGTGATGAAATTTGGTTGCCATGGAAAGAGCCTTTGAAGTACAACAAATGTATCAAATCATTTGTGGTACAGACTTTCTTAACAGCTATAAGTCATTTTTGAAATCACTTGTATTGACATATTTACATGTAAGAAACGTGATCATTTGTATATAAAACCACCAAACTATTAAAAATCTATAATGGTTTTATTAGTTATTTTTGTAGAAAACGGGAAAAAAAATTATATTAACAACGGAAGTCACATGTATATATTTAAGTTACTGTTATTATATGGCTATATGTTATTGTATTTACTGTAACTATCTGATAATTGAACTAAACTGACATTTCTCAAACGTAAAAAATAAACATCACTATGACTTATTTATCATAGTGATGTTTACATTTGATTTTAACATGTTTTCTATTTCTATCACGTTATCTATAATCTAAGAACACAAATTTGTTGTTTGTGTGTTTGTCTGTCCGTTCTTATTCCCGCTCTTTTTCCATTGTATACGGATTACCTTAGCAACGCGTTACCGGGTCAGCTAGTAAATATTATTGTATTATTGTAATTCATAATTGAATTCGTTTGTATTCCAATTTTGATGTTTTCATGTTGCAGTTGTAAGTTAGTAGTGTGTGTGGTAACATCTTTGTTGTAACCATACTATTGCAAATAAAATATAATTTCATTCCATAATAGGAAGTAATTCAGTGAAAAAAAAGATACTTTTCTGAGAATTCGTCAGGGTGGTAATCAAAATTTCGTTTCTGTAATTACATTACAAGTATTCTATTTATTAAAATGGAAAATACTTTTAATGTGTTCTTATTTTATCTTCATTTAATGTAATTACTTGTTTCTATTAATTAAATTTTAAACATAACAAGAATAATATCATTAAATAAAATAAAAAATAACATATCGCAACGAAATACTTAGAAGTGTTCGTTTACCAAAAAATAATGCTTTCTTCTTAATAGTGATGTGAAAAATTAATCTTTTATAAAAAACCGGTTATTTATTTTATATTTACACTTTTACATCCACTAATTGAACTTAAAGTCTACCAAATTACAAAATGCCTTAGATATGAGTAAACCTACTCAGAATAAATAGTATAACGATAAAACGTTATTAAAAGAAAGGGTGTTATTTTTAACTTGCTTTTTATTTTGTCACGGTTGATTGTAATTCTAATATTGTTAGTATTTTAGCATTTAAGAAACAATGTCCTAATAAAACTGTTTTAAGAAGTACGTACTCAATCAAAACTTTTATACTTGTTTCATCTTACTAAGGCGGAAGCTATTAAGACCACGCAATAGTGGTCATAAAACACGTTTACAGCAATTCATCGAAGAACAAAAACTTTATTTATTTTGTCAATCATATCTTGGTCATACTATTGGGGTGATGTCTCTGTACACTTCATTTGTATACTTCATATGTATAATGTTCTCTATAGACTAAAGATAATTTTTTTCTATGGTTGAGCTGTTTCAAAGTACTTACCGTTTTAAAATATAGGTTAATTCATAATAACGACCGCAATTAATTAATTGTTTTATTAGACAATGTATTAATCGATTTTAATGTAAAATAAACATAATTGATTATTCAATAAACTATATTTTGTTATACCTCTAGTTCATACTCTCTCTATGCATCGCAATCAATTTATCAGTCGGACAAGGCAAAAATATTTACATTTGGCAATTTGACATTTTTATTGATTTTTAATAGGACAAAAATATATTTTTTATCTGCGTACACTGAATTGGATTGGGTGAATTGAAAATCGTTAGCGATCCAGCTAGTTAAGCTGATAAAAAAATTGTTTTCAGATTTTTTTTCAATTTGAAGCAACTTTATGATACATGGACATCCTTTCTACCCTTAGCATGTAGTTACGAAGATAGAGTAAATATACGTTTAAAAAGATGTTTTTCTAGAAAAATTGTATTTACTTGAATCTACGCATTATTGAGATGAGAATTAAAGTCTCTGGCAAAACAGACTTGTCTTTGTGTTGACTTGAAGTCTCAGCGTCTCTCGTGTTCATTAATATGGAGATAACAGTTATGAATATTTATGCTTGTAGAGAGAAGCTTCGGGCGCTGAGGTCAATGTCAGTTAAATGATACGACCACTCTATCTAGAGCCCTTACAGTACCTCTAACTTCCTTCCCTTTTATTTTTGTTAACCGATTCGAAAGGAAGTCGGTGAGCTCTATATAAAGTGGAAGGTACAGTCTGCCGGTTCCGCTTTGTGATTAGGTATAAGTCGTAGTGGAAAAGTTGTCATATACTTACATATTATTATTATATTACAGTGGAGTTGAGTTTCAGTGTCAATGTCTGATCAAACAATACTTATATAATGTTTACACCCTGGTAAAACTGCGTTGAATTAACATCTTACAAAATAACGTACGATATCGTCATTACCTAATTATGATTATGATTATCCTAATTATATTATGACAATACTTTGAGTGTGTGTGTGTTTGTTACCATATTGTCTCGCTATCCTAACATTGCAAAACTAAACTTGCCTTTACCTACTCCCGCAAAAACAATACGATAGCGTGTTTCTACGCGCTACAGCGCCATCTAGTATTTATAAATAAATAGACCATATTACATACATTGTTCTAAATCTAAGTCAATCTAAAGCATTTGTGTTATGGAATTTAGAAACAAACGGAACGAAACAAACAAACGGAACAATAACATCCAGATCCGAGTTAATATATAAATGTTCGTTTTCTATATTGACTCGGTTGGTGATCGAACCCGGGACCTCGAAGTGACAGTACCATGCAAATCGGTATGCGAGTCACTCGTCTACTGAGGTCGTCTTTTATCTACATTAATATTATAAAGAGGAAAGATTTGTATTTTTGTATGTTTGCAATGAATAAACTCAAAAACTACTAAGCCGATTTCAAAAATTCTTTCACCATTGGAAAGCTACATTCACACTGAGTAAAATAGGCTATATTTAATGCTAGAAAAATTTAAAGAATTTTGTCTACCAGTGAATTATTAGTAAATTATAAATGACTACATATCTCGTTTCAGCAATGTCACAAATGGAATTGAAGGTAAATGTAGGTTTGGAATATTTACTTGAGAGTTGATTCATTTACTTTCGTAAAAGGAACTTATATAATTTTCAAGCGTAACTTGCTACTTTGCTTGTACCATTTGAATATCGCAAAATTTTGTGGAATATAAAATATTTTTTTATAAGTGAACCAAAAACATTGAACTGATTTTTAAGAAAATTACGGGGACGGTGGTTGTGAAAGTTACTACTTTTAGGAAGCTACAGATTAAGTTATGTACAATAGAAATTAACTAAAATAAACATTTTAAAACAATACTAAGTGTATGACACAAATGTACATATGTTATTTTATATTTGTTTATCGTTAACTCTGTAAAATCTGACAAACTGAGAAGAGAATATTATAGTCTTACTAAATGTCAAGTATAATCATGTGTTTTTTATACCTGTAGTTTGTCAACGATAGGACTACATTCGCTTTAATGTTATCTTATGGGTAAAGTGGTGTTACTGGCTTTAGGTCACAATGAATAACATTACTCATTATATTATGGGCTTATTCCAAATAAACAACAAAAAATATTTTTACAATATTCGCAAATATTATTAATGATTTTGCTATTATTTTATATTACTTGTTCTAAAAAGATAGGTTAATAAACGTTTATAGCCTTAATTATAAACTGTATATAATCTTTTACAAAAGCACTTTAATAACGTATAAACTAAAAATGAAATGAATTTCAGTCGAATTTCAACCCCGCTTAATATTATATAAATATTCCAGTGAATATTATAACACGTGTCTTTCTTCTAAGATTCTGCTTTGATGAAATCATTTGACTTTATTAGAAAAACCAATGGGCGACCTGTGAAATGACTTAGTTATCTTTTACAGTATTTACCATAAAAGCGTTTTTTTTTTTGGTTTTTTAAACTAATTTATTTTTCATTTATTACTTCGATATACTATAGAAGCGTGATTTTTTCTTAATTCATGTCTTTTATTATAATTTTTCAGGTCTTCGTACTTTGAAATGTTTTTTGAAATTACTCAGGTGAATTATTTTTTTACTTATCAGAGGCACACTTGTCCAAAATTTCAAATTATTCTGACGTTTTGAAGTAAGAGAAAATCGCATTAGAAGATTCCGCTATAAACTTACAAACATACAGGTGAAGTTAATAAAAGCGTGTAAAAAACATCAGTATGGTAAAACGTTTGGTCCTGGGTTATTTGAGTTTTCCTATTTGTATGGAATATGCGACCACTGGTCATATTACACTCTAGGTCCTATTGCTATTTCACCTTTGATTCGATCTGCAATGTAGCTGTATAGCTAAGCAACTTTTAATAACATTTGTTTATTAAAGTTTATTCATTTATCAAACAAAAAAATATTCTAGGATGAGGACAAAAAATTAAAAAAGTTAATTTTTGATTTAAGGATATTAAAAAGTAATTTAGAATTTTGGAGCCTGTAGGTAAAAAATATAAAAATTAATGAATTAAAAATTATGTTAAATTTTAGTACTAGCTGGCGACAGATGTTTACTCTAGCAACGCAAACCAAGTGCTACAGGGGAGAAAAGCGTGCAGGAACATGCGCAAGCGGCGTGACAGCAACGCAGTCGTCCAATTGGTCGAGATTGCGCATTTCCGCCGCGCCGCTTCCGGCCGCCCGCGCCGATAACACCAAGAACCAAGACTTGCGACAGCGGTCAACGTACCGCGGCTGCCTACTCAGATGCACTGTTAGAGAGCCACACTTTCAAGTTAGCAGGTACAAGAAACTTTATAATCATAAATATTCTAAAATTCTAAGACCGCCAGGAACTTGGTTGTTAGGATAATATACATATACTTAACTGTGCAAAAAGTCATTTAAAAAACTTTAACTGAGAATAGTACTGGATGACCTTATATCGCCTAATATCTGATACTTTGTCCTTTCGTACGAAGGTACAGCGCATATGTTAATTTAATTAGGGCAAGCAATATCCACCTTGCTTTATGTAAAAGTATTACACTTACGTTACGAACGTTACGCGACGAAATGTAACAGTTGTTTTTGTTTAAAGATTTTGTGCCTTTAAGTATTTCTGAAACAAATACTTTTAATTATTCTTTTCTTAAATTTTCCTCAATTTATCTTACTTTATATGTATGTTAATAAAATCTTAATGATTGGATCGGAAATCCGCAGTGTATTCAAAGTTTCATGAGTATCGCAAATCTTACGATGTGCTATTGACATTACAACACGATTCTATTGTGCAGCATACTTCAATGATCCGTTGAGTAGTGTAGTGGAACCAACCATTGAGAGTTTTGGCGAATATTATAAATTTATACGTGGGGTTATTAAAGTAGTAAGTATTTCAATAAACTAAGGTATCTCAATATAAATGGCAAAATTAGGACTATGTAAGTATGTGCTTGTACATACTGCTTTTTCTAGAGTGATAAATGCTTGTATTTAAATAATCAAAATCACTGGTTTCATATTAGTATACAGATACTTCATGGACCTCTTGAAATTGTTTTAAACTTCTGCAATGTACCCTCCACCTCCATCCTTTCGAATGTGTCCGATATAGCATGGCTGTCACCACAACAAACCCCAGACAGACCTCGTGAGCTTAAGATAAGAAGCCAAACAATAATAGATCGAAAGTTTCTCGTAGTGGGTATGCTTTAAAAATAAACATTATTTGTTTTCCGTGTTCTGCATCTATAACCCTGAAAAAAAGATTTTTTTACAATTATCCTTCTACAAGCAAAGAGGAAAAATATTTTTTATAGTATAGTTTTTCGTGGCATGAAACTAACAATGCACAGATGTCATGCAATATCAACTGAAAATAAGAACCAGATACCGCAAATGGAAGTGCAACTCGTATTTCGTTTAAACTTTTTCGATCTTAGCAACGAACTCTGTAGATTTCTACTGAAACTGGGTTCACTTCAAACCACGACCGTGTTAGCTGCAATCTTTATCGTATGTGATAAAACGGTACATCATTTGATAAAGAAAATCAGTAAATGAGTATGTACCGTATGCACTTACATTACTTGATGTAAGTCTGCAGCAAATCTCGCTGAAACTTGTCTTTATTTGTTGAATCGTCTAATAGATGAATTTATTCTGAATTGGATTTAAACTTGCGATGGAAAATGGATCTAAGTAGGTATTGTAGTGATTGGATTCGGCTGAATTAAAAAAAAGTAAAATTGAGTCAAAATAAAGTGTTTGACACTATACGGGGCAGCTGTGCCGTCATTATTAAAATTACCGACCGACAACTTCTTGAGATCCACGGGATATTGAAATATAAAATCAAATTAAGCCTATCATTATTAGTGAGATATTTAATAAAAAAAATTACAATTACTTTAGATTTAAAAATTATATGGTAAAAAAAAACATGTTATCATCATGAGTAAATATTAGACTTCGTCCTTGGAGTCGCCAAGGGGTCACCCTACATAAAGGAAATAGCTGAGAGTGTCGGCGAGTAGATCAGAGCGGAAGTGGCGGCCGTTCCCACGGACATTCATCCGTTACTTCACCTCGCACTCGTCTCCGCCCTGCCCCGCTCCTCCTCGAAACCCTGCTTACTCGAAAGTTACTCTCTTTACAGTATAGATCTTCTACCTCACCTTTGTGAGTCAGGTGTTGACGCTTTCAAGTGACCAATGGGTAGAGTTTATTTCCTTTAAATTACGGAACTTCTATACGATTGACACAAGGAACTTAATAATTGTATTTTTAGATATCTTCGTTTCTACTTAAAGATTTTACCTTCAAGCTGTCTGCGTTATTGTAAAATAAGGATTTTTAATGATTGTAGTAAAGCTGAAAATTCGCATGAAAGCTTCTCAGAAAAAATAAAGTTGTAGACGTTTCCTTCATAGCGTTTAACTATTCGTAAGATAGTATAAACTATGAAAATGTATTAAAATGGTACATTGTATATTCCTGAAAACCATTTTGAATGATGCCGTTGTTTCGCCGTCACGTCACGCCGTCGCTGATCTCATTGTTTAGTCTACGCATGGACGCTTACCAAAATTAACACTAACAAATCTCGATATAACCGACTTATTATTCGTTATGCCTCTTATAAATTACGTAATTAGAACAAGCACGTGGTAGAAAGTGCCACTTACATAGTTGGGTCAATGGCGAGTTTTTAAGTGTTTCTCTTTTGTTCATGACTGTATCATGGCACAGGTTCAATGCTAGCTCGGCAGTCAGAGACATCATTCACTTTTGTAAAATGTCAATTTGTGGAATAAATTATTATTATTATTATCATCATTTATTTTATTAATTAGTAATGTTCACTTTTCTGGCTTCAGAAAAATCTACAAAAATACTGAACTTTGCACACGTTTGTCACAGAGAGATTAAGCATAGCTTAGAGCAATTTATAGTTAGGTTTTGATTTATAAAAAGCATATGTCAGGGAATAGTTTGTGTTATTTTAAGATAATTTACAGGTGTTGTGTTGTAGTAACAACAAGTATATAAGAAAATGATGAACATCCAGCGACGTACGGTCTTAAAATACTCGTATAAAATTTAAGACAGAAGAAGATTCAGGATGATATGAAAACAACATTATGGGAATCTGCTCCATCGTATCATTGTATACGTCAAAAAGTAAGTTGTAGAATTCAGAAGAGGATGAGAGAACATCGAAGATGATCCTCGCTTCGACGGCTTACAATCTGTACTACTAAAGAAAATATCAGAAAAATGTGTGATATCATAATGGCAGATTGATGATATTACAGGCATTTCGTATAAACAAACAAAAAGTGGTCTCCCTAGATTGCTATTAGTTGAGCAAAACCGAATATGCCTCACGATTTCCCGCAATTCCATCTTCATGAATGAAAATGAAAATATCTTTATTCAAATGCACTTAAAAATAAGTTGTTTTGAATCGACCAACATTTTTACCTACCACCCATCGAGGACGTCTATTAACTGATAAGAAGAATGGGCGCAAGAAAATCGTCAGCTTTAACAGAAGTAACATTTACAATGTATAATACGTCTTCACCATACATAATCCATAAAAAAAAACAGAATTTTTCTTTTATCACAATTATAGTAGTAGTGTTATGGTTTCATTAAATCGTTGGTTACAACAAAATCAACAAGTATCTGTTTTAAGTAATTATCCTGAAACATTGCCATAATATACAGGGAATAAACGACAAGAAAGCAACAAAGGTGTATGTTTAGTATATGCCAATAATACTGAAGGTTAAAGCAGACCCATCTCCTAAGGCAGCACCCGTTCACAAGCATGATGCATGATGCATCCATCACTTCGCTCAACCATATCTTAGGGAACGCAACGATCTGCACCATATGCCACCACCAAAGAGATGTTTCAGGAGAGCATATCATATTCCTGCATGACACCTGCATTTTATGTATTCTCATATTTGCCAAAATAAACGTTTATTATTAATCCAACTACCAGTAATAAATTAGTGTTATGTTGAAACGAAACATGTTACTTCCAACACTATTACTTCCATGTTTATTGTAGTTTTTTCGTACATAGATTATATTTTCCTAAATGTACTGCCCCGCCACAGTTGGAATATCAATTTCCTTGAACAAGTCTCTGAGAGAATCTCTAGGCCGAAGGCTGTTAATGCGCGGACAGCACTTTTCTGTAACACAAACATGCTTTCAATATTAGCAGCTGAGCCCCACAACAACAACCCATAAGACATTTCACTATGAAAATAACCAAAATAAATTAACCTTGCTGTTTCAATATTAGTAGCAAGCCTTATTTTTTACAGCATTTGCCGCAGAACTGAGTTTACTTGACAATACCTCAATATGAGGAGATGTTTGAGGCTGATCTACAAGAATGTTTTTTACAGGTTTGTGAAATCTATGTGTGATGGATGAAACCATGGTACATCATGATACTTCAGGATCAAAACAACAATCTATGCATAGGGAAAATGGGTGAATCAACACCAAAGAAAGCGAAGACAATTTTGTGGGTTGACAAGGTAATGGCGTTCGGGATGCTATGGATGTTATCATGGTGGAATACCTTGAAAAAGGCAAAACAATAAATACGGAGTACGGTTGCAAGGGTGTAATAGCACCCTTTTACATTATTTACGTGAAGAAATCAAAGAAAAACGACACGGACTACTCAGAAACAAAGTGTTGTATAATCACGATGAAGCTCGCGTTCACTGGTCTATTGAATCTATGTTTAAATTACGTTTAATCACTTTTCTGAAGAACTTGAAAAAGCTTATATGAGACCGTCGTAGGAGCTTTGAAATGCAGGTGGTAAAAATGTATAGAACTAATATAAGATTATACGTATATTTGTTTTTATATGTCTTTATATATTTTTTTCTGAGTTATATTTAGTGCTAATTCTACATACTATCCATCCTATTTCAACGTAGTCCTTAAATAAATATTTATAAAGTTACACAGAAAAGCATCAATAATAATAGTAGATGCCGAAAACCGTTACGACATCCACAATGTTTACTGGACAACAACGGTGCCTGGAGTTTGTCCAGGGCAGTGAGGCTCTGCCTAACTTTTGTAAAAGGAAAGACCGAACCCATTTATTGAGGCTTAAATATAGATTAATTCATACGAACAAATTGACTATGTGTGTCAATGCCGTACAATAGAACAACACTTACTTTCTTATTGAACCACATAGTCAAAAATTTAATAATATTTAAAATATGTTAACGTGTAATTATAAAAACGGTTCAAGAATAAGGCTGTTTGGAATGGATTTTGTTACAATCGTCGGGTGTAGCAAGTGTAACGTCGCGGCAGTCGGCGCACCGGATCTCCGCGCTGCGTGCGGCGGAAGTGCGCAAGACTTCCGCTCCCGCGGGAGGGTCACGCACTGCCGCGCGGTGTCTTATTGGCCTCCGGCTTCTCACGACCGTTACAATTCGACGTCTTATTTAGTTGTCTTAGTAGGTCTCGTGTCTTTAAATGCAATTCCAAAAATTTGAGGGATAGCACAAATAAATATACAAACAATATTAAACATTTAAAAAGAATAATATTATGAATATGCAAACACGAAGGATATTAACAAAACAAAGAATTAAAAACTAAAAAAAATCTTTGTCAATTTTGCACCATCGGTCGTTAAATCAAATAGCTTAAGCTACAGTGCTTTACCTACATAGTTAGTAATGAGAGCAATTTAGGTGTGGTGCCATTTAATCTAATAATTTTTTTCTTATATTAATTAGGTAATCAAATACGGCCCGCCTGAGATGGTTCACTGTTACAACATCAGAGTCATTACAAAAGCGTTGCTGATATGAGACTTTTTCACATCTTTCTTGGAGAATAAATCCTTCAACACGTGACTTTGCCATTAATTCAAGTGTAATTGTAGGTTTCCTCTCAGCCAAACGACGTCCTCTGCTGGACATAGGTTTCCCCCAAGAAAAACCACAACGACCAGCGTTGCACTGCCCGCATCTAGGGGCTTCCCGCGACTTTCAGCAGATCGTCGGTCCACCAATTGGGAGGTCTGCTACACTGCATTTTTCAGTCCGTTGTCGCCACTCGAGAACTTTTCTGTCCAAACGGCCATCAGTTTTAGGAGCTATGTGCCCCGCCCACTGCCACTTAAGCAATTCTGCGGGCAATTTAGGCAATGTCGGCTACTTTGGTTTTCCTAAGGATCTCCTCATTTCTTATTCCATCGCCCTTTAGGTGACCTTGAGCCTTCTTATGATGACTCTAGCGAGGGACTACGTGTCCGTTCCGTATTTCATCACTAGCAACACAGGCTGGTCAAAAACTTAAGTCTTGAAACACTGCGGTATTTTGGACTAAAAGAAGGATCTCTATCGAATTGAAGGCTTACTCATAGTCCACAAACGCCAGGCAATGTAGCTAATTATACTCCTCAGTCTTCTGTATAAGCGCCGAAAGTAGACATGTGTAAGTAATGGTTATAATATCACTCGAGTAATATTACCTAGCAGTGTAATGCTTTATCACCTATTACTCAAGCATGGCAAGTATCACGCATTACTTCAAACCGTACGCCTGTTCGCAAGTATGCGAAGCGGCCGGTCTCGAACGAAGTACGAACTAAACAAAAAAACGAAAGAGAGAAATGGTTGTGATGCGTGATGTTTAATGCGTGATGCGTAATGCGTGAGTGAATGAGATGATTGATATTTTGGTTCTGATGCGCGTTGCAATCCATCTTTTTTATCAAATTTTGATTGTGTGTTTGTTACCAAATATACAATAAAATAGGTAAAATAAAAATACATTTGTACAGTCCATATAAAAATACAAATACAAAAATAATGAGCAATGTATTGTGTGTGTAAAAATGATAATACTTTACAAGTAGGAAGAAAAGGCTCAATTTCAATTTTTATTTTACTTTATTACTGCTAGAGCGATCGCCTAAAATAATGAAAAGGTCTGGGTTAGATTCCCGTCATTTACGGAGAGTTTTCTTTATTTGTTTCATTATTTCAATAATTGTTTAACTTATTAAGTCAACTTACGTTATCAGCCATTGAACTACCGATATTATAAGTTTATTTATTAATATATTTAACAAAAAACGCCTAAATAAAATTACTTTTAGCTGTCGCAAGCTTTAACCTAAATATCTACCAATCCATCCATAATAAAAATCGATTACTTCTGTACGTGGGATTATATTTCTTATTTCTGTCATCATATATCCTAGTCATAAAGTAAAAAATGCAATTATTTTAGACCTGGTTTTTGGCAATGGTATTATTATGTTACGTACTGTGTAGCCATGTTTATTTCTTTCATTATAATTACATATTAAACTTACTCATAATAATATCATAATACATCATCATCACATTACAGTAGGCGCGGATCTAATACTGTAATGTCTGACTTGAAATAGGTATGTTTCTGAGTGGGTAATGCAAAGTAATGCGTAATGCTTTTGGGTAATATTACTTCAGCGAGTGATGTGATAAACATCACATCACTTTTTAAAGCACTGTTTTGCGCACCTCTAGCCGAAAGTAACGCCGAAGCGTATGTATGTGGTCTATGGTACTGAAACCTTTTGGGAAACCAGCTTGTTTGAGAGGCTGGAAGTCGTCGAATCTGCGAACAAGACGATTCGTAATGACTTTCGAAAACATGGTTAAGAAGTGAGGTTTTTATTTTTTGAAGAAGAGTACCATTACAGTTCTGTGCCATATCGTAGACAAGTGTTCCTCGAGTATGACGGAATCGAACAGCTTCTGAAGAGCCGCTAGTACCAGCGTTCCATCTGCTTTCAGAAGCTCAGCCACGATGTCATCATCGCCCGATGCCTTATTGTTTTTCAGCTGTTTGAGAGCTATTCCAATCTCGTATAGACTGACCGGTATGTCTTCGGTATAATGTCAGGTCAATCTTACTCTTGGGTCTTCGGCTAGGTTACTGACAGGTATAAGTACACTCGTTTATAATTGTCTGTAGAACTTCTCAACCACTTACAACACTTCAGGCTTTGATGAAATGACTCTGCCATCCTTGACCTTCAGCTTGGTTAGTTGACTTTGGCCATTAGACTAATTACTTTTGACTACTTTTCAGCCCTTGTTACGTTCTATCACCTCTTACATACGGTTTGAATTAAATGGGCGTAGGTCATGACTCAGGGAATGGGAGATTTGTCTGTTGAGATGCCGATACTGAGCAGTAAAAGACTGCAGTATCAAGTTTCGCCTTTCTTCCATAAGCTTGTAGTTGAGATCAGAAATCTTTTTGGTTGTTTGGTTTGGCAGGTTAGAAGGCTTTAGACCCAGGCGTTTGGACAATTTCCACATTTTTGCAGTCTCCCGGGTTTCGAAATGATATTGTAGCTCGAACTAAGAACTGTTGGGCGGAAGGTAGACTTCATCAGTCGACATCTCTCTAGCTGCATCCTGAAATTCAATGTGCCATTTACCATTCAGTGATTGTTTCCTGTTTTTACTGAGTTTGTACTGTCTCAGAGACATCATTGAATATGTGCTTCTTCGTCGAAAAAGGCCTTCTTAAAGGCGCGGTAGGATGCTGCTGCCCATTCTTCAGAGTCTGGATCCCTAAGTTGCGTCTTACGACACCCACGGGAAGAGATGGGGTGATGCTAATCTCGGGCCTAGACACAAACCTAGTAGGTATGGTAATTGTAGGTTAAAATTTAAATAAAATATTATTATTATTATAATTATTGGTTACAGGTGAGGTGGGAGGATAGTTGAAACTTAGTCTAAGGGATTTGAGAGCGTGATTAACAAATCTTTGGATTAAATAATCAAATGTAAAATAGGTATATACTCGTATCTTAGTTCGTTCGCCTTTGGTATTATTACAAGGATGGATATTGTTGGTGATCATAATTTTTCATAATTTCAACACATTAGTTACATTCTCTTTGGTAGATTATATAGGTGTATAACATGTTATGTATACACTATAAGTCTTTGGTACAGGTGCATCTCTTTAAGTATATGTATTCTGTGGTATTATTTTATGTAAAGACTACAAAAACAAATCTGGTGGAGTATTCTACGTCTATTACGACTATGTCATTTTTACTGTCATGATTATTTTTAAAATCATCTATTTTAATTTTGTATTTAACAAAAGTAACAAATGATTCCCAGGTCCAAAGCAATATCTTAATTCAATTATACAGTATATCTCCTTCAAATGCATATGATATGAGTATAAAAACTGAAATAGAAAGTCCACCATTGGAAGTCCTCCCACCGTACATTTGTCCAAACACAAGAGAAAAGATTTTCGCGAAAGAGGTAAGTACTGATTGTTCAACATTTAACGAAAATTTAGTGAATTGAAAAGCGTTAACACGCACGACATTTCATACAAACTTTCCTGGTCAAATAATTTAAAATAAAGAAACTGATTCTCATATTTTTTTACACTTACAGAAGATAGATAAATCTAAAATTAAGTATAAAACATTTTAGAAATATTTAACATAAAATTAATTATGTTACTATGAACATGATTAAATGGTTCTAATTCAATATAGAGATAATCTTATTCAAAATGTTTGGTACTAAGTTTTGAAACTTTTGTATCTTAATTGTATAGATTTTTGTAAAAATCAGTTTCCTTATTTCAAAGTATATGAACTTGAAAATGTGTATAAGGGCCTATGCATCCCGCTTTTTTTACATGCGCGTCGTCAGCGCGTTTTTTTTTTGTTTGTATCGATACAACCGCGCGTTAGAATTCTGTCTATATCAATTCAAGCGCTATACTGAATGTATGCAAGTAATTAAAGGTAGATCTTTGAAAACCTACATAAAATTATTTGACAAATGACTCACGTTTTTATCGATACAGACGCGCGTCGACACTGGTTTTATAAAATATCACCTCACATTTTAGAGACTGTGCATGGTGTGATTTGTGAACCGTCTTATATTTATATAGTCGAGTCAACCAGGTTTGACCAGTCACTACTTATTCATCTCTTAAAAAAGTTAAAACCAAAACTAATATTAAATAGAAATATACAAGACAAATCCAATCAAATATCCATTAGAAGCGAAGAATAAACTTGAGTTGCAGGGAAAAGCTAGCAAGACTCTATTCAGGCATAAATAGCCCGAAGTAAAATATGAAAATAAGCTTATGGACTGTAGCTAGTAAACTAATCAGTTACAGCTAATTAAGAGCTTTAATATGTTATAATTATTTCCTATAAGTACTTTACATACATGTAAATCACTTTGATGAAACAAAGAAAGTAGACAGTGTTCAGAAACACCTTCCAAGGTAGATAACAGCATCAGTTATAGCTTAGTAGTTATGGTATCTGATCCGCTTAGTTAGAGAGCAGTGGAATCAGATCCTATCTGTAACCTCAGATGAGATGTATTGAAAAAAACCCTTCTGCCAATATTTGTTTGGTCATATTTATAGTTTTTGCAGCTTTTAAAGCTACAAAAAAGTAATAACTTGTCGTGTCAATAATGATAGAGTTCCTAGAGTTGTATATTAGTTTGCTTCAAACAGGTCCATATAGAAGAATTACTCAAAAAAGATAAAAGTCGCAAAAAAAAGACAAAAAGTAACGTCCATCGAGCATGTGTACCACTAGAGAAACCTGTACCACTACATCCCCTGACAATTACTTGGTTGCCAGACCAGTTACATTTTGAAATTAAGGACGACGTGGTCGAGCAAAAGTTGTGGTTAGTTTCAATGGTATTTTGAACTAATAGCACAGTATAGAAAATTTAAATAGCGACATGGTGTTGCTATACGAAAAAATTGTCTCTGTTTTTAATTTAAACTGCTATAACACAATTTGTAACTATTGACTTTTAATGTATTGTATTTACTTTAAATCTAAGAAGATTAAACAATTTTCTTGACACTGATACACATTCGTCATTCATAACTATGGTAGTCATCGCGTGAACATGACTCCTGGAAAAGAATTCAAAACTTCAAAGATTAACGAAATTATGTAAATAAATTCGTTTATAGATTTTATTAATAAAATTTGATTTTATTCAGTGGAGACAAAACTTATAGAACTAAATAATATAACCTTTGATCTAACACAACTTAGATAATATGTCATTATTATTCAATATACTAATTTTTATTGTAGATAATGCTTTAAGCTTCCCAAAAAACAAATAAAGCCATCAATTAATATTAGTTCAAAACATCCATCTATTTTATAATTATCTACATTGCTATATTGAAATGACTTTTAAAATATCAATGTTATTTATTATAACTTGAGCTGAAGGGTTTAGCGCTCTGAGTAAATCAAGATAAATAATTTCAGGGTTTGGAACACCTGCTACCGAACCATATACATACATTGCTGTGATATTTGGGACGAAACCGCATATCTTGGGGCTAAATGGCGATGCTATCCTCAGACGAGATTCCACCTAGCTCCAGGCCTTAAAGGAGAGCTTTGTATACGTGCAACGCCGAAAGAGCTCACTCCTGTGCCATGCGCTTATGCCAAGCTACAGCTGGCCGCTGCTCATAAAAGAGATCATGTTACAGGCTTTTTCGCTGTACCAATCATGGTGAAGTTTTATAATTTTATCGCGTATACAGGCGAAGGAGGTTAAAACCTTGTAAATGTTTTATACTGTATTTTTAGTAAATGGAATAAATTATTATTTTGATTTTCAATAATATAGTAGATTCATGAGAAAATTAGCTTCTACGATGTCTATAGAACAAAACAAGTGTGGATTTCTTTAATAATAGGGATGAACTGACATCTTAATTTTATATTTTGCATGAATTTGAAACAGACACTAGAAAATAACTAAGTAGAACAGTAATTTTGATGACTATTATTAGTTTGTGTAAACATCTTACCTTTTTTTTTATTCGTAACAGTGGCTTATATGTAACTTATGTCTTTACCAATAAATCTGAGATTAAATACACCTGGTTGGTTCCTCCAGAATAGCAATGAAGACGAATTACTTGGTGAACACATACATATGTGTAATATTAGGTCTAATAATTCAGTCGGTGAGTCATCTCTTTGTCCTCCGCTTGTGGTTGGAAATAGTGATGCAAGAACATAACAGTAATACAATTATCATTAGATTAACATATGAAACAGTAGGGTGAGGTGACTTTCGAGCTTTTGTAAAAATAAAAATAATGTGTGTAATGCTTTGAGGATCTTGGAAAATAGTAAAAAAAAAAATTTAATTTAACCCAATCATTACAATATTACACAGTGTCTCGGTATTGGTGAAGAATATACTGGATATGGGGTTAGCAAATTTGTTAAATCATCAACCATCAACGTAAGTGAACATTACCCGAACGCTACTAAAGTTGTGAAACCAAAATATCATTGTGTTCGTATCTGGTTTGCTGCTGCCTGTTTAATTAAACTCAAGAAAGATTATGAAGACTACACTCAAAATTGTTCTAGATAGAGCATAATTTAGGTATGTACAACAGAACAATTTTCTTCTTTGTTAATCAGTACCTTAAATCTAATCTAGTTAATAAGAATCAAAATAGAAATTGAGTAACTGCTAAAAACACTTCTGATCTTCCTTCTGACTAAAGAAAGCTTCAGCTAATTAGGACCCATTCCATTTGATGAAAGTTTATTATAGTTTTTGATATAGCGTTTATCGTCAACGTCCTAATAGCCGGGACTGCAATGACGCGAGAAATAGATTTTACGAGAGCGTGCGCCGCGGTATTTACGTGTGTTTACACTTTAGACGATTTTATAGGCTCAATGACACCGTCACCATTGCCTATACACCTATCGAAGCAGTGAGCATGCTTAATACATTTCTTTTAGGAAAATTTTTTTTTTTTACTTGCTGTACAAGCAAGATTTTTCGATGATACTGAAGTAAGCATTCCGAAACCTGCTTGATAATGTTAAAGTGGTTTTTATTCAATATAGACATTTACAATGCATTTATTGAAAGCCGACAACTATGCTATGACCTCGAAAGTCCTACATCTCCGGAGACATTGTACTAAGAAAAAGCCGCAAAAAAACTCGACATGTGTTACAGAATTTTTTCATTTAAGGAAACTTTTCTAGCGCTACTTAAGATTGATCAGAAAAAATACTGTACAAAACTTTAATTAACAGTGTAGTTATTAAAGTTAAGGCTATTATAACTACATGCATTTTTGTTTTTAAATAATCATCAATGTAGAAGTAGCCCTTGTTTTTTAAATTTCTCTACAAGCATATTAGTGACATGGAGTGATGTCAGTTTAATGACATCTACCCAAAAATGAGCCTCCTGTTTATTGCAATCTGTAGCTTGGAACAGGAAGTTTATTTTTAGTGTTAAACGAATGGTTATCACTCTTTTTAGAAAAAAGACGTTTAAATATTTTTTTATATACATATATAATTATTATAATTATATGATTAACGAAGAGAATATCTAGACCGTAAAATATAAATAGCGCTCTAAGCTCTTTTTTGCGAGATTAAACATTATTAATATAAGCCGAGGACCCCCATAGTAATAGACCATTGGATATAGCTTAAAAAAACCAGTTCCTGCAGTTTCAACATCAGATATGAACCTTATTTCCTTATACGGCATACGCGGCGTGTAGTAATGGTATTGTTATCATAGATTACAATCTTCATTACTCACTAATTTAATCATTTAAAGTAATACTTCGATGAATCCCGGAAGGAACTATCCTTCCGTAGTTCAGGGTTTATTTTAATACATTTTTGGGGAATTTCAATATTGCAAGTAATTTCCCTCCTAAATTAGCCTTAAGCAAACTAAGCGATTCTTTATACTCATATTTCTTAGGTATGCAATTTTTATCTAACACAGCTGACATAAAACAATATGGATATGTGGTATAAAATATATCTTGCATCAAATCGATCAAGTAATATAATAAATAATCTTTAAACTTGTATAAATGACAAATCAGTTTTTAAGATAACTTATCAGCACAAATTGTAGTCCAGTTATATGAACTTTAATTAATATCACAAGACTATTTTACGACTAATGTTCCAAATGAAGGTAAAATTATGTAATTTAATATTATATGTGTCATGTTTTATAATGAACTAATGAGTTAAACCGGGGCTTAAATACAAAAAGTTCGAAAAAAGGACCTAGTAGCAAAACCAATCGGATCACAATAGGGTTTCAAAAACAAGTCATTGTTACGCTGAGAATTTTTGGCGAAAAACATGTTTCAGAAAAATGTTATTTAAATTACCTGCTCCGAAGACAACGTGTGTATAATTTGTGCAGCCGTTAAGAAAAAGTTCCTGTTATTCATATAGTTACTTATTAAAATAGTTTTTACCATTTAACAATGCGGTCACTACGTCATCACGTCGATAAAAGTTAGGATTGTGTCCACATTTTTATTTTTATTTTTATTACGTCATTGACGAGGTAACTATTGGGAAACCTGTCCGAATCGAGAGAAATATTGTTTGTTTTATATTTAAGTACATTTTATTTTAATTTTATTGTCGCGTGTTTCTCTAGTTTTAAAGGAGTTGACGTCTCTGCTGACCTATATTTATCACCTAATAAATTTTGTTTAACTACAAGATGAAATTATGTGTTAAGGTTCATCTTTATATTTAGACAATCGAATCTTGGAATTAATTCGAGCGATGTTACACTGACAGTTGCTCAACTCTGTGTCTTTTGGTACCTTTAATAAATATAATTTTCTTTTTATATTGAAAACTACAGATTAAATTAACAAGTAACTGCTGGTTTATAGTATGTCATTTTAGGTCTTCAAGTTTTATTTTTATCAATTATTTAGCTATAAGCAAAGCGTGTGCTGCGAATAGGTACCAAATGAAGGATATTACCTATCCATAAATATTTAGAAAATCATGACTTTGGAATAAATGCCAAAGTTCGTCACACGTTCATCGCAGAAATATATATCTGGATTCGTAAACGATAAAATGAAAAAAAAACACATACATTGAATGTAAGAAAACATTAACATTACGGAAAAACCAAGTGATTACACAAATTAACGGATTTTCTGAATAATTGTTGAACAATAACTTTTTCTTCTAAGATGAAAACATTAATTTATAAAGGCAACGGCTAGTAGATATGGTTTCCTGTACATGATGTTACTTCTCATTAAACAAATAAGGATAAATTGCAGAGACTTACAGAACTATTCATAATTTAAAATAAAACTTCATCCAGGTATAAAAAACCCCAATGTAGTTTTATAGATAAAGTCTAGATACAAATTAACAATCACATACGAGGTCTGTTGGCGACAGTCTGTCGGTCCGGCATGGCTTCCGGGTGCTGATTGCTGTTGATTGATATTGATTCCTCTTATTACAACCGCCGCCAGCCAGGAGCTGAGACTTGTATGGCATTACAAAACCCTCTTTGTCTGTTGGTGATATTTTTACTTATAATTAATTTGATTAGGTGGTAGCGAAAATAAAATAAGAAAGCTCAACTAAAATAATATATTCGGGTTTCAACTTCGGATATTGGTCAGTTGGATAAGTGTTTCATACTGCACTAGCGAAACCCAGCAGACGTTTCAACATTACGGGATTTTCATTAATTTTTCAATAAAGACGGACTTTCTGACCCGTTCTTGCACAAGTATCTACTTACTTTCCGCGCAGGTGTAGTATCCAAGTATCTTATACTATTTTTATAAATAAACAAGTTGAAATGATACGCCTTTTAAGTAGCGAATTAAATTAACGAGCATCGCATTTACGAGCTTGCTTTTTTTTAGAACATTGCAAATTATTCCTATTATATTATAGTACTTTTTCGATTAATACGACGAGGTAGAATTTGAATGCTTGCCTCGATTAACAAGTACCATTTTTTAAAACATTTATTTTTATCGAGAAGGAAACATTCTAAATCTCAATCTGGTTTTTGTTTTTTCTGAACTAAAATATTTATATCTTTCCCATTTCTTTGAGATCAAATGTAGTTTCACACAGTAAAGAACTTTCCTTTGCTTATTAATAACATAAAACATCTTCAACAATTTAATTTCATCGTCCTCCTGTGATGTCTATTCGAACACAAATTATCGACTCGGTTTGATCCCACGCCCAAAATAAAATATCATATTTCCTGTCAGAGGAACGAGTGTTTTTTTCTTAACCTTTTTTTCAGCGTATCGAGTTTTTTAAGGAACTGCGCCGCACATGTTTGTACAACATGAGCTTCTTTTTTCATTTTTTTTGGCGTCTGGTTGCACTAATATGTTATATTTTTGAAGTAACGATTGCATAATTTCTTTTGTTATGTCATCTAGTTCATGGTGTTGATTATTAGCATACAGACAGTCGATTAGCTGCGACTAAAATGGTCGCACATTTTAAAAGTTTATTGATTGATGTTTAACGTTGTTAACGAGTGGTTATGATGTTATTATGTAACTTTATCCTATAGATTATACAATACAATATCTTTATTTGTATCACAGTGATACATTTTTCATCACAGTTTTGTGTTATAAATTAAAGGGTCTTACTTAACCTATTGAGCAAATATTTTAGCAATAAAAATATTTAGCTAAATTTCATAATAGTAACAATATAAAAATCAAAATATCATTATTAATACACTTTATTTAATTAATTAATACAGACACCTGTTATGTGATATAATATTATATTATATTTATTTAAAAATAATTTTAAATCACTAAAAAAATTGTTGCATTGTAATGGTATCTTGGTTTCTCTAGACATAGGCAGTGTAATAAATCTCTGATCACATAAAGAAGAATAAACGCACAAATCAATCGTTTCATATAAACACACTATACAGGTAATGTGTTTCACTTCATTTTGTAACTATTTTTCTATTTAACTTATTTTTGTGCCATGCGCGCTTTTGTAAAGTTAACTTCAAATATTAGGTGACGTTAATTCTGTTATTTAGTAACATCCAAAGTGATAACATACTGGAATAATCGTATTGCAATCGAAGAAAACATCGTTTAGATATGTCAAAACGCTTCAAGTAAAGTTATCAATTTCAAAATTTATTCATACTTGTTATCACTTTGGTTTTAAGTATGTAGATAGTTATTTTGGGCGTCTATATCGTGGACAAGTCCGGGCATCAGCACTACACAAACTAACACAAACTGTTCTTAACTTATTTTTTTATGTTGTTACTTAACTGTTATTAAAGTCTACGTTTAGGCATTCTCCGAAAAAGAAGTATCGTTAGTTACTTCTTATATTTTCACCTATCTGCTAACGAAAATGCCTTCAAATTCGGTCTAACTATTTCGGAGATTACAATCTGTCGGATAACAAACTTTCGGAACGAACTGACTGATTTTTTTAGAATAAGAATATTTATTTGCTAATACCGTTACAATGACGGGATGTTACATCGATTTTATGAATCAACAGTATTCGCCATATATGATACAACATAGGCCTGCGAATAAGATACATAAAATTTAGATTTTTAAGACATTTTTTTAAGTTACAATGTCACTAGCTTAGATAGAAAACCAAGTCAATAATTAAATGACATGAACTCAAATAAACCAATCATTATTTATCAATTAATCAGTGTTAAATAAAAAAAATCAAGTATTTCTATTATTAATGTCAATATCACTATTATTGGCATTACATTGATTTAAGACGAGAGCATGTTTCTGTCATCAAAAAACTGCTTTATAGAGTAGTAGTTGCGTGCGTTTAGTGCGTTTCTACTTTTATGCAAATTTAGTTAATTGAAAAGAGAGCGTTAAAGGGCTAACTATATTTACAAGTCCACTGAAACTTCATTTAGATAATCCTGGTAACGTCATCAAATTTAAGTAGTTTAAAGTGCTAACAAAATATTATAAACAACGGACTTTGTTCTATACCATTTAAGATAAGACGTTACGAATTTATCTTGTAGGCTAAATAAATTACCATCCACATGAAATTTGCTTATCTGAGTTAGCTTATCTGTGATCGCTACGTCACAATGTTAAGGACAGATTGACATGATAACGTCATATTATTTTGTCGAAAAGGAAATGTTTTTGTTTTGAACGTCAGAATGGCTCTAGAATTATTCTGTACAGATCCACGAAGATGCATTAAGTGATGATAAAACGGGATAAATGTCTAGCTACAGATTTTTTTTACGATTCTACATGTTAACTTCCGAGCTTCCATATACTAATTCTTCTATGGTGTTAGTGGTACTGTGTTATTAGGTTTCGTAACATATTTCTTTCACTCGGAAAACTACAAGTTTGTGTTCTTACAGAATACATAGATCTGGTATCGAATAGCACATAAGATAACAACAAGATCGCAACAGCCTTCATAATGCACACAGTAAAGGAGTGGAACTCCCTCCCTGCGTCTGTATTTCCGAGAACTTATACCCGTCCATTGTCAAGATCAGGGTGAATAGGCCTTCTGGGTTAGCTTGTTCCATCGTGGATCCTGTCTTGGCCCCCGGACTTGATTGGGATCCTGGATTGGGAAAAATAATAACACCGCCAGCAATTGTTGAACAATAAACGGATTAATATGAAAGTGTTAAAGTTTAAAATTACCGATGATTATCATATTTTATATTATTGAGCTTAAAAGAAAATATTTTTAGTAAAAATTCAATTTATGTCAGGAGTCGTCAGGCGGGACTCGAACTACTTAGTAATAATCTCTTAGTATTCGGGCGCGTGCTGTGGGCCTAATAATGATTCTTATATTTGTGGTTAGGTTAGTTATGTTGCTGCGTCTGCTGTTATGATAATCTGTTATCACAATTCAATTTTCTAGAATACATTTCGCAATATAAAACGAGGAATTGGAAGCCACGAATGAAATGACAATGACATATGCAGAGCCTTTGGAGGTTCTGAAAATACCATAGCCTTTTATTGCTTAAGATTTTTTTTTATTAAATAGAAATGGAAGAAAGCCGGTGATTGCTTGCAGGTATCATTTATGATATAAGACAATAAATTTAAGATAACTTTTTAATAAAACATTTTTTTATCAAATATAATTTGTATTGGAATAAATATAAAAACATATAAGTAGGTACTATTTGTGTGTTTTTTGTTGTTTTTAGCGTTCCGTTCCTCGAAAGGAAAAAACGGAACCCTTATAGGATCACTTTGTTGTCCGTCCGTCCGTCTGTCAAGACCCCTTTTTTCAGGAACACGTGGACGTATCAAGCTGAAATTTATATCAAATACTCAAGTCTACTGTCCCTTGGAGCTGTGAAAAACTCAAACTTCTAAGCCAACGCAATTAAAAGATAGAGCCGTTTATGCCGCAAAATTCCGCAAATTTTCGACACTCGCAAGGGAATCAAAACTTACAGGGTACTTCCCGTGAACTCAGAATCTTGAAATTTGGTACAAAGCAACGTCTTATAGCACAGATAAAGGAAAAATTGCGAAAACCGTAAAAACTTTGCCGGTTTTTTTTTCAAATATTGAGATTTCTGTTGGTACTTAACAACGGTGCCACATCAGAGCATGATTGAATATAAAATTGCTTGTGGCATATCGAATCATTTCGTAGCGGTTCTTACGCTGCTGACCCAGCAGCGACGTCGTTGCCACGTTTGCAACGATGGCACTGAATCACTATGGTTTGAGTAAATAGGGTGAGACAGCGCGTCTTGTAAAAAGCATTATCTTGCCGTTAGTGTTGTGAAGCATGGTCGTGCGCATGCGTTCTAGCGGTGGTGTATTACAGGTGTTGCGCCGTTTCTCACGGCGCATAGTTCCGCGCCGCTTGCGTAACGGCCCGCGCGCACGTAACGCGCCGTAATACCGTGCATTATGCATGTAGGGCGCAGACGACGGTAGTAATGCTTGAAGAAGGTTGTATCAGCAATTGTCTGTCGGATAATGGATTTAAATAATGTTAGACAATAGAAAATATTTTGTCATGGAGCTTCCTTGCTTTAACAACTTTACATTAAGATATTGTTTCAAGGTATGGATGTGGATCACTAAGGTTAGAGTCAGGTTTGAAAGTGCGTTAGAAAACACGCACCCAGTGCACCCACAATCTGGAGGGTTTGCAAGTTCATTTATCACTCGCGTAGTTAAAAAAATTGGTTAAAGGCATTTAAATCTATACTCGGTGCATATTCAAAATCCTTCATCATAAGTTTAGCGTTATCCCGATCAGACATGTTCAGCAGCGATCATACTATCTACGATCAGATACGAAGAAGACCGATGACAATCTAAAGCTGCCTTTTATCTTGTCAACGGTGAGCACATGCTGCCATTGTGAATCCGCCACAAAGGCCGTCCCTGTAACATTAGAACACAGAACAAGCACGAGACAAGATTGTCTCCTGCAGATAAATCGGAATCGCGCATCAACAAAATATCGGATTCCGCACCCAGCCGAGGCAGCTATTCTACGGAAGCGGGGGCGCCAGCTGCTCTTGTAGTATCAAATGCCAGATAATAAAGGATTCCTTAATAAGAAAAACGTAAAACGAGCCAACAGCAACGTTCGAAATGCTTTCATGCTAAATCGATCGCAGACAGTGTGGTCTTGTAACTCACACCGACTGCAGTAGAGCCCCTCGCATACTGCTTTCGCTTCTTTTTATGCGTGCCAATTTGATTGACGTGCATTCGTTTAAGATTTTGATATGCAATTTTGCTCTATATTACGATTTTTATCCTTTTTCGGTAATATATAAAAAATATATAATCATAATAGTATAAGTTATACAAAATGCTCCTTTTATGTATCACATAACGCAGTGGAGTTATTTTGACATATATGTTTGTATATATAATTTACGTATTACCCACGAAAAGTCGAGATATTGCAATTCTGACCTTGAATTTAAGAAATTGGCATAAGTGTAGATAAGTTTCTCATTTGTGTAGGTGACATTTAAAGGTGACATCTCCTTGACCGTTGATAAAACCGAGGTAACACCAGATTCGACGAACTTTAGATAATGTGAATATGAACAATCACAGCTGAAACATCATTTAAACGAGCAGGTATAATGTTTCGCTGCCGTTGCAAGCGCAGGCCAGACCAGCTAGGCGGCTGGCTGCCACTCAGATACGCGGATCAGTGTCCGATTACTCGACGGCCGCTACCGCTGAGCGTGCGCAACTAGTACCTGCTTAGTATAATAAAAAAACACAATGTCAATATTACTCCTGAATTATTTGTTACTTTTACACCGCTCAGCTCACTTATCTACTCACTGACTTTTCACGCAAACCTTATTTGCAATATTATGTAAGCTGTTATAAGTTTATACATCGCGACTGTTGTTAACTATACATAATGCAACTACAACCATTTCAATTTCCATTTAATATCATCAAAAGTCGGACATAGCTAGAATAAGACGGGTGCGGAAGTCCCGTGACCGGATGCTCGGGGACTGGTGGGGTGCATCCTGTTACGTTCCCGCCCTTCCGGGTTTCCACTTCTGGCCCCCTAACCTATCAGGAGCATTTTTCTGCTATTCCATCGGTCAGGAAAAATAATTGCCATACGATGCGATCGACTTTATGATGCGAATTCAATTTATTTTAGTAGTTCCTGTAAATATATTCAATATATTTACAATGTATCTTATCTCTTGATTATAATCACAAAGATATGAACCGATGATAGACATTTAGCATTATAATTGGGAAGAAAGAAACACGCGATTCTAAGTATGTATCGATAACAAAAGCGGGTATTTCTTATGTTTTATCAGAAGCATAATGTCAGGAAGATAATAAAGACAAATTGTTATCAATCTACAAATGTCAAAAAGGAGGACAGATTAAATAGTTATAAATTAGTAATGATCTCAGCCTATGCCTGTTCGCCTAAAACTCTTTCTTAATGAAAATTCTCAAATTACTTCCCATTGTTCAGGCGAAGACTTACAGCACTTTAAAATCAGTCAAACTTTACTTTTATTTCACATTATGTTAAGCTAGTTTATACAATTTTATTACAAACGCATGAAGTGGTGTAATTTGATGAAACACTTTCGGTTGCGTGCCTACCTTTTGTAGTCATATAAGCCGCCGCCGCCGCCGCCGTCGCGTCGTCGTCTTTGCCCGTCACCCGTCGTCTAAGATCGCTCCCGCGCGGCGCCCGTCAACTCGTAAATAATATGAAATTTCTTACGTCTCCCGGGGTTTGGCCACGTGGAACTATGTTTACGAAAGAGATGATGATTCATATGTAAATAGATTGTAATCAAACATTTATTAGCGCCCTCGCAGAATGTATGCTTTTAATAGGCAGATATTTTTAAATAGGTCATTAAACTGAAAAAAAGCATTGTGTAAATTAAAGGTGATATCATTTTTATGGGGTAGTTTAAGTAGAATTTTCCAATTATGTCTATTATTCACAAAGTTGTAGTGTTTTATAATCAATGAGTACCTGAGATTTTAATTATATGTATATTATAATTAAAATCTCAGGTACTAATAATTATAGTTCGGCGTAGAGCCCCGCCATATAGGAAATAGGTAGGTACGACAGAAAATATGCAAGCAACAATATATTTGATTATGTATCTGTATGGGTATCTCATTATATATCTGAATTCACACATAAAATTAGTTCAGATTTTGTCAACATTCATTTTCTGTTGAAGCTAATAATTAAATTTATACCTATATTATTTGGACGGTTGAAGGCACAGCAAGCTATACAATTTCAAAATGGAATTTCCTTAGTAACATTTATAGTAGGTCCAAATTTTGAAATGTACAGCTTAATGTTTCACTTACAATCATTAGAAACATTAAGGTAGTAGTGCATCGAAAAATTAAGGAATATAATAAGTAATACACTATTTATTAATTCAAGATATAATAATGTAACAAAATAAACTAAAAAAATGAAAACCAGCCTCACCCCTGCTGTTGAAAAAGGTGCCTTAAGGCTGGCATCGTTTACTCGTTAGATGCTACGTTGACCGAAGAAGCTGCCCGATCTTTTGTCCTCAGCTTTATATGCTGTTGACTGTACATTCTACATAGTGTTACATGCGGGAGAGCTTAAGCTATTTATCGCTTGTCAGATGCGATCAGAGAACTTAAGTTGAAAGAGGTTATTTATAGCCTGCTTATTGAAGTGGTATATTAAACATATATATTTTTGGCAGTATTTAAGCAACTGATTTGGTTGATGTTTTTTTATTAATTTAAATTATGAATACTAATTAAGAAATAGGTTTTCAACGGCCAATTGGATTCAAAAGACATATTTTAATTATCGTTTATCGTTTACTAATAAGAAAAGTCTTGGTTTTTATACCAGTTTCAAAATAATCATTAATTAATAAGAATTACATGTAAATTTTTGTTTATGTTTATTTAATAAGTGGTTACAAGGAAGGGAGATTAGATGGTATTAATCAGAGTTCAAGTTCTCAAGCGGAAAAAAGAGGTCAACATTAAAATCCGTACAATACAGGGAGATTTTTTTATTTGCGTAAATTCTCTAATAGTTATAGAAAAACTTGCCATTACTCATTTTAAAAATAGACGAAATGTGATGAAAGACACCTAAGGTGGGATCCGAAGTCACGTCGTGTTGGCTAACCAAACCAAACGCCGTAATAGCTAGCTTCTACGGCAACACTCAAAACAACATTATATTCGTTCTGATTTAATTGCCTTATACATATATTTATTTAATCAATAATACTGCTACTGAAATACATCAGAGCCGCTGCCTATTTGAAATGCGTTGTCAAGATCGTGGGACCAATAAATTAGTACTGCTTGTTACTTTATTTGTTACCCACAATTCGTAGGTAAGTTGTTTTAAGATTCAGTTGGATCACGATTTACAGTGTCAAAATATCAGTAAACAACAGGATATTACGGGGCTTAATACTTCCTCACAATGTATTACTTAGGATGTCTACACGTGTGCCGTCGATCAGGACGAGTGCGGCAGTTCAATTCTCGGAAACGGGTTAATTCGGTGCATGACGTCTCCGAAGAGCGGGCGGGCGCGGCCTGTGCAGGCGCTCAATTTCGTTGTTTATCGGTATAAAACAGCGACGCGTTTATTTAATGTAGAATTCATTTAGTTCCGTACACCGCACATTGTTCGTCGAATAAGTGTTTAGCTATTATGCAAAGGAACTAAAGTAGATAATGTTAAAATAACCAAATTAAATGTATTTATTTAACAATTTTAGGGAAACTGATTACAGCTAGGTAAAAGTACAGAAACATGAAATAAATACAGAAGGCCAGTTACCAGTTTCCACTAGTAGAACTAGTATTCCTATTTATCATATAAAATAGTGCAGGTTAATTAAACTGCTAAAGGAGTCTATTTAATTAGAGAAATGAAAAAAAAATTGCTAAGTAATCGCTTAATCCGACAAGAAGAAGTGTCAATGTCATGCTGCTTCGCTAATGTGTTAAAACACTCGTATGCCCGAATTAAAAATGAATTGTTATTTGATTTGACCAATGTAACAGAATTGCAGTTCTAATAATAAAAGATTAACACAGGAATTATAACTTGCGATTAAGTTTAATATTCAGCGATTCCACGACATCATTTAATATCAGTTAGAACATCGTCAGATGAGAGTTAATAATTAAGCTAAACAAAGACCTGTAACATTATAATTATATAATTTGATTATTGTACTAGATATTCAATTTAAATAATCTATTTTAACAACAATTAAGACAATATGTACTACAATATAATAATGTAACTTATACAAAATACTAAATAACAGAAAGTAAGAATTCATATTTAATATACAAATATCTTTACTTTGTAATATCAAATAAAGTAGCTATACAAGCTTATCTCATGGATATAGGTGATATAATATGTATTTTTAAAACGCAACAATAGATCGATTTGACATATAAAAAACAGTGTAGCTCATTATTTCGTCGAATGCCAGATGTTCAAGTGGGGTGGCACACAGCGGGATGTCCAGTTGGATTTTACGACGTTCTATTCACCACGCTACATTCACAATTACACTCATTGTTTTCATTAAACCTTTGGGGTGTCCCCACTCTACCTTGCAAACAACCATAGCAACATAATATTTCTTCTCCATTCATGCTTATTTAAACAGATAAATACTTTTTTGCAAAGTTTTTTGTTTGTAATTTTTTTTAATACTTAGTCATTTTTACATTACTTACAATATTTAAAACTTCAACCTGCACTGGCTCAACTTATCACCGATAATCGTAAAAAAAATTAACAGCTTCTTGCCAACGCTGATTGGAACCATATGACGGCGCCGAACGGCAAAATAAATTAAAAAACAATCACCAGATCATTTGTGTAAACAAAAAAGTTTTAAGCCTCACTGCCACCGAGACATTTGTCCCCGTAAACAAACCTGACTCATCTGCCTGCCGGAGTAAGAGCTTTTTTGGTTTCAACAAGTTTGTATACGAATATGTGTTACGCTGAAACGTAAACGAGTACGTTTTAGTTTCAAGGGCTCACGCATTGCTCAGCGTGGGAAAGCTTTCAGAGGTCAGGTGGAAGCACATGTGTTGCACTCCTGTTCGGGGTGTTTAAAAATAATATTGAACAAAACACAGCCGTAGGTGGCAGGGATAGAGGCATCTTCGCGGAGGGGATACGTGATACGTGCACTCGTTATCTCGCTCATGGTGGTCTGTAAACAATAACACTGAATTATTTATCTTAGTTATGACTAACGTTTACGATGAATCGTTGTAGCTTGAACACTCTGTGGTGTAAATTAAATATCCAGATAGGTATTTAAATCACTTTATATCTTCCCACTCGCTTAGTGGAACAAACAGCTCTTGTGGCTACAATTTAAAAAAAGTTACGTCTATTTTTAAGAGATTTTCAACTATCTAACACCATCGTTATATGGACTGTTACAAAAGTTGTTTGTTAAAGTGCAATTTTTATGATACGTATCCTAATGATGCATCATTATTTGAAACCACTAATGGTGCATATCAAAAAGTGAAAATATCTTAAAATTAGATTGCCACATATAAGGTGCTTTATATGTTTCACAATTGTTCTTTCTACTTGAGATGCTGAGAAAAATGTCAGTTTCAAAAAAAACTCAGTTTCGCCCAGAGTTGGCTTCGGTAGTTATACGAGCTCGTGGGATTTGCTATAATGGCCGATCGACGTGGGTGTTCGTTTCGCAAAGCACTTTTTTGATCTCGGTACCATTCATTTTATGCGCAACGATGCGCAGATAATGCAAGCTTTGTCAATGAACAGAATATGGTATAAACACGCCCAGTGATGCGACGACCGATTCCCTGTTCTAGTTGCGCGTGTTACCAGAAATCCTTCTCAATACAATACTACCTACCTACTATTGCTAAGCTCTATTACTAAATGGTACATCTCTGTGATAGATAACACATCGCACGAGTTCCGAATTTGTTTACAATTCAAAGAAATAAACCAAACCGGAGGCGTGACTGTACGTTTAATACACACTATGTATGTACACAAAGTAGAGTGGTCTCACATACAATAAAACTACTTCTGAAAAGTAATAACATTCCGTTTAATTTTATTTGAGGATTCTAAAATAGCTAGCTCTATTTATGTATCAGCTGTTATTCGAGATTCTTATTTTCATAGACTTTTTTTCTTGAGCGGAAGACGTAGGTAGTGTAAAAATGCCTTTAAATGATTAAGTCATGGTATGACGCAATTTATTAGAACTATTTAGCAGTGGGCGTCTCGGCAACCAATCAGCGATAGCGCTCGCTATCGTTACAGACAAAATTATACGGAAGTTAAAAGTAACATGACACCTATTAGGAAATAATCTTAGCTTGACTAACACAGAGCTACGTGTCAAGTCTTTACGTTGTTCAATCTGCTGTGTGGTTTAGACTTTCAATCACCAGTTTCAGTAGGAAGGCATGCGATTTGAAAAAAAAAATGTTTTTCTCTAAAAATATTTGCTACAATTAATATGAATATAATCAATTAGTATAAAAATTAAATATTGTGAAGCCCTAAATTGCTCTTTAATTTTTGCTTGGTTAGCTTGGATGTTGAACTGACCTATGGTGTTGGAATTTGGTATTTATCTTTTAAGTAATATTTTTTTAAATACTTTTTATTTCTTGAAAAGTCTTGAGTTACACACCGAAACCCTTAAAAATATAGTTATTGTAACATTTAGGTATTTTATACAAGAAGTGACAATACACGCAAAGAAATTGGTATCGTTTTTGTTATTGAATAACTTAAGTTTTTCATTAATTTCTACAATTGTAAACTTAGCTTTATTTATTTATTTATTTATTTATTAAACAGATCACCAACAAGGTTGCACTAATACAATCACAAAACAAATACAAACATAATAACTACTTGATCAAGTGAAACCTTAATTAGAGGCGACAACGGCATGCGATATACTAAATAAAAGCAATTTCATTACAATTACACAGATTCACATGGTTACAGGTTATAGACTGGTAAGAATTCTATAATTATATAAACCAATTAAATTAAATTATTAAAGTTATTAAAGTTAAATTATTAAATACAAATTTACTAAAGTACATTCTTTAGTATTAACTCCATTAAATTATGTAGGTTTGCTGAGACATATAGATTTTAATGTATTCAAAGAATCGGAGTATATATAGCTTTATCGAAGACATTGATTACATTACAATAATAGTAACATTCCTGTGATCCATCTTTGTTTATATGTCATCATTAAAACAATATTAAATATTGTGTTACGGCAGTTAAAAATAATATTGCTACTTTCATAGAGATTAAGATTTTTAGACGTAGCATAATTTCAAAGAGAGTCTTGCAAATGGATCGTTATGTCTAACGAATCAGTTGTCAGAATTTTAAGGCCCGGAGATGGCTAAGATAAGGCTTTTGTGATTCAGCAGTCCAGTAAAAACACATGGTCGGCTTACTGAGTCTGAGTTTTTAGTTTCATGTTAACTCTTATCTTAGAGATCTCATTGTTACCTACCGTTTATGAAATATCTATGTACTTATAGAACTCTTGTGATATGGCATTCCTATGAATAATTACCTGGTGCTTTAACACCGATTTAATTAACCGATTAATCGTACTCATGAGATCTTTTCGTTTCAGCCAGTTTACCGGCTGTGACTGACTACCACCGGACTACTGAGACATTTAAGGCGAGAAGGGCGAGGGGGCAGGTGCGTTCGTGTACCTACAAGATGATATCCACTTGGCGTGATTATATCAACTATGTATTTTTTTTAATAAATATGCATAGTGTTATTTTTATTTATTAAAAAAGATAATATTTGATTTTGTTGCACATAATTGTTTTTAATACAATCATTTATTTGAGATGTTTTTTTTATTTTTATATTCATTTTTTTACTGATGCTCTCATTCTAAGGGCAAAAGTTTGTGAGCGCTTTCTGTGCTTTGGATAAAACTTAACAGTAATATTAAATAATTAATTAAGTTATATGAAAGACTGAGATTTAAAACAATAACGGTGGACAGCCATTCTGCGTAGCCTTACGGAGAACCAAGTAACAGTTATAAAGAGAAAAATTCATCTCACATGCACGCCGTTTTCTAGCCATTCTCGTTAGATGTTGATATAACTATTATTCTTATTTTAACCTGTAGCCAGTACTTCCATTCGGTGGACCGACGGTCTGGTGAAGGTCGCGGGAAGCCGAATGCGGGCAGCGCAAGACCGGTAGTTGTGGAGTTCCTTGAGGGATGCCTTTGTACAGCAGTGTACTGAGAGAGCTTAGTGGCTGAGAGATAACTGCCTAGTTACGGAGTTTCTTACTTTTTCTTTGGTTACTGTTTTACTATTACGTTGTAAGACAGTCGCTAATACTTCTGAATACCTTCAAAAATAACTTGAATCAAGTATGAGATTTAATAGATATTTTGTATGTCCTGAAACAGTGATGAACCTATTCCGTGTTTTGTAAAAAATATATTTCGAACGAACCGCAAGTTCTTATTTCTTATGTTTGTTATTTAGATAACGTAAAAGAAGTAGATCGTGTTTATTTAAAAAAGTGTTTTATTCAACTTTTAAGGCCATTTTTGTTGGCCTTTATTAAAAGAAAAGACAAAACTATCTACAAATGACGTCTAATATCTACATATATTATGAGTAAATTATATCTATTAAATAAAGCAATGTTTTAATTTTTTTTATTCCAACAAACATAACAGTTTTAAACTTATTACTTAGTATTGTCTTGTTACGATGTACCGGGCCGGAATCTGTGAGTGTGATAGGAATACAGCGCGGCGTGCAAGTCGCCTTGAGTGGCGTTTCCCGGTTCAACGATCGTCAATGAGATCGTACACTAGCGATGACTTAACGCCTAACCCGGGAAGTACTTAACGCGAAATTTCTTTAAACGATTTGCGAATTACAGGTGACCTTCAGGCACGTATTAAGTAATAGTTTCCTATCACTGCACGAAATTTCGACATTTTTGGAACAATTAGATAAGGCCCTTAAGATATAGGCAGATTACAATGAAAAATGAGAATGTTGATTGGCTTTACCTGTAGTGGTTTAAGTAAGTACTGCTTAGATACATTCTACGCAATTTGAACATAATTTAACTTAAGTTTAAGTGAAACTTAAAAAAATGTTGATTGAACTTTCGCTGTATAAAAGCGGATTGAGATAATTCTTTATCTAAAAGGAGCAACTTAATTTCATAAGCTTTAAGTAAAAGAATTTGTATGTTATAAATATAAATATTTTGTAAGATTATTTTATTACTTAAAGTTGCTGTTTAATTTGCTAAAATTGACCCAATTGTGTAAATATATTTCCAGTATTTCGTTAGTATGATTTAATAGAATGCGCAACTTAAAAAGAAATAGGAACTTTTTATTATATTGCAAGCTAATGCAGAATTTTAAAATGAATCGTCCGGAATATCTCTTATTTCTAACAAAACAATAATAATAATAAATCTACGTTTCCACGTGCCCTTAATTATCGTTAATTGTGCTTAGCTGCTTTTAGGGACCGCCAGTAGGGAAGATACGTGCAGTTATAAAAAAACTGCTTCAATAAAACCTAATTGCAACTAATTTAATAAACTATTTACTAAAAACATGTGATACTGTCTTTTATTTATTTATTTAATATGGAGTTACAACGTGTTATATGTCGAAATTACGCTATTTGATTATTGTTTGGAAGCATAAACGTATTATTTATTATTTCAAATGCCAACTTAAAAGTATATTAATACGTATATTTGTTAATTCATTATTATTAGATGTATGTTGATTTTAGTGCATCAAAAGAGCTTACCACTCAATAAGATTTATTGGTCTTTTTTATCGAACTTTTCACTTTGAAACTCATACGGTCTACTTACCAGCAATGCTTCAAACAATATTGTTTTAGGCAATGATAGGTCACTTAAAACATTTAAGCAATAAACATGTGTCATTTATAAAAGACTATTACATTTTCGATTACGTCTTACAAATAAAAATCTGAAGGACTGAAGGATAAAATTGTAGAAGCCTGTTTTTTAAGGTAACAATATAGACTTAAACTGATTCTTTTTCTATACCTAAATCTATTTGATAATACTACAGTAAGCTTGTCGTCATCCCTACGTCGGCAAGTTCAAAATGGTAGTATAAGATAAATCGATAGAAATCACGGTTAGTAAATTTAAAAAGTCTCCTTTAAAGCAACTTTGAAAATTTCAGCGTTTTACATATATTAATATAGTAAAAAAGGGTAAAAAAGAGTAAAAAACCTATAAAATGTAAAACTAGTGTCACCGAGCGAGGAATCATTGGATGGTGCGTCTATTCTCTATTCTCCCGCCATTTCACGGAGTAGGTCAACTATTTACACTTTTTGTCTTTTGTTCCAGTTTGTAAATGCTGTCTTTTTTTTGTTTTTTGCATTTCTTAACGGTGGCGTCTACTCAAGGGCCCTGTCAGAACAACAGCGGCTAAGTGTTCGTTCTTTCCATCTCTGAACGACGCAAAGGCTTTTATGCTGAGACAGGGTCCTTTTTTGACCTCAGACACACCATATTTGTATTTCTTTTCCCTATTTTATATGTATAATTTTTTTATTTTTTTTATGTTGTTACTCTTTTTATTTATAAACATCTTTTATTGTTGTGTATTTCAGTTTCAAATAAATGTTTTTCCTTTTTCTTCAAAATTGTATGAAAAGTCTACCACTTTAAAAACAAAAAATATACACATATTTTATCGTTTCTGAAAATAGAGGATAAATAATTTTTCTATTCGCGTTTTGTTAGGTATGAAGCATTTTATTGAACACACAGGCACCTGAAAAGAAATAGATGAATATGAATTTTTGCACTTTAGAAAACTTTAGGGTTCTATTCATAAAACTTATAACCTCTTTTTTAACGCACTTAGGGGTATAATTTTTCAAAAACCCTTAAGCAGGTCTCCAATTATATTCGCAGGGAGCATGAATACTGTATTTTATGCTTCTTACTTTAAAAATTAATAATATTTCATGAAAAAAATCGACCACATTTTTACTGACTTGTTTTTAAGTGAGAATCAATAAATCGAACTTAAAGCTCTTAAGAAAAATAAACAAAGCGAGCGGGATAAATTTTTTTTATTAAGTACTGAAGTTTAATACACAGGCTCCAGAAAATAAATTATTGCATACGTATTTCAGCAGAGGTTGACAAGGGGTTGGAACTTTATATGACAAAGTTTACGTCTCTTAAGTGAGAAAACGAAATGCAAACGCATTAAAAAAAACACCGACTGCCTCAGTGACCTAGTGGACTAAGTATGCGACCGCTGACCCTCAGATCAGAGTTCGTTACACCGCCTTTAAGTAAAGTTATACACAATAATATATTTCACAGAGTAAAATATATCTATTTCAAAATTCCACGCGGACGAGTTATAAAGCGAGTTAATAATACACTCTCTATATAATCTCGATTCTAATGAACTCTCCTTAAAACTATATATCTATTTTTTAAATGCATTAGGTACGACAATTAGAAAATGCTTTGAATGTAATATAAAATGTGCTTCTCCATACAAGCTTCCTAATTTGGCCATGCTTTTCAATACCTCCGCTATTCTGATTTTATTTGTAATGATTTATTACTTTCATTATATTCATTATACTATTCTTTCAATAGAGAAATAGTGAAGTTGGGAAAAAAGTATTTTTGAACTCGTAATTTTCACTACTTTGCTAAAATAAAAATGTTGATTTTGTAGAGTCACGACACCGACAATATAGAGGATATTGTTAGTGTTGTGACTCTACAGAATTATAAGACTAACAAACAACGCAAGTAGTTAACTCGTTTATGTCTTACATTTACCATTTGCTCTACCAAGAGCTAATCTCAGTTTTTCACTAATTACCCATCAAGCTGAACGCATAGACACCAATTGTCACACATGACTAGATATCTACGTAGCTCAATTATTTTTTCCACCACTCCAATCGGGTTGGCTAAATGGTTTCTTACGTCATGGCCTTGAAATGGAACTGGTTTGATTTCCGGAAAAGTACCGTATATCCACGGCCAAAGCTGAACGCTTTTGAAATGTTACCTAAAGTTCAAACGGTTATATACTTCCGTAGAATTTGTTAGCGGAAAATTTCTAGCTCCGTAGCCATCAATACCGACTGATCAAGCTTTGTGTATTTTTAATTGTGCCCAGAGATAGATTAACCCTTGGAGCCTTTGTCGTCTTCCAAGAGTTCCAAGATGTTGATACTTGATACTATGACAATGATCATTTGAACTGTAATTAATATCTTGTTCGATTTTGTATACCCCTTGAGAATCTAATTAGAAAACTAGGTTGATTTAAATCGATTGTTAGAATTGAATTGAATTTGAAAGCTTATTCAATTTGGATTCCAAATGGGAAACAAAAACGGCCTTTGTCTTTCAAATTTTGAGATGTTATGTATGTATGTAGATATCAAAAAACTTCGCCAGAAAAATTAAATTCAAACCTCGATTCTTGCCTTTTCTCAATAATAAGATAACGAACATAACTTAAAACCTATTATTTTTTACTTCAGTAGGTACATAGCAGACGACCGTGGACTTCCTATGACGTGACTTGTTAATACCGATATGCTTTCAATGCGTACTGTGTTATCTCTAAAGTATAGTCAATAATTCTGCGATTTCTTATCGTTATAACTTTTCCGGAAACTATGATAATGATGTCACTCGATCTCAAGCGTCTGATTTCTTATTATTGTCACAAGACAATTTACTATAAAAATAACGCTAAGAATCTACCTGCCAGTGCCAGTTGTCAGCAATACATATTGTTTTTACTAGTTGTGACCACACATGTGGTCACGTTTACAAAACAGAATTTGCTTATAGATATAACGAAAAAATAGTACTTCTCTACTAATCACAGCATTATATAATCTGCTGATAGCTCGACGGTGCAGTGATATGCGCGTTCGAGATTCGATGTTCGATGAGCAGGTTACCAAAAATATATCATTTTGAATTCCTTGGTGCTTCGAAAGGTACCTACGTTAAGCCGCTGCACTTTAGAATATGGTAGCTGCAAAATTAAAATTAAGATATGAAGTAGACTACGGCTCGATTTTAATTTAATACCTACTATGAAGCATTTATTATAGCATTTATTTAAAAATTACCATTTGAAGCTTTAATGTTACACGTTATTAAATGGCCAATTTATATTTTCCGACACGGGGTTTCCAAAGTGAAACATTCTGAAAAATTTAAAAAAATAAAACACAATATTATATATCTTTGGCAAGCTCTTCTGGTTGTCTATGAAAGAACCTGATCAACATTTCCACTTCACTAGAAAATACAAGAAATGAATCAGACTTACCAAGTTTCAGCAATCGACTTGTAACGAAAAAACATTAAAAATTCAAGATCTATTATTACTTTAGATTCTGTTTACGAAAATGAGCCGAAACGTTTACTTTTGTTTTTTATATTGGATTACAATGGACTATCAGGACAAACAACCAGGACATTCAGAAGAGTCGGAAGTTATTTCCTATGCAAATTTGTTGTTTTTATTTTGTTCCCATCAGATTCATTGAAAAAGAAACAGGTGCTATTATCTTACAAAATCCAGTGTCTTCATCTTTTAGTTCTTGCTGGTATAGTTCAATAGAGTTTTGGGAAGAGATCAGAAAAATATGTTTTAATGAAATAAATCTTTGCTTCCATCAATAATTAATTAAGAAGTCATAGTAGGTTAAGAATGCATTATCTTTTTCTAACAATGATAGACAAATAAGTAGCCCGAGTTTTAAAAGATACTCTTTCTAGTTGTACGTGTACAATGTGGGGATTTATACAAAGTGATTGCTAGTCCTAAAAATAAAAAAAACTGTTATCAGTACGATTTGTCAACACTACAAGCTTGGATTCGTTGTTCGGAAATGAAATTGCATATTTTTTATAATCTTTCCTTTGAAACAGGGTCTGTAACAACTGAAGAGCAAAAGACTTAAGCAAGAAAAGGACAAACATAGTACAGAAACGTCTTCGTGAAGAGCCACGGATGAACTTTGATAAACCACGTCAAGGGACGGGTAATAGCAACGATGGCAATATTGTTACACCAATTTTTACATAGCAAGCTTTCCTACTGATTTCACAGAAGTATGTAGACATTGGTTTATATTAAACTGTTATACAATTCTGTTAAGGTTGTAATGTAATCATATTTAAGTTGTGGTTTGAAAACGGCAAGAAGATATGTAGGTAAACGTCTGTCGTGCCGCTGTTCCGGCTGTTCATACAAGTGTAAGTATTCATATTGTAAAAATATTGTTTACCTCAACCAAGATATTGTTTATAATAAATTTTGACATACAGAACTTAGTTTAATTGTTAGGCAAGTAACTTACAGGCCGTATAAAGGTCAACTAATTATTAACATTTGACTAAATTATGATCCAACTGGTCCACTGATTCCGGAATGGTATTTCATCCATAGGGAAAGGCTGTATCGTTAATAGACTGGTGATGGTGATGATTATTGTAGGTACTTGTAACTACACGTTACCTGTAATATTGTGTTTTGTTTTAAACTATCACTGTATCGTCAATAGAAAATTGTAACATTCTTTTATCGACAGTAATCGTATGAGGAGAGATGAGCCATTATTCCGCACCCTCGAGCGTGGTATTCTGATTGTTTACATTACACAGCGTACCTATGAGACGAGGAAGGGCCGCAATGGGCCAGTGCCGGAAATGGACTGTGACACTGATGCTTTGGGTCAAGAACAACTGCCTTCGCCGACTTAATTATTTAATAACTCATAATTTTAATTCAACAAACATCTTATATTTATTAGCTCACACGACAGATAAGTTAAGGTTTTAAGTCGTACAAAAATGACAAATAAAATCTGACTTATTTTTTCATTTTCAACTTTTTTCCTGGAAATCTTATTCAGATTGTTATGAACGTCAAATGAATACCGCTCTACTCAAGTGAAGCGCTTAGCAACGAACTTTTTTGTATTTGCAGAGACGTATCAAGTTTTAAAACATTAGAACATTTAAATATAAACAACAAAGCATGTTGAACATTCAATTATAAATCGATAGCAGTTGTTATTGGGACATTATTAGATGTTATGAAATTTTATAACAATTTCTATATAATTCACACGGTTGCATCAAACAGAGTAAAGAAAACCCCAATCTCCTACGAATCCGAATTATGCCTGGGTCGTTAGATACTGCTCGTTTGCCTCAAATTGAAAACTAACACACAAGGGAACACTCTACCCTAGTGTTCCATGAGCAAAGAAGTATTTATAAAATTAACCACATTGTAAACTTTCAAAGAAATTCAATAAATATACTTAATGTAATATCGTAATGTTTTAATAAATACCATAATTGTTAATGTGACCACTATCAGTTGCATTGATCTTTTCCTGTGCCGTCCTAGATCTTTAATTACATTCTTATTTTATCGGAAATACCGATTAATGAGTTTTCCTCAGATACAGTCAAAGAAGGATAAATATTTCTTATCTTGGAATACCAACTAATGACAATAATGATTCTATATTAGGTATAGTTCTTAGGTAAAGTCCAAAGTATTGTTACGTTTCTTCTAAGTTGGCAGTTGTTTAGTGAACATGAAATTAATTATGTCATAAATCGAATCGCAACTGGAGTCGTCATATTTAATGTAGGCCACAGCGACGAAGCGACGGAGCGCAGTAAAACGAATTCCAATTACATCAGATTATACAAGTCTCGAGAGCCACGTAACTTGTAAATCGTGGTGAAAGCACGCCGGCCTTGGCAATGAGACTCAGCCGGCCGCGTCGTCGTTGCCAGGGCTGCCAACAATATATATACAAAACTCAAATAAGATTTTCTGTTAGGATATTAATTTTGTTTTTAATGTTGTGATTTGGCTGAAAATATTGAATAGTTTACTCTTTCGTCGAATAATCGGTGAAAAAGCTATTTTTTTTCTGTAACTATTATTCTATGCCGTTACCGCCTACTTTTTTGTAACTCTTTATATAACTGCATTATTAATCACCTTACATTTTTTAGATGACTCATCATCCTTAAGATTATGCGAATTTAATTTTGATCATTGACAAAAAAGTAATTCTACGCAGTAATTCTACATTTGGGTATGGTCTCGCAAAATTGTACTTATAAAAAAAACCAGTGGTTCATCTTAAAACTATGATAATTTTAATGATTCAAGGATTCTGAACTTCATTATCTTTAAAGAAGACCTTTGAAGGCTTTTCAAGACTCTTCAAGAACACGTTAAGATATCCAATTAATATTAGGGGTTAAAGTATGAAATTGCCGATTTGTACTGAAAATCTATATTGTTTATTTTTTAAATTTTTAACAAATTTATTTAATCAAAATAGTTGCCATTATTATCTATACATTGCTGCCATCTAATGGGAAGGTCATTAATGCCTTTGCGATAGAATTCCGACGATCTAGACTGCACAAACTGTGTGAAAGCATTTTGTACTGCCTCCTGGGAAGAAAACTTCTTGTCACGTAGATAATTGTCCAAATCACGAAAAAAATGGTAGTCCGTTGGAGCAAGGTCTGGTGAATACGGAGGATGACGAATGGTTTCTAACTGCAGTTCCTGAAGGGTCAAAATGGTTTCTCGTGCTGTGTGAGGTCTCGCGTTGTCGTGGAGCAATAATGGTGAAGATCGATTCATGAGTCGGGGCTGTTTTACTGCTAGTTTTGTCAACATGGTTCGGAGTTCGGCACAATAGACATCTGCCGTTATTGCTTGACCAGATCGGAGAAAACTATAGTGAATAACACCATGCTGAGACCACCAAACAGTTACCATTACCTTTTTATTGGTAAGTTTTGCTTTAGGACACTGTTGTGGCATTTGACCTGGGGTCAGCCATTGCATTTTTCTTTTCCGGTTATCATAAAGAATCCACTTTTCATCACATGTTACAATTCGATCCAATATTCCTTCATTTCTGTACCGGTTCAACAAGGCAACACAAGTTTCAACACGCGTTTCTTTCTGCAGATCAGTCAAATCATGAGGCACCCATTTTTCGTATTTTTTTATTTTATTGATTTGACGCAAGTGAGTCAATATTGTGGGTAAGGTAACGTTAAACCATGCCGCTAATTCCTGGGTACTTTGACTAGGATCGGCTTCCACTATCTCTCTTAATTCATCGTTATTTACCTGTGTGGGCGGTCTTCCTCGTGGCTCGTTCTTTAAGTCGAAATTTCCATCACGAAAGCGTTTAAACCAAAATCGCACGGTGCGTTCATTAGTAGACCCCTCTCCAAACGCAGCATTGATATTGCGGGCTGTTTCTGCCGCGTTAGTTCCGCGTCGGAACTCGTATTCAAAAATAACTCGAATTTTCGCAGTATCCATCTTTCTTGTCTAAATTGAATAACAAAAACAATTGAAAGTCGATATTCAAATGTTTTACATTTTTTAAAAAAAGAACATCATAGAAACCATTTAAAAAAAGTTTCATTCGAAAACCTCAAACCATGAAGATTCTATGTCAATTCAAAGAACCTATTGCAATAAAACGGCAATTTCATACTTTAACCCCTATTATTAATGTTAAATACTCGTAATTATAAACGCCGCACTCCGTAGATTAAAAAACAAGTTTCGAAGTCGACGCAGTCAAAAATACGACTAGTATACGAAAAGCGTACTTTGACATTTGCAAATAAATCAAAACCTTTATCCTAATATGAGTTTATTTGGCAAATAAAGCAATAATGTCTGATTCTTTTTAATTTAGCATAAAAAAATGCGATTACAAAGTTACATTGCCAGAGTTCATTATGACGTACATGCTTATATTGTTATCGACGGGTGGAAGAACATTTTTTTTACTTAATATTTTATTAAGACTTATTAGAACAATATTCGGTTCTTTTATAAACGAACTAACGTAACGTTAACATACGTTAAACGGGTAAAAAACCGTAGGGAGTGTCGATTCTTGAATCTCGTCCATCACTGAAGTGAGGATGAAAGTTCTTGTTAAGTTGGCATGAAACCAAAAGAATAATAATTCCTTTATAACTAATTAATTATATTCCCATACAAAGTTGCTATATCTCATAATCACAGTAAAAGAATATCAAAATGAACTTAAACATGAGTACTTTTCGTTTGCCAATGTTGTTTCGAGTATCACGTTACTATTTAACATAACATTAACTGTTATCTCTAATTCGGTTTTATATTCCAGTTCATAGAATTAACTTTACTGTCATTTAAAAAAGGAAAGGACATGATGACAGTTTTGTTAAACGAGTATTCAAATAATACAAAGATTGGACTAGATTACAGTACAGTTGTTTTTTGCTTTGACAAAGCAATCGGCTAGACATCGGACCAAATGATAAATTCCTAATTTAAAACGTTTCCGACGGTTGTAGATCATAATAAAAATGTGTAGGTAATAAATTATTTGTGCTAGCTCCGCTGAAAAATGTGTTCATACAAAATAAACGTCCATCTTATAAAATATCGCTGAAAAGTTTCTATTAATAAGTTTTTATATCGACTGTATGTAAAAATGGCATGTCCATCGTTTCAAACTTTTACTGGCCATATTTTCAAGAGCGCTACATGCAATAATAATGTCAATCTTAATGCATTAATAGATTGAGATTTTAATAACATTATTACTTCAATTTAGATTCTCATATTCATTTGCACCTTTTGGTACAAACCTTTTGGGTTAACGGTATTAAAAAGCTGTTTATTAGACCTCTATTAATAAGCCTGATGCTAATACAGCAATCAATGAGAAGCGCACCCAGCAACCCTAGCTGGGCGGCGGCCGCGGCGGACGCAGTGCTGCTCTTGCGCACCTATCGCGCTGTTTGTTATTGGTGCTGTTTTCACGCATGCAATACACTTTCGTTGTCAATGAACTTGGAAAGCGGGGATGCTCTGTCATTGTCATTAGATGGCTGGGAATGCACTCTCGCCCGCGTAACACGCGCTCCGTGTTTTGCACGCAATTACGCAAGGTATAAGTTCTAATTGCAACCTATCCACTAACAAAGTATCACTAAATTGTGTGATTTAAATTCATTTCAACTGAATTGATTTCTATTAATCGCAAAGAACGATTAGGTCTTATTCTTTAACCCATAGCCTACTGTTTTTCACGTTGAACTCTACTAATGACCTAGTAATAACTCTAGTAATAAGCTATGCATAAATTATATCACACGTTAATGGAGTCAACAAACAGGCGGGAGTGGAGAGAGAGGATAAGTAGTATTCAAGAGATAAAACTAAACATCTAGGCAAACATTTTATATACATAGTATCAATTCGATTTATATCAAAATTTTACAAAAATTGTGACGATTTGATACTGTTTGCAGTACCAAAATGACTATCTTGACATAAATATTATATGTAAATGATTGTTTCAAAATCCTTGTATATAGAATAGGTGGGTGAATTTCAATACAGATTTTTTTATTTTTCATTAAAATTATAAAAGATAAGATAAAAAAGTAGCAATGTAACCGCCAAGTTACAATTCTACATTTTTGTATTTTATCTGAGAAGTTTGGCGGGACTCGAACTCACAGTCTGTCGCTTTCCAGGCGAGTTTTCTTCCAATTGAGACCTTGACAGACCGGGTGATTTTTCCTAGTATTGCTTAAGCTATATATATCAGCGGTATCACCTCTATGTTCTAATTGCTACTACCTACAAGGTCGAATGTAATGTGGTGGTGATGTGGAATTATTATATATTTTTGGTAATCCCCTTAAAACCCGCGAGCATTATATCATGCTCTATAGGGCGCAGTCTGATTTAATCGTTATTACGGCTTTGGTTGAATGATATTTTTTTCCCCGATAGAGAGAGAGAAATAACGCATTTAACACAAAGCTGGGCTTCAAGGGGTTAAGCTTGTGACTGTTAGATTTTTATATCAAAAGAAATTTTAAGGGTCGAGTCCTACCTGAATCCTGAGACAGTTGATTTTTTCTTGTTATTATTTCTTTGGATTTGTCGACAATGTGATAGGACATTTTGAAGCGAAGCACCTTTACAGACGTTCGAGACTCTTGTATGTAAATAGGTGCTCGCCGCGCGGCCACTCGAATCGTGCTAAGCGTCAGATGTTCCCGCTACATGAGAGCGTAACGAACCTCAGTGTGCGTGGCTGATTATACTATAAAGCTTCGTTTCTTTCGGGCGTCCCTAGAGGGCACTGTTATTTTTTAGAGTTTGTAAATATAACTGGACTTACAAAGGTCATGTTATACAAAGTGTGTTTTGACTCTTGTAATGTGACTACAGTTTTTTGTTTACTTTTTTGTCATTGTTTATGATCTGGAACCATAGTTCTTAAGCCATGTATTTTCTTTTTGTGCTCGGATCACACTGAGTGTGCTTTTAATACCATCTTTTTAAACAATTTTCCATATTGCGAAGTCCGTAGATGCGTTTTACGCCCGTATATTGTTGTGAAATATAATATACAGCTTAAAACTTAAATGTTATGTTATGTTAAAGGTTTTTTTAATTTTAATTTATAACTTTGTTATATATAAAAAAAATATATAAAAATTTTATACGTGCACTTTTTCATAAATATAATTTATTAAAAAGTGCGCTGATTCACACCGGTAAATGGGATATGATATTAATTCTTCTTCATACTTTAGTTTTAACCCAGCTTAAATAGTAGTGATTGGATTATACTTTTGAACATGATATGTTTAATGTATTTTTTATAATAATATAGTCAAGTCTCTCTCTATTTTTCACCATTAAAACATGAAACCTCTACTTCAATTGTATAATTGTAAAGTATGTGCCATCAAACAAGTCTGTAACAAGGGTTTTGAAAAAGCTCATTTACTAACTTAACATGTCACGACGAACTATTTTGATTGAGTAAGTATAAATATTCAAAATTAGATATATAAAAAACTAAATTATATTAATCAATTTTCATTATTTTAAAAAAGATATTTTTTATACTTCGAGCATTAAAGTGAGAGTATTTTAAATGAAATGTGACGTACTCGATGACTTTTGTATCTTAATACAAATTTGTTATGAAGTATCATTGTTGTTTAACTTTTTATAAGTAAGTAGTAAGTGATTATTACCTACTATGGCTTCGGATGACATGGCAGAGACGCCCCATAGCCGATGGGAAAGTGTGGGTGTTTGGTCGCACTTGACGCTCCAGCGACCACGAAGAGCACTGCGTATGCTGCACAGAAATAAAGGTGGAGTTGCTTAAACAACTCATTTTATTAATATTAATTTATTAGCTAGTTAAATAGAATGGAGGAGAAGTAATTTTTTATTATCATTTTATGCAAAATTTATAAACTACCTTATTTAATAAAACTTTAATAAAATAAAACTCCTATAAATATTTCGTTGGACGTGTGGCAAAATAAAACCGTCAAACAATCTTGATGTGTCTTATTAATACGAATTTTGTATTTTGAGGTTTAATTGATGAATAAAAAAGTTAGTTAGTGTTTTAATTACATATAAAATTGTTATATGTAATAGATGAAAAAAAAGCTTTTTGTAACTTTATCATCTTAAATGATCTAATTCAAGTTAATCTTGTGTTACAAAATAACTGAGATGGTGACGGTTATCCAAAAAAAAACATATTTTACAAAATCATTGTTATCTTTAGCTTTCCAAGCACCCATATCACTATGCTTAAAATAATTTGTAACTAGCCACTCCATTGATTGCCATGTGTAAATCTGTGCTTGTAATAAGAAAGGTTCTCGGGAAGCGCGCTCCATTGGAGTCGTCGTTACGGCCCTTCGCAGGCCGACCGTTTGACGCCAATTGCCACCGCTTAGAACCTTTAAAAAATCCAGCTAAAATAACAACAGAATTATACTTGAGTAAGTAAATAAAATTAGGAACTATTTGAGACAAACCCGTAACAGCAAAGTATCCGTACGCAATCAGTGCGCATGTTTTTTTTTTCTTTACCTCGATATTGTTAATTATTAACTAAAATAGAACGACAGTAAAGTACTTATGTAAACATTTTTTTTAATTCAACGATAAGTGATACCTGTTACCTTCTATTGGCTACTACCAATACCTAGGTCCATACATATGGAATTTCCCATTTTCCTATACACTATTTATGTGCATTATTCCTGTGGGGTAAAGGGTACTACAGATTTTTTAATTTTGGAATCTATTTTTTTTCAGTATCACAGTTTGTTTAAGATTTTTGTACAAACAAAAGCTAGTTAGTTCAAGTTCATTGCGATAAATATTGAAAAATACATTTATAATGCTCCTTTTGGTTTCGCAGATTAAATGTTTTGAAAGTTTAAAAACTTTTTAATGCTCAGTTTTTTCTTTATATGCTTTTAATAATTATACGAGTCTAGAAAAACGTTAGTCCTAAAGACAAAACTTTTCATAAATTATCCTTACAAATAAGAGTCGGTAAACATCCAATATTATTTACATACTACTGTTTATTGAAGCTTAAAAGTTTTTACTCTAAATTAATTCCAAAAAATTAACTAAACAGTTTAATAATACTCTTAGTTTATTTTAAAGGGGTAATTTAACATGTAGACCCAAACGGAACAAAATAATTTTGGTCGTCAACTCAAAAGTATATTATAATAAGTAATTATCGTTTCTGAATATTCATAACAAAAGAGGCACACTTACGTATAGTAGGAGTATGATTGTTTTGCTATACGGGGGCGGGAAGCTCAGGCTCACTGTGGCAAAGGAAGTGAACGGGTTCGACCTTGACATTTCCCTCGCAAACGCAGCCGTCTCGCTCGCCGACACTAGGAAGTAGGAACACTTGCTGCCTCGGGGTAACCATGAACACCAGGATGAGAGAGACATTAGGTACTTTGGAATACCACTCTACTAGCTAAAGAAGACTATTTCGCAAACTTAGCTATTTTGATTGGTTAACGGTAGATTTAATAGATAGTTCGCAAATCATCTGCTTTGTAGTTAGATATATGAATAGCGCAATTTAAATAACTTGCTTATTGGTTATCATTAGTTTATATGATCTTGATTCTTTAATTTATCTATAAGGATATTTTAAAAATAAAGTGTTTTAAAACATTAAAATATATAAATATTTTATATATATTATAGCTTTATTTATTTTATTTTTATATGTTACAATACGTACCTAAAATTTTTATTAAATAATAATACTGAAAAAATACTGCAACTATTAGAACAAAACACAAACAAAACGTGGCTCTGGCTATATCAAAATCATGACAAATCCATAAAATATTAACAGCATTTACTGATTTCGAACAAAAGTAAAAATAATTAAGATTTTTTCATAAAGCTTTTGAATAATTATATTGTTTTTAAATTAATTCTTTATTATTAATTTAATTTTAAATAGCATTGTTTATACGACCCTGATGGTGATCCTACATTTTGCTTATTTAACATCGTATGACTTGATGCTATATGCCATCCATGACACATCCGCCTTCTCGGTTCGAGGCCTTGGACATTTTACGTTCTTTTTCCAATTAACAATGTCTCGTTGAGACAATAAGTTCCAGCAACTTATTTTCGCGGAATAACAGCACCTACTTATAAGAGTAAGAATGTTGTAACAAGGCGGTAACATTGCTAAGAAAAATAAGTTACATATCCATTTTTTATTTATATCAATTTCTACCGGTGCCGGTGTCGCGCTGAACTTCAAATTGTTTTAAATTTAAACACTAATTTTAAACGCTATATACATAGGTATAATTGTGGACGATATAATTTCGTAGTCGATTTTGATAACCATTATTATTGTTTTATTGATTATAAAATGGTAACTAAGATACAATTACATAAAATTATAAGGTGTAGGCATTCCATCTATTAATGCAAATTGTTTTTGAAAATTTTCGAAAATTTCAAAATTGCCTTTCAGCGAAAAATTATACATTTTGTCTCGGATCAAAAGTATTAGAACATTAATTATAATGAAGCATTAAAATATATAATAATTGTGAATAAATGGGTTATTCACAATATAGTTTTGACGACTGTTTGGTGCAAAGGTAACGATCCTGCCTTTAGCGCCAACGGTCCTGGATTCGAGTCCCGGAAGGGGCAGATGTTTGTACGATGAATACGAGCATTTATACCTTTGTCATGGGTATTTGTATACATTTCTATAAATATTTCTTATTTATATATCATATATGTATGTATATCCGTTACCCTAGTTTCCATAACACAAGCCTTACAGTGCTTACTTTGGGCTAGGCTAATTGGTGTGAATGTGAATGTTAGAAATATTATTTATTACTTATTATTATTTATTTATAGTTAAGCTTTTTATTAGATCTAAGATGTTTTAAGTAAAAACTAATTGTATATATGTTATTTTAGGAGATAGATTTTATTCTTATTTACTATGACGATTGTTTGGTAATACATAAAATATAGGCAAGCAGATGCAATTACCCTAACAATATAAGATTTATCCAATCAATGCTCGATGTCTCAATAAGCGAACAAAAAGTCAATACGATGTCTTTGGTCCCTTCAAAGAGTGCATTGAAGCACATCGCGGACAATATACCCGCAGACCACAGCCACTCGAGTTTCTTAACTAAAATAAAGCTATGCCACAGGGCTAAAAAAACCCTTTCATGCTTGAATAACCTTAATATATGGTGTATGACGTAAGGTTAAAAACTACAAGTTGTTTTTAGAAAAAACATGAATATTACGACAACGGTAGTTGATTTTATTTCGTGTCCGGCCGTTTGAAATGCCTTAACTGTTTTATATTTTCCATAACAATAGATTTAATCACCATTACCATTGCGTATGGTGATTGGATTGGATAAGTATACTAATTCGATTCTTTCAGACATTGTATATAATAACTAGTTATAGAAAATTTCGTTGCATCAATACTAATAAATAATAAATTATTTACTACTATTTTGATGATACAGCTAACTTTAATTTATTTAAGCTAGTTATGACTATTTCAGTTTTTCCAAAAGAACAAGGGCGTTTTCTTATTTTAATTAAACAGTATAGTATGGACCTTGGCTTTTGTGTCTTAAATTAAAAAACAAAACCTTATAGACCACCATAAAATTACACCTACATTTTAGAAAAGTAAGTAACACTTAATCAAAACCTTAAAGAGTACAATATAGGAGTATTTTTCCTCATTTGTTAATCGAATTGATCAAACTTGATAATATTCTGCCGAATTTTAAAAGCATCGAATTGAAGGAACTTATTCCTACTATTATTAACTAGCTAACCCAGCCACGCGTTGCTGGTATAGTCCGGCCACGCGTTGCTGGTATAACCTGGCCACGTGTTGCTATGGTAACGTTAATTGATTATAAAAATTGTTATTCTTAGGCTTATGGTAACTATATGGTAACAAACCCACAAAGTCCTTCTTTTATATAGTAGAGATAAGAAAATCTATTTTCTCATTGATTACTTTATATTCCTTGATCCGAAAACTAATCAAGTAGCTTAAACATTTGTGTGTATGGTACCACAATCTTCTAAATTCAAGACAATATGAAATAAGTAGTAAGTTTTTTACATTACTTAGATGGAATTGGAATAAGAGACTTCAGATATAGCGTCACCAGACTAGAAGCCTGACTGTACGTTTTTAATGTGTAAACGTTAATATCGCGTTGTACTTAATTGTTGACTTTGGCATTGTGAAAATAAGGTCTTAATTTAATAGGTTAACTTAAAAGCGATAGTAACTTTTGCATATTTCAAAACTTACACTCACTCTGACAAGTTAGCCACTAAAAAAAGAGATTATAATTTATTCTTTCACTTGTTACAAGGTACTTTACGAAATGGGGAGTGTGGTATTTGTTGAAATAGATTGCATAGATATTTTAAAAGTGCTATACAAGTAACTACTAACATATGATTAGCACATATCAATTAATTCTCACCAGTCGCTTCTAATAGAAATTCAAATGATTCTTTGTTATGCTGTCGGAATATCCTTAGACACTCTATTTGCTTAGTGTACTACATGTATGTACGCGTGTATACGTAGTCCTACTTAGTGTGTGTTACCGCCGTGTAAGTGAAATAAATTAACGAAACTAAACTAAACGTTGATGTTCCGAGCAACGCGACTCCGGCGTCATGTAGGTACCTTCCCCATACATTATTATATAGCATCACGTCATACTTATAGCTCTATCGTTGCGTCATTAACGACCGAGCCGTGTTGCTCGGAACTATACCACAGTGTCAAATATTTTTTGTAATGAAATACCTAGATTCGCATAGCGATGAGCTTTTTTTGTAAAATTTACGTAAGCAGTAGTGCAGAGTTAAAAACTACAAAAACATCTAGTGTTAATAAACGAACAAAAGTTATTAACTGGTCAATTATCAGATTTTACAAAGTAAGGTGAAATCATATAATTAATTTCATATAAGCTTACCTGATTTATTTTTATAGTATTTTTTCACCGATTTAATGACCGGCTCAAGCGCAGAACTGAAATCTCCGTTCTACGGACTGAACGCACACGTACGATTGTCCATCATCCTCTGCAAATTCATAACGAACACTCGAATGAACATCTGAGTTAAATCGATTACAAAATCGTGATAAAAGTGATAAAAAAATCGGCCAACTATCGGCGGTATGTGGGGAATTCGCTTTCTTTAAAGTGAATCTTTAAAGTCAATTGAGAAGTTTTTGAAGTTGAACATCCAAGTTTGTTACTTATATGAGTCTTACTACTTATATGCTATTTACTTCTTATAACAAAACCTTTAATCTACATTTTCTAATTAAAGTTTATCCTGCGACATAACCATATTTGACGCAAAAAGACGAACTGACTACCAGAAAAAAGTCATGCAGACCATATCAGTATTAGCATTGTTTTTAATATCAGCCTTAGCATCAGCATCAGCAACAATCAATGCTGATTTTTAATGCTGTCATTCAGGTAGCTCATGTGTTTTTAAAGGCGGGACCTAGTGCAAGATATGTGAAGTTTTATTCAATCATCGATAGTTATACAAAAAAGCTGTCATTTATACCCTCATTTGATTGTTTTGTCAGCATAAATTATTTGAACGTTGTGTTATACTGTGTGATATGCGTGCATTGTGTAATAATAAGAAATAAATGCTCCTCCAATGAAAACCTTATAATAATAAGGAAATAAAACTGTTGTCAGCCGAAAATAAATAGTTGTATTTTTAATAAATTTAAATATATAAACATTATATGCAAGGCTAGGGTGTCGATTGTACACATTATTGATCAATTAACAAATAATATAGTTTTTTTATAATAGTATTATAAAAAAAACCCTAAAAATGTTAAATCTTTTTCTTTATAAATAAAGCGATAACTATACGTTAGTCATTATTATAAATGATTATTACAAAAATATGTATTATATATGTATATATATATATATGTATATATACTATAGAGGGCGTTTATGTTTGCGTAAAATATTACTGTGGATTTTTGTATTAGCGCCCCTAGCGGTAACCATCAGGAACTACGAATCTTCATATAAATCTGTAACGCGCTCGATAACGAGTATCAAATGTCTGAACTCGCACAAAGGTTCACTTTAGGTCAATATGAGCACGGATGACATCAAAAATCAAAATTTACGTAAAAAATCGAGTAACGTGGTGGTTTCCTCGCGGTAGACAAAGATAATGGAATATTTCTAGACATTTTCCAAACAAAAACTCAGAATTAAAAGCTTTTGTTACTTTATGTACCTATAGGTACACATAAATTGGCATTGCATACATTATAAAAAGGAAGAGATTCTCAATTCCACTGTAAGTGCATTTTTTATCTGAATTTTACATCTATAAGGTTTAAAGAAAAACCAATACCTTTTTGAAGGCGCCTCTTCCGTCTGCTAGACACTTAATTTATTCTAGAGCCGTAGTGCCTGCCTATTTACATTAACAATAACTCTTGTAATATTACTTATGCCCGCGTCGACTCGATGACTTCCCTAAATTTGGAGTCTAAGTTACGATGATTGCATTTTAACAAGGTAGATTACCTATGCGTTTTTATAATGTCTACTCTGCCCAGAATGAAAACTACTCTGGGATTGAGGACACCTAAGTTGTGGGAACTTTGTATGTTTGGACCTAAGGAACAAACGACCCAATAATAAAAGAAACAATAAACATAAAGACTATGGAAAGGTGAACAATAAATAGTCAAGACGAACCAACTCTCTATTTCCTCTTTTCATTTATCTGGTTAAGGGAGTCGAAATATTACGATAAAATAAAAAAATAAGGAAATGACTTTAGGTTATATAATGAAATGAAATGAATTATTAATAATTTGTATGACTCAAGTCCTTTTTATTATTCCGATTTTTTTTCTATTTTCAAAACTCTAAAGCAGTCGCCATCTAGCGGCGAAGGGCAGAGTATTTTATTTACTCTTTTTACCGTAGAGAAGCGCTGACTTACAGCACTGGTAGACACTAGTATTTATTTACTCGGTTGTGCTAACATTATCATAATAGTATCGTTAAAAATTATAATTGAATATTGCAAATATATACCACAAACATATAAAATCAAAAAGGAATCACCTGAGTACCTTCACATAAATGTAATTTAATTTTAAGATAGTACTAAGAACAGGTATTATTGTGACCGGAAGTAATTATTAGAATTCTAAATATCAACTACAGTACAAAGAATTTTCACATGACTTGCTACGTGATAATACGTAGCTGAACGGGTGTAAGTCAGATAGTGTACACCAAAGCTATTAAACTGCTGAGTTTGTGACCGCTTTGACTGCCAAATATCGACATTTGTATTCATAAACCGTTGTACCATACAACCGGCATCGAAGCGGCTACTTAATTTGAACGGTAACTAGGTAAACTTATGGCAATATCAAACTGTGAGGCTAAATAGCAACCAGCCCCTGTTTGAATGGTAAAAAACTTTATGTAAATGAATTTACATCTATCTAATTTATATAACGAGGAAGGTAGGTATCTAGAATAAATTTTCATGTCTATGACCTGGTACATAGGTATGACAAACTTGACCAAATAAACATGAGCTCCATTATTTGTATGTATACTAATATCAGTAACTAGATATCGCTACCTATTTGCGAAATTTTATAGCAGTTTAAACAATGAAGCTCCATTGTTCAATATATTTTTTAAGGTACAACACTGGCCAAACTATGTATGACGCCACATGACAATGAATTTTAATAAGTATTTAAATTCAGTTTGTGTTATTTGGTATAATTTATGTGCAATTTATTATTTCCCTAGAAATGCGACGGGAAGATCCTGGTAGAAAGACATTCCTTTATAAATCGCCATATAGTTTGCCAAGAAAATTTAACTTAGCAATTCAGTTGATGTTTAAAAGCTGGTGAATACCTACTGTGTTCTAGAGGCGTGCCTTTCTTTGTTTATTAATAATTTAAAAAATAAAACAACTTCTAGGTGAAGTCTTATAAGTATTAATATTATCTATATTTTCCTATGACGAATACCTAGAGACGCCGTTTTCTGTAGGTCAAAGATGACGAAGCTTCCAAACGATTGATTCGGAAATAGACTTTACACAAACCACCAAGTGTCATGTAGTATCCGGCAGAGTATATAAGCACAAATCCTTTATACTTAGGGTACTTGGAGTCTTCTAATGCGAAATCCAAACCGTCTGCCAAGGGTGGAAAGTATCTATAACAAAAACCCTACGTTTTTTGGGAGACTCCCTTCCAGCGGAGAACGATTTTCGGCTGAAAGTACGTATGATGACACAACCTCGCCAAATCACAGTGTAAGTAACTACGAAAAGTGAGCAGATAAGCAGTCGCGTAGAATACTAGCGCAAATTGTTAAGCGACGTGACCCCAGCCAGACCCATCGATTACTTTCTGATCCTGAAGAACGATTTACTAAGTGAAAGGCTTTGGAAAGATAAAAGCCAAAAGTCGCTGCTCACTTAGCAATCCGTAATATACCAAATAATCAGCATGTAGTCAATCTGAAAACTTCGAATCAGACATGTTTTACGGTAGGTAGATAGGTACCAACATATTTTATTAATTAATAAGATATGCGAGAAGAAAGTTGTTGTCTTTGTTGTTGCGAAAAATGCATTTTCCAGATTTTTCTGAAACTGTTTCCTTATCCCTGCTTTGTCCCATTAATGAAGAAGATTGCAATACAGACCGCATTCCAAATCAAATATAGATCTTATAGCCTGGATACAAGTGCTTTTATTCCTATCGCAAAAGATTCCGGAAATCCCGATTCAGGGACTGCTGGCAATTCCGTGGCAAAGAAGTTTGATTGAAGATAGACAGGTAGGTTTACTTCTGCCCATAACATATAGCCGGAAAAAGAAAACAATTCTTCTTCTGCATCAAAAATTAAAAAAAAAACTTGATAAAGTTCCATTCTCAATAATAACTAATATTAGTAACCATGAAAGTTTAAGACAATATTTTTAGGTAAAATAAGGCGAGGCTTCACGTTACCGCTAAAAAGACCATTGATATTCCTTGTCTTGACTTCTCACACTATTCTAAACACATTTATCATCGGAATTAGTCAGTGGTTTACAAAAAGTGTACAAAGAAGGGTTTTCCCGTTTTACCGTGTTGTCAGTAATCCATTCTACTGCCGTACAATCGAATTACCATAGTCGTCAAAGGAACGCGGACAGCAGGAAATGGCTTACATCGCTGCATACAGATGACGTCTGTTTAAAAACAATCGCATAATATTACCTTTACCCAATCTAACTACCTCCAGAATACGTCCTGAGCCCTCACTTGCAAGATTCTCTTACTAAAATACGATGTGGATCAGACAAAAACATTTGAACAAACAAATATCTAAGTATCAAACTTTTAGTTGAATTGACTAGCGGCCAACTTTGTCTTCGAGTCAAACTCAATAAGCTGGAATAATTATGTGTTATATCGTAATTTAGAAGTCGTATAAGAATTCAAGCAATTAAAATTTTTAAATATTTTTTTACTTTTTAATTTCCAAATTTCTCCCTCTTTTTAAATAATATAAGTTTAAATAAGATATAAAAAATATATATCATATAGAAATATGGCATTATGAATGCAAAAAAATAAAATTATCACATAAATTTTATTATTATAGTAATAATTAAATATTATAGAATACGAAAAATAAATTCTTTTAAATTGTTGCGTGGGATTTTTCTTTTCATACATTCTCCTACACAAACTGCGTTTTGAAGTAGTAAGTTCACAAAAGTCCAATTCAACTATTCTGATTCATCAATTTATCATAATATTTAATATTTTGGGTATCAGAAAAAAGTTAATACTTATCTCTTATGATTATTTTTACATTAGCTAAGTCATTTACATAATTTAGCTAAATAACAGTAGCACGTCAACTTACTACAATCTTGTCATTTTGCAAACTGATATGATACTCTATGAAACCAACTCTAGGTTGGAAATCGGAAAAATAAATTTTGTTGTTTACTAGTTGACGTGCTGTTGACTGTACGATTTAGTAGTTAAGGTCGCAAATCTAGTTATGCAAGCCTGCCAGTATAATGCGTTATATTGTCTCTAGTTTTAATAGAAAAGAGTTTACCTTTTTTATTTTACTTTTGATATTTACCTGAACCTTCTTGTCCAATGTTTTTTTCATAACGGAGAATTTCGCTTCAGGAGCACGAGACTATGGAGAATTTTTTTCTAACTTGCCTTTAGCAAAGGAGCGCTTAAACCCAAAACACTGTAGGTCCATATTTATGAGTGTACATATGATAATGATATGCGCCAGTTTCGTAGAACGTCGCTTCATCAATATGACTATGGCGGAAAAAATGACGATTGTTAACAGGTACTCGAGAAGTGACAACATGAATAGTTTCGCACCATTCTCGCTAGTTGGGGAGCCCGCGACCTTACTGGAATACAAAGGACGTGGCATCAGCGCCTCTGTAAGAGTCCCTACACACAAAGTTTCTTCGTAAGCAGACATAAGCGCTGAATTTACTGCACCTTTAAAGTTCTGATAACGATCTTTTATGACCATCAACAGATTTATAAATTAAAAACCAATTATGACTAAATCAGTAAAAAAAAATTGTTCTACAAGGTTTCAATAAAATATTTTTTTTAATTAGTATCAGTTCTTGCTTTCGAAAGTCAAAACGTATATTTGATGAATTATAGCAATCTCTACTTTTTTCATAAAAAATCAAATCCAATACCTTTCCTTATTTGTTGTATAATCTTTAAATATAAATCACATTTAAGAGTAAATGACATTGGTTTATTATTAACTAGCGACCCGCCCCGGCTTCGCACGGATGCAATGCTCTATTATATAATGCATGTATTATACACATAAACCTTCCTCTTGAATTACTCTATCTATTAAAAAAAACCGCATCAAAATCCGTTGCGTAGTTTTAAAGATTTAAGCATACACAGGGATATAGGGACAGAGAAAGCGACTTTGTTTTATACTATGTAGTGATAACATTGATCGATAAATAGTTAAAAAAATTAATATTGCTGTCATTTTAACAGAAAATTGTTAAAAAGGTAATAATACTTGATTAGTTAGGAATTAACTTGCGAAATACGTCCGAACGTTACGTTAGTTTTTGACGATCGCGACACTCTTTTGTGTGACGTTCATAAAAATATTGTAGCCTATGGTGCTACGACACTAATGTTGTAACATTTCCCTGCACTTCCATCTGCCATGTTAACTTTATATACAGAATTTTGTCTGATTTGATATTATTACATGCTAAGTATTCATTGATCTGGCTAAACGATATCACGATGTGGCCTGCGGTTACGGTTACTGTACCATATAACAAAATACGATCATTTCGTGAAATATTCGGACACATCATGAAATTTAATCTTATCTGGCCCCGATATACACATTAAATCGAACGCCTACCCTGGAGAAAAACTAATGTGCGGACAGTAGGGGCTCTTAGGTCCTTATGCAAGACACACACAACACACGCGCGGTCAGCGACTCCTTGTCCCCTCTCTGTCGTCTCTACCCCCGCTTTCTTACTCATTGCCCCGCCGATCTGCCTCCAAGCCACGTGCGTCGATGCGCTCGCGCATACATACCGCGAAAATGGGCATTTCTACGAAACCACCGGAACTTTAACAATCGTGAAATATTTTATCCAAATTGTGATCATTACTTGTGTTTATACATACATACTATGATCATTTATTATATTACGCTATACTCGACAACCTTTCCATTATTTATTAATTCAGTACTTATGGTAAGATGAAGGCAAATCGATTAAAAATTAGTTACTAAATTAATGTATATGTATAAGTAGGGTTAATGGTGGGTATATAATCATTTTAGGTGCCTAGGTATTTTTATGTTATACTGTTTTGTGCTAAGCCAGTGTTGTATTGTACTTAGTAATTTTATTAGGATACAACGACACTTGAACATGATTTCAATTTAGGTATTTCTTATTTTTAAACTTTCAGCTATGTTCCTTATAGCCCTTACCACTAAGCGTCAATATAACATCGTCATCACATACCACGTTATTTAAATAATTGTAGAGTAGAATTAGGTAGGCCTTATGAATCTCCCTCTAGTCGATGTAACTCTGCGCGGGCGCAACCTTTCCGCTGATGCAACCAGTTCTACAGTAAGCAATAAGTACACTGTCAGTAGTACCTTAACGGAAATAGTCATAATAACTTCACTTTCATGTTATTAATAGCTTAAATGATAAAATCACAATGTAGTAATTATTTTTCAGCTGGATCACGTCTCCTTCCCAGGAGCTATTATGCATATTTCTATACATTAAATTATAATTACATAACTGTAAATCAATTAAGGCAAAAAATTGATACAGGTTATTTGATTTCCTTATAATTCAGGGAGTTCCAATAACCATTGTGAATAAATCCAGGCAAGCCACTGAAATAAGACCCGGACACACTTAAAATGCAAAAAACAGGGTCGCACGCTTTGTTATTCCGCGCGCGCGTCGCATTGGTCATTATTTTAAAAACGAAACAATCGTTGACATAATCGCACCTCCATATTGGGCAAAAATACATTGTTTAGTGTATTGTCGAACAATAGACTTAACAGTACAGCTGCTTCTTATTCCGTTCGGACACGGACGCGCCCCGGACAGTTGGTTGGAGTCTGTAAATACCGATCATTGTAATTCAGTTTGAATGTTGAAACGTACGGAACGGTATGCGGATGCCCAAACTACTTCGAACTTTGTCGTGAACAAGTCTCTCCACTAATTGGATATATAAATCAAAAATATTCTGACATAAATATTATTTGCTGTAAGTAACTATATAAATATAGGCTATTATTCCAATATACGGTCACTGTTTAATGGAGTAAATTTTCCATAAAGTGTCAAAAGAATTTTTCCTATTTTAACATTAGTGTTTAAAAAATAATTTCTCCGGGTCGTTCAAATGTACGGTTACTAGGAAGCGACATCGTTAGCGTCTTCCGCATCTCTACCCACTTTATCAATCAGTAAATGTCTAGCAGCCAATAAAAGAGCGGCATTTATAGACTGGCCGTATAAAACACATAAATTTACCCCAAAAGAATGGCGATGTCGTCCAACTTCAGAGGAACGAATTTTAAAGACACACAGTTATTCACTGGTTCCATAAACTCAGGTGTTAATGTAATATTGTCATTGTTTTGTAGTTACTTTTTACCGCCGCATTTATATAAAAACTTGTTTATGTATTGAAAAATTACTGAAAGAATATGTAGACAAAAGTATTGATTAGCATATAATTTAAATAGAGTAATTATCGTTTTATCTATCTAATAAATAAATCATAAAGTTTCAAATTGAGTATAAATATTCTAAGAGGGTAAACTACTTAATGGGTAAGAAATCTATAATCTAAGACCACAAATTTGTTGTTTGTCTGGCCGCTCTTTTTCCCGCTCGTTTTCCATTGTATATGCGTTACCATAGCAACGCGTTAATCACAAGTAGTTCGCCTAAAGGACGCTAGATGGCGCTAACGGAAAAATATTGTGTGAAGTGCTTCTATATCAATATCTACATATTTGATGTGAAGATGTAGTGTCGGTTGAGCCGTTTTTTACTTATATCTAGTAATTATATTATTTTTATATGCTAATATGGTAAAATAGAAAAAGAACATAAAAAGGTTTATCACGAAATAGAAAACATTATTAGGTAATTTTTCTGACAACACAAATAAAAAAAGACCTCCAGCAGGCCCGACGACAAAAACGAAATAATACAGGTTACTTTATTTCTAGTACATTTTCATTACAGGTAAAAAGGGAATGTAGTTAATTGGTAGGGATTTAGGTACAATGAAATTTGTGAATGTAATATAAAGTCTCAAAATTTGGTAAAAGTCGGGAGACGTTATTAGAGAACCCGCCAGTCTCAGCTGCATGAATTTAGTTCAAAAATGTTTGCGTCTCTATTTTCCGACTTACTTCACGCCTTTGAGATATCAGTCTATTAAAAACACCAATGCAGGGGCAAAGACATTCCCTATGGATGAAAACATAATAGGGAGTTGCCATAGCAGATCACGCAGGCCCAATACGGATAAGTGGGTGCTAAAGACTGCAGATGCAGCTGAGACTAATGCCTTAACCCGCCATCCGAAACACAGTAGAGTTCAAAATTTTGTTTAAACTGATTTTGATTACATTATAACTAGTTTTAGTAAATACAAAGATAAACTTTATATAACTTCTAAGCAATACTTCTTCCTCATTTTCATTTTATTATTAGGGTTTATTCAAGGGTAAGTATTTCAAATTTGAAAATTAAATCAACTACAGTTAAAAACTGATGTTCAAAATATCGAAAATTATAATTACGAACGATTATAACACCTTTTAAAATCTCAAAAATATATGTTGCCCAATGATTGGGTGTTCAAAGTGTAGTAACTAATATCTGGATATCCACGAAAGACTCGTTGAAAATACTAAGTGTTGGGGTACAAAACCGAAGGTCCAAAATGACTGACTACCACTTTAATCGAAAATTTAAATTTGATGTTTAATGCGCCTTGCAAAATATTGAAAGCAATTCTGTCGTACCTACTGATTGGCAGATTACAGAAATAAGTCGCTGGCGCTTTGTTTTGATCACAGTTCTAACCTAACCTAATCAAACAATATTGGAAATAATAATAACCAATTACACATGCCCATTATTTGAACGTACCCCAGAGGGCACAGTGATTTCAGTATTGCTCGCTTAGGTTGAACTGTAACAAAACAAAGCGCGAGCCGAGTAAACGTGCGAAGCGAGCGTGCTGGGTGATAGCAGCCGGTGAAGCGCCAGAGACTTATTTCTGTTTTACTTCTACACCCACCCACAATTTTTTACTTATTCTTCCTTTTTGTAACTTCTACCCTCATATTTTATATATTTCTTATGTTCGAGATTTAAACTATTATCATTATTAACGTAACGGATTTAAATTAAGTAAAAAAAATAAGTAATTGGCATTTCATTATGATTTATACATATCTTATTCGTATACGTTTTAGTATTGGCTATTTCGAATCGTTAATCATTTTAATTTTCGATATCTTGATAATTTTAATTTTGAATGTACATAGTTGTTTTAATTTTCGAAATTCAAATAGGTAAATACATACCTGTGGTACGTACCCTTTATTGACATAGATAGGATATTTAAACAAGTTATTTTACTCACATATTAAATAGGTACTAGACCTAATCATCGATATTTGCCTCTGTGACTATTTTGTCACTTCCGTGGCCATGTAAAAATATTGTAAAAACAAGTAAATTCTTACTCCATTATAAGAACATTACCTACTTCCATGCACCTATCAAAGTATTAGGCATAAAGCTGTAGAAATTTTGTAATTTAACTCTAAATTCCGAGACATATTTCTGTTTTATTTTGATGGCTTTTTTCCTGCTCGTTTTTTATTGTCTATTCTTATTCGAAATATTTAGACAACACATCAAATTCGCTACACCTTTGTAATCGGAGACTGCATGTAATACGGTAATACCACAATAAGTACTTTGCGTGTGCACTTTTGTTTGACAACACATCTCGGATTATATATTGTTCATCGTCTTTTATACTTATCATTCGCGAGCAATTTTACACACAACTGCCAAATCACTATCAAAAAATCAAAATAGAGCCTGATTTCTTTATGTTTCTACAAACGGTTGCCGAACGTTTGTCAAATCTTTTGTGAGACGCCGACAATGAAAAAACTCGAAACTATCAATAGTTCTCTAACACGACGATCGCGACGATGAGAAAACACTTTTTACTGCAGAATCTTAAAAATGATTGTTTGCATTTTTTTAATCGGCTTATGGAACAGAACACGACAGGATATACATTGCTCTTTTTTTTAATTGTGCTGTCTATTGTAACATATTTTATATGCGGCTATAAGTGTGACGTTGAATTTGAGAAGTAGTTCTATTCTAGATTTAATCCTTATCCAGAATTTAAATTCCTAATCATAATTCTATATTTATGTGAAAATAATTTCAAAAAGTCATAGATGTAGATTTTCACATTAAGTTCACCATAAGACAGGAACTCTCGTACCTTTTACGACATCTGTAATCTACCGGACACCACACGACACACTCTACGGGATTATTTTAAGTCTAAAGGTCTTTACGATTAGCCCTGTTGTGATTTATCAAAATAAATCAGCGGACATATAAACAGCGTTCAAGTTTCTAGTTATCTTAAATACACTGGTATTTTTGCTATGGTGCTAAAATTTGTTCGAATGATTATTAAAATCAGTCTTAAATTCCAGTTACCCGGACCTTTGTAATAGTCCTAGGATATTATACAATAACTTGATTTGTATGATGATTAATCATGGGATCATAGGATAACCTATAACACATCAATATCTAATAAATAATCAATAGGCTCTGTCTGTACATTTATTTTTTGGACAACTTTTATGATAAGTATTCTTTTTATGACTGACTGATACCAATTCTATTCAATTTTTAATATTTCTGTCTGTCTGTATATTCCTCTATAAGTTGTTAACCGATCTCGATAAAATTTGGTATATATCAAGAATATGTGATTGCGGAAATGATAGGCTATCGCTAATATCTATCTATCTGGATGTCCTTTGTCTAAGAACGGGTTGACTGATTTCGATTGAAATTTGATATATAGTAAGAACATGTGATTGCGCAAATGATAGGCCATATATCATATGTATACTACTAGATAAATCTGTAGATTGTGTCTGTACATTTATTTTTTTGGACGAATTTTATGATAATTATTCGTTTTATGACTTACTGATACCCTGATACCAATTTTTGTCTGTCTGCCTGTTTGTCTGTCTGTCTTTCTATAAGTCAAGAACGGGTTGACCAATTTCAATGAAATCTGGCATGCAGTGAAACATGTGATTGCACAGATGTGCAAATATCTGTGCATATATTGGTAAAACATTGTAGTCCTAACTACCTTACCTACTTAATCGACCATCATGAAAGTTGCCAGGAGTACAGAAAAGTATATTTTATACAGAAAAATGTACTGTTCCCGAGGAATAGAAATATAACTTTTAATCGGTAGTCTATATTAAGAAGGTAGTACTTTATATTTTTAATCGTGACTTTCTTTCAGAGACCACGATCTATCGTTTCAACTGCTCCGCCGTTAAGGCTTTGATAACTGCTAGTTATTCGAGGTCGAATAGAACATATTATATCGATGAATATCGAAGTATATCGATTTCTTTCATATCAGAAGCTTTATTTTTGACAGATATATTGGGTGATGAGTGATAGTTGAGTAGTTCAAGCGGTGACACGGGCGTAATTTAACATTACTTATCAAACAATACTTAAATTGGAACTACATATCTAATTCACAACTAAATCGTTAATAAATCAAATTAAACACTAAAATATAATTAATAATTAGGAACCATACGGGCGTTTTACAGAAAGCTTGATAATCACTGGTTAAATTTATAGCCATAAAATGTATAGTCCATTTTGAATGGCTTGGATTAATGTTGTGATTATAGATGCTACGTTGGGCGGTGATTTATTTCTATTGCTAAAGTAAACTGTGACGAGATTAACAAGCAATTTAATTATTTTAGGTAATGACATTTAGGATTCAAGTTCCTTGTCATCGGTACTGTATCGACAGCCATCAGACGAAGGTGACATGTTAAACTCTTTGATGAGATCATTATGAGCAACTGCATCATAACCATGGTTTGGTTTAGGTGAGGAACTTGGTTTAAGTGTAACTGTCTTTCTGTTGGACTCTTTTATTGGGGTATTTAGTTTTTTGGTGAAGCCAGGTCTATTTGGTGTGTTTGTTGCTTGTTTCATAAAATCGCGAAATATCACAAGGGGGAGTAATATATCACGTGTATTTATTTTTTCGGCAAACGCGCGATACTGAACCGGAAAGCGCCGTTACGCGTACCTATTTATTTTTTCGTCAAACGCGTACAAAACAAAAGTAAGCCGTTACTACTTCTGTACAAACAAAAAAGCTAAGGCACATATGAATTCTTGTCACAAGCAACTGAATCCGAGCAATAATAGAAGAATTACTCGTATTCATCATACAAACATCTACCCCTCCGGGATTCGAACCCAGTACTGTCGCCGTCCGTCGTCGGTGCGAAAGGCAGGATCGCTACCATTGCATCAACTATATACAATAAACAAATTAATACAATATTTACACTAGGATACAATTAAATGAAAAGTAAGCAAATTGAAAATGAAATATTACAAATACGATTTTTTTCGATTCGATTCGAATCCCGCCTTTTTGCTACCCACAGATTAAGAAGTAAAATAATGAATTGAATCATAATATATTTCGTAGATATTTTTTATAAAAAGAAATCTAAAACTTTCATTTTTTAAATGGTTTATCTCTTCTTAAATTTTGGCATTACAAAAATTTTGCCGCCCTTCAACCGTGCTTAAAGTTTTAAAAGTATCTATAGTTAGTAATCTATATTCTTCTTCTTCTTTGTCCTGCCCATGTTCCCATTTTATTTGGGGTCGGGCCTCCTTGTACTCCTGCGCCAGGATACACGATCCTGGGTTGTTGTAGATGTAAGATTAAGGGCCTTCATGTCACGTTCTACCATGGACCACCATGTCGAGACCGGTCTTCCTCTACCTCGGGGCTGAGATGGAATGTTCAGTATCGTTTTAACGGAGTAGTTTTCGTCCCTTCTCATTATATGGCCGTACCATCGAAGCCTTGATTCTTTAAGTTTTTCCCCTATAGGCGTTACCTTAAATGATCCTCTTACATACTCATTGCGAACCCTGTCCAAACGAGTCACACCCCCTGCCCAGCGTAACAATTTCATTTCATTTGTATATAATTGTTGCTCATGCTTCTTAAGCGTGGTCTAGCACTCAGCTCCGTAAAGCATTGCCGGTCTCACAGCGGTCTTATAAATTTTCCCTTTAGTTTTTACGGGCATTTTAGTGTCACAGACTACGCCGGACAGTGATCTCCACTTTAGCCATGCTGCATTAATGCGCTGGTTTACGTCATCGTTTATACGTTCATCAGTCGTTAGCGTAGAGCCCAGGTACTTAAAGTGAGTAACCTTCGGTAGGACGGTGTCATCGAGTTTCAAGTTAGTTCCTAATTCTTCGGTGCCTCCGAAGTCACACTCCATGTACTCTGTTTTCGAACGACTAACACGTAAACCATGGATCTCGAGTTCTTTTATCCATATATTAAAGGTATTTTGCAGCGACAATGGGTGTTTATCAATGAGGACAATATCATCAGCATAGAGCATGCAGACTGGAGATTTTTGGTGATATAATCCATTGCTAAGTTGAAGAGAAGTGGGCTCAGCGCGGATCCCTGATGTACCCCAACCTTAATCAGAAAAGGATCACTAATGCCCGCCTGGCTTTTAATTTTTGTGGTGATAGCATCATACATATCCCGAATTAAAGCTATGTATGTCTCAGGAATGTTTTGGGAGCGCAAAGCTTGCCAGACCAGTTTCGTGGGAATTTTATCAAATGCTTTCTCCATGTCGATAAAAGCAAGGTACAGGTTTTCAGAATTGCTTCTACATTTTTCCATAAGTATATGGATACACTGTATGGCTGCTCTAGTTGATCTGTTAGCTCTAAATCCGAACTGGTTTTGAGTTATCTTTATTAGGGCCGTCACACGAGCTCCCAAGACTCTCTCCCAAAGTTTTAGAGTATGTGATGTTAGTTTAATCCCTCTATAGTTATTACTGTTTGCAATATCACCTTTGTTTTTATTAATAGGGCATAAGTAGCTTTCACGCCAGGATTTCGGTATTTTTCCCTCCAAAGCAATATCATTAAAGAACTTTGTTAACCAAGGCAGTGCTCCATCCTTAAGCAGTTTCCAAATATCAGCGGGTATGTTATCAGGTCCCAGAGCTTTATGATAGTCCATTTTGGCCATAGCCGCTTTAATTTCAGAGGGCTGAATGCTATTTAACGGGCCTAGAGTCGGTGGTATCTCTTTACAGGTATCATGAGGAAATTCCTCATTTAGGAGTTTGTAGTAGTACTCCTTCCACCTACCATTGATTGTTTCATTCGATGTGAGTAATTTGCCTTTCTCATCTTTGATATATTTATTGAACTTCACATCCTGTGTTGATCTATTGCGCTGTTTGGCCAATTTAAAGATGGAGTTTTCGTTAGGTGCATTTTCCAGTTGTATGTAGAAGTTCTCCCTAGATTTAGCTCTGGTCTGAGCAACTGCTGACTTAGCTAGTTTTTTAAAGTTCTTATATCTCAGCCGATCTTCTTCCAAGTCAGATTTTTGCCAGATCTTAAAAGATTCTCTTTTGTCTTTTATTATGTCTTTCACATCACTGTTCCACCATGATGGGTCTTTAGCTTTACCTATGTGAAGTCCTCCTCTAGATACGCCAAGTGTTATTTTAGCTTCCCTTTGACAGAGATCTTCAAAATTTTGCCATCTTTCCTCAGGGTTTTTAGTTTTATCTATATCATCATCCACATACTTTTGGATTTTTTCAAGTAGTATAATCCCTTTATCAGTGTGTAGTTCTTTCCATTTAATATGTTCTGTCCTATCAATATGAGTTTTAATAGGTTTAGGTAGATTAAAGACTGCTAATAATAGCCTATGTTGTGTATTAATGGCTTCACCAGGTATAACTTTACAGTCTTTATAATATTTAAATATATTGTCTGGAGCTATAATATAGTTGATCTGGGTTGAAGACTTAGCACTTTTGTAAGTTATTAAATGTTCATTTTTATTTTCTAACTGTGTATTTATTATTTTAAAGTTATATTTTGTGGCAAAGTTCAGGATTTCTATTCCCTCTTGGTTTACACTTCCAAACCCAAAGCCCCCATGTGTGTTTTTGAAAGTGTCATTTTTACGCCCCACATGTCCATTTAAATCAGCTCCGATGTGTATTAGCTCCTCACAAGGGGTGTTTTGCAGCAGCTCATCAAAATCTTCCCAAAAAGCTTCCTTTTCTACAGCAGTGCATCCTGTTTGAGGTGCATATGCTGAGATGATGTTTATAGCTGGTTGGTGGTCTAATGGTAGTTTAACTGCAATAAGCCTGTCGCTTTTTCTCTCAATATTGATGACTAGCTTTCCGCCCGCGGCTTCGCCCGCGTGGAATTCGGTTATATTGCGGTAAAAAGCACAACTATAAGAAAACTTCTCATTCCCACGGAAAAATCTAAGAAGCGCAATGTAACGCTGGATACAATTAGTTGTTAAACGAAAACTGAATGGTACACTATATTATATGTTTTCCCTTGTGGAGCAAAAACATGCAGATTTTGGGCACTGGAAACCCGGGAACACGCTACATAGAGCTGACCATGCGAAAAACATTGTTTTTCCAAGTGTACTCCAGCAGCCCTTAGAGTTTGGCCTTGTGCTTTATTAATGGTCATTGCAAATGAAACCCTTATAGGAAATTGTAGTCTTTTAAATTGAAATGGGAGGTCTGTTGGAATAATCGGAATCCGAGGAATGAGTCATTTAGTGAATCATTTAGCTTCAAAATTTACATGTTCATATTCGTTTGCAACATATAAGTAGATGTAAAAAAAACAGTTTAGACGATAAAACAAATTGTACGTCATCCCTCGGGAATTCCTCATTTTCGGGGATTCATTATCGTATCATTTAGCTTCTAAATTTACATGTTTATATTCGTTTGCAATATTTGACCTTCTTTTGAACGACACACAGCGCCATCTACAATCCATCCATCAAGCAAACAATATTTTTGTTTTTCCTCGGGAATATCAATTTTTTTCCAGGATAAAAAGTACCCTATTATTTAATCCGGACTTTTATCTTTACGTCTGCAAAATTTCAAAGCAATCGGTTCAGTAGTTACGGCGTGAAAGCGGAACAAACAAACAAACAAACAAACTCACTTTCCGATTTATAATATTAGTAAGGATTCTCTGCTTCAGATCTTTATCAAGCACTAAGCCTACTCCGTTACGTTTGTTATCAACTCCGTGGTATATTAGTTGGTATCCATATCCGATCTCTCTCGACTTAGATCCTTTCCACTTAGTCTCTTGAACTCAGCACAGGTTTATGTTTCTCTTATAGAGGATTTCACCCAGCTCTGTACTACGTCCCGACATGGTGCCCAGGTTCCAGGTTCCCAGTCTTAATTTATTTGAGCTTGCGAACAGTTGTTCTTGTCTTTACCGTCGCTTGCGGGGGACGCCCTAACTACACTGCCCTTTCTTTTGTTATTTGCTGTCATGGTACAAGGAGAATATTTATTTGGCTTTTGTTTTACGGCCGGTTGCCACCTGACGCCAAGGCTTTCATCTTCTCCAGACGTGGATGCCTCCGTTGACCCATGAAGGGTTCATCCGCCACCGTTCCTACTGTGAGTTCCAGCCCAAACTACCCCAGCCTAGCACTACCCCAGCCTCTACTTCAGTTACCTTGAAGAAGCCTTGGGATAGGGGTTTGTTAACGGAGTATCCATCTCCGGCCTATTGGTCCGCGGGAGCTATTTTATTTCGCTCCTACCCTGCAGCCGTAACTTGCGATACGACTACCGAGCACTCTCCGATCCGCCACCGTGGGGACGCGTTCTCTAGGCTAAGGCTCCCCCGAGAAGTAATCTATACTAACAATATGTATTTGAAAAAATGAATATGATTTTTTTACTGTGATTTGGATTAAAATGTCTAAAATAAATTAATAATAATAATAATTTAAAAAAACCGGTGTAAAATCATTTTGTGTACTATTTATAACTCTAATAATTTAAAAGACATTAAAATGTACATATTTTTTAAAACTAGATTTTATTTACTTATTAATTGATTAACTATATACTCAATTGAATTGAATATCTCGTAATTCACTGCAAAAACTCATGACTGTGAATGTTTTTTAATGAATTATTTTTATTATTATTATTATTCTCATTTTATAATATGAATTTATTTTTAAATTAAATATGATAAATTCTGCCATAATATTTGATAAAAAATTATCGTAATTATATGTTAGCAAATTTTGACTAAATGATCATAAATAATAATTCAAGAAATAATGTTGTTATATACCAGTGCAATCACTGCACTTTCCTATAACTTTTATAAGCTATAATTGTATTTTTCCATTCATTGGCGTACGTGACCAAGCACTTGTTATTTACTTACCAGCAAATATAATTTATCTATTTTTCTAAATTGATAATATGATAATACGCAGAATTTTAGCAAGGTTACAGGGTCAACCTACACTAATGAGCTTTATCAAATAATAAATCATTAGAAGTTTTGGCAATTAATGTGAACCCCATAACCTTGTAATAAAATTAATGTCTTTGAAGCAGAGAGCAAAATAACAGGAATTGGGAAGTTGTTTACATCTTACTATAAAAACCCAATCCCTGTTCACTATTCAAGTCATTCAAGTCATTCTCATACAAGTCTTCAGACGTGATTCATCGATATCACTCACCGATTACGCCTCTAAACTGTATATAGAGTCCTCCTAATTGTAAATAACTGTACCTGAGAAGCCAATAAAGGGAATTAGCATCGAAGACTACTTTTATTCCAAAGTCCATCAAGAGATCGACGTACCAGCATCCGCAGGTACATAACAAATTTTGGTGTCAGAAGTGGGATTCCACTGACACTTCGACAGAAACTTCAAGGAAGAAAAACTTCGAGAAGAATCAACAGAAGGTGGTCTCCAGGCCTTTAGTCAAAGAAGAATCCAACGACTCTGGTGGCACACTCCTTGCGACGGTTTTGGCCTAAATCAGCGGAAGAAACGCAAGACAGGCGACGACGGCAAGAGTAAGCAGCTCAAACGCGACGGTTTTGGCCTAAGCAGCGGAAGAAACGCGAAACAGGCGACGACGGCGACGAGCAACAGGTTCAACACGACAGTTTGGTCCAGCGACGACAAAAGACGGTGTTTTGAATCCTGAAACAAGAGGAGCGACGAAGATAGCTGAGCGGCGAGAGCGGCAACAGGCTTCCTATATACAGCGGCGAGAGCGACCATCATCATCAACATCATCATCATCATCACCATCACCAATGACTTCAACAACGGTGTTTCTACTGTAAGTTTTATTTACTGTACTATTGTTTCTTATAAACTAAAATTATTTAGTCAGAAACAACAGTAAAAATAATAAAAAAAAATATATAATAATAATAATTCAAAATAATTGTTAGTAAAATAATTAAAATAACTAATAATAATAATAATAATTAAAAATAATCGTTAATAATAATAATAATAAAAAAATAATTAATAATAATAATTAAAAATAATTGATAATTGAGAAAGAAATACAATAATAATAAAATAAAGTAATAATTTAAATATTTTTTATGATAAAATCTAAATTTATATTAAACGAAAGCTTGAACATCACAATGGCATCACCTAGCTCTACAAATGATTTAGCGGGTAACCAACGCAACAGAAATGAGAGTCCATCATACGATATACCTGGCAATTATCAACCTCAACTAAGAGTGTCCATAGATACCTTACTAAAGTTCATTGATTCATATGACGGCAATCGCGACAACCTTAGTTCGTGGCTTACTAATTGTGATCGCGCTTTTCAAATAGCATCAGATGATCAAGAAAGAATTTTGTTCGCATTTGTACAAAATAAATTAACTGATAAGGCCCAAGCGGTATGTTCAAATACGATCTTTTATAATTGGGAAGATCTAAAAGAATTTCTTAAGAGTAGGTTCGTTAACAGGAAACATCAAACACATCTTCTATTCGAACTTCAAAATTGCAAGCAATTACATGGAGAAACGGTTGCACAGTATATATTTAAATTAGAAACTTGTTTAAAGAAATTATTATCTTCTATCAAACAATCATGTAATAATGATATACTATTACCAGGAGAAATTGAAAATACTAACAGATTAGCATTGCATACTTTCTTGATAGGTGTTAATCCTCAAATTTCACAAATGCTTCGCTCACGAGAACCTAATAATTTAAATGAAGCTTTTAATATGGCCTTAGAAGAAGAAAAATTTCACTTGTTACAAAGTTCAAAGAATAAAACTTGCATGAAGTGTCACAAACCAGGACATATTGCAGCCCATTGTCGAAATAATAGCTTTAATAAAAATTTTAATCGTAATTACAACAACAGAGAACCACGGAATCATAATAACTCTTATAGAAAACCATTATTCCATTTAAAACAAACGGTATTTTGTAAAACTTGTAAACGTGAAGGACATGAATATTGTTATGCTCCCCCAGTTAATTTCCTACACAATAATAATATAAACTATAACAACCCTCAACAAGTTAGACGTAACGTTAACGACTATCCAGGACCAGTAAGACGTCCCAGTGTCGAACAAGAAAATAACCAACGAAACCAAAATCAAAACCAATTTCAAAACTCAAGAACACCATATAATACGCGCAGCTATACGCGGAGAAATACAAACATGAATCATTTAAACTCCACCCAACTCGTGGATGGTGCCGATACCATGAGTATGGAAGAAATGATGCAGGCACTCCCACAATAAACGATACTGCAATTTTTACAACACCCAATATAAATATGATAAACGTTAATTTACCGATTGAAGAAACTATACAGAATAAATACTTAAATTTCTTGATTGATACAGGAGCCAGCATCTCTATAATAAAAGGAGAATGCTTACACCCTAAATTACTTGTAAAAAGAGATAAAATATTAAATATATACGGAATTACGGAATCGAAAATACCCTGTAAAACTCTAGGATACGTTTCATTACATTTAAATATAAATAAATCACGGTTTCAACATACATTTTATGTTGTAAGGAATGATCAAATGCCGACTCTAAAATATGACGGAATAATAGGTCATGATATATTATCGAAATTAAAAGCAAAAATAGACTATGGTAATCAAGTACTTTCTTTCCAAGAGTTTGATATTCCTATAAAATTGCATAAAGAAACAAAAACCCCATTATATACACTAGATGCAAGAACAGAAACCCTTGTAAAAGTTAATATTTTAAACCCTGAACTAAAGGAAGGTTACATAAATAATAAAACAATCATAGATGGAGTATATTTGTCAAGTTGTGTTACTAAAGTTGATGAGAACAACCAAGCTTTCGTATCAATCCTAAATTGTTTAGATAAAAAGATAGATATATTAGAATTAAAATTAAAATTAGAACCATTTAATTGTATAGGCGAAGGTAATTCCGCCAAATGTTTTAATTTACGCGAAGATAATTCCGCGACAGACGATGAAAATTCCGTCAAATATTGTAATTGTATAGGCGAAGATAATTCCGCCAAATGTTTTAATTTACGCGAAGATAATTCCGCGATATGTTTTAATTGTATAGGCGAAGATAATTCCGCCAAATGTTTTAATTGTATAGGCGAAGATAATTCCGCCAAATGTTTTAATTGTATAGGCGATGATAAAAATTCCGCCAATGGTTTAAAAACGTTTTTATAAAAATAAATGTATAAATTTTATAAATGACGATGGAAATTTCGTCAAGCGTTTTCGTATAGGCGATAGTAAAAATTCCGCCACTTATAATAAAATAAATAAATATAGTAATAATTCTAATAATATATGTAATAATAAGTTACCTCGGTTTCAGAGGATAAGAAATGAACTTAGAATTTCTCATTTAAATAATGAAGAGAAGGAATCTCTCTTTAAAATTTGTGACAAATATAATAATATATTTCATTTAGAAGGAGATGAACTGACTAGCACTAATTCTATAGTTCATGAAATAAATACGGAATCACAAAATCCAATTAACTCTAAAACTTATCGTTACCCAGAAGTTCATAAAGAGGAAGTTAAAACACAGATTAATAAAATGTTAAATCAAGGTATCATACGACCTTCAACCAGCCCTTGGTCTTCACCATTATGGGTAGTACCAAAAAAGAAAGATGCCTCGGGAAAAATTAAATGGCGCGTAGTTATTGATTATCGAAAACTAAATAACGTAACAGTAGGCGATGCATACCCTTTACCAAATATTAGTGATATATTAGATCAACTAGGAAATTCAACTTACTTTACAACATTAGACTTAGCAAGTGGATTTCATCAAATAAAAATGCATCCTAAAGATATTCCTAAAACAGCCTTTTCAACACCTAACGGTTTATATGAATACACCACACCAATTGCTGGTGCGTTTTTTAAACCAAATGGCATACCCATTTGGTTTAAAAAACGCACCAGCAACATTCCAGAGATTGATGAATAATGTACTCAGCGGACTACAAGGAATTTATTGTTTTGTATATCTTGATGATATAGTAATTTACGCAAATTCAATAAAAGATCACGAGATAAGATTAGAATCCATATTTAAAAAATTACAACAACATAATTTAAAGTTGCAACCAGATAAATGTGAATTTATGCGACATGAAGTAGCCTACCTAGGACATGTAATATCTTATAAAGGAGTTTTACCAGACCCAGAAAAAACAAAAGTAAAAACAAATTTCCCCATACCTAAAAACCCAAAAGAGATAAAATCATTTTTAGGATTAGTCGGATATTACAGGAAGTTCATAGAAAATTTTTCTAAAATAACTAAACCTTTAACCAAACTATTAAAGAAAGATACCCCATTTGACTGGAACCAGGAACAACAAGATGCATTCGATACAATGCGTAATATATTAATATCACCAAAAATATTACAATATCCAGATTTTACAAAGGAATTTATACTTACAACTGATGCAAGTAATTATGCAATTGGTGCAGTACTAAGCCAAGGAGAAATAGGTAAAGATTTACCAGTAGCCTACGCATCAAGAACTTTAAATAAAACGGAAGGAAATTATAATACAACCGAAAAGGAACTTCTAGCCATTAAATGGGCAATTCAACATTTTAGACCTTATCTATATGGAAGACACTTTAAGATCGTTACGGATCATAAACCATTAACTTGGCTCTTCAGTGTAAAAGATCCAGGAAGTAAACTTATTAGATGGCGGTTACAGTTAGAGGAATTCGATTATGAAATAATACATAAACCAGGCAGAGTAAATTCTAATGCAGATTGCTTATCTCGTATTCAAATAAATTACTTAGATACTTCAGAAACCTATACTGATTTTCAAAACTTTTTCTTACAAAATAATGAATTTACTATAAAGGATTTCCAAGAAGTTAATGAAAGACTTCTCGACAGCAAACATAAGTATGTGGCTTATCTTACTAATATAAATTTAGATGAAGAAGACCCTTATATAATTGAAACCTTCTCGAGAGGAAATGATATTGACATATTACTCTCAGAACCCAGAGAAATCTATAAAGTTTACAAAACTTCATCAGATAAACAAGTTATTTATCATTGTATTGCTAAATACAATCATTACGATACTCTCACCCCGAAGGACTTATTCTATACTTTACGTAACTTACGCGATGAACTCATAAAAGATCAAGTCAAGCTAATATACTTACCAAATTTCAAGGATTCCTATAGTTCACTTCATCCAGACAAAGTAAAACAAATTATCTTTTATATTTTCAGAAACCTGGACATTTCTATAAGAATGTGCTCGAATAAGATAAAAAATCCAAAACCTAATGAAATACCTATTAAATTAAAAGAAAACCATAATAGTACTTCGTCCGGTCATAACGGAATGATTAAAATGTATTCACGAATAAAAAGTCACTATAACTGGCCAAACATGAAGTCAGACATTTTAAACTATGTACGAAATTGCAAACAGTGTCAAATAAATAAAACAGTTAGGAAAAAAATAAAAGCACCAATGGTTATAACTACAACCTCAACATATGCATTCGAAAGAGTAGCTTTAGACATTGTAGGCCCTTTACCGGAAACCTCCAATGGAAATAAATACATACTTACTTTACAAGATGATCTAACCAAATTTTCACAAGCTTTCAGCACTCCATCACATGATGCAGAGACGGTAGCAGGAAAACTTATATTATTTATGACTTATTTCGGTATACCTAAAACAATATTGACCGACCAGGGAACAGAATTTATGTCAAATTTACTTAAAGAAATTGCAAATCTATTTAAAATTAAGAGACTGACTTCAACAGCTTACCACCCTCAAACGAATGGAGCTTTAGAAAGAAGCCATTCGACATTAAAAGATTATCTTAAACAATATGTTTCAACTGATAAAAACGATTGGGACGATTATGTTCCTTAGCAATGTTCGCTTATAATACTAGCATTCATTGTAGTAGTAAATTTACTCCACATGAATTAGTTTTTGGACAAAAACCAAACTTACCAAGTTCGATTGAAACGGTAACAGAACCAAACTATGATGATTACATAAAAAACCTCAAATATAAATTGACTAAAACCCTCAGTATAGCAAAAGATAATTTAATAAAAAGTAAAGAAAAATCTAAAATCAGATACGATGAAAAACACAATATTCACAAATATAAAATAAGCGATCAAATTTATCTAAATTTTAAAAGCGCCAATAAATTAATACCAAATTGGAAAGGACCGTATACCATAACGGCTCTTAAACCTAATGCAAACGTTGTAATCAAAACAGAAAAAGGAAAGCTAATAAAAGTCCATGTAAATAGAATAAAATTGGCCAACGTAAATATTAACAATAGTGATAATAATTCTCAACCTAAGAAAGAAAATAAAACTAAGAAGATAATTGTAAAGAAAACAAAACCTTTTTCAGAATATTCATTGCGACCGCGACAGCGATGAAGAACACGCCGATAGAGAAAGGTGCAGGATTATATTTTGATCGCATAGGCACATTAAAAATATTAATAGATGACTGGAAATTAATAACATTTAAAGATTTTTCATCCTTACCAAAGGCTATAGAATTTTTAGAAGACAAATATCGCACTACAACTGAAAAATGTAAACTCCTTGATCAGGTGCCAATAAAATGTAGAAATCGACTAAGGAACTTAGAGAAACAGATGGATAAAATAAATACAATGTACTCATCTCTCTCTCATTTGACTAGCTCTAAACGTAATAAAAGAGGATGGTTCGACGGTATCGGATCAGTTCTTAAAACTATATTCGGTACATTGGACGCTAATGACGCTATTTATTATAATGATGTAATTGATAAAGTTTTAGAAGATGATAAAGAAATCTACAAACTTATGAAAAGTCAAATTCAGGTAACACAATCAGCCATACAAAACTTTAATGCAACAATCAAAAAGTTAAACGAAAATGATAAATTAATTACAAAAAATTTTATGATCATAGATAAATTCGTGACTAGCACAAATGCAAGCATTTCTCTCTTAGATATGAAAACAACCCTTAATACCCATTTCAGTATATTAAACTCATTAGGGGAAGATATTTATGAAAACATCGATATGTTGTTAAATTCTATTTTATTCGCAAAACAAAACGTTTTACATCCTTATATCATAACACCAAATCAAGTTTATACTGAATTAATAACAGATCGCCACTACCTGAAACAAAATAAAGAATTGCCATTACCATTAAATCTAGAGGATATTCATCTTTTAATCGATATCTCGACTCTTAATGTATTTTATATAAATCATAAGATTATTTTTATCCTTAATATTCCATTAGTTAATCCTAACGAATATGAATTATTCCATGTTTTACCCTTGCCAACACCACACACTTATGACAAAGAAATATTTGCTTTAGTACAACCAAATAGACGCTATGTTGGTATGACCACAAATAAACACTCATATGTACAATTTGATAACTTAAATGATTGTAAAAGTCTATCAGTAGAACATTTTATATGCAAAAATTTAAATGAATACTCAACTATCTCTAATCCTTCTTGTGAATCTCAGTTACTTACCAAAGTAGTTAAAACACTCCCGTCAGATTGTCAGACGAGACTTTTATACGGAGATTTTGAAATATGGCAAAAACTTAATAATAATAGATGGATATATATATATTCAAAGCCAACGAAACTCACTGTAGACTGTACTTCTAGTGAAGTAGAAGAAATTGAATTGGTTAATACTGGTATAATAGAATTAAACAAAGGTTGTAAAGCTTATGCTAATTTAATACAGCTGACTGCAACTAGTAATTTAGCAACTAACTGGTCAGCTCCAGCAATAACTTTTGACATCTCTAATGACGATTGCTGTGACAAAGAAAAGATAAATCTAACTAAACAAAATTTAATACCAATGCAATTAAATAATATTCAACTAGACGATTTAAATCTAGCTTCTGCAAAGCTTAAATCACTTAATGATGAAATAACAAAAGAACAAAATAAAAACTTAGAATTTTTACCTCGTAACCATATATCATGGATAGTTTACTTTCTATGTACAAGTGTACTATTATATTTATTAGTTAAATTCTGTAAACTAACAAAATTATATAATCTATGTACCTATGATAAACGAAAACCAGATAATGGAAATTGTTGTGTTCAAATATTTAACCAATGTAAAACTAGGAGAAGTAATCGTGTAGAACCAGTTGTAAGAATGTCAATTAATAGTAGACCTATTAATGAAGAAATAATAGAAACGGATGATGAGGATAAAGCAATAAGGCAACCTCTTAGAATATCAAAATCACCAAGTACGGAATCTAAGTTCAAGTATACTTATAATCTTAATAACTAATATCTTTTATAAAATCTATGTTAACTTTTATAAATCTAGCAATAAGCATATATTATGTTATAAGCAATAAGCATATATTATGTTAAAGCAATAAGCATATATTATGTTATAAGCATTAGGCGTTAAGCAATAATCTAAAATAGTATAAGAAATTAAAGAAGTAAAATTGTATAAGAAAAGAAAAAAAATGAAGCTATATTGTAAAATTAATTAATATTGTTATACTTACCTTACTATAAGAAATTTAAGAAATGTATCAATTAATATTGTAAGAAGTAATGTAATTATAAAAGAATGATGTTATTTGCCCAGTACACAGAGAACTCATTTAAATTCGTTGCTCACTTTACGTGGGGAGGTGTTATATACCAGTGCAATCACTGCACTTTCCTATAACTTTTATAAGCTATAATTGTATTTTTCCATTCATTGGCGTACGTGACCAAGCACTTGTTATTTACTTACCAGCAAATATAATTAATCTATTTTTCTAAATTGATAATATGATAATACGCAGAATTTTAGCAAGGTTACAGGGTCAACCTACACTAATGAGCTTTATCAAATAATAAATCATAAGAAGTTTTGGCAATTAATGTGAACCCCATAACCTTGTAATAAAATTAATGTCTTTGAAGCAGAGAGCAAAATAACAGGAATTGGGAAGTTGTTTACATCTTACTATAAAAACCCAATCCCTGTTCACTATTCAAGTCATTCAAGTCATTCTCATACAAGTCTTCAGACGTGATTCATCGATATCACTCACCGATTACGCCTCTAAACTGTATATAGAGTCCTCCTAATTGTAAATAACTGTACCTGAGAAGCCAATAAAGGGAATTAGCATCGAAGACTACTTTTATTCCAAAGTCCATCAAGAGATCGACGTACCAGCATCCGCAGGTACATAACAATGTAAACAATCTGTACAAACTAGAGACTGACTTTAACACCCAATAAAATTTTTGATTGTTCGCCGACTAAATTTTCATCTTCAATTTCGTCGTTTATTTATTTGTTAAAAAGTACATATTATAGGTATGTGGTGCGACCCGAGAGTTGCACCACAGTAATGACTTACGGAACGGAAACGTGGCCCTTACTATGGGCCTCGGTCACACGGTCACCTAAACAGCGATGGAGCGTGCTATGTCCTGAGTTTCCCTACTTGATAGAATCAGAAATCAGGAGATCCGTAGTAGAACCAAAGTAACCGACATCACGGGCGTAGCCAGGTTTTAGTTTCGGGGGGGGGTTCAAGTAAATAAAACTACTGAAAGTGCATGCAACCTTTATATTATATGAAAAATATGTAAAAATAAGAAACAGAAAGTTTAATTGATTACATATGTACTACAGAAATAATCTTCTGTTTTTCTTTTTAAATATATCCACTACTTCATTCGCATCAATTTCTATCCCATAGTGAATATTCATGAGAGCCAAGACGTTCAGTCTGTTTTTACTCGTTGTGTTCCGCAAGTAGTTTTTAAGTCTTCGTAGACTTGAAAAAGTCCTTCCTGGCGTAGCAGTGGAAACAGGTATGGACCATACCGTACCGTATGGTAGCCAATATTTGTAACAATGTGTTAATATTTGGATGTAATTTTTGATCGCACCCAAAGCAGATTTTGGAGTGGTGATAGTCATAGCTGCTTAACACACTTCAAGATCTGCTTTGACGACAGATGTACTACTCTGTCAAGAAAGTACCGGGAAAATATCAATAATATACAAAATATTTGTTATTCATCCAAATTTATTTTATCATCTTCAGTAACGATACACTTACGCCAACGAATAATCCTTTCATCAAAACATTTTTTAAACGCTGTTTCCGGAATTCAGTTCAGTTCTCGCCGCGAATTCTCCTTTATGTCTTCTACCGATTGAAAACGGGTGCCACGAAGTGGTAATTTGAGTTAAGAAAAAAGAAACAAGTCAGCTGGAGCCATATCTGGTGAATATGGTGGTCGCTGGATGGTGTTTGTTGAGTGTTTGGTCAAAAATTCGTTCTCAATGATGGTCTAGTGCGAAGGCGCATTATCGTGGTGCAATATCCAAGAATTTTCTTTTCACAAATCTTGCCTTTTTCGTGGAATTTGCTTTCTTAAATGCCGCATAACGCTCAAATAATATTCTTTATATACCGTTTGACCTTCCGGCAAGAATTCCGAGTGCACAACACCGCGATAGTCAAAGAAAACAATCAACATGTCTTTGACTTTTGATCGACTTTGGCGTGGTTTTTTCGATTTCGGTTCAGTTGGAAGGCGCCACTCCGAAGTTTGTTGACTAACTCGTAAACCCACGTCTCGTCACCAGTAACAATACGTTTCATGAATGTTGGGTTGGAATTGACTCGTTCTAGCATGTTTTTGGAGAAAATACAGGTCTTGGGGACTAGCCGAGCGTTAACATGTTTCATACCCAAATGATTATTTAAAATGGTACGCATCGACTCGTGAGATACAAAAAGTTCGGCGGCTATCTCTCTTAAAGTTAAACTATTATTTTCAGTCACTATTTCTTTCACTTTTGCGATGTTAACTTCAGTTGCAGACGTTGATGGCCTACCAGAGCAAGGCAAATCTTCCATCACATCTCGACCGCTTTTGAACACTTTGTTCCACTCATAAGCACGTGTTTTTGATAAATTTGATTCACCGTAAGCTTTCTGTAACATTTTCAGTGACTCCGAATACGAAATTCCATTGGTGATGCAAAATTTCAGACAAACTCTTTGTTCGATATTTTTGTCCATTATGAAATTCGCAATATACACTCATCATCATCATCATATCAGCCGTACGACGCCCACTGCTGGACATAGGCCTCCCCCAAGGATCTCCACAACGATCGGTCCTGTGCTGCCCGCATCCAGCGTTTTCCCGCGACCTTAACCAGATCGTCGGTCCACCTCGTAACGGGCCTACCCACTGAGCGACGTCCGGCACGCGGTCACCATTCGAGAACCTTTCCGCCCCAACGGCCATCAGTTCTCCTTGCTATGTGTCCTGCCCATTCACGCTTCGATACTCCACGACATCAATATACACTAGATGTGATATAACTAAAAACAGCGCTGTATTTTATATTTATAACAGATGCAACTCAAACTCCGCGCCAAAATGGAAAACAAACAACAACAAAAAAACAAAAATTTGAATTCGGTACCATAAACAAATCATCCATTCCTGATACTTTTTTGACTCAATGTACTTCTTTCGGGTAGCACTGCCGAATACATAATAATTGCGTCTTCAATTACAGAACTGACTGCAAAATTTAAAGGTAATACACCAGATAATTTCCCAGGCCCACGTCTGACGCTGAAGCAATGCCTGCGGCGTGTACCCGCGCAAGGTTTAGCGTACGCCCTAAATGACGACGGGTGGCGGCGGGTGGAAGAGAGCGAATTCAAAATACACTATTAGTGTAATAATAAGTAATAAAATAAGTTATGCCGCTCCTCTCCTTATTTTGATATTATTGATGTTGATATCTTAACATTTCGGGGGGGGGGGTTTGAACCCCCAAAACCCTCCCCCTGGCTACGCCCGTGACCGACATAGCCCGCAGAATTGTCAACTTAAGTGGCAGTAAACGGGGTATATAGCTCATAGAACTGATAGCTGTTGGGGCGGAAAAGTTCTCGAGTAGCGACCACGGACCGCTAGGATATATACTCTTTTCCCTCGCTGATGGCAAAATATAACAACACACAAACAAGAATTTTTGGCGAGAGCGGAAAGCGACAATGTTGTGGTTTTGGTTTTCTTGTTAAATATAGTTAAAAGGAGATTTCAGTGAAATTCCATACCCTTTACTAAAACCTAGGGACAGCGATTATTTTAATATTCAATCACCATTCGTTAATCATTTTTCATTCTTAAATCAACTCTCACCATCATTCATCATGATCTAATTAAGGAATTACTAAAGGGTGTATGAACTTTGTAATGTTTACGTCCTTTTTTGGGAAAACTTAACAAGAAATGGGCTTTTTAGCGGTAGCGGAAATCGTCTCTTTAGTGGTTTTGTTTTTCTTGTTAAAATTTGTGTTGTGGTGCATATTAGTTGGTAATAATTGTGAATTATTAATCAAGAAGCGTTTGTGAACAAGCAAGTGTTGGCAAGTGAAAAAAATGTCACACCTTTACTAAAACGTAGGGAAAGGGAAATTTCACTGTTCATTCATCATCAATTAATTATTTATCATTCATAGAACGGCTCTCATCATCATTCATCATCATCTAATACAGAAAAATAACTAAAGACTAGGCTGTATGGGCTTTGTACTCTTTACCTACCCTTATGGGAAAACTTAACAAAGAAAAGAAAAAGTAAAACTTCATGACAGTGTCAAAGTGATTAGATCAATCGATCGATTGTTTGTTTGAAATACAAACTGTCAATGTAATGAATCTTTTGATGTTTTTTTTATAATAATTGTATCGATTGATAAATGTATCAAAACTGGATTCTACCGCAAGATAAAATGCAAAGCACCATAAAAGAGCTTTTAGATGCCTTAGGGTAATATTTTTTTGTGTTCAGACAGGTTGGTTATTTGATTTTCAGTTTGATGTAATGCAAATTCCGTTCAATTTACAGGTGCAATTTAGAGGCAGACACCGTATTAGACTACATCCAGAATGATCCCAATTATGGCAACTGTAATTTGTCCACTAAACAAGTCAATGAATACGCCCACAAATTGGCGCTAAAAGCATCAAATGCAAAGGCATTTTTGAAAAAGTATGAGGATTTGAAGAACCGCAAGTATGTAAAATAATCATTTTAAGTAGTTTTAGCTCAACTGCTCGACGTTCACTGCTGGATGGAAGCATCTCCCAATAATTTGGGGTTTTGCCAAAATTTCCATGCTTGGCAGGTGGGTAGTAGAGAGTAAGACACCATTATTCGGAAACGCTGCTGCCCGTTTTGTGGTATATGGAAGGGGTATAGTGGTTTTCTCCAGAATCATTTGATTCCTTTAAGAACACCTTTAAGTGTCACGGGTTGGTGATAGTTTGCTCAGCCAGACCACATGGCATGTAAGAAAAAATTAGTTAGTTTTCAACCAATTGCTTATAGTATCTTGTCACAGTCTAACCACAAATTAAACAGATAAATAATTTAAATTGTAATTGAGCACTCTAAAATTTATCTCATTTATGTTTCAGTACTGATAATTTGTCCAATATCATATATTTATTTTATAAATTAGTGTGTGATGAAAAGAAATCAAAAATTAGTAAACCAAAAGTTGCTCCTAAACCTATATTGAATGATAATAAACATCAGATTACTAAGGAAGATTTACCACAGGTATTTAATTTCTGTTGTTATTTTTGTTTTGAAAATAAGTAAAATCACATCACAATCATTTGTAAAATCACACAAAATATATGATAAGATATAAAATACGTGTGTAAAAAACAACTACGTCTCCGAGCCCTCAGATGGGATTCGAACCCACGACCTTTCGCTATCCGGGCGACTGCTCTGACCGCTGAGCTACCGAGACGCTGGCAAACGTGTCGAATTTTACAAACGTATTTCAACTTTCTACTATGAGCTAGTATCGTTCCACCAATGTTGAACGCAAACTACCTTCAACATCGAAAGTAATATTTTTACAAATATTAAACAATCGATTAAGATGGAACCAGCTATAATTATGTTTTTAATTTAATTTTTTGCATTCACAATGCAATATTTCGATAAGATATAAAATACGTGTGTAAAAAACAACTACGTCTCCGAGCCCTCAGATGGGATTCGAACCCACGACCTTTCGCTATCCGGGCGACTGCTCTGACCGCTGAGCTACCGAGACGCTGGCAAACGTGTCGAATTTTACAAACGTATTTCAACTTTCTACTATGAGCTAGTATCGTTCCACCAATGTTGAACGCAAACTACCTTCAACATCGAAAGTAATATTTTTACAAATATTAAACAATCGATTAAGATGGAACCAGCTATAATTATGTTTTTAATTTAATTTTTTGCATTCACAATGCAATATTTCGATAAGATATAAAATACGTGTGTAAAAAACAACTACGTCTCCGAGCCCTCAGATGGGATTCGAACCCACGACCTTTCGCTATCCGGGCGACTGCTCTGACCGCTGAGCTACCGAGACGCTGGCAAACGTGTCGAATTTTACAAACGTATTTCAACTTTCTACTATGAGCTAGTATCGTTCCACCAATGTTGAACGCAAACTACCTTCAACATCGAAAGTAATATTTTTACAAATATTAAACAATCGATTAAGATGGAACCAGCTATAATTATGTTTTTAATTTAATTTTTTGCATTCACAATGCAATATTTCGATAAGATATAAAATACGTGTGTAAAAAACAACTACGTCTCCGAGCCCTCAGATGGGATTCGAACCCACGACCTTTCGCTATCCGGGCGACTGCTCTGACCGCTGAGCTACCGAGACGCTGGCAAACGTGTCGAATTTTACAAACGTATTTCAACTTTCTACTATGAGCTAGTATCGTTCCACCAATGTTGAACGCAAACTACCTTCAACATCGAAAGTAGAATAATCATAATTTATCAATCATTAGTTCAGTATCTGTATTTTGTGAAAAAACTAGTGCCAAATAATTTATTTCAAATTTGAATTTTTCTTACCATTTTTGCTTAGTTTATTAAGTAGGTTTAGTTTTCTTTAATAAAACAAAAAAATATATTTTTTAAGATAAAAGATAAATTGCTAAAAGCTGTAGATGAGAGCAAAAAGCTTGTCATGAAATCATTTGAAGAGAAAGAGTCCAGACTCAGGCCCAATTGGTACAGCAGCTTGGATCTACCAAATTGGCAAAAAGACCACCCAGCAATGTCTTGGGACTTTCCCAAAGAACCTGTTCCAATAATTTCCTCATTGGGTAAGAGTATATATGTCTGTTTTTTAATAATATGTATGATCCAATTTTGTTTTCATAACTTTAATAATTCCGATCAAAAAAGTGTAAAGCTGAGCTTGTGAGAGCAAATCGGTTTTAACTCAATATAATAATTTAATTTTCAGCTGGTGTGCCAGTTGCCTCTCAAGAGAATATTATTATAAATGAGTTGCTGTACCTATTCTCTGGTGTGCCAGGTGACTACATTGTGCATCAACCAGTCAAAGATACCTTTGATGCCCGAACATTCTTAATATCAGAAGAATTGGATGATGCTTTAAAACAGATTGTACAACAGATGTTGCCTCTTGCATCCAATTACTCAATAGTTAGAAGATTTGTTGAAAAATGTAATATGTGGTCAGGTCAAGTTTTACATGCATTAGTTGCAGCCATTGAAATATTGCTTAAAGACTACTATGTAAGTATAGTCATAATATCTAGAAAAGCTTTTTTCTTGCAATAATGAAAAGAATGTGTTATATTTAATTCATTTAATTTATTTTCAGACTATGATTGCACAGTTAGAAACTGAACATATGTCAACAAATTTAACTTTACAAAAACTTTGGTACTTTGTTTTGCCCACAGAACAAACAATGCAAGTTCTTGCTGGAATTGTAACTAGTATTGGAAAGGTGAGATTAATTATAAAAACACATACATGATGGTGTTGTGTTGCTGGTCATTTAAAAACAGCATTAATATAAAGCTGAATTTCCAAAGCATAATATTGCCTTAACACCTTAAAGCTTCACAAATACATAAAAAATCATTCAATAACTCCCAGCTTTAAAACTCCAATGTTGTACTTGATAAATACAATACCAAATTGGTTAAGAAAAATCAATCCTGTTCTTTTTAAATATTTCAATAGGATAATTATAATTTAATAGTTATTTGTAGAGAAACTGATAAGTATGTGAAATAAAGATATTTTTAATTATGTTAGTGACAAGTTATATTGACATAAATAAACTGTTTCTTTTACAGAGTGAATTCCGTGGAGGTGCTGTCTTAACAGTACTTCACGACAAAGCAAACACGTTGATGGGTGATGGGAGGGCCCAGGAAATATGTTTGTTTTTAACTGAACATGCTTGCCGACCTTACCTAAACATCCTAGACCAATGGATACATAAAGGCACTATTACAGATCCATTTCAGGTATTTCATTTTATTTGAGTGTAAGTAGTTATTAAACACTTCCCATAGACCACAAACAACAGCCATTTCGCAATAATGATCCTTTATTGAGATCTCAAAACTTGCCTGCCAATTGTGTTGGAAATTATGGCAAAATCCCCCTATTATTGTGTGAGTCAATAATCCAGTAGTAGAAATTTTTTGGCTGAGGTGAGGATGATAATATGCAAAAAATGTCAGACATTATAAAACTTAATCTCCATCCCTATTTTCGTTGAAAGATACTTAACTTATTCTGTGATAAACTGATAAAGTACTAAAATCAAATAGTATATTTATTATTTATATTTTAAAACAATACCTCCCATTGACAGCCTCAAATACATCTTGTCATAAGTCATAAAAGTTAAATGGCCTATAAAATAATAACAAAATAGTAGATTATTAACCAAGGGGATAAAGCAGTGTCCTCTGTCGCGGGTGACGATTTAAATCACGAGCGAAGCGAGGGATTTAAGTTCACCCAAGACTGAGACAGCTTTATCACCTAGGAAAATACTCTACTTTTCGTACCATAATATGAGATAAGCATTTATTAAAAATAATGACAATTAAAAGTAAAAGTTAACATTCGAAACATTGGTCCAATTATTCTTCATAAGTTTTTAAATAATTTTCCTTGGATTTTGTTGGAAGCAAATTATTTATAATTGCGGCAGCATTTGCACTGATGGAATCCGACAATTCACTGTCACTGTCGCTTTGATTTAACATCGTAACGTATTTTTAGAACATTAACTTTTTTATAAAAATAAATTAATAAACTTAACGTTTATGTATTTGAAGAAAACAAAAACGCGGCAAATACCTAGACTAATATTTTATTGTCGGAAAAGCAAAGGCATCAAGCTCATACGGCCTCGTCGGTTTTCGTAATTTTATTTAATAATCATAACTGCATAATAAATGCGTATTCCTTTTTCAAAAAGATGTGTAATGCTTTATATACAAACTCAATGGTGTAAACACAGATGTAGTTCAGTATAAATTTCGGTAAGTATTCCAAATTTAAATCACATTCTCCCCCTAGAGGATGAATGAAATTCAGTTCAATTTTCTTTCCCTGTTTTTAACAGATTAAAAATGACTATTGTTATGTTCGCTTTTTGTCGCATAGAATGTCGCTTTTTTGAGCAAGTGGTACGAAAAATAATTTAATTCAACCTTTTTTTTCATCTGTCTACTGAGTACTACAACACGGGATTTGTATATTATGAAGTTGTCTCTTTTTATCACAATGAATAAAGGAACAATAATATGAATCTATGATACCGTACCTAGAAAATTAAAAGTAATGGAGTTTTTGAAGATCAAACTGAACATTTTTCAGCTTTTTCATGAATTCTCTAGTAACAAAATATTGCAGTGAACATGAGCCATGACTCATCACATGGGACTAATGTGGAATCAGGTTACTAACTACTGCCGATGCAGTCGCGACTAACGAAAGTTCTTAAACCTTTGAATCATAAGCTAAACGCGTTACAAATACGCCATCGAGCTCTCATTTAATCAAATGAGGTCAACTTAGAAAGTTTCGAAGAAATAAAAAACAGGCTTTTTTTATTGATAAAATATTTTTCAAAGAACTCTCCACCAGCGTCTATACAAAGTTTCATGCGTCTAAACCAATTTTCGAAACACCTTCCAGCCCGCCGTAAACATTTCTACGGCCTACTCGAACGGTGTTAGCACATTTTCCAGCAATGAAAACTGTATCTCCTCCTCCTTTTAGTTTTAGGTAATGAAAAAAGTCACAAGTAACAGATTAGGGGCCTTAGTGCGAGTTTACGCATTCCATACTAGAAATCGAGCGCGTTACAGATTTACATTAAGAGTCGAAGTTCCTGATGGTTACCGCTAGGGGCGCTCATCCAATAATCCATAGTAATTTTTTACTCGGACAATATGGAGCATCGACGCGTTAACTTGCACTAAGGCCTCAGGTATGAAAAGAGGGTGACCCAAGGAGGGTCTCAAGTTACCCACTCAAGACTGACTGTGTGGTGTCTAGGAAGTCCCTCGTTTTTATCGGTGTTCGTTCGCTTGTTGCTCGTTGTAGCGAAAAATAGTAGCAGACCTTTCGTCGTATACTATTCGGCCTAAATTACCCTGTCAAAGTGAACAAACTAACGATCAAAACTTTCCCTGCGCTTTTCGATCACTTCACTTTGGTATTCGGTGATTCGTTTTGAAACAACAAACTGTGGAAAAACACTTTATTTTGGATTGCATTGATAAATCAAGGATTCGTCGTTACCTGTCACAATGTCGTAAAAGCGCTTAGACTAGCCTGCTTCAAATCTATTATTTATTTATTTTATTTATTTTACTTATTTTATTTATTTTTATTTTATTTATTTTATTTATTTTATTTATTTTATTGATTTTATTTATTTTATTTATTTTATTTATTTTATTTATTTTATTTATTTCATTTATTTCATTTATTTCATTTATTTTATTTATTTTATTTATTTTATTTATTTTATTTATTTATTTATTTGATATAAGGAAAACTTACATGTGATCTAGTACTAAATTTAAATAACTATTTAAATAACTTATACACCCATACCGGTATGCTTCTGAGCTTCGACGAGGTTGTGCAGCACCCAAAGCAAAACTATCTTTCTGAGTACTCTGTAGAATCTTGTGAACGCTTCCTAATCCAATTAGCAAAATATGAATTAATCTTTACAAGTACATAATTGGCCTGTTTTCTTGAATTAAGTTTTTACAAATAGTAGGCTTTTTTATAACAACCGTGGAAGGACTACTCTTCCTATTAATTCTCCAAAGTTCGACGAACGCGCTTGAATTCGTTATACCAACGCTATATATTTGCTTGAGAATGGCCATCGTCCATTAATTCCATTTAAAATCGATCAAAAAAATATTAAAGAGTACACCCGACGCATTTTTCAAAGACTAATAATAATTAAATTTAGCTCTCAAAAAAATGTGGAGGAAAATTCGTACGATGGTTCTCTAAATTGCTAAAGCTCTTAATCGCTATTTTGGTTGTTTATCACATTCATTTGGCATATAAACAAGACAGGTACACTAAATAAAACATCACTGAGAAATGAATGTAAGGGTTTGTGTCTGCATATTGATACATCCCCATATGAGCACAAACATTTTCTTTCATATTTGTAGACGTGGCACGTTGTATTGTACATGTGTAATGTCAATGTCAAAACTAAAATTCATAGATCCATATCTGCTATTTTTCCAATTCTGCTTTTTATTTTTTGTTTGTTTAAGTATATGTAAACTTTTATTTTTACACTGTACCTCCTTCAGGCCTCGCCAGAATACCAGCGCCAATGAACCGTGACGAGTCACAGTCTAATGGCATTATGCTGATTCGGGTTCGGTTTGAAGATATTTATTATCATAAAGACATCATATTGTTACTTGGATGAGAACATGATAATGTCTCAAAAGCAAAACAAAACATTATCGCGTATGATGTAACTATTTAAAATTTACTTTGAACTACTAGAATTTACTAGAATTGATAGGCATCATAGATGTTTTTTATTATTAACTTTTTACTCTGTTATGTATAAAATGATTGGTGCTATGGGCCAATAAAATCTTTCTTTCTAATATATATATCTATAAATTATTTTAATAGAAAAATACTGGAAAAAATCGACTCACAAGTGAGAATTCGTTCCCACCCGAGAATTCACTTGTGAGCCGAGTCGAATTTTTCCAGTATTTTTTTATTAAAAAAAATATTTGAATCTTTTAAGATAGCATAGAAAAAATGCAAAATAGTTTTTGTGTGATTAAAAAAACGGTATAAATTCTGTTTTTAGACATGTAAACAAGTTTTTCATCATATAAAATTGTTTCAAGGGGTCCAATAGGCCCTCGGTGTACAAGTAATCTAAAATATGTACCATTTCTATATTATGCCATTTAATTAATCATTATAGGGTTGCCCTAAAGTTTAAAATTGCATTTTTTTTCTTGAAGGAATTTATGATTGAAGATAATGAACTAATTAACAAAGAAGAGCTTCCCGTCGACTATTCGGCAGATTACTGGGAAAAGCGGTACAGTGTTCAGAAAGACAGGGTTCCCAAGTTCCTTGAGAAGTTCACCGATATCATACTCAGGACAGGAAAATATCTGAATGTTATTAGTCAGTGTGGTGAGTATTCTAGATAAGCCTTTTAACATTAGGCGAATCTTAGAACCATATATTAGCACTTAAAAGTATTCTATCTATGCTGCACAGCACCAAAACAGCTTTACTGTTGCTTTAACTTGTAAACATATACTGCTGTTGAGCAGCTAAGGTGGATGGGCAATAGCAATAACATAATTTCTTAACAGATATTGAGTACTGTAATTTTAAGTAAAAAAGTGACATTTCTGAACAGGTTGATGCTCACTATTAACCTTACAAGATCTTTATTTGTACTTTATATTTTATGAATAACTGTTCCTATACAAATATAAATAAAATTATACCTGCTGTTTAAAGTTCAAAGCAAAAAAATTGCTCTATGGCCAAGTATATCGAAACCGATTTATTAAATTGATAACAACAGTCTGTTTCAAGAACTTTGATATTCTGGATAGAGTATTTTTATTAATTTGATTAAACTTTTTATATATATTTATATATGATATTTACATGTAGATTTACTAGCCCATTACCTATCCAATTTATACAGGGTGCTAGTGTTATTTATTTATTTATTTTTTTTTTTTAACGTGGAAATCCTTCTATGGCTAAGCCACTTAAAAAGATGTTATGTCACGCTAGACTGACAAAAACCACGCCCTACCTAAGTAGTCCGCAAGTACCTTTAGCCGGAGAGGCTGTAAAAGGTTTCATCTAAGCGACCGCCTCGGCGAGGCTCCGGCGGCGCAGAGGTGCTAGTGATGAGTGAGTATCTTATATACAACTCTGGAAAATAAAGTGGTCATAATACAGTCACACTAAAATCACATCTTGGCTATACGCTTCTGAAAACAGCATTGTTGTAAGTGTTATACAAGAAAAAAATCATATGATTGTCCAGCCCTGCCTGCACTTATGTTGAATTCATTTATATTCTTGAAAGAATCTGTAGCTGCTTAATATTTTAGTCGTTTTAAACTGAGGTTACACGTTAATAACAATAATTAATGGCAACCAATTGTTTTTAATTAAGCATTTCCGTTTTAGGTAAGCCAATCACAAAAACCAATACTGAAGAAATTAAATACTCCCTTCGGGAACAAAACTATGGTGCCATAGTACAGAAAGCTTATGCCTATGCAAGCAAATCGCTATTGGAATTGCTCCTCAAGGAGTATGATCTGATGGGAAGACTGAAATCTGTTAAAAATTATTTCCTTATGAATCAGGGAGACTTTATTGTGCAATTTATGGATGCAACTGAGCAGGAACTGTCTAAAAAAATTGATGATATTATACCTTCTAAACTGGAATCTCTCCTGGGACTTTGTTTAAGGTGAGACAAACGTTTTGATATTTTGAATGATCCTATTTACTAATCTGATTTAAAATTATGCGTAGTTAAATTGTATGATTATATAGAGACAATATGTTTCGTAAGTTTAACATCATGAAACTATTAATGTTCTCAATGCATGGGAATAGAATTTCTCTATGGGTAAAAACGTTGTAGGCAGATGTGATTTACAGCCCTGGCCCCAAGGCTAATTGCAGAAAGCTAACGAATGCAGGTCCTACCGGGGACGTATGGCATAAGGTGCCGATACAAAGGCGAACTTAGAATAGTAATTGTTTGCTGACCCGTCCAAAGACAGGCCGTTTATTAATCTCCGCAATCAAATGCACTGGCCGCTGCGCCATCGAGCTCCTCGAGACAAGATTTATAAAAGCATTTTTTTCTGTTCAGGTTGTCGGCGGCTAGTCATGATCCATACAATGAAGATATGAGAGTAGAGCTATTGCCATATGATTTGCAATTTCAAATGTTCAAAATTTTATCCATTGAAACTGAAGATGAGAAAGGTAAGAAGTCTTATAAACAAGCAGAAGTGTGTGACGATTACTTTTATAAGTTATCTTGTTAATAATAATAAAATATATAACTAATAGTTTTATTTTGTAAATATTCATACTTTATAGTCTATTTTATTTTATATATCTATTATAATTATATTATAGTCGAAACTGTTATTGCAGAATACAAACAGAATAAAGATTGTCCACCTCTTACTGGCACTGAGACATTCTCATTTGGAATGGAGGTAAAATGGCCGGTCTCACTTATACTCAATCACAAAGCGATCGCCTGTTACCAGATGATTTTCCGGCACCTATTTTATTGCAAACACGTCGAAAGGTTACTGTGTCGGTAAGTATCAGAATACCTTATATTATTGAAAACCTATAATTTAGCCATACATTTCCGAGGTACCGACAGCATCGAGCTTCTTGGCATGGAGTTGTCGTCAGATCTCAACTTCGGCGCCAACATCGAGTCCCCCCAACATGGTACTACCCTAATACTGGCTATTCAACTGGCTATTTTTTTTTCCTTCGATGTTACGATAGATGGCACCAGTGAGAATACAAATAACACGATACGTACTGCCATCTAGTCTATCATTTAAGTTACGGTTGTCGCTTGTTGTTGGTAGATGGCGCTTCGTTATATAACCTACTCACGGACGCTGGTCAGTGCGTAACTCAGAACAATAACTAAAGCTATAGAAGCCGTGCTAAAATAACAACACAATACGTCAGTTCGTACTATTTTGACGTATACAGTTGTAAATGTGTAAGAAAGAAATAAGTATACAGGCTTTGTTTCGTAATTAGTAAGGTTGTCACTAGTTTCCCTTACATCAGTGATGTAACGGCATCGATATTACTATCGATAAAAATAAAATTAAAAACATTTAACATTTTTTTTATGCTGTTGGTATGTCAATGACACTAGAACGGACGGTAATATGTCATGATAAACACGTGTAGAATCTGCAATATGAACATTTTATAATGCAGTATTCATGGGTAGAATTTTGGATCCGAACCAATTTATTTATTAGATTTGCTGTCTTCAGTATCTAGAGAAACCAGATAGGTACGGTTAATAAATAGCACCTTGTTTCTATTTTAAGTTAGACCTCTAGCAGTACATTGGTGAACACTGCATTCAACATTATATTTTTTTATAGGAATAGATTAAAAAAGAGGAAAAATTTTAAAAGAAAATTAATCGATTATTTAAATAAAATTAACCAACTATTATTTAGTACATATTTACCTATTATTTACATATTTTATATACTACTTTGTCAAGAAAGTATCGGGAAAAGATCAATAATATACATAATGTTTGTTATTCATCCAAATTTATTTTATCACCTTCAAAGTATTGCTCCTTCAGAAACGATACACTTACGCCAACGAATAATCCAATCATCAAAAATTTTTTAAACGCTGTTTCCAGAATTGAGTTCAGTTCTCGCCGCGAATTCTTGTCATTTTTGTTTACACAATCTAAAAGCGCTAGGTGTTCGGATTGAACATATTCTTGTTTCAATTTTTCTATCAATATGTTATAGAGTTGAGATTTCTTCGCGTTGCTCCTTAATGTTCTCATTGTTAAAGTGTTTACTTTGCGAAGACGTCACTTGGGTCTTTTTAACCCTTTCTAACTCTTTTGACGTGACAACGTCTTATAAATTGGTTTGCCGGGTGACACTTCAAGAAACTGCGTTACGCTCCGCTCACGTTATGCGCTTACAATGAGAGCGAGTGAGAGGCACGCGTCCCTTCCACTCGGGCATGGTTAGCCCGCCTAAGAGCGAGAGAGACAGACATAAAAAGTGGAAGGGACGCGTGCCTATAAATTAATGTTTTAAATATAATTCTTTGTATAAATAAATGTTTTAAATTGTTACTATTATTTCATCCTTCTTCCTACTATACGAATGAATATTCACATTAAAATTATTTTACCACTCAAAGTCGTTGTCACGTAAAACTTTCGCCCGTATACCGACTTTACAGGCAACCAACCAGTTTTTTTAATATCCCATTTGGTTTTTATAATTTTCTGTAAATTAGATATCAGTTCAGAGATATTGTTATCAGTATTTGTTTCAACTGTGGTCATAGATTTGAGGCGTTTACTTGGTGGTTCATAATTTCCTTCTGAATCCTATAGTGGTTTCTGAAACACAAAAATATTATTGTAAATAAGCTATCATTATTATTTGGGATACACGGTGCCAAAATGTTAATAAAAAATCTGAATGATTATTGGTAGGTTTGAAAAAATTATATGACAAAGCAAGACTAAGATAATGTTTGGAATAAAAAAGGAGCAATTTCTTGTTCTGTTAATGTAATGTGGGTATAGCATTTGCTTTCAGCCGCCGAAATTTAAGGTTTTCATGTGGCTGTACTCTAAAATGTTTCGAACAAATGTGACTGTGCGCTTTCGGTGTCCAATTGATCCTTGATATACGGTGTATCCATTAATTTTTAATAGTTTCATCTTTGGAAAATCTAAAGCAAAAAGTAAAAACCCAAAAGGTTGACATCGATAACAAAAAACACATCACTATCATATACAGAACAGAAGGCATGAAAATAAGACGACTTAAACCAAAACTCATGGAAAAATCTATTTGAAATAATAATTTATTACATTTTTTCTGAAAATACCGTTGTTATATTGTCAAAAATATGAGAATTTTGAAACAAAACACCGATGAAATGATAACACCTCATCCGCATTTTCTTTCCGTGATATATTAGACTTGCAGTCTGAAACAACACAAGCCATCCTGGACGCAGACTCCAAAATGTCTAACTCTAAAGCGTCTATATGCACACTTTCCTGTTATTTTATCACCCAATTCCTTGTAAAATAATATAATTTTACCGCTAGCCGCTAACAAAGCTGTTCGGCCACTATAATACGACCGCATTGAATTTGGTCTTACTTCAGAAATAACGTTCATCAAACACGTATTTTTAATTTGGTAGTTTTAAATTACAATCAAATTGGAACCATTTGACTTTTGTACTTTGAGAGTTTGTGACAATGACGAGAAAAACTGAACTTGCAACTGTTGTCTATTTCGCTCTTACCCATGTATGTTAGATTACTTTAAGTGAATACGAGAGCTGTTATACAGTTTTTATTTTAGCACGGCATCTATAGCTTTAGTTATTGTTCTGAGGTGCGTAATCAATCGAGGTTTCGTATATCAGTAAAAGTACAGTAAAATCTCTTTATTCGCGGTCGCGGGGTTTAACGTTCCAAAAATATGCCGCGAATACAAAAACCGTGAATATGGAATGGTAATTGGTATGGAAACATAAGGGATGCGTTACAAGTACCAAAATAAAACGCATATATTTCAAAATAAAATAAATTTTAGCTGTAGCATTTTAAATTTGCCTTTTAATAGTAAGGCTCCTCCCCAAATATCGATCAGCTTTCATGATCACAAAGTTCATTTGCGTATAAACCTTCGATCAGACTTTTTAAATTTAATGTATTCCTTACCAAGCGGACCTACGAGTAGTTCGATCCTCGTCGATGTACTACGAACGTAGAACCACTCTATTACCACGATATTTTTTTTAACTTGCTTTTATATAGTGACGGGTGGTGACGGTAAGGTTTATTTTAATTGACATTAGTCCACTTGGTCAAATCTTTCATGAAAGCCGCCTGGGCATGACCCAGAACTCAAATGATGCCGCTACTTTAATAAAAGACTGAATCTCTTTCTATTTACTGTTTTCATCCGCGAATAATGAAATTTTTTGCCGCGAATACAGGAACTGGGTTGCAATTTTTTATCCCGCGAGTAAGGAAACCGTGAATGGGGAACTTTTATTGTATTGACGGAACATTGCGAACAATTTTAGGAAACCACTTTCTTAACTATTGTAACTATGTATTTTTTACTCATGTTTGGCTCAGATTTACTAACGTGTTGCGTTTTATACCTATTTGGAAAATTGATTTTTGTTTCAAATGATACACTCTCTGGTTTATCCCTTTGTTATCAGGTCAGGGTCAGGTGACGTGATCCTGGAGAAATCGAGGTAAATAAAGTATTAAAGGCACACCTACCGAGATTTAGGTATTTTAAATAGTAACTGGTGCAGTAGTTACTGAAAACACCCGCGGCCGTAATAGGTATGGCTGCATTTTATTGATGGACAAAACATTTGTCACTATCACATTTACGTACCTACTTTTCAGTGACTGAGAGTTATTTTATTCGTCGATAAAATGTCGACCATCTTAAAGGGTTTCAGGATTTCATGATTGAGCCTGCTAATGAATTTCCGATTGGTCTAACATAGCATAGTGTTTTATGGAACCAAAAAAAATTACACAATACAAATTCAGGTTTTTACATAAATATATTATTTATACCCTAAAAAGGCATTAGTTCAATTCCCAGAAGTCTAACTCCAATAATTTTTGAGAAAAAAAATCATGAACTTATCGTGACCATTGACCTATGAAATCTAAAATATTTTTTTATAAAATGAATAGAAAGTGAATAGAATAGTAGTTTATGAAACTGGTACATAATGAGGGGTATTATACACTAGTGTGTAATACCTAGTTATGTGCAGTTTCATACACTACTTTATCTAATCTCATACATTGAATATATCAAATAAAAGATAAAGAATAAAAGATGTCGGGTGGCGGCGTTAAATTTTCTTCACTTTCACTATCAGACATTTTAATAAACAATAATAATTATCCAGCGAAACACAACTACGAATTGCAAGGAAACGTATTATGGCGCCAAAATTCCCGGTATCACCGCTCATGCGCCAAAGCGCGCGCAGCCACAGATATAAAATGAAATAGTGCTATACGAATTGGCACAGTATTGTATCAATGGTCTGTAATCGAAACGTAATGTAAAAAAAAATATAATAACATTATTTTGTTAGAGAAATAGTGTTATAATGAAATTTTTTAATTTCATTTCGATGTAGGTACTATATGTAAAGTATGTCAATATAAACTCGTTTTGAGTTTTATATTTTAAATTTTACGATGTGAGAGTAGATAAAAGAATATATTTTTTTAATAAATATGTGTCAATCAGACATAATCACACGCATATAAACGCGTTTCTTTAGCTTAAAAATGCACTGGTTTGGGAGTAGCATTTTTTTTTTGTATTTCGTATTTATTTATTTTTCTCCCTAAAAACGAAAAAGTGGAACCTACAACATAGATAGAAATATACATAAATAAGCAACGTCTCACTATTGCGGCGATTAGAAGATATTCATTTTTAAATTTTTATGCTAAGGTTGTCACCGAACTTGATCTCGAATCTCGTGTATTATTTTTGAAATAGAACACCGATTTTCATTTTCGGGTCTGGGTGTTAACTGTTAATTGTTTGTTTTGTGTGTGTTTCGGAGACCCAATTAGACACAAGTTCATGCCTGCTTACTTCTGAGTTTTTTTATGTTACAAAAATAGGTACATACCTGTCAACTGATTTATGCCTACGACTTTGTACTATGCTTTTATTTTCTGATCGAATGCTATTTTTTAAAGATGTGATCAACTGATTACATTGATTTGTATGGGAAGTTACTTTTTCGCGGGGTCACAGACCCATGGCACCGTATTGCCTCAGCAGGGGCTTACCAGAGGCTTATCTCAGCCACTGGTAAAATTATTAAAGCTTTCGCCACAAGTATTTTTTTCGAGTGTTGTAGAAAGGCACATTAAGCCTACTCCTAAAGCGGCAAAGCCACAACCTTATACGCCTAAAGAAGCTCTTATTATGATAATAGATAGACTGTTAAGTGACGAAACATGTAAACAAATAAGGGCAGATCTTAATAGGAGAGGATAGGCCTATCCACCTCATTACAAGGCGACTGAGTCCTGAAATAAATTCTGGCGTCCAGACAGAGAGCATCATTGCCGAAAAATGAATAGAAGAACCACAATGACGGACCTCTTTCACCATGCCCTAGAATCGTCAGACCCGTTTATTTCTATGGCAAATATCAGCCAACGTCGAAAACATTCTAAGCGATTTCCCTTGCCTTCAAATGTTTGCGAGCTCTAACAACCAATTGATGCAGATCGATTGCTGTTTTCGAAGCAGAGGAAGGTCCTGAAGATGGAGATTTTTCGAATGTCTCAAATGAAAGCAACCTGGAATTATTAAACGAAAATGATTTAGAGTGAGATTTACCTAGATCGATTTTAAATGTGAATGAATTTCTAAATCTAAAATTTCATCATAATCGTTAGACCCGTTTCCGAGAAACCAATTACATACCAATATATTTATATAGGTACATGCTAAACTAAATCCAGGTTATCTTTTGCCGATTTTTGGAGAAAAAAAATGAAAGCAAAATTTTAAAAAATATATATTACTCAGACAGGACACTTATAAATAAAATAAATTTGCGAAATTATGTCTTCAATAATTCCTTATCAAGTAGCAAATATCTCATGGACAGACATGGAACCGTTTTTTGAAGAAATTAAATTGTAATTTTTTTTTATGCGCAAATTTTAAAAACTTTACTACTTCATATAGTTTTTTACTGAAAAAAGGGTTCTGGAAATTGAACTCGTGCCTTTATTAGGGTATAAATAATCGATTTATGCAAAAACCTCAAGGTGTAAATTTTTCTGTTTCCATAAAACACTGTGCATAGATAGCTCCTATTGGAGATTTCGTCCAACTTCAAAAGATAAGGAAAAACTTCAATAAAAAACTGAATGTAAAAGCTGAATTTATTTGAAACATTCAACTTTTAAACAAGCTCACCAACTGAGCCTAAATGATGTATCTGTGTTATTTACGTAGTTAGAAGAGAATGGGATGCTTCTCTCAAATAGTTTCGACGAACGTGTGCAAGCCGCGCGCCAAGCGCATTCCGGTTATTCGCCATCTAGCGTCACAAGTGCAAAACACTTCGTAAGCCTCATAGCTGAAATGTAGTTACATGTAGCCTATACTTTCGTATTCTCAATTGATTATTTATGGTATTTCTTATCTTCACATTTAGGAGTCGAATTAAGGTTGATGTGAAGTTGTGTATATAAAATATGCTAATCTTTATTTTAATCTTAATATTTCTACTTAATTCGTCTTATTTCTAAACATGTGAAATGTTATAATTTACAAATATTAATGGTAGTGCCATCTATTGCGGTTTTTTAGTATAAATCTCTTGTATGAATTGGTACCCCATGGATTGCAGCTAAAAAGCTGGGCGTCCTAAATAAGGTCAAGCGGTATTTCACGCCGGGACAGCTTTCAACTCTCTATAAAGTTCAAGTCCGATCCTGCATGGAATATTGCAGCCACCTCTGGGATGGCTCAGCAAAATACCAACTAGCTGCACTGAACACGACTCAGCGCAGAACTGAAAGGCTCATTAGTGACAGCAAATTGGCGAAGAGCAAGCTTCACACCTTAGCTCATCGCCGCAAAGTTACCTGTCTGTCGGTCTTCTACAGTTTGTATTTTGGAGAGTGTAGTCAGGAGCTACATATGCTCATACCGCCATCACCTTTCTTCCATCGGACATCCAGACGCACTGTGGGCTACCACCCTTTCTTGGTCGCTATTCCTGCCTGTCGCACCAAGCGCTTCTCGACTTCTTTTATAATGCGCACTGCAAAGGAGTGGAACTCCCTCCCCGCATCTGTATTTCCGAGTAGGTACTTATAACCCGTCTGTTTTTAAAGCCAGGGTGAAAGGCACCTTCTGGGTTAGCGCGTTCCATCGTGGATTCTGTCTTTGCCCCCGGGCTGATTGGGATAAAGAGCGAACCCATTCTGAAAAAAATATTGCGACTGGTTATAGGAATAGATTACATAGCACAGTGTAACTGAATTTAGCTTTTGTAGATATTATTTTAATCGCTTTGGCTGTGCAGTCGGATTACACTCACGAGGTTCCAGGTTCGCGCCCCAGTGGGACGCATACATGTGCCAGGTTTGGTTGGTAGTAGTGCTTGTTTTAAGTCCGTCTGGCTATCTACCCCCATTTTATCTTAAGTATGCCGCCATAACAACGATTTGCAGCGTTGTGTTCCGGCAGTTAGAGGTGATATTGGCAGTTCCTCCTTGGTTGAGTATTTCGGGTGAAGGGAACTGCCATTTTTTGGCCTTATCGTCACTTAATAACGGGTTAATAAGCATTGCACTTATTTAAATTAAAACATTAAAATATTCCTAATTTATTTCAAACAGTTGTTGAACTCTATTATACTCGTATATAGAGTAAGGAAAAAGTATACCCATATACCATGTTTTGTTGCTGCGTCTTGGCCGGTAGCAGCTTCAAAATCTACCCGAGGTGAACTTTTCTATTTTTAGGAAAGCTGTGGCAGCATTTAATGGATAGAAAGGGTCTAGCCGAATAACTATGACGAGTTGGTCGTTGGAAGTACCGAAAAAATACAATATGTTGTGGGCCTTATAGCACAAAAGTATACTATAAAGCGCGAATCACATCTTTTTTTTTGGAAGTGTTGCAGTAACTTTTTTCTTACACAATTTTTATGAGTAAGCGCAAAAGTCAACGGCTAGACCAGATCGGCTAAATTTTTTTTTCATATGTTCCTTATGGTGCACGGAAGGTTTTTATGAAATGATCTATGAACTCAGTTTACCCATATTGTAAGGCGTTGAAATACAAATATGAAGCAAATGGATTGTGTTGCGCAAATGGCAAAGTGAAATTAACACTATTGGTTTCACCACCAGAGCCATTGTACTCATTGGTTTCAGGAACTAGAACGGATTCCATACATTTACTTACAAACATACAAAAATATAACAATTTCTTCCAAATAACTTCCCTTGGGGCAACAAATATAATTTGTGACAATTTCATGCCAACTTTTAAGGTATCAAGACTTTTTTGTTTTGTGTAGAAGTTATAACTTTCGGTTTAATTTGTTTTTGTGTACTCAGTGCATGTTTAAGGTCCACCATTTTGTGAAAATACGTTAAGATACTAAATTTAAGCAAGAATATGCGTGTCGAATTGCAAAATGATAGAACTGGAGATTTTTTTTCTAAACAACTCTTTTTTATTGGTTTTCATTTCAGTCGCATTACATTTCCGTCTTCGTACAAACTTTGCCTAAAATTACAAAGATCATGTTTGGTTGAGCGAACGTGCTATATTAGTTGCCAAAAACACGGATGTAAATTCAATAAACTTCAAAATTCAAAATGAAATTGCCGGTGAATTGAGGACGTAAAAATCAGTTGATTGCGCAACTAATCAAGTCTTTTGCCGGGAATGCAACTCCATAATCGTCAATTGAAAGTAGTCATAATGTTGCAAAATATTAACCCACCGCGTCTTTGTAACGGCACACGGTTATCAGTGAAAAATTGACTTAACAATGTGATCAAAACAACAATTCTGAAGAGAAAATATTAGTGAAACGAATCGTTGATACCCCGCAACCTAATGGTGGTACCATTCCAATGACGTACTATTTAAATTTAAACCACTGCAATTTTCAGTCCGGCTTGCTCTCGCTATGACCATAAACATATTCCAGGGTCAGTCGTTGAGTGTTTGCGGTGTTAATCTTAAAAACCTATGCTTCTCTTATGGACAGTTCTATTTTGCCTGCTCCTACGTTGAGAAACCGTCAGCTTTATTAGTTTACGCACCAGGCAATCTAACAAAAAATATAGTAAACCATAACTTTATGCATTAGAATGAATATCATCATATTTATTAAGTGTTGCAGTGTACGAAATAAAAAACTTATTTTTGTAAGTAATCAATGTTTATTATTGAGACATATAAAATGTAATCACTCAGAAATAGGTGTTATTTATTTAGTTTTTTAAGTGATAATTTCTTATAGGAGAGTAAACCTCTTCGTTACGTAACGCATTACTGACTCTGACTGGCTTCCCTTTTTAAATGTAGAATGGGTTAAGAATCAACGCAGAAAAAAAAGCGACTTTTTGTAATACACAAGCTTTTATTTCTAAATTTAAAGATATTGGCTGCTTGTTTATTTCTGCGTCGATTATTAGCATTTTTTTTCATTTAAAAAGTAGTAATTGCGCTAATCCTGTTTGTTGACTTTATCACTTCTGTCGGCACTCCCGGAGTGCCAGTTTTTTTTTATATTAACTTTGACAGAATGAGGTCTGTCCGGGCAGCCAGTTTATAATGTACATAACTTAAAAATACGACTGGTTTTTAATTTTTTCAATAAAAAAACTAAGAAATAAAGAAATTATATACTCTGTAAAGTAACACTCGAGTTGGTCTCACTTTTCTAGCTTAATTAGTCTTTGAGATATATTACTTTGAATAAAAGTCATGCATACGGTTATTTTTTCCCGTATCTCAAGGTCAAAACTGAAGCCGGTCGCGAAATATACGTAAATTGTGTTATACATCAAGTCGATTTTAAAACAAGTTTCGATATAGCCAACTCGTCAAGCTTATCCGGCTAAACCCGTTAATGGTAAATAAAAACTGTTTTATTTTATACAGTGCACATCATGATGTACTGTGGACTATCCCTAAAGCATATTTTTCAACTATTCACTCTATTAGTACTTTGAATTAGGCCGAGTGCTTGTATCTTGTAGAGTGACTCGTGAACTGCTTATTAACCTTTATATCTGCATTGATATCCACAGCACCGGAATACTTTTATAATGTGTATTACTACTTATATATATAACAACAAATGTCTGTTAATTCATCGTCCCTCACTAATATTTTTTCCATTAAGGGTGTGGCTGTATAACAAGGTGGTGAAGAGGTTCTCTGAAGGGCGGCTTTACGCAGACGCATTTACATTGCGTCAGCGTATGCTGATTTGCATACAACATCTGCAATATTATATGTGCGTGGAAGTTCTAGAGCCCTCCTGGTGCCAACTCATACAGAGTCTCGATAAGGTACGTAACTACAAATGTAAATTGAATTGAACTTTTTCTTACAGCTGAACTTATTTCATAACGTAGCAAACAAGATTTAGTTCCGCATACTGGTAACTATAATTATGACGTTCACTATTTAATAATAAAATTAAAATACACTAATGAATGACCAATCTATTTTTTTTTAATTTAGATTAAATGAAGTTTCTAACTTTTTAAATTCAAAAAATAACGTACATATCAGTGGGAATAGAATATCATTTAACTTTATAAATAACTTTTTTACGATTAAACCACTAATTTATCCAAACAAATTTAAAAACAAGGATTTATTGGGCGGACTAGTAAAAAAGACGCGTATTTAATTATTTTAATAAACATCAACCAATAACATTCCAATATACGATGGGCAAGATAATTGAAAAGTATATTTTGCTTGCAATAACTTTGATTGAATTATAATTGATTTTTTACAAGATAGAGTTCCCTGTGACATCTTGTCTAAATTCGGTGACCAAGAAATATAATATGTCACTTATATCGCTGATTTTCCGGGTGCTTATGATTACTTTGATTAAAATATGTTATTCAAATAAGATGATACAACTACCATTTATATAGAACAAGTACTATAAAAGACCAGCAACAGACCTTTGATCGGTCATCTCAGTTACCTTAATTTGAATTAGAAACTAAAACTGCGGGCATGCCGTGAATAAAATTAGTTTTGAACTAGTAAAATGAAAACCATAATCAAACTCAGTCCACCATAAAAAATCACCAGCCTTTAAATATCCCCATTGTGGGGACACAAGCCTTCCTTACAGATAACATCGGTGTTAAACTTGTTGTAGTCAAATTATGTGACTATAGCGAAGCAATTTAGTAACACTAAAATATCTACAATCTCTATCTTAATCTAAGTTAAAATAAGGGAAATGAAAATACCGTTGTGGCATCGAAATATATTTTTTTTTAACTGCTTAATTTAGTTATAAATGATTTTGGGTTTTTAATGCATGATGAATCACTTTCGTTATATTTTATACTTCGACAAACATCACAGAATCTTTTTATTAATAGCATCAACATAACTAAAATAAAATATATTACCACAATAGATATATTTTAATGACAAATTTTGTTCTTCCCGAAACCCTGAAATGAAATTGAGATAAAAACATACAATGTTAATAGTTACCTATGTCGATGTCATACCAAATATATGTTGCCTAGGTAAGATTTTTTCAAAGCTTCGATTCGATTTTATTTAATCATAACCTTGAATTTTATTTACAGTACAAATATGTGCTTTAATACAGTTTGATATCAATAGATAAACGGTACGCTCACCAAAGATCTTTTTACTTTATATGAAATACATATACTTTATGTAAAGATATAAAATGACAATAATACAATTATTTAAACAAGGTCAAATAGTAAAATTTTATAAATCGACTCAATTTATCGTAAATTAATATAAACATTATAGCTATATTAATTAAATACAAATAACATTATTTAGCATTAATACATTAAACACTAATATTTATGATTTGTTTCTATAACATGCAACACCTTTTTTAACGTAACTTCCAGGTTTTGGAGCTTCTCCTCACATGCTGTCAGTTTTTTGTCAATCTCATCAAACTCCGAAACATTTGTCTTTTTTGTAATTATTATCTTAACATTTTTTACTATTTTCCGATCCAATCTGTAATTTTGGCAGCGTTCAAAGCAACATCCACCTCCTTCAATATCTTCATAATCATCTCCGAATTTACCTATTGGTTCAGGATGCGGTATTTCGATTTTGTTGTCTCTATTTGGTTTTACGATTATTCTGTACTTAGGTAAAAAGTGTGGAAATAGTGCAACTCGTTTTGCAAGGGGTTTGATACATAACATTTTCGGCTTAATGATTTGTAAGTTTTGCAAGTATGATGGCCAAAACCAACATTTAGTTGATCTTGCGTATTCACGAGCATTTCCAATTAGTATGCTTTCAAAGTATGATATTAATTTTATTCGTGAAATGTGTCCGACCAATTCAGCATTGGCTCTGATCTCTTGGGTGTCACTAACAGCTAAACCGTTTAGCAAATTGAAAAGCACTATTGGAATCATAAAAACAAAGACAATGAATATAATATGACTGGTAACAGGGAAAGTGCTAAATTTAATTGAACCAGCGTCAAATTCACCTGTCAACATAACAATGGTTTTGAAAAGAGATCTGCCTGGATCTTCGAAAAAGTCTTCTTCCTCCTCTTCTTCTTTACCAGTGTTATTAGGATTTGGAGCAACTTTATCTTCTTCTATTACTTGTCTAAACAAGGTATAGAAACTTAATGCAAATGCAATTATCAAAATACAATACCATAGCATAAACTTAAAGAAATTCCATGAAACTGTTTTCAACATTACAATATATGTCGACAACGTTGGAAATTGCCCAATGAGGAGAACCAATTCTGCCGATGATAATAAAATTGCTATCGCTGATAATTGTTGTTTAGTAGATTCTTGCGCAGCGTCATAACATAAAATCCATGCTGTCACAATTATTAGCGCAATTTCCATCCAATTTTCAATACTCTGTAAATATCTTGTAGGTGAAACGAGTAACTGAAAGGTTTCCCTCATTATTAAAAGTATTAAACCGATGATGGCGCCAACACGAGTAACAACGTTTAATGCTTCTATTGCATCCGGTTGTTTTTTATCAATACCATAGCCAAGTATGATGTAAAGAATTAAACAAAGCCAAAGTAACGAGTAGAAAGTAATATTAGCGTAAAAAAGGCAGCTTATCCGCTGCCATTTTAAGTATAAAAAGCTTGTTATCACTGGATGTTTTAATAATTGACGCAATTCCTCGTTTCTTGTCATGTATAATAGAGCATCAGTTTCAGGTGCTAAGATCGCATCGTATTCTTTCACATTATTGTTTGCATTATCCATCAAAGGTACTTTGCTTAGTTCATTTTCAAGTGAATTATTGGGATAAACTAAGAAACTATATTTCATATGTATTTCATATTCATCATCACTTGGTCGTTCACCATTAGTTGTTATGCACTCATCTAGATAAGTTTCTAATGTTTTGGCATTAATATCTGCTAGTGGGGGTTCATTGAATTTATTTCGCAGCCCTACACAGGCTCCTTTTCTTAACAATTCCAAAACTGTATCGTTATCGCCGTTTCTCGCTGCATAATGTAGTGCCGTATTATCTTTCATGTCGGGGTGATTTATGTTTATGTTAACCTTAGGATTTTCCAATAACAGCTTGAGACAACCTCTGTGGTCACTTTTAGAATTTTTTGAGAATGACTTCATTCCGTTTATTGTAATCTGTATTAATGACTCGCCATTTACGGGATCAAATAAAATTGATTCATGTTCGACGTACTTCTTTAAAATTTTGAGGAACCCGTTTTGACAGGCAATGGCTATGGGCCGATATGTGTTTCCTGAACATGTGGCATTAGGATCTGCACCAGTAGCAAGTAAATTAACTACCACTTTTTCAAGACCTTCTTTCGTGGCTAGTTGCAACATAGTATTCATACCATTATTAGCGGTGAACGCTAATCGATGCTCTTTTTTATTCACAAGTTTAGTAAAATCACGAATGAAATTGTCCTCTTCATGTCTGCTTAAATATGAAAATAACTTGTCGTTGTCTACTGTATCGATTATTTCCACAGGGGAGCTGAACCTTGTAAGAAGATGAGGGAAAGCCTCCTTTAAATAATGTCTCGCAGTTTTGCCTCTTCTGTCTTTGTAAGTGTCCAGGTCCACAGGGTCCTTAGAATAATCTAGAATCAAAATGATTACTCTTTCTAAACCTTGTTTAGAGGCTGAATAAACAGGTGTTACGCCTTTGGAATCCGGCGAGTTTGGATTACACCCAGCCTTCAAGAGTAACTCTATCATATCCTCGTACACTGACAACTCATGTTCACGATCGTCTTCTAAATCTTCAATTTTCTTTATAGCCAAGAGTAAAGCTGTATTCCCTTTGCTTTTAATGTTGACATCGATGCCGTCGACTTCTAATAAGATTCTCAATGCTTCTATGTTCGCATTTTCGATAGCAAAATGTATCGGTGCTGCGCCGTGTGTTTCGTTGAGTCGGTTTACACTCACTTCGTGCTGAACTAATAACTTTACGAACTGTTCTTTACCAACTTCGGATACTGCCAAATCGAGACACGATTTATAATCTGGATATTGGTAAATATATTCAAGATCGACAGCGCCATAGCTGACTAGCTTCTTGAATGTAGCGTAGTCGTTAGTACGTAAAGCTGTTCGTAGCTGCGTTTGTGGATCTGTACCGAAGAGCGAACCTCCCCGTGATGGTCGGTTTGAGTTCATCTCGTAACTGTCCCTCTGCATGGCTGCCGTTACACTGGTCTCTGAAAACGAGAATAAAAGTATTTAAGGTACAATTTTCTTATTAAGGTCAATTGTCTTCAGTATTGTGTAGTATTCCGAAAGCGAATGTTATTTTGATTACCCAATTGTTTTAATTATGATATAATAACTACCAAGACATCTGGTCAGCGTTTATCATTGAATAAATGTAAACACATCGTGATAATCATAGTGTTTAAAGGATACGAAAGTGAAATACGTAAGCCAACATGTTGATTGAATTAAAACTGCTAACTGATCACACAAGCAATCGTGAGAACCTTCCATGATTGGCATCTGGAAGTACCAGTCCCGTTATCTGTGTGTTAATCTATTGAAAGGTTTTACTGTTTTACAATCTTAAATACTTTGATGAAGGGCCATACATAATAAAAAGCTATTCACTCAATTGAACCCAATAAAGATTTGTTTATTTCTAGTACCAGTACCAATTTCATTACTTTGGAAAACTTGTCCATACTATGTTGTTTCTATAAAAAAGTTCCCAAAATAAAGGACCAAGAACGCCTTTTACGACCTTCTTAAAGATATACATATTAATATAAATATATCAAATAAAGCGTGAAGCGAGATGTTCAGGATAAGGTAATCATACATCCAACCTTAACCCCTACAATAATCTTATTTCTACAATGATGTCACTGTACTAAATGAGCTCACTCCATACAAGTTAACATTTACTTTAGCGGTAGCTATAATGAAGGGGCTATTATTCTGATTTACTCTTGCCGCCATAAAATTATGCTACGCGCGTGCCTCACGCCCCTCTCACTATAATCATTGTAATTGGATCGATTTACGCTCTCTTTTGTTATTTTTAATTGTGTGGCTAACTTTTTTGTTTGTACTTTCATCCAAGAATATACCATAAAATATCAGCATTAGCTTTCACAATTGTACATCAAGTGTAGTTTTATGGTTTCCAATTTGTACACGATTTTATTGTGCTTTAATTGATGTTTGAAGTATCTTTATTGAGAACTGTGTGCATAACTTTTTTTACAATTTGCATGCTGAATTGAACATGTTAAACGTATTTGATTAGCTGGTTCGTTATTAACAAGTTTGTAGATGCTGTTATTTTTGAAGTCAGATTTTATAGAATCCGTCATAAGAGTATTTCGTTGATTAACTTGCATTTCATGGCCCACGGAATGTCCTTAGAATATATTTGTACTTTATAATATGTAGGTATAACCAGAGCTAGTGGTTAAAAATACCCTTCATGTAGATTATCGTAACATGCCGCATTGTAGTAATCGTGATTACTGAAACTAATCGAAGAGTTTCGACTAAACAATTTCAATGGTAACAAAGTAACCACTGATCATTAAGATGTGAATAAATTTACTGTCATCAATTTGTGTAAGACAAGTTATAGTGAAATGTACTAATACGTTACCTACGTTTAATAGATTTAGGTAAATCCCATAATGTAGAAATGAACAGTGGGTACAATCCTCTTTTTTCTTGTAGTACATACTTTAATTTCTTTAATATATAGGTTAGTTATCATGTGGTTTTGTTTTTTTTTGCGTATAAATATTGTGAATTAGTCGTTTTTATACTAAAAAATGACCATTTGGCAACTAAGAATTTAAAACGCCGCCAAATCTATACTTTAAAACAATCGCACTCAAATTATTTTCTCTAATTTAATAACAGCAGACATATAATTTTGCTATAATGTGGCACCTTTTATTATTCGTCCTAATAACACCCGTGCCTTACCGCCGAAAAGAGAAAAATCAACAAAAACTTGAAAGAGTCATACACCGTTTACACCAAACAATACCAGTGTTCGCTCATCGGAACGTATGAGATGCTCCACATGTTCTAAACAGAAATAATTTTCGAACCAATTGTGAGCTTTATGTACAAGGCACACGTACACTACTAAATAGTGCTATAGCGCATAAAAATGTATTATTGTTAACGCCCGTTTTAATCTTAAAATCTTCAATACTGTTCTGTTGTACGCCGATGAATTTCCTCTATTAAAGCAGTAGAACCAAACAAAGAATATCCGACACCATACCGGTTTTCTTTATTTAAAAAAGCTCAAAATTTTAAAGATCCGTTGTATCTTTATTCAGCATCAATTAAATACTTCGGCACGGTCAAGATATCTAAAATAGATACAACCACAAAATTCTGCGGGTATATATAACCATAGTGATCAATAGTAAAAGAGGAAAAGCTAGAATTTGTATACTTATATTGTATACTTTATATGTATATTTCAAGGATTTGCCATTCTAAACAACATTTTTCATTGGATTACGGAGCTATTCTAATAGATTTAATATAATAACATTGTATATTTCTATATATGTGAATATCTCGACCACCGCCAGATAATAAACTTTTGACTGTAACGGTAAATAAAAATAACACAAGTATAATTAATTGGTAGAGATCTGTGATCGCTCCTCTATCCGTCAATAATTCGTTTCGCTTTGTAAGAAAAGTCGACATTCAGTATTTTAACGTTGATTAATGACGTTTTTAGAAACCAGAGCATGTATAACAAAGCCGTTTAGTGATTCGTGTCCAGTTGCTGTGCCGTATACATTTCATTAAAACCTCTTTTTAGTTTTGATACGCTGTTTTATTATATATTGTTTACAATCAATCTTGATTTCACCCACCGCAGCATCGTTTTATAATAAGTGTTTGATAAAATGATCATATTTAAACTTAAAATAATAAATTTATTTAAGGTAGTAAATTGGATATGAACGAAGTTATAAACTTTTAAATAAACAGTATCACAATATCAAAGTAAACTAAAAGGTGCTAAATTCGATAAACAACTCCTGAATCGTATTATAGTTATTTTTGTGTAAACAGTGAAACGTTAACCGTGATAAAAATTTTTGCTGCTCTATTTGTACAATCAACTAGAGTGCTGTTTGACCGAAATTTTATCTCCAATTCTAATCACGTTTACCTTTTAGTTGCCCTGACATTTACATGCACGATAACAAAGTTCAGGCTAAGGGCGATGTGACTTTTAGTCGTTAGGTTAAATACAGATTTAAATACAAAAGGTCATATGTTAAACGAAGTATTGTCCCGGAATAATTGCGGCACCATTGACAATATTTAATATTATAATCTGAGTGTAATCAGTTGAATTAAAATTAATTAGGTATGTGTATGCATGTTTTATATTCCAATGATTTCATATTAATATTGTCTGGTAAATGGTAATATTATATGAGCGAATTTTAATTTAAAATGTCAATGCGTACATAAAGGCCTTGACTCACCTTAACATGCCTGTAAGCACATGTTCACATTAATATTTTATGTATCGATAACCCCCATCGCTATAAGTTTGCATTATTCAGCGTTTGCGTAAGTATCTTGGAGGTTTATTCTTAAATGCTTTTTGTTATGATTTGTAGGTACTTTTTCATTTACTAGTGATATTTATTTCTACCTACTCAACATGCGTTGTCCTGTTTAAAATTAGTTTTTGTATTAATTCATATTCGTATGCTCATCGTTATACCTAATTATTGCTGAGCTTTCCTTTTTTTTCTTTTCCTAACACCAAAGTAATGAACATAATTTCAAGTAATGTCTTTATTACTTTTTATCTTTTAAATATACAGTTTTTCTTTATACACCAAGCTTGTTTTTTTTATAGACCAATTAAACGAACAAAAGTTCGTAACTAAAAATCATTGGTAGGAAAAACGAACCTTAAAAAATATACACACAAGTTCATAGGTAATCACATTATATTACTCAAATAACCAGACGAACACTGATCAAGGTTAATTCTAACTTAATTTGCTAATTATACTAAACAACGTACCAGAAGAAGCTACTTAGGTACTTGTCTCAAATATTAACCATGTAAGCCACAAAATAAAAAAAACCCAACATTTCTATTGGTTGTATTGGTAAAGATTGTTCTCTTTACTCTGTTGTGTGAATAATATATCCATGCCACTGGTAGACGGTAGCCTAATTGTAGGCCACGCCTCCATGTACTATGAAATTGCTTCTGAACCAAATTATACTACAACTTGTACGTGATTTCGGTGTTATCGTATATAATAATATAACCGCCGGATTAAGTGAAAGTTCAATTATACAAAATGATTATATAGACATCGTGAGGTAACAATAAACAGGTAGAGATTATAAGATTTTCCAAAAATAATTTGTCTACGTGATCCAATAAGCTCAAGTTGCGTAGTAAAAAGTAATTTAACTCTGGTACTTAACTTGCAGTTACTTTGCCAACAAAATAAAATTACATTTGCAACACGCTGTATAGGATTAGGTTTTTATATAAAAAACGCCGATATCTACTATAATTTTCTATGTTATTATAGATAGATTTTAAAGACCGTTTAATTTTAATATAATTATTACCTTAATGTCTAAAATTATGGGCTTTAGATGTAAATGTTTTTTTTTAATTTTGTAAAATTATTAACTCTCCACAGAAAATTAAACTGCGGGCTGATTAATTAAGATATATTTGTATTTATTTTATTCTTTATTATGCGCCTTTCTATTTTTATCAATGAATTAACAAAAACTTCACACATATGTACATTAATTACCATAATAAGGTTTTGTCTTAGAGTTCTATATTACCCAAATAAGATACAAACTATAATCTTAGATATTAATTGAGATATCGCTGCTTTGCGAGAATGGCGACGAAACTAAAAACTTTTTATTTTATAAAATAACGTTTTCAAATTTCTTATTAAACCTTTTATCGTATACCAAAAAATGTAATTGTATCTCTTTCGAGCGAACGGTGGATTTATAACTACGATATCTGCGTTGTGTCTCTGTTCACGAAAAGATATCAAAGATTTAAGATCATTTGGCATATTTAGTTTAATTTGACAGTTTTTTGAGTTGCGTCGATATTCTCGCAAACTAGCGATATGTATGTTATGTAATGTTATATATTTTGTAAAAAATATTCTATGGCTTAAAATGTACGATTACTGTAATTATTAGTTGTCGTAGTTTTTTTAGCTTGTTCCTATGTCCGCCATCTTTACTTCTTCTATCTTAGGTTCTCTTTATACCTATATAATAATTATATGCGGTTGCAAGCTTGTAACCGCAGATTCATTTGTGGCTTCATTTTCATTCATTCATCGCAGCTATATCCTATTTACTTTTGTTAATAAATCTAACCTCGTCTAGCCCTTTGTGAGGAGCCGGTTTTGATCGCCAGCTGTTTTAATGTAGAAGAAGAGTTTTCCAATTATTCTAAATCTAAAGTGCATATGATTCTACCCCGTCATTATTTTCGAATTTAAAAACAAGTGCTTTAGCGATTTGGCGTTGGAGCAATTTCACATACATAAAAGTGGTCTAATGCAGTAATGACACTGGAAGTTAGAACTGGCCAGTTATTTTTTTCTTATGATTGTATATTCTATACTAGCTGTCACCCGCGACTTCGTTCGCGTGAAAATTTAGATGTCTGCCTATATTTGAGAAAATTGCGCACCCGATCTTACGGCCATCGTACATTGTATTAGTATTATCTACCTTTATTCCAAATCCCATTAAAACTGTTCACCCATTTTGACGTGATTAAGTAACCAACATGATAATAATCTAACTTTTGGTCATAGTGGCTTCCGGACATAAATTTATATTTTCAAACAATTGCTCGCTGCTTTCTCTTATTATTCACAACTGCCTGTCTGTTTACCTCGTAATGATAATGGGCATATTTTTCAGTAGCTGCTCCTCAGGAGCTCCTATGAACCTCGGGATGATTATTGGAATATTTTTTAGTAGCTGCCCGGTTCACTTCGCGATTGTCATAGGCATATTTTTTAACAGCTGCCCGATTCACTACGTCATGATCTTTGGAATAATTTTTAGCAGTAATTTTTATTGTTTTCCTACGAATATTTTCTATGAACCTCTTACTGCGTTTTTAACTAACACTCGCGCCAGATTCTTCAGAACTATCAGTACTTACTTTGACTTGCTACTTAATCACATTAAAAGATAAATTTATTATGTTATCTTTCGAGGCAGAGCTGTTGATTGAAAATTTTAAATCGTAATCTATTGATTCGGGAACAGGTTGCGGCAACACAGCCGTGCAGGGGCTCAAAGTTGTCTCTCTCGCTATTGCATCAACATTCTCTAAATTAGGCGACTGGACAGGAATCAACAATCACCACGTCAAAATGCCCTTCATTAAAATGTCTATTAATACGCATTCTTTTGATCCCTTGCATTGGCTTCCCAAATTTTGCAATAAGTCTGCCCTCTAAAAACAGTTTGAATCCAAATGGAAATATTTCTCTAACTGCTTTAAGTTCGCAGGTTGTGCCATAGGCATGTTACTTATCCATATCGGCTATATAAAGGCGTTTCCTACCAAAAGGGGTCCCAGACAGCTCCACTCAAATCTTTGCCAATTGTTAGAAACGTGACTTACTATATTGTCTCGAACTTGAGCAGCTATTGAAATATTGTCATAAAGGAAATAAGCTCGATCGCCAAATATTTCTACCACTCTGCATCGTATTTGTATTCCTTCGACGACGACTGTTATAATTTTTCCGTCCATTTTCAATAAAACGTCAATTAAATTAACAAACTAAACTAATACACAGAAATAAATAATCTGAAAAAGTGAACATCAATCAAGCAATATAAAGCGCAGAAAAATTCTTATATTCGATACGTGCGACAACGACCACTGCCCTCACGTGACCTGCCCATTTTGGTAGCCGTACAAAAGACGGCCAATTAACAACGATAAAAATAATTGATATTATTTTTTTTTACAAAAAATCCGAATTCTGTACTTTGTACCTCTTTCGAAGGTGCAGGTGTCATGTTATGTTATGTGATTGTGTAAACAATGCATATTTATACGATAGCAGCAATCGCGGTTGATTTGCTGTCATTTTTTGAAGAGTTCAGTTGTCTGTCTTCGAAACTTGTCATCAGATGTAAATAGGACCATTTCGAAAATGGTCCTATTTATTTTTCTAGTGGTCCTATTTATATTTTTATATTTCACAACCTCCTTTTAAACAAAAAAAGAATTTTGCAAATCCGTCAGTAGGTATATGACGGAGTTATGCCCGTCTACATACATAAAAAAATTAAACATCCAAATTGATAACCTCCTCCTTTTTGAAGTCGAAGAAAAAATTAACTACATTTTAATTTCTCTAAATAATGATTATTTTCTATAATTTGGAAAGTACTATGAGAACTATAGAAGTTTCATAAAAACCTTGCCACGTTTTACCCCCTTAGGGGTTGTGTCGCAATATCCCATCTTAGTGAGCACCTACGTCCTAAAAGAAACTCCAATGCAAAATACGAGACGAGTTTCCAAGATTTCGTGATGTGAGTGACCTTTCGCTTTTATATGTATAAATTATTTAGAAACCCGATAAAAATGAATAAAACTATTTCGAATTTGCTACACAATATTTACAGAATTAATTTATTACATTTTCTCAAACTCCCGACATACCGAAAAGTCCGTGTAGCACTTCAAAATGAATTTAACACGAGAAAATGAACGCTACAATTTTTTTAGGTAAGTAAGACTAACATAACTCTTTTCAATAACAAAGTTATGGTATTTTTATTTGCATTTCATTGTTTACTGAATTTAAGAGTGGACATAATTTCACTAAATCACTTATTTGCTATGTGGAGCGAAGCAGAGTTTATTATTCATCTTTTTATTTCGAGGAATTTTATTTTTAATGTGTTTATATTTATTAAGTTAACTCAAACTGAAACATTTTAATTAAACTAAATAATAAATATTGGTACTAGTGGTAGAAGCATTAAGTCCACCAGTGTAATCCAGTGTAATACCATTTGTATTTTCTGGTGAGGCTTTAAATAAACAAAATTTGCTATGTAATTTTTTACTCATTTATATATAAAGTGGTATTTTAATATTTAACCAAACTATTTAACATGTTGTAAGATGACCCTACACGCATATGTAAAGTAAAACAAGTTTTGGTGAAATACTGATCACATCATCTCTGAATAGCGGTAGTTCGGGTTGTTATGAATTTCAATTACGTCGTATCTAATTAAGGCTGCCTCACAATCGCTCCATTTCTAAAGTCATCAAAACGAGACGTCAAATAAATTCATTTAGTTATACATTTATAATGATAAACTTTCATAGAAAAATACTAGAAAAAATCCATTTGGCACACAAGTTGTTTTCAGGAAGGATCCGCGACCTTTGGACACTGTTCAGTTCAATTGAGCTGCTGATCCTTGTGATCACCCTTCAAAATTTACTAGTATTTTTTACTTTTTCTAACATAGGCCAGCCATCAATGAGAGGAATCCCTACATTCAAAAGAAACATTTTTGCATCTAATACGCTAAATATAAAAATCATAAAATAATGATAATCTTTACATTCACATCAATAAGCCTTGCCCAAAGTAAGCAAGGCTTGTGTTATGAATTCTAGGATAATGGACTTACTTTATAATACATAAATAGTACCCATGATTCGAGTATGAATTCTGGTATCCGTCACAAACAACTGCCCTTTCCGAGACTCGAACTTGGGACCGTTCGGCTTCGAAAACAGTGTCACTATCGTTAGCCCAAACTGGCAGTCTGCAGACAGTCAAATATTGTATGTACCCTTGGTCACTGAGTACACTTAGTGCAGTCATTAAGTGAGGTACCTACTTATGTATTGTCGAAACGTGACTTTATTACGAAGCCGGGAGAAAAAACTTTCCATACTGTAAGTATTTATATATTAGAGGTAGTGGTACCGGATCACGGTAATTGCAAGTGAGCTCGAACCGTTACAACATATCCGGCATTTGACCAACAAAACAGAAGAAAGCCTTCCGTTCCGCACACGACATTTCAATTTGAAACACTCGTCTCAACTAAGCGCCGGCACTTTTTGTCAACTTTGTGCTTAATTTGCTTCGCCTATAACACGATTTTCTCTTTCAAACTAAAAACGCATGAATTAACTAACATCTACATTAAGCCGTAATCGTGTCGTGTGTTATTTATAATTAGTATGATTGCGTTTAAATTGAAATGCAAGTCGATATTCGCATTTCTGATACCCTGTATTAATGGGTTCCATTTCAACGAACTTTGCAGTACCTACTTGATTGCTCATAAAGATCGATTTAAAACGCCAGATCTTTTACGACACCCCGAAGTGCTGGTAAAGAGCGTTCTGTGACTCTGAGTTTCTATTTCGAATCGCTGGAGCGGCGCGGGCGCACTCCATTTGCGATTAACACTTTTTATAAACATTTGTACTTTTTATCTTAATTTGTTGTACCCAATCTCACTTTCAACCACGTTGTAGATTATTTTAGAAGATTTGTCGCCTTTTACGATTTTGTTACTTATAGTTTAGACGTGTCATAACTACATCTGAATTAACCTAGCTAGACACTTAAGTTTAATTACGTTAGCCTAATTACCTTCGCGACATCACTACTATATACATTTCTCTGAACTTATATTCATTAAACTAAAATACTGACTATTGACTGACATTGACTTCTGTTTGTGCTGCCATTACAGTGTTACGGTGTGCTCTTTATTTGTTTGACATTTCCAAATATTGAGTTGTCTAATTTATA